>CM065801.1:111312469-111982069 GCA_033398695.1 Orobanche coerulescens | reverse complement strand
AGACAAAAACTCAATAGACACCATCGGCGATGACTAGGTTTCCACAACCTAAGCTCTGATACCATTTATGTAACACCCCCAATCCACTCAGGGATATTACACGCCGTAGACCCTCTCCTCGAGGATCTACCAGGCTGATAACTAAAATCAAACATCTAAACATCGCCTTTAAAGCTAAAATGACTCAGTAGACCGACTTGGTCTTTCAATAATAACATACAACTCAATTCCAAACACATACCCACGCAGGGGTCAAAATACAATAAACTCCCGTACAACGGGGAAAAGATACTGCAGCGGAAAAGAAAATACAACTAGACCAATACGACATCAATGGATCCTCGTGTGATTAGTATCGTTCATCTTTTATCATCCTTCGTGCCGAGTGTCGACCCTGTGCTATGCTCCAAAACCTGAATGCAAAAACAGACATCCACCCCCCGAATACTTAGCAAAACTCCACTGTTTTGCTAGTGCAAATACAAAGTGCAAATGCGAGCCATATAATTCAAGTTCCACGAATAACAATAACCAGGAATCCTTTAAGATTAAAATACCACGAAACGAATACTTCCCGAGGCAAGAATTTGAGTAAAACTTTCCAAATCCGAAAGATCACAAATAACGAGAATGGTTTGCAAAATGGTTTAAAATACCCTCGGTAGTTTTAATAGAAAACAAATTAGGATTATCAAATCCTTCTCTTTCCAAAATCAACAGGGTCACAGCCCAAAGGTTTTATTTTCGCAAATAGAAAACCGACAACAATTCACAGTGCCAGAGCCCAACATCACGTGTCCTCAACGGACATAAAATCAACGAAACATAATCACGCACGCGCATCGCCTAGGACCGCGACGCTACCACAGACATCCCACCCGAGGCCTCGAAGGACCCTCCTGAGCTGGCTAGCGAAACAAATTACACACATCTCACGGTTGGATCAATCACTTGTTGCATCCTGGCCACATGATCACATGCCATGTGCCACCGTAGATTAACTTTGGCGCTCACGGTTGGATCAATCACTTGTTGCATCCTGGCCACATGATCACATGCCATGTGCCACCGTAGTTTTTCTTAGGCTATCACGGTTGGATCAATCGCTTGTTGCATCCCGGCTATGTAACACCCCCAATCCACTCAGGGATATTACACGTCGTAGACCCTCTCTTCGAGGATCTACCAGGCTGATAACTAAAATCAAACATCTAAACATCGCCTTTAAGGCTAAAATGACTCAGTAGACCGACTTGGTCTTTCAATAATAACATACAACTCAATTCCAAACACATACCCACGCAGGGGTCAAAATACAATAAACTCTCGTACAACGGGGAAAAGATACTGCAGCGGAAAAGAAAATACAACTAGACCAATACGACATCAACGGATCCTCGTGTGATTAGTATCGTTCATCTTTCATCATCCTTCGTGCCGACCATGTGCTATGCTCCAAAACCTGAATGCAAAAACAGACATCCACCCCCCGAATACTCGGGGGTTAGAAAAACTCCACTGTTTTGCTAGTGCAAATACAAAGTGCAAATACCAGCCATATAATTCAAGTTCCACGAATAACAATAACCAGGAATCCTTTAAGATTAAAATACCACGAAACGAATACTTCCCGAGGCAAGAATTTGAGTAAAACTTTCTAAATCCGAAAGATCACAAATAACGAGAATGGTTTGCAAAATGGTTTAAAATACCCTCGGGAGTTTTAATAGAAAACAAATTAGGATTATCAAATCCTTCTCTTTCCAAAATCAACAGGGTCACAGCCCAAAGGTTTTATTTTCGCAAATAGAAAACCGACAACAATTCACAGGGCCAGAGCCCAACATCACGTGTCCTCAACGGACATAAAATCAACGAAACATAATCACGCACGCGCATCGCCTAGGACCGGGACGCTACCACAGACATCCCACCCGAGGCCTCGAAGAACCCTCCCGAGCTGGCTAGCGAAACAAATCACACACATCTCACAGTTGGATCAATCACTTGTTGCATCCTGGCCACATGATCACATGCCATGTGCCACCGTAGATTAACTTTGGCGCTCACGGTTGGATCAATCACTTGTTGCATCCTGGCCATATGATCACATGCCATGTGCCACCGTAGTTTTTCTTAGGCTCTCACGGTTGGATCAATCGCTTGTTGCATCCCGGCCACATGATCACATGCCATGTGCCACCGTAGGCCCCGCCCACATCCATACAATCACATATATAGCACAATACAGCAAAGATATCCAAACAATTCACTCAGAGGCATCAAATCCTTAGCAAAACCACCACGTCAAAACACACTGCACCAAAATGAAATAATATACGTCCACACGAAATACCAAGTGCAACATCAACACCAAACATATCCATAGAGTTCACAGAGTCATTCTCAAACCACACCATTCACAAAACACACGCGTTTTGAAAGCAAGCCTTTAACAAGGCTAAACCGAATCTTTTGAAAGTTCGATTCAAACGACCAAACAACCACATTTAGACGATCACTAATTATCGCATCCACAAAACAAGAATTATATGGACAAGGTACTTGCCTCAAAATCGGCACGCAAGTATCCCGACGAAGACGGCTCAACCGGAAAGCTTCGAAACGCCCGATGCAATCGAAAAGAAAGACGACAACGAACGGAAGGGTTCAACTCGGTTTCTTCGCAAGAAACTCGACCCTAACAATATATAATCAATAAATCATCGATCATACGAGGAACAATAATCGTAGAACGCCCGAAAACCCCTCTAAGACATTTTACCGGACACCTTCAAGGCGTCGGTCAAGAACTCGACCCAAATAACAAATCGATATGATCCAACCATGGAATAACAATGGAAAAGATATAATACATCTAAATATTCATCAATACATCATAATCCTAAGTTAAAACGGATTAATCGGACGAAAACAACCAAAATACCCAAATTCCCCAAAACTAGATTTCTAGGAAATCTGACCTGATTCGGTAAATCGGAGGATGTTATAGGATGGATGATTGATGATATGAACCTCAAAACTTCATGGATTTATTGTCCAACAACATCTCTCCATGATGAACTAATCTCCAGCCGCGGAAGGGAAGAAAATGAGTGAGAAATGGCTGAAGAAAAACGCTGCCATGCCTTAAATAGGCCGACTGCCGGCCAGGTTACGTACGTAACCGGCCATGGCTTACGTACGTAACCGGCCATGGCCGAACTCACTGCCTAGAAATGCCGGAAGCGTTACGTACATTACCGGCCAGGGCCTTACGTATGTAACCGGCCTTACATACGTAACTGCCGATCACTACCGCACGTTACTCGGCCAGGGCTAGCCTGGCCAGAGCATGCCCGGCCATGACTCGGCCGGGACCAACTCCGACGGCCAGAACGACCCCAAAACCCGAACCTGAGTACGAATCGAAGATACGGTTACGAAGTACTTGCAAAGACGAATCCGAGCACTAGGAGAACACACGATTCCGACCACCCGAAGGCTCGAAATTCGACAACGGAAAGTAATTACCCCAAACTTTGGGAAATTACGAAAATGGCCCAAAACGCCCGAAAATCACGATACGTGATCGAAACACCAAGCCAAAGCTCTCAACATGAATATTAACATTAAATGAACTTACGAGAAAGTCGAAACAACAGGTTTGGACGAGATTCGCAAGAATCGAACTCAAGTGCGGAAAAACCGCTAAAAAGCACGGAACTCAACAAAACGACACCAAAACGAGCTCGGATGACAAAAAGTGAAGAATTAATCATTCTCGGAATGACGAAACGGTCATGAGCGAGTCGTCAGAACGGACTTCCGCCGAAAAAAGAAATTTACCAAAAATCAAAAATTGCGGATATTACATTAGTTAAGCCGAAAGGCATAACTACGAACTCATAATGTCCGTATCTCGTCCGAAAAGCTGTTTTCGGCACATCGGACTCCCTCACCCGGAGCTGATAGTACCCCGATCTCAAATCAATCTTCGAGAATACCGCGGCTCCCTACAACTGATCGAACAAGTCATCAATCCTCGGCAGGGGATACTTGTTCTTGATGGTCACCTTGTTTAGTTCACGATAGTCGATACACAAACGCAGTGAACCATCCTTCTTCCGCACAAACAGGACTGGTGCGCCACAAGGCGAGGCGCTCGGTCGAATATACCCCAACTCAAGAAGCTCACTCAATTGCTTCTTCAATTCTGTCATCTCTGAAGGTGCCATACGATACGGCGCCTTAGAAATCGGAGCCGCACCCGGCTCTAACTCTATAGCAAACTCAACCTCACGATCCGGTGGCAATCCCGGTAACTCGTCAGGAAATACATCAGGAAACTCACTAACGACTAGAATCGACGAAAGCTCGACTCCACCATCCTCCGCCTTCAAGGCGTAGCACCAATAACCAGTACACCCCTTTTGTAGGAGTCTCATCGCCGTCAAGGCGTTAATAACAAACTTCTGATTTCCCCTCCTTCGCCCCGCGAAGGAGTGCTCGGTGTCATCCTCGGCTAACATGGTGATGATCCTCGTGCGGTAGTTCATGATTGTGCCATGCTGCTCGAGCCAATCATCCCCAAGAATCAAATCCTCACCCTCGATGCTCACGACAATAAGATTAGAGAGCCAAGCCCTCTCACAAATAAACACAGAACAGTCCCGGACCTCTCGATCACCAAAAATTCTATCACCGCTAGGAAGTTTAACGATGAAAGGCTCGCAAGGTGACAAACAGTCGAGACTCAAACGGCGTACACACTCTAGAGAAATGAATGAATGCGTAGCACCCGAATCGAAAAGCACACTGACAGGATGGGAATGGTTATGAACGGTACTTGTCGCCACAGTAGCTGCTGGATCATCGGCCCTCCTCATCTCATAGATATGCGGCTGGGCAGAGCCGACACTGGAAGCTCCTCCCCTAGCGGGCTGACCCCGACCCCTACCTCGGCCGGCACTCGGAGGTGGCGGCGGAGCAAATGAGCCCTGGTTCACACTCGGCTCCAAAGGTGCTGGGTGAGAAGAACGGCGCGCATGAATTGTCTGAGCTTCTCACAAAAAGAAGCCTTATGGCCCGACTGGCCACAAGTATTACAAGTCAAAGGTGGACGAGGACACTCCCGGTTCACGTGGCCTGGCTGGCCACAGTTAAAGCATCTGGGGTCCCGGACGAAGGTTCCGGCGGAACTCCGAAAACTCCCAAGGAAACGAGCCGAACCACCCGTAGAATTATTTGCAGGTTGAGAATTCTGTTGACCTCCACCCTTGTGGCCCGAAAAATTTCTGGCGGATTTCTGTTTCTTACTCTCCCAAACCGCCACACTGGCTGTCACCGACATGTCATAGGCAAGAGCTCGACTCTGATAATCCTTCAGGGTAGTACAGACGAGTCCAGACATATAGTCCTGAATGGACAGTTTCATCCTCCTGGAAAAATGGAAAATTTTGTCGCTCTCAGCGACAACTTGGGTTTTCACATAGCCCAGCTCTTTGTTGAAATCAGCAATAGTTTGGGATACGGGAATATCCCGAGGTTGAGCATCATAGAAAGCATGGACTCGAGCCTGTCTAACTGGCCACAGGCAATATTCAGTCTCCATCAACTCCTGAAATTCGGCCCACGAAGCAACATGATCTTTGGGCCCAACGGCCTCCCACCAATCCGTAGTGTTGGCCACTTAAGTATACTGGATACAGTTTGGAAAATAGTTTAAACAACAAACTGTACGGAATCTAAATCTGAGTGCGTAGCGGAAGTCTTGGATACAGTTAGTTGCCTTGGATACAGCAACGAAGTATTTGGTGTATACTTAATATATCACAGTAATTTAAAACAAAAAAGTCAAGGTAAATGACACAGTAATTTAAGTGGTTCGAGGTAAACCCCTCTACGTCCACCGGTCCTCCACACAGAGTAAAGTTTATTATAATTACTGCGTACACAACTACGTAATTATAAACAAACCTATCCTTGTATCGTTCACACAGATTGATACAAAGAATGTCACTTTCAACCGTTCACACAGATTGGTTAAAACTTTCTTCTTGACTAGCTTCTTCACACACAGTTCCAAAGCTTCGTCCTTATTCGTCCCACACAGGTCAGAATAACTTGTTGAGTTCACACAGAGCTCGGTTTTTACACAGAGGTAAAAGGTAGGTAACCAGGTAAGAACAGCATCTTTGAAGTTCTTGAGCTGATGATGGCTGTTCTTGATGTTGAGCACTATATATCTCTTTCGTTCTTAATTGCAGTATGCTTTGGAGATATGTTTGCTCAGATGATAACGTTGATAGCTTGAATGTTAGGTTACTTTTGTTTTTGGTAACTGATCTTCAATGTCTTCATAGGATATATATAGTCTCTGAAGAAAGTATCCGTTGAGATGTATCCGTTTGAATAATATTTCCTTCAACGGGAATATGACATGATCCGGATTTCGCGGGATTATGAAGATCTGAAGACTGGTAGTATTTAAATACTTTATCCTTAAGTATTTAAATACTTATTTGTTCAACGGGACTTGACTTGTGTTCTTTCTTGTCCTTTTGTGAACTGTATGGAAGATGACTGTGTTTAGGGTGTCGAGACAGTTTCCATACTTGGTCTTTTTACAAGACTACTTGCTGTACTGAAGAGCTTCACTTATGCTGATTCGAGGCAGGTCTTCGATACAGGATAAAGCCTCAAAGCTTCGATACGCTTCCTTTACCGTATTTGGCATATATGTCAAAACCTCTAAATAACATTCGATACAGGGATTCGAGTATCCAGTCTGTTTAGATACAGGGTCTTTGTTTTCACAATAATTTCCCCATTTTTGACAATTTTCCAAGACTAACTTACTTAACTATTCGAGTCTTCTTGATGATGCCAAAACCTTCTTCATGAAGCATTCTTCTTTGATGACTTAAGCGATTTCTTGGTCTTTTGTCAAAGGTCGACTTAGTGACTTAGTCTACAATAATGAATCGCTTTCGCAGCACGTTCGATACGATTTGAGATTTATTACAACTTAAGCCTATGATTGGCGCGCGAGCACAATCTTACAATGTATTCTAAGTTTACAAGCGAAATTATGAACCTGTTCGTAGACTAGTTCGTGACTTATTTTTCAATCAAGTTTATCTAACTTGAGATTCCTATCAAACAATTTAAGTAATCATACATAAACACGAGATTACGAGTTGTAATCTTTCAAGACAAACAAACTATTTTATTGATATTCAAAATGATTGAGTACAAAGTTTGTCAAGTTCGAATAGAAATTACAAAAACAAAAATAATATAAATTTCAGCTTTTTATCGATAATCCGCATGCCTCCATGGTCTTTTTCCGGGTTCGTTCTCGGTGCTGCGCCACCAGTTTTGAAGTGAATCATTGCCTCGATCCTGGTAAATCGCTCTTCCTTCATATGAACGATCAAAGGCAAGTATCCAATCTTCTGGATGGGTGACCCGATCTCCTCTTCTATGTTTTGATTTTATATCGATTTGGAGAGGGAGTTTACCTTCTTCTAGCATCTTCGTAAACTTATCTCGCTTAGCTAACGTTTTATAATTTTTGAAGATGGCGGATTCCCTGATGAGTCTGACAAAATATCTCATCAGTTCATTCTTCCTCCAGTGCTTCACTTCGTCGGCAGTTGGGTTGCGGTTGGTCGGCAGACGTATTTCCGAAGGTCTCTGAATAAGAGTTTGCCAAGGGACATTTGGGTCATGGAATTCCGGTCTGGAGCCTGAAATTTTAAAACTATGGGATGGAGGTGCCAGCTTGTTCAATTCGGCAGTGATACTTTGCGAGCGACCTCAAATTCCCTTTCTTGTTGCAGCCTTATTCTCCTTGCAGCTTCTCGTGCCTCTTCCCCCTTTTTGGCTTCATCAAGACTTTGCAGGATTTCAAGAGCGGCGTCCTGTTTTGTCTCAATGCTGGTTATTCTTTCAACAAGGGAGGAAAGAGTCTGCGACATTTCTTGAATGCATTTGTCGTGAGCACGCAGTTGAGAGCTGTTCTCAATCATTGCACAGGCGGTCTTGGCTTCAGCAATCCTTGTCTTTGTAGCTTCCTCCTTCAGCAGTTGCTCCTGTTTATCTTCCATGATCTTCAAGGCTTACTTGAAAACTTCTGGCAAAAGGATGAATGCGTCGACAACTCGAGATACTTCGTGTTGAAGAGTGGTCATTTCTTCGATGGCAGAGGTGTGCATCCAATTCAGTGCCTTTTCAACGGAAGATAGAGCGTTTACTGCATCTTGGATAAATACAGTCTGAAGGCCAAGAGCTCACAGGCGCTCTTTTCGTGCAGCAGAGATCGGAGAATCTGGTTGGGCGAAGTCTGCAGCGCCGTTCAACCTTCTTACATTCACGGATGGACGTGAAGTAAGTTGGACATCCTCAGGTTCGGTACCGTCCTCGGATTCCATTGTTGAAGGGGCGGGAGCAGCTTCTTGTGGTTCGGCGATAGTTGGTGGAAAAGCTTCCTGTTGCGAAGACTCTTCAGCAATCATGGGTGCAGGAGGGACTGAATCCTCCTGTTGGCTTTCAGGAATAGCTTCTTTGGTCGCAGCAGGCTCGGGTGCCTGTTCCAAAATTTCTTGAAGTTCCTCGACTGGAGGGACTGAATCCTCCTGGTCGGGAATGTTCTCGGGCTGTGGCGAAGGGGGATTTGCTTGGGTAGAAGGCCCTTCGTCTTTTCTGGGTGGAGAGGCGTCTCGGGCTTCAGCCTCTTCACGGCTCATTCTCAGACCTGCTTGTAGAGCATCGTCGTCGTCGTCTGAGTCATGATCGTCGTCATCTTTTGAATTAATGGGAGAATCCTCTGACTTCTTCTTTCCTTTTCTTCCGCGTCGATTTGTGCAGCGGTGGCTTTCAATGAGATCCTTGCAAGAAGCGTTGTCCCATCGGGCGGGGCCTCAATTTCAGTTGAGTCTGTTACTTCGGAGACGAATCGCTCTTCGTGGCTCCATTCGCTCCAGTTGTACAGTGTATCATACGGAGCTAGCCTATAGCCTTTCCATTGCAGGAATCTTTCGTACGCGTGTTCAATTTGAACCGAAAGAAGTGTTTGATTTATGATTGAGTCAGGGGAGGGACTTCGAATAACGTCTGGAGATCTTTGTTTGAGGATTCTGTGCAGTATGGGATCCTGTACGGAAGATGGACTCCTTGCAGGGGATGGTGCCCCGAAGGAAATTGGATCCTGCACGGGTGTGGGATCCCGCAGAGGAGAAGTAGCTTTTGGCTCCGAATGGGCAGCCGACTCGCTAAAGTCTTGAGCGTTGGCAGATGTCTCTATATCCGTCGTAGCCGCCAAAGGCTCGGGATCTACTGTCGATGCAGTAGGAGACACCTCTTCCACAGGGGTTGGGCCCTGGGGTTCTTCATCAGTGGGTTGCGCCATGGGGGAGACATCCTTGGAGTGCTTGGCTTTGATTTTTGAGAGCCTCCTGAGTCTCTTCTTGGACTTCTCACCAGCAGAGTGTTTCTTGCTGTGAGATCGTTTTCGTTTCTTTGAAGATTCCATTTCTGGGACCTTCACGGTTTCATCTCTTGGGTTGGCAGAAATTGGCATGTGCCTGGTTGTCGGGTGGTTGCAATGCATGGTGCTCTGGTTATACGCAGAGGGTTTGACACCTCCTAAGTATATCCTCGAGCTATTTTTCTTTGCATCGGCGGATTGCGTCAGTCCGCACTTCGTCAGAATGTCGTTCAGCATTAAACCAAAGGATTTCTTTTGGGTGGCAGGTTTGCACACCTCTTATTGAAGACGTTTCAGAATGATTTGGCACCAATTGACCTTTTCACAGGTCAAAATAGCTACCATCATCCTAAACCTTAAATTCGTGCACATCTCGAACGCACCGGTTCGGTTTTCAATGATCCTGGAGCAAAAGTCATGAAGATAAACAAAATGAAGAAGAAAATTTTTCTTGTGACAAGTGGTTGTCACCATATCAACCACTTTGGACTCTGTAAAAAGTCCATAAAACTTGGTAATGAGCTCTTGAGACCCGAACGTCTCAAGTTGGTCCATGGTCAGGCCATCGGCGGGCAGCCTGTAGATTCTCTGGAGTAGATCGCGATTGATGCAGATTTCCACTCCCTGGACTGTTGCAGTGATGTCAGCAACATGTCCTCCCTGGGCTAGTGACAGAAAACGGACGGCGGCGTTGAGGTAGAATTCCTCAACCAGATGGGCGTCGTATTTGTCGGCGGTCTTGCTCCCGAAGCGATAGAGACCTTGTTGTTCAAGACGAGTAATGATATACTCCATCGGTTCTGAGTCGTTGGTTTCCGAGAGAATACGCTCGATGATGACAGGTTTGGAGAAGATCCGGCCATCAATGATGTTGGAGGATTTCTTGAGCAGGGGAAGAAGATTGACTAGCCATTGATGTTTTCTTAAAACAAAGGTGGAAGAAAACAATAAATTGCAGTGAATATGCGAGAAAAATATGTAAATGTTTGCTTGAGAACTCTTGTAATTGCGTAAAGCGTAAAGAGTCTCTAATGGCGAATCTGATCTTTTTATACTGGGCGCGAAATAGGGTTTTGCAGAGTACGAATGGTCGATTTTAAGGGATGGGAACCGGTTTTGAAATCAACGGTTAGGATGGATCGAGTGTAATCGTACGCTAATCCATTAAAAGGTTTAAAAATAGAGCGGGTCCCACTTCGACATAGGTTGATACCCTAAATGCCTAAAACGGCGGTTTAAAAATAATAAATAATTTAAAAACATCGCTTTTGAGATTGATTGTCAGATGTCGTGTAAGGCATTTAATGAACATGACGTTTGACATAAAAACAGGCACGTGGACAAAAATTATTTTAAAAGGAAATAATATTATACCGAATCGAAATCCTATAGCATGTCCGTTTCTCCGTCGATACGTTCCCCCTTAAAAAGGTACTAATAGGTTTTAAATTCCATACAAAGAATATTTGGATTAATGTTGTATTCGTGGGTCCTACAAAGATTCCCCCTTAATTATTGCACACCACCGTAGGATTCATATGCGTTCGCTCGCCACTGATCTTGTATTGATGATTCCGAGTGTACGGATAATTAATGTTGAATCGTATTCACGGGTCTTACAAAGATTCCCCTCAATTGTTGAGTAAAAACAGTAAATTACTTACAGGAGTCCGCCGTAGTATTCCCAATTACATTACGAGCATGTTGAATCTTGCTGTGTCGAGAGGCTTGGTGAAAATGTCGGCCAGCTGGATATCTGTATGAACTTTTTCCAGGCGAACATCCTTGTTCTCGACATGATTCCTGATAAAATGATGCTTCATGTTGATATGCTAAGTGCGCGAGTGCAGCACAGGATTGTGCGTGATTGCAATTTCACTCGTGCTATCACACATGATTGGAGTCTCTCTAGCATCGATTCCATAATCTGACAGTTGTTGCTGCATCCAAAGGATCTGCATACAGCAGCTACCAGCAGCATAGTACTCTGATTCAGCCGTGGAAAGAGAGTTAGCCAATTGCTTCTTACTGAACCAAGATACGAGTCTAGGTCCGAGAAAGTGACAAGTTCCACTTGTACTCTTCCTATCTAGCTTGCAGCCTCCGAGATCCGAGTCACTGTATCTAACTAAATATAATCCGCCTTCCTTAGGATACCACAGTCCTGCATCGACTGTTCCTTTAATGTACTTCAGGATTCGTTTAGCTGTATTGAAGTGTGATTCCTTAGGTGCAACTTGGTATCTCGCACACACTCCAACAGCAAACTAGATATCAGGCCTGCTAGCCGTTAGGTACAGGAGCGAACCAATGAGCTTCCTGTAGAGTGATTGGTCAAATGGCTTTCCGGCTTCATCAGCACTAATTTGCACGGAAGTGCTCATGGGGGTTGGCGAGGATTTGGAATTGTTCATTCCAAATTTGTTGAGAAGTTCCTTGCTGTATTTCTCCTGGTTGATGAATATACCTGTAGGCAACTGCTTTACCTGCAAACCTAGGAAATAACTAAGTTCCCCCATCATACTCATTTCAAATTTACTTTGCATGAGATGAGAGAACCTTTGACATAGAGCAAGGTTAGTTGAACCAAAAATAATATCATCGACATAGATTTGTACCATTAGAAGGTCATCACCTTCCTGTATCTTGAACAAGGTTTTGTCCACAGCACCCTTCTCAAATCCGTTGTTGGTTAGATACTGGGACAGGGTTTCGTACCAGGCTCTAGGGGCTTGTTTAAGTCCGTACAGCGCTTTCCTTAGCCTGTAAACTAGATCGATACCGTCTGTGTTGGCAAACCCTGGTGGTTGTTCAACATAAACTTCTTCTGCAAGCTCTCCATTCAGGAAAGCACTCTTGACGTCCATTTGGTATACGATAAAACTCTTATGGGCGGCAAAGGCTAAAAATATCCTAATGGCTTCTAGTCTCGCTACAGGGGCGAAGGTTTCATCATAGTCGATTCCTTCTTCCTGACAATAGCCTTGTGCTACTAGTCTGGATTTGTTTCTTATGATAAGTCCATTTCGATCCTTTTTGTTTCGAAATACCTATTTGGTTCCTATAACCGATTGGTGTGTCGGTCTGGGTACAAGATACCATACATTGTTTCTTTCGAAACCGTTAAGCTCTTCTTTCATAGATGTTATCCAATGAGAATTGTTAAGAGCGTCTATGGTCGAAACAGGTTCGGACTGGGCTAAGAATACGGCGATAGTGCACATATTGAGTCTCCTAAGTTCGGATTGAGATTTACATTCAGGAAACTGTGAAACTTCAGCATTAGATTCTTCTTGTGCACAAAGTACATTTCCTTGTGTACTCTGTATTCTCCTACGAGTAGAAACACCTGCATTAATGTTTCCAATGATCAGCTCTTGCGGGTGATCTCTCAACCATCTTCGGTCGGGTTCTAGTTCAGGATCCCGTACTGTATCGAAAGTTTCTGTGGGTACAGCTTCAGCTTGTACAGCGTCAGCTTCATCCACATCGATTCTTACAGCTGCGGGGTTGATTTCTAAATCAACGACAGGTTCTATGGGTGTAGGTGGATCCAAGATAGATAGATGGTAAATGTCCTGAGTGATGTCATCTACTCCTGTAGGGTCATGGTGTGGTTCGTCGAACACTACATGAACTGATTCCTCGATCGTCAGCTTCCTTTTATTAAAGATTCTGAAAGCTTTGCTGACGGAGGAGTATCCTACGAATATTCCTTCATCTGATTTTTCATCAAAGGTTCTAAGTTGGTCCTTCCCATTGTTCAATACATAACACCTGCATCCAAAAATGTGAAAATACGAAACTAATGGAGTTTTGTTATTCCATACCTCATAAGCTGTTTTGTTGTGGTGCTTGTTGACGATACAGCGGTTTTGAGTGTAGCACGCTGTATTGGTTGCTTCTCCCCAGAAACGCTGTGGCAATTTGCTTGCGGCAATCATTGTCCGTGTTGCTTCTTTCAACGTCCTATTCTTTCGCTCGGCAACACCATTTTGTTGAGGTGTACGGGCAGCTGAGTATTCGTGCTGTATTCCATTCTCCGAACAGTATTGCTCTATAAAGCGGTTAGTAAATTCAGTACCTCTGTCGGAACGAATGCACACGATACTCGACGCTTTTTCATTTTGCAACTTCCTCAGGAGCTCGGGCAGCCTTGATGTTGTTTCCTTCTTCTTGCGAAGAAAGATCGTCCAAGCATACCTGGAATAATCATCAACAACGACCATGCAATATTTCTTACCTCCCAAACTTACTGGGTCTACAGGACCGTAGAGATCCATGTGTAGCATTTCCAACACTCTTTGGGTTGAAAGGTAGGATTTTCTTTTCAGGGTTGACTTGATTTGCTTGCCTTTCTGGCATGGTCCGCAGACGCTGTCCTTCTTGAATGACACATCTGGCAATCCTCTAACCATACCCTGTCTTGAAAGCTTGTTGATCGTCTTGAAGTTTACGTGAGACATCCTCTTGTGCCATAACCAGCTAAGATCTGCAGTGCCTTTGGCAACAAAACATGGAATTGAGGAGCTCATAGGCTTCCAAATCAAGAATGTTCATATTACCCGATCTGCTTCTGTAAGCACAACTTCCTTGGTTTGGGTGTTCTTGACTCTACAGCCGATCTATATAGAACTTCACCGAGAACGTTTATCACGTAATCAAGCTAATACTAAGTAGATTATACTGTAAGCCTTCAACATATGCAACATCGGTGACCTTGAATTTTCCGACAAGTAGGTTTCCTTTCCCTCTTGTTCTTCCTTTAGACTTATCACCGAAGCGAACTTTTGGACCGCGACCTTCTACAAAATCAGATAGCTTGCTCCTATCTCCAGTCATGTGACGAGCATCCACTATCGAAGTACCAGGTATCCTCCTCTAGGATGTCCTGTAACAAAGAAATTAGGTAGATTTAGGTCCCCTTTGATTTTTGGGTCCATATATGTTAGTTCCTTTAGGTACCCAAACTTTCCTGACAGCAATTGGTTTACTGTAGGATGTACTGCATGTTGTTGCGATATCTACGGGGCATATCCGTAGTTGTTATAATCATGATAATTACTATGCATGTAAAATTCGGGGTTATTATTATTATTCCAAAGACGAGTGCCGTCTAGGAGGTGGAGCCATTTTCCTAGGCTTAACCGCCTTCCAGGTCTCGGTTGGATTCCCAATGCTGTTGTTGATACTGAACTAGCATCTGCTGTCTTGAGGGATAACAGGGCTCTTGTATCCAATACCTAGGCGCACTGTACTGAGGGTACTGCCGTGCGGGCCTTTGGTGGTTGGATACCGCTTTCTTTCTGAATGACTTTCGGCTTTGATGATATGCTTGTGGAGCATGCTGTAGATTACGCCTTCTGAGTGGTTGTTGGTTCCACTGTCTCGAATAGTAGAGTTGAGGGGGCGGAATTGCAGCCTTCGGTTTTCTCGGTACAGCAGGTTCCTTTATGGGACTAGGAGCATCTTCCGATTCTGGAATGTGTTCCACACTCTTGACGAACACTGTACTAGTTTTACCTTTATTCGAACATCAGCTGTATCCTAAGCCACTTTTATCATGAGCATGTTGCCCAGTGCTTAGAATTTCTTCCATTCTTTTGGACGATTTTTCAAAAGACTTCAGAATGGTCTCAAGTTCAGTTTCTCGCTTCTCGAGAGTTGTGATTTTGGTTTGTAGTAGAACCAAATCATTTGTCTTGCTCTCATTGTGGGTTTTAACCTCATTTAGTTCATGATCAAGTTGATGATTGCTCTCCATGAGTTTTTCAAAATCGACCTTGCTGGTTTCACAATCAAGAGACATATTTTCATAATTTATTTTCAGCAAGTCATTTTCATCTTTCAGCTCTAGATTTGTTAATTGAAGCTGTATATTCTCAGTTTTTAGATTCTCATGGTACTTTTGAATGTTTTTAAAATCATTCATCATATTTTCGAAAGTATGAGATGCATTAGATGGAATAGCTGAGGTTGAACTTACCTCATCGTCGCTGTCTTCATCTTCTGGAACATCTTTGGCCCTAAAGCACATGTATGCTTTATCATCGAACTCATCGTCAGATGAATCACTTTCAGTGACCACCTGAAGACATTCTGCTGATTTGGATGGTGTGGGGGAGGCTTCTGATTCTCCAATCAGGGCCTTGAGCTTGTCTTTCCAAGCACGTCTTCTTTCATCTCTCTCTTGTTGCTCGGCCTCAGGCAATCTTTGGACTTTGGGATGAGGACATTTGTTTGCATAATGGCCTGGTTTCCTGCAGTTATAACACAAGTTAGCATCACCAGATGATGTTTCGGTACTTACCTTGTTGACAGGTTTGGGCCTGTAGGGAGTCTTTCCAGACTGTTTGATGAACTTTTTGAATTTATGCATTAGAAGCGCCATTTCATCTTGGGAAAGGATGTCGTGGTCACTGTCAGCGTTCTTGTGACCGGGCTTCGACGAGCTAGGCATCTTTGTGTCGATTCGATACACGCGAGAGCTGTGACCTTTGAAGGAGATTCTTGACTTTCTCTCTTCACAATGTCATACTCAAAGGCTTTAAGGTCGAGAAGAGATCAAAAGTGGATATTTCATTAAGATTACGGGATACACGCATAGTTGTGGTCTTAATGTCCCATCAGCCGGGAGAGATCTGAAAATTTTTAAGTTCTTCTCCTTTTGGGTGTAAATCTTGCCCAACGCTTCAAGTTCACCAACAATACCAAGAACTGAGGTCAAGTTCCTCAAGTGTTTCCGTTGGTTTCATTTCAAAAGATTCAAATTGCTGAGTAAGTTTTGAAATCTTGTTTTCTTTTGAGAGCTCAGTTCCCTCGCAAATTAACTTGAGTTTATCCCAGATTTCTTTGGCTGTTTTGCAGCTCTTTACCTTTGAGAACGTGCCTTTGTCAAGAGTGACAAATAACGCGTTCTTAGCCACGTTTTCGAGATTGGCTCGCTTCCTTTCATCTGTTGTCCATTGCTCGCGTTCTTTCTCTAGCATTTCAGCATGGGCTTGGCCCTCAATCCTTGCGGCTGGATTGACCTTCATGATCTTGATCGGACCATCCTGTATAACAAAAATCATCTCTTCGTGCATTGCTGCAAGATGAGCTTCCATTCTAATTCTCCAGTCGTCAAATTCGTTAATGGAGAACATAGGGACTTTGTTAATCATAGAAGTGTCCATACTGATAATATAGGAATGAAAGAAACTGTTTTGAAAATAAGTGATTTGAATCTGATTCGGTTAAAAAGAAATACGACTGATTCTTTTTAGAATCAACCTCTCCGATACCACTTGTTGGCCACTTAAGTATACTGGATACAGTTTGGAAAATAGTTTAAACAACAAACTGTACGGAATCTAAATCTGAGTGCGTAGCGGAAGTCTTGGATACAGTTAGTTGCCGTAGATACAGCAACGAAGTATTTGGTGTATACTTAATATATCACGGTAATTTAAAACAAGAAAAGTCAAGGTAAATGACACAAGAATTTAAGTGGTTCGAGGTAAACCCTCTCTACGTCCACCGGTCCTCCACACAGAGTAAAGTTTATTATAATTACTGCGTACACAACTACGTAATTATAAACAAACCTATCCTTGTATCGTTCACACAGATTGATACAAAGAATGTCACTTTCAACCGTTCACACAGATTGGTTAAAGCTTTCTTCTTGACTAGCTTCTTCACACACAGTTCCAAAGCTTCGTCCTTATTCGTCCCACACAGGTCAAAATAACTTGTTGAGTTCACACAGAGCTCGGTTTTTACACAGAGGTAAAAGGTAGGTAACCAGGTAAGAACAGCAGCTTTGAAGTTCTTGAGCTGATGATGGCTGTTCTTGATGTTGAGCACTGTATATCTCTTTCGTTATTAATTGCAGTATGCTTTGGAGATATGTTTGCTCAGATAATAACTTTGATAGCTTGAATGTTAGGTTACTTTTGTTTTTGGTAACTGATCTTCAATGTCTTCATAGGATATATATAGTCTCTGAAGAAAGTATCCGTTGAGATGTATCCGTTTGAATAAGATTTCCTTCAACGGGAATATGACATGATCCGGATTTCGCGGGATTCTGAAGATCTGAAGACTGGCAGTATTTAAATACTTTATCCTTGAGTATTTAAATACTTCTTTGTTCAACGGGACTTGACTTGTGTTCTTTCTTGTCCTTTTGTGAACTATATGGAAGATGACTGTGTTTAGGGTGTCGAGACAGTTTCCATACTTGGTCTTTTTACAAGACTACTTGTCAGATCAAGAGCTTCACTTATGCTGATTCGAGGCAGGTCTTCGATACAGGATAAAGCCTCAAAGTTTCGATACAGTTTCCTTTACTGTATTTGGCATATATGTCAAAACCTCTAAATAACATTCGATACAGGGATTCGAGTATCCCGGCTGTTTCGATACAGGGTCTTTGTTTTCCCAACACGTAGCGTCCCCCGTGAGAAAGTACTGGGCAATAGGGACCTTACGGTCCTCGGGACAGTTGGTAGCAGTGAAGATTTTAGATATCTCCTTGATCCACCCTTCCCAGCCGATCGGGTCCGAAGCTCCCGAAAACTGAGGAGGATGCATCTTGATGACATCCTGAAGCCAGCGATCCGCTCCGCCCCGATTATCATGAGCCTAATCGGGGTTCTGGACTACCTGAGCTATAGCCGCCATTTGGTTAACCATTTACTGCATAACGGCCGCAATACCAAGGTCGGCGCGCTCCTGAGAAGAAGCATGACTGTGACAGTCACCGGTACTGCCGGCTCCCGAAGAATGCGACATGGCCGCCCCACCGGCTGTCCCACGTCCTCGGCCGCGTCCACGACCACGACCACGGTTTTCTCCGGCATCCATACTGGTGTTAAGAGATAACAGAAGTATATTGATGATGAGTAAGGGAGGAAAAAGCAACCACGATTCGAAAAGCGGAAATACTATGCAAGAAAACAAAAGACCGAATAAGAAAACTTACGAGCACTGGAAGTACCGAGATGCTGGCAGCGGTGTGACAATGTGCAAAACAAGACACGACTAGACCCAATTAACCAACAAGCCTAGGTATCTATAAACCTAGCGCTCTGATACCATTTTCTGTAACACCCTGAGATATTCGGAGTATATTACAGCGCCGTGGACATGGGACCCACCAGGCTACAACAAGCGAACACCCCTCGACTAACCATCTCGGTTAGTGAGGATACACAATCAAATAATACATCACATGAAAATACACCCGGAGCAACCGACAAAATGAGCAACAATCGACAATGTAGTAATTTAAAATAATACAACACGGAGTTTGAATTGAAAAGCCTAAGTACTCGCGAGTACAGTCTATCAGTTTATAAATATAGGGAACAACCATATCGAAATGGACAAAAGAAATAAGTAGACCCAAGTGCACATGTCAACGACCCTGGCCAACATCCTCGTACTGTCCCAGCGCTCGCTCGTCCGGATGATCATAACCTGAAATCCATAACAAGAATTTCCCCACAACGGGTCCCCAGAGGGGTTAGCAATTACGCTGGTACAAGTAATCAAGGCAAACCAATAGCTTACACATTTCATAGTACATGCACCAATATCATTTCAAAAAACCAAAACTAGACATGTCTTTTCCGGAAACAAACAGTCACAATTAATTTGCCTAGGATCCGGACGAAGCCACGAATCCCACTCGAGGCCTCTAAGGACCCTCCCGAGCTGGCCACATTCATAAAACAAACCAAGCACCACACGTCACCTAGGACCGGGACGAAGCCACGAATCCCACTCGAGGCCTCTAAGGACCCTCCCGAGTCAAGAATCAAACTCATGAATCCAGGACGAAGCCATAGATTCCCTCGAGGCCCCGTCGGACCCTCCCGAGGTGCGTAAAGCACACACAATATACATTACCATTTCATATTAAGCATAAAGGTTTCCAAGAATTACTTGCCTTGAATAATTGATGACGCAACGAATGGAAAGGAAAGTCACCAACGAACGCTAGGAACCAACGAAACCGAACCTAACGATTCGAAGAATACAATCACAACCATTTCTAAATGAATACGGAATTGGAATACACCCGAAAACCCGCCTACGATTCATGTATATTCGTATATAAACAACAACGAGGGCGGACCACAACCAAACCCTCTCGATTCCGTAAAAACCACGAAATATACCATGAATCCGTAGAGAAACTAAGAATACCAACAAGATTAGTCATATTCATCATGAATCCACCAACAAAACGGAACGAATCGGAAGAAAATCCCAAAACCCTCAAATTATCCAAAAGTAGGGTTCTAAGAGATTTACCTTGGATTTGGATGAAAGATTCGTGTTGATGTTGTTATAATACACCAAGAACTCAAGAAAGATGTTGGATGAGATGATTGGAGAAATAAATCGCCAAGAAAATTGCCCGGAATCGCCTTAGCCGCGGAGAGGAGGAAGAAATGAGAAATTATGATTATCTCGGTCAACTCCCTAGTTTATATAACTAGGGAGTGTTAGCGCGCGCTAACTCCTCAAGGTTAGCGTGCGCTAGCGGGATAAAATTCAAATCCATACAGTTAGCGTCCCAGTCCAGTAGCCAGATTTCTGGCCGTTAGCGTGCGCTACTCCAAATGTAGCGTGCGCTAATAACCTATCGGTAGCGCGCGCTATCGACCAATAGCGTGCGCTACGGGCATCGATCGAGTCCATGGCAAAGCCCGTAACTCACGACTCGTTAGCGCGCGCTATCGTACACACGTAGCGTGCGCTACTTGGCACTGACCGAAGTTCGAGTAAATCGGCCCAAAGATCGATCACGCTAGCGCGCGCTAATGAACAACTTAACGTACGCTAGTCTCCCCACATTAGCGTGCGCTAGACAAAGTAGCGTGCGCTAATCCGATAGTCCAGAGGGCTGGGAACAGAACTGCCACTCCCAGGGCTAACTCGCTAGTGCGCGCTACGAAGTAAACGTAGCGTGCACTACTAAGGGACCTCTAGCGTGCGCTATGCAGAAAATTTAGCGTACGCTAGATACCGAATATAAACGGTCCAAAACACCGGAATACGAACGAAACGTCAAACGGAACATCTCAAGACACATCAAAACATAGGATGGATCCACGGCAACCCCAAAACAGCGGTTCCGCACAACAATAACGAGAATCAAATCATTAGATGACGGGAAAGATACACGAGGGTCTCTGCGGTCGAAAAAAATACATCGAAAATAAAAAAATTCAAAGGAAAGAAAAATGCGGATATTACACACAACACCCAAATTGACTACCTTCTTTTGTGCAGTCATGATGCTAGGGCTTGCGTGGACTGCAAGGTGTTCCGGAGTGAGGCATGTGCTTTTCAACACCAGCTGATGGCTATAGATTTATCCATGGGAGGTCGTGTTATTAGCAGGGCTAGAGAAGCTAGACCTAGGATTATCTGGAAGAATCTGAACGGTGAGAAGGCGGCGATTTTCAAGGAGTCTCTGACCCGCAAAGGAGGTTTTTTGCAAGGGGGCGATGCTAACCTTATATGGACCAGCATGGCCAATTCTATTAGGAGGGTTGGGCGAGAAGGTGGTGGGGGTTTCTTTGGGCCGGTCTAGTGGACCTAGGGAGGCTTGGTGGTGGAATGAGGAGGTCCAAAAGAAGGTTAAAGATAAACAAGCGCTATTTAAGGAGCTTTTGTCGGTTAGTGCTGGGGAGGAGAGAATCTTGAAGATTGTAGCGTACAAGGTGGCGAAAAGAGAGGCTAAGAAGGCATTGGCTAAGGCTAAAGGGGAGGCTTACAAGGAGATGTACAAGTGCCTAGACACCAAAGAAGGAGCGAATGCTATTTTTAAACTAGCGAAAGCTAGGGAAAGAGGGCGGCACGACCTGGGTCCCGTTAAGTTTATTAAGGATGATTTGGGCCAAGTATTAATGAACGATGTGGCTATTAAGAAGAGGTGGAATAAGTATTTTTTTGAACTTTTTAATGAGGCTAGGGGTAGTGACTCGGTGGTGCAAGGAGTTAGTCTATCTTCTACCCGTTCGTTTAGTTCCTGTGAAAGCATCAACAAGGAGGAAGTAAAGGGTGCTCTAATGAAAATGGGTAGAGCTAAGGCGGTAGGCCCGGATCAGATCCCTATTGAAGTTTGGCTTTGTCTGGGGGAAGTCGGAGTTCAGTGGCTAGCAGAGCTGTTCAACATCCTCCTCAGAGGTTCTAAGATGCCGACGGAGTGGAGGCATAGTATTGTCGTGCCGTTTTTCAAGAACAAAGGCGATGCTCAGAGTTGTAGTAACTATAGGGGTATTAAACTCCTCAGTCATACTATGAAACTTTGGGAAAGAGTGGTGGAATGCAGGGTTAGAAGAGAAGTTGAGATCTCAGAGAACCAATTTGGCTTCATGCCGGGGAGGTCCACGACTGAGGCCATTCATCTCGTCAGACACCTTATGAAGAAGTTTAGAGAGCGGCATAAGGACCTCCATATGGTGTTCATAGATCTAGAGAAAGCTTATGATAGCATTCCGCGCGATGTTATTTGGAGGAGCCTAGTAGAGAGGAGGGTGTCGTTGCCGTTTGTTAGGGCGATCCAAGACATGTATTCCCAATCTAGGACGTGCGTTAGGACCCCAGCTGGTGACACCCAGTATTTTTCGGTTGAGATAGGGCTACATCAGGGGTCGGCGCTAAGCCCTCTTCTCTTCACTCTGATCCTTGACGTCATTTCACGGGGGATACAAGATGGCGTCCCGTGGTGCATCCTTTTTGCTGACGACATTGTATTAGTAGCGGAGTCGAGGAGGGAGGTGAACTCGAAGTTGGAGCTATGGAGGTCTAAGTTAGAATCCCAGGGCTTGCGTGTTAGCCGGTCTAAGACAGAGTATCTCTGGTGTAACTTTAGTGGTGAGGCCAACGAGGAAGATGTAGAGGTAATGATTGCGAATCAGATCATTCCCCATACGGATAAGTTCAAGTATTTGGGTTCGATCATTCAGAAGGAAGGTGAGTGTGAAGATAATGTCACTCATCGCATCAAGGCGGGGTGGCTAAGGTGGAGAGCAGCGACAGGGGTCCTGTGCGATAAGAAAGTCCCTCTAAAGTTGAAGGGTAAATTCTATAGAGCGGCAATCCGACCTGCAATGTTGTATGGCTCTGAATGTTGGGCGATGAAGAAGTCGCTTGAGAGCAAGTTGGAAGCGGCTGAAATGAGAATGTTACGCTGGTCGTGTGGTCGCACAATGTTAGATAGAATCCCGAACGGGGTCTTTAGGAACGCGCTAGAAGTGGCGCCCATTTCAGCGAAAGTTAGGGAAGGGAGATTGAGATGGTTTGGCCACGTCCGCAGGAGGCAGGCATCTGCTCCGGTGAGGAGGGTCGAGAGTTTAGTAGTTGTCGGGGAGAGGAGGAGAGGCAGACCGAGGAGGACGTGGGAGGAGCAGCTGAGATTAGATTTGAAGGCCTTAAACCTTTCCGAGACCATGACTGTTGATAGGTGCGCTTGGAGGCGCCAGATCAGAGTTGTGGATTCTTTAGTTGGGAGTGGTGCTGTAGTAGAGAGCCTCAGGGTTGGGTTGTCTCGGTTAGCTTTGACCTAGAGCATTATATTTTTTCATTTATTGTATATTTTATCCTATTGCCTTTTGCGTGTGGTGTATTTTCGACAGGGAGCTGTGCGCGGAGTCAACCTCTCTTCTGTTTGAGCAGCGTTCATCGGGAGTGAAGTAGCCAAATTCCTCTTAGGTAAGTCTCATGTGGATTAAGCCATGGGCTCAGGTATGGTAATGGGTTTTTTCGTATCATATGCTTCCCTTTGTATTTTTCACTCAATATGTTGTTGTACACTTAGCTGAGGATATTCACGGAAACAGCCTCCCTACCGTAATAGGTAGGGGCATGGTCTGCGTATATCTTACCCTCCCAGACCCTGTTCTGAGCGGGATTTACTGGGTATGTTTGATTTGGTTTGATGGGTTGATTTATAGACGGACGAGATATGCACGAGGAGAGTCCCCATATCCACTAGTGTACAAGATCGGTGCAACTAGCATTTTTATATTTATGTGACCAAATTTGATATTAAGCTAAAATATTACTTTTTCCACCTCACAAAGATACAATTATTTTTCTTTTTACGATGTTTCAAATTATAGCCCAACTTATATATATATATATATATATATATATATTGAAGTATATTTATCTTCTTCTTTTTTCTATTATACCCCGTAAAAAAATGTGATTAGCAAATGATTTTTCAATTCCAAAAATGTTAAATCTAGTACTATATCCGTTCTCTTATAACTGCAATATCTGAATTTTCATGTTTGCCAATACACAACTTTGATTATTAATATCTTCAATTCTTTACTTTTAAAAATTATAAAAAGTTGATATTTTGAAAGTATATTTCGAGATTAATCTAACAAGATCCCACATGACTATATTTTTTCATATGTATAAATCGCAAAAGATGGTCAAAAGAGAGTATGTGAACAGTGTAATAGTCAACACGTTGCAATAATAAAAGAACGGGAAAGTATTAACTAAAGTGGATAAATGGGGTGGTGCTAAATAAACACCCCCATAAACACCCTGACCCCACCGCCCATCTTATCACTTTCTTTCAACAATAATAATGTCAACATCCCCATAAACACCTCCACTTTCTTTTTTTGTTTATAAGTGCTTCTTTTTTTAAACAAACTCAATTCGGGATTCAAACTTAAGAAAATGTTCAAAAAACTGATATCTATAAATTGAGTATTTTTTAAATTTTAACATTAATTCTAATCTAACTACTAACCACTTGTATTTTATTATTTTTTAAATTTTAACATTACTTCTAATCTAACTACTAACCACTTGTATTTTATTATTTTTTAAATTTTAATATTATTTGTAATCTAATACTAACAACTTGTATTTTATTATTTTTTAAATTTTAACATTAATTCTAATCTAATTACTAACCACTTATATTTTATTATTTTTTAAATTTAACATTAATTCTAATCTAATTACTAACCACTTGTATTTTATTATTTTTTAAATTTTAACATTAATTCTAATCTAAATACTAACCACTTGTATTTTATTATTTTTAAATTTTAACATTAATTCTAATCTAACTACTGACCACTTGTATTTTATTATTTTTTTAAATTTTAACATTAATTCTAATCTAACTACTAACCACTTATATTTTATTATTTTTTAAATTTTAACATTAATTCTAATCTTAATACTAACCACTTGTATTTTATTATTTTTAAATTTTAACATTAATTCTAATCTAACTACTAACCACTTGTATTTTATTATTTTTTAAATTTTAACATTAATTCTAATCTAACTACTAACCACTTGTATTTTGTTAAAAAAAAGATAACTTACATTAATCAAACAAATCAATACAATTAAGGTAAATCTTTGAGATAGATCGGGAGAGAGAGATGTCGAGTTTATACGGAAAAGACTCAGATGAAGGCAATGAGTTCTCTATGGGGATATCACCATTTTTTACCGATCAGGTATAAATACTTATCGTGATACTAATTTTTTTTGGTCATCGTAATGTTTACTAATATTTTTTATTTGAATTTTAGGTGTTCGATTCTCTTAATGAGTTGATGGAATGGGTGCAAAACACGGCATTCTCTCTTGGTTATGTCATCGTGACGAGAAGATCAAAGGCAAAGAAAAATGGTGTGGTGTCTTATGTGACACTTATTTGTGATCGTGGTGGTGAATACAAAATTAAAGCAACAAGTAAAAATTCTGGCACCAAAAAAATCAATTGTAAATTTCAATTGGTAGGTTCGTATATTAAACAATATGACGGTTGGACGTTAAGGGTGATATGTGATCAACATAAGCATCCACATGCACAACATTTGGAGGGACATGCTTATGCTAGGCAGTTGAAAGAATACGAAAATCAGTTGGTGGCTAACTTAACAAGTCAGAATGTTGCACCACGTGACATACTCTCGATATTGAAAGAGCATGACGAGAAGAATGTTTCTATACTGAAAACCATATACAATTGATCGATAAAAACTTATTCTAAAAACAGGAGTTTTTGAGTCGCTCGCAAATATATATGAGGTAGAAATAGTTGTGGTAAGTTCTATCGAGGTCTTTTCTCTCGAGGATTGTTCAACAGGGCTTCGTATAATATTTTGTTACAAATTGCGAGAAATAAATAGTAAAATATTCTAAAATAGATTATTGGGTTTTTAAATATTAACTAAATTAAATGCACTATTTTAATTTAAACTATTTTTAATAAGACTATTTTTATACTACACTGTTTATATTAAGACTATTTATATTAAGACTATTTATACTAGACTATTTATATTAGACTATTTATATTAGACTATTTTTTTAACTAGTGAAAATGAATAGGATTAAAGTGAGTTGGGAATTTATTGTAACACCCCCAAGACGTTCAGGGCATATTACAGCGCCGTGGACTCCACACTATGGAATCCACCAGGCTAACGTACCAACAAGACATTTGACAACGACAAACAATCATCAATAATACGACTATTCAGATAAGATTACTATCCGACAATAAAATCCAACATCAATCCATTTCCCAAAACAGGAACACAACATTAACAATTTTGAAATAAGAAGTACTCGAGTACTTAAACCAATTTTATAATACAAAATTCCCAAAATAAGACATCAAAAGTAATAGACTGAACTGAACACCAACAAATGACCACTGATCAGTATCACGCTTGCACATCATCCTCATACGGCTCAAGTGCTCGTTTGTCCCCACGATCGATACCTGAAATACAAAAAGTATTT
The DNA here is from genome assembly GCA_033398695.1 of Orobanche coerulescens. Taxonomy (NCBI): domain Eukaryota; kingdom Viridiplantae; phylum Streptophyta; class Magnoliopsida; order Lamiales; family Orobanchaceae; genus Orobanche; species Orobanche coerulescens. The sequence goes on along the minus strand of CM065801.1, from coordinate 111,955,773 downwards.
CCCCCATTTAAGGGGTTAGCGACAACTGCTAGTGCAAGTACAATCCATTTGAACTACATTCTAATCAGATGAATATATGCGCCAAAGAGTCATTTTAGAAAACATTTTATATTCCGGAATATTTACATTGTACAATCGTAAAACACATTATCTCCAACAAATCACAATTCAAAGTTAACCGTTGGTACGAGACTCACGGCCACCGTACCTCGCAGAGCCCCGTCGGACATCCCTGGGTGGCTAACCACAGTTCGCGATACGCACACTCACGGCAATACGTATTCCTAGAGGCCCCGTCGGACCGTCTCTAGGTGAACATACACATAACCATCCACAAAAACCACGATACAGCCATAATTCAAATACTAGAACATGTAAACAAATGTAAAGTACTTGCCTTTGAGACATTCTTGAAGAAACGGAGTTGAAACACGACTACGAACGGTCCGGGTAGAAAACGACGGTTCCTAAACGAAGGATCAACACAGTTCAGTCCCCACGGACAACAATACTCTATTGGAATACACCCATAACCCCGATTACATGATACGAAAATGAACGATCAATCGATACGGGCGAGGGTTTACGCAAAATCTCCCCGTATTAATAATTCGCGGATTAAAGTCAAGGAAATTGGATTAAGAATCACTCAATAATCACAATCGGTAAAGAATATCGTAATATAGATGAACGATTCGGAACTAAACCCTATAATCCCGAAAAACCCCCAAATTCGTCAAAATTAGGGTTCCTAAGGAATTACCTTTAATTCGGCTGATGAAGGGTGATTATGCTGATTATGATATGATGGCTCGATTCTACCGTGATGGAATTTGAAGAGAACTCCGAATAGAACCAGTGGAAATCGCCTCTGAGGTCGCACGTCGAAGAAACGAAGAGAAAAGAATAAAACTGCTGTTCTGAAACTGTCCGCTGACTTATATATTCCGTGAAGTTAGCGCACGCTAACTTCCATATATAGCGCGCGCTAACGGGGCCGTGACAGGTCCAGTGGCTACTGCCACCGTTCATTAGCGTACGCTAACAATAGGGAGTTAACGTACGCTAAATGCATATCGGTAGCGCACGCAAGGTAACAGGAGTAGCGTGCGCTACCTACACAGCTCAAGATCACTGATGTCACATCAGCAGAAGTCTGCATCGAGTACAAAACACGAAACGCACGACGAGACCAGAATCCAGGAACATGAACGCGAAGCATACAAGACGACGGATCTAAGCGCTGAAAGAAAATACAATTCCGACCATCGGAGGGTCCGTAATGCGACAACGAAAATGAGATTTCCTAAACTATTAGGAAATTACAAAAATGGCCCAAGTGCCCGAAAATCACGAAACGACGTCGGATTTACAAACCGAAAATCTCCACATGACCAACTCAACCATAAGAACTTGTACAAACCAAGAAACAACGAAAACGAATGAGTTTTACAAGAATCGAACGTTCATACGGCAAAACATGTCATAAAACGAAATTACGTGAAAACATAATCAAAACTCGTCCAAATGGAAAAACTCCAACAACAAAGTAGATTCAAAATGTCGAAAAAGTTACAAGCGAGTCGATAAAAATAGACATGCATCAAAAATGGAAACTGCTAAAAATGGAAAATTACGGATATTACATTTATAAAATCTAGGGGATTACGGGTTCATTAAATTAGGTTTTTAATTAAGTATAGGAATTGATTTACACGGATATAAAAGAAAAATAAATGTTTTTCGAGTAATCAACTTTTCACCTCATAACTTTCGTATTCAAAGGTGTCTTAACCACTTTCGCAATCTTAAGATGTTGATAACAAGATTAACACTTGATAGATTGAAAAGATATGTTTTCAATTCACTCAACAATCAATCAAGGAGGTTTCATTAGTAGAAATAGGATATGATCAATCTCTATTTAAACCAATTAGTCCTTTCTAATCAGAATAGTGTAAATCAATCAAATACTCAATATATAACCTAATAGAAATCCCCCTTCCCCTAGGAAGAAAGATTAGCTACTCATTGGTTTATACAAACTAAAATTATAATAGAAATAATTGATATACATAATATATATATATAAGTTTGGCAACAGTAAATTGGCAATTATGACTTATCCCATCATAAAAAGTTTGACTCAAACAGTGTAAAGGATAATGATGATGGGGGCATGCTAGTAAAAGAGTTTTGAAACGATCCCATGCTTCAAAAAATTGTTCACCCTCCGATTGCGTAAAAGCCGCAATTTTGGTCCTTAGATCCGCCGTTTTATGATGTGGATAAAATTTAGACATGAATCTGTTGCACACATCATCCCAAGTAGCCAATGAATTTGGTGGCAACGTCATAATCCATGTTTTTGCTCGATCCTTTAAAGTGTAAGGAAAACACCTCATTTTTAATTGATCCTCGGTCAATTGTTGTAATGGAAAGGTATTGACAACCGAGTAAAAATCACGAATAAAACTTAAAGGATCCTCGTTTGGCATCCCATAAAAAGATGGGAGTTGGTTGAAATGAATGGATTTCAATTCATACTTTCGTGCTGTCTGGCCAAGTTATATGCATGACGTTGTTGTACCGATCACCGGTCTAGCAAAATCTTTCAAAGTTTGTTGGTCTGCCATATGTTCTTCGTTTGACTTTTCTTCTTGATCGGAAGATTCAGTGTTTTCTTCTGTCAAAAATTCTCCTTCACTGCTAATACCTTCCAGGCTATCTCCAACTCGATAATCGGGATGAACGTTTTCGTTGTATGGTACCAAAGTTCTTACAAGGGACCTACGACCCTGCATAGACTAGAAAACAGTTAAGCGCACCTTATGTGAAAAAAAAATTAAGAACAAGAAGAATAAAAGATACAAAAATAAAGAAAGATAAAATCACAAGATATAAACAAAAGTATACAAAAATTATATTTGGCCTAAAACAATCCCCGGCAACGGCGCCAAAATTTGATCGACAAAAACTTATCCTAAAAATAGGAGTTTTTGATTCGCTCGCAAATATATACGAGGTAGAAGTAGTTGTGGTAAGTTCTACCAAGATCTTTTCTCTCGAGCATTGTTCAACAGGGCTTCGTATAATATTTTGTTACAAATTACGAGAAATAAATACTAAAATATTCTAAAATAGATTATTGGATTTTTAAATATTAACTAAATTAAATACACTATTTTAATTTAAACTATTTTTAATAAGACTATTTTTATACTACACTATTTATGTTAAGACTATTTATATTAAGACTATTTATACTAGACTATTTATATTAGACTATTTATATTAGACTATTTTTTTTAACTAGTGAAAATGAATAGGATTAAAGTGAGTTGGGAATTTATAAAATCTAGGGGATTACGGGTTCATTAAATTAGGTTTTTAATTAAGTATAGGAATTGATTTACACGGATATAAAAGAAAAATGAATGTTTATCGAGTAATCAACTTTTCACCTCATAACTTTCGTATTCAAAGGTGTCTTAACCACTTTCGCAATCTTAATATGTTGATAACAAGATTAACACTTGATAGATTGAAAAGATATGTTTTCAATTCACTCAACAATCAATCAAGGAGGTTTCATTAGTAGAAATAGGATATGATCAATCTCTATTTAAACCATTTAGTCTTTTCTAATCAAAATAGTGTAAATCAATCAAATACTCAATATATAACCTAATAGAAATCCTCCTTCCCCTAGGAAGAAAGTTTAGCTACTCATTGGTTTATACAAACTAAAATTATAATAGAAATAATTGATATACATAATATATATATATATATACATATAAAAACTTTTAATTACTAGAACTTAATTACAATAGATAAAACTTATTTAAATAAGATGAATCAAAGTGCAAGAAACAAACTTCAAAATATAACTTCAAACTTGTTTAAAGGTTACAAGCTTACAAAAATTGAAAGTAAAATACTAAGTGCTTATTGATCAAGAACTTTTCAATTACAACCTAAATGAAAGAAAAACTTTAAACTAAAAATGAAATACAAAGTAAAGTGAGAGTTCAAAGGAAAATATCTTGCTAAAAGAAAGGAGTGTTTCTTTGCAAGAAGAGGAGATGATTTTGCAATGGATGAAGATGTCCTTTTATAGGTGATTTTCAAGAATACAATTGATTATTTAATTTGTGGTATCTTTGACAAGTCTTTGGTATTTGATTCAAACTTGATCTTCCTTGCATGTCTTGATTTTCAGATCATTGACTTCTTACATAGTTGTTGAGATCACAAGATGCTAAATGTAGAAAATTCCACAAATATCAGCCTGAAAACGGCGATAAAAAACGGCCCAGTTTGCCCCGTGTTGTGCGCCGTTTTGTGGTGACTCGGTCTCTTCCGGAATACGCGCGAGGACACAGCGCTAAATGCCATTCGTGTGTGAAACGGCCCAAGACACGGCCCTTGTTGCGCCGTATGTGAAATGGCCTACATAACACGGTCCTTTTTGCGCCGTGTTGTATGGTCGTTTTGCCTTAAAAAATTCCCGTCGTTGGATTTGATCTTGTTTTCCGTCCTTTTTGATGCTTCATATCAGTAATCTGTAAAATAACGATTTTTAGCTCATGTTTGGACATATCTGTAAAATATGTATTTTTTAATCACAAATCAGTACGATTATGCATATTTTGTATATGAATTTTTAGATCAATTATGCACTAATCAACAATGCATAGAACAAGCTTCGCTCGTTCCAGAATGACGGAAAAACTCCGATGCAGGTCGGTATATTCAACAAGTATATTTTAAATTTAATTTATATACTGAATGTTTATTAATTAACGGTATTTCAATGCAGGTTCTTATGAAAATTTTGAACGATAAAAAATTTCTTTTTGAGTTTTCCGTAAATAGTATTTCAAATGAATTGGAAAACCTATTCTTTGTTCACCCATTGTCGTTAGATATATGGAAATCATTTCCACACGTTTTGATTGTAGATGCAACATACAAAACAAACAAATATGGTGTGCCTTTTCTTCAGATTGTTGGTGTAACTTCAACCAACAAGACATTTAGCATAGCTTTTGCCTTTATCATTAAGGAAAGGGAGGAGAACTATAAGTGGGCATTAACATGTCTAAAGTTGACACTAGACAAGTGTATGCACCCACGCGTTATAGTGACGGACAGAGAGTTGGCATTGGTGAATCCATGCCAACAAATTTTTCCCGATGCCACTCGGTTACTTTGCCGATGGCACATTACTGAAAATATTAAAAAACATTGTAGGCCGTCATTCAGGTCGCAAGTTGAGTGGGACTCCTTTCGTGCCATGTGGAGTATACTTGTTGAGTCTCCAACGTGGATCTCGTACACCGAAAACTATAGAAAACTCCAATCAATATTGGGCAAACATCAAGATACAATTCTACTTATTCTGTAACTAATTGTTTATAATTTTAGAAAATTTTTGTGTACATAAATAACATTTATATAAATCCAGGTGTTTTAAGTTATCTGGAAGATGTTTGGTTAACCAAGGTTAAGGAAATGTTTGTCTCTGTTTGGATTGATCAACATCTGAACTTTGGACAATGAACTACCAACAGAGTTGAGAGCCAGCATGCAAAGCTAAAGAAATACTTATGTGAAAAAAATTATACTCTAGATAAGTTTGTTTGTTCTATTGATCGATTTGTGAGGTCTCAACTTACAACGATACGTGAAAGTTTTGAAAAGAGCAGAATTATCCTCAAACACGAACACAACTTGTCATGTTTCAAATTATTGTGGGGTAATGTGTCACTTGAAGCTCTAGATATACTTGTAGGGAAACTTAAGCGGGCGGCTGGATATCAACTTGACTCTTCAAACTGTGGTTGTAAACTACATCATAGTTGTGGCTTACCATGTGCTTGCATGCTATCAGTCTACTTGAACTCCGGTGGGTACATTTAACAAGTATTTTTTAAATTTAATTATATATTGAATTTTTCTAAATTATTGGTACTTCAATGCAGGTGAGTGTATTCCATTGGATTCGATAGATGTATTATGGAGAAAGCTTGATTTTTCACCGTCAATTTCTATGGAAAATGAGGATATTTGTTGTGATGGTGAATTTGAAATGTTTAAAGAAACCTACAATAAACAGTCGAAAGTTGTGAAAAAAAGTATGATGAGAAAGCTACTAGATATATTCCAGCCAAGTAGAACACTCATTAGAGAACCCGCAATTCAAAAAAATAAGCGTGGACGTCCAAGCTTGAAGAAACAAAAACAAAAACGAGTCGATTCTATAAATCAAGCTCCTAGAAGACGCAACTTTTCAACCATGTCAAAATCTGTTGAGTTGAACAAGGAACCGACAAGACATAGTTCGTACGTAACCGCACTTCCAGACTTGAATGAAATTCCAGACTTGAACGAAATTCCAGACTTGAACGAAGAGCCTCAGTCATGCTACATTCATCGACTAATGGATGAAATTCCATTGATGTTTCATCCTTACATCACACATATTCAAGATGTTAGAGGTGATGGAAACTGTGAATTTCGAGCAATATCTGTTTGTCTTGGGTATGGCGAAGATGAGTGGCTCTATATTCGGCGTCAACTGCTAGACGAGTTATTGAGTTCATACCATGCCTATGCTAGAGTTTTCACTGATGGATTCGATGAACTACATACTTCATTGAAGTACTTACAATCGCCTGCACCTCCAAAATACTGGATGCTTATGCCTGACACAGGTATCCTGATTGCCAACACGTTTGGTGTGGTCCTTATTTTTTAACCATGCAAGGCGCTATCACTTTCTTTCCTCTTTGGAAAGGTCCGGAAGAATTTTTGTACCATCGGATTATTACGATATCACTTGTATATGATAGTCATTATGTGATGGTACAATTAGAAGGAGATTGTCCGATGCCTATCATTTTGGCTTACTGGATCCGCCACAAAGCCCTGTGTGCAGCTGGATGGGAAACTATGTTCATGTCACGTCTGTAATATCCGCAATTTCGAATTTCGGTAATTTTCTTTTTTTTTCGGCGGAAGTCCGTTTTGACGACTCGCTCATGACCATTTCGTCATTTCGAGAATGATTAATTCTTCACTTTTTGTCATCCGAGTTCGTTTCGGTGTTGTTTTGTTGAGCTCCGTGCTTTTTAGCGACTTTTCCGCACTTGAGCTCGATTCTTGCGAATCTCGTCAAAGCGTCGTTTGAGTTTCTCGTAAGTTCATTTAATGTTATTATTCATGTTGCGAGCTTTGGTTTGGTGTTTCGATCGCGTATCGTGATTTTCGGACGTTTTGGGCCATTTTCGTAATTTCCCAAAGTTTTGGGTAATTACTTCCGTTGTTGAATTCCGAGCCTTCGGGTGGTCGGAATCGTGTGTCCTACTAGCTCTTAGATTCGTCTTTGTGAGTACTTCGTAACCGTATCTTCGGTTCGTATTCGAGTTCGGGTTTGGTGTCGTTTTGTTGAATTCGGGATTACTAAACGACTTTTCTAAGTATGAGTTCGTCTTTGTTAGATCACCATTAATTTTTGATGACTCCAAAATTATAAATCTTTGCAATATTATAGAACATCGAGTTAGCTTTCCAATGGTTCAAGCGGTGAGTCAATCGAGTCCGGACGAGAGAGTTATGGTCGTTTCGATTTTGGCGAGCACTTCCGGGAGCCTTTCGGCCGATAGGGGGTCGATAGACTCTCTGCCGGCATTCCGTATGGGTATCGGTTGGGCCTATCGGCCGATAGGGCTGGCCGATAGGTTCTGTGTGTTACACTATAAATGTGTTGTTTTGAGCGTGAAGCTCATTTCCTTCCCCATTTTTCCCTTTGCGTCGCGAGAGAAGTATAGAGGGGAGAGTTCTTCATCCGGAAGTCGATTTTCATCATTTCTTTTCGGTTGTGAGGCTCGGATAATCAATCTAACGCGTGTTCTACGGATCTTAACACTTGAATCACTCAAGGTAATATCTCTTGAAACCCTACCTTTTTGGATAATTGGGGATTTTGGGGTTTTGTCCGATTCTTTCCGTTTCGTTGATGGATTCATGATGAATATGATTAATCTTGTTAGTATCTTTAGTTTCCCTACGGATTCATGGATATTTTGTGGATTTTTACGGAATCGAGAGGGTTTGGTTGTGGTCGCCCTCGTTGTTGTTTCGGTATGAATATACATGAATCGTAGGCGGGGTTCCGGGTGTATTCCATTTCCATAATCGTTTAGAAGTGGTTGTGATTGTGCTATTCGAATCGTTAGGTTCATTTTCGTCGGTTCCTCACGGTCGTGCTTGATTCTTCCGTTCCGTTCATTGTCGTCTTCCTTTTCGTTAGCATCGGGCGTTCCGAAGCTTTCCGGTTGAGCTGTATCCGTTCGTGGTTCAGTGCTCGTGGTATCGAGGCAAGTATCTTGCCCATACATTACGTGTTTTGTGGATATTATGGTTGTTAATCGTCGATATGTGCTAAATAAATATTTATAACCATTTTTCAATGGAATCGGTATATTTTACCATCATGTTTTTCGTAAAGGTGAACCGTGTGTGTCGGGAATTAATATGTTTAGTTGGATATGTGAGTTTGTGTGATATTAGTTGTGTCGTTCGGTGCTGTTGAAATCTTGCGCGTCCTTGTGCATTGTATCATTACTTGGTCGTGAGTATATCTTTGGATGAACGGCCATTCTAGTAAGGTACCTCGACTATATATCTTGTTATTGACCTTCGAGGCTTGTGGTTTGCAAGCTGTGATTTTGGAACGTGTGTGTGTTGTTCCTTCCACCGGAGTGTCCGACGGGATGTGCGGGGTCGATACTAAGAGTACGGCCACGGAAGTGGATGGGGTGCGTGTGTGGATGAACTTCCACCGGAGTGTCCGACGGGATGTCGGGGTCGATACTTGGGGTACGGCCGCGAGTGGTTTCCCACCGGAGTGTCGACGGGATGTCTGGGGGTCGATACTAAGGGGTACGGCCGCGGGTTACCAGTTGTGGTTTTCATCTTGAGGATGACGTTGATGTTTTCGTTAATTGTGATATTGTCCGGAGTATCACAATGCTTTGTGCTTGGGGTCGAGAGACATTATATATCGAGTCTTGGTGCTTGGCTAGAATGGCATAAGAATAATGTGTTATGTGTATTGTGTTCTTTTAAAAGTGAATTGAAGTGGATGATCGGGTCGTGGACCCTGTGTTTTGTGACCGGAATGGTTGGGTCGTGGACCCCGTGTTTTGTTAAACAGATTTGTATTTTGAAAAATGAACTTTGGGGCTGTGACCCTAAATGGCTTTCGAGGAATTAAGAACATTCTCAAATTTTGATGTTTTCAAAACTCCCGAGATTTTGCAATGTTTTCAAAATGCTTACTTGCTTTGTTTCTGCTTTCAAGACTTGAACTATTTTTAACTAAATACATCTCGGGAAGTCTTTCGTTATATTCTCGGAATGTGTTGTGTATGGCTCGTATTTGCACTTTATACTTGCACTAGCGAAACAGTGGAGTTTGCTAACCCCGAGTAATCGGGGGTGGATATATGTATTGTGTCCGAGGTTCATGCGGGTTTTCGGGAGCAAGACACGGGATCGGCACGAGGGATGATGAAAGACGAATGATACTAATCACACGAAGGCCGAGTTTTGGGTTCGATTAGTCGAGTCCATTGTATTGTCTTTTCCATTTGTCTTATTGTTCATTGTTGCAAGTATTTTACCCTTGTGTGGGTATGAGTCTGGATGAGTTTATGTATTTTGATTTGTAAGTACGTGACGAAAGACCAAATCGGTCTATTAGTCCGTTATTTTGATTCGTCGGTATGTAATGTAATGTGTTGTTTTGATGTCTAGCTGGTGGATCCTCACGGAGAGGGTGCGGCGTGTAATATTCCGGTTTGATGCGGGGTGTTACATTTATGGTATCGAGCTTAGGTTGTGGAAACCTAGCCGTCGGGTCGATGGTGTCTATTGAGTTTTGTCTTGTCGGATTATGTCGACTAAGTCGTGTCGCGACGCGTCGTCTGAGTTTGTTGGTCGTGATTAGTATCGTGGGCGATCATCATCTTCGTGCGACCTGTGGCTGTAAGTCTCCCTTCTTTGTGTTGTGCCTCGTGTGACACGAGCTATTTTTATGATTATTTGTTTAGCGACGGAATTCTTTTATGAATTTTGATTTCGTGATATGTGGTTACTTGACTCTAATACTTCGTTCATATGAGGAGTAGTGTTGATGGATTGTGCATGTTTGACTTTATTTCTTTTATCCCATTGCGTGAGTTCCTTTGTAATGATTTTCGGTATTTTACCCGTGAGTTTTATTTCAAAATTGATTCCATTAACCGAGTTTTGGCATTATGGCCTTGATCATTTTGGCGAAATTCTTATGACGGTATTTAGTATTTTGTAAATGGATTTTATGAGTTTTGAAATATTACCGTCATCGGCCTTTTGGCGTTTTTGTGAATGGTTTTTAGCTGGTGGGTTCGTAGCGGGACCCACGGCGCTATATTGTTCCTTGTAATTACAGAAATTTTTGGGCATTCTAGCCCATTGAATTATTTTGAAAACCTTGAGTGTCTTAGAAAATTAAAATTCGAGACGTACTTTTAAAGCGAATTATTTTAAGCGGTGTTTTCAAGGTGTTTTCTAATGCCGCAATACATTTCAAAAATTTAGGTTGAGGACCAAAAATATTTTGAGATATTTTCAAATGCGATTGCTTAGACCCAAGGGTCGAATATTTTGAAAGTTTTTCACTACGAGAAGGTGTCCTCATTTTTGTTCAAACGCAAGATGATTTTCAAAGTCTCGAAAATGATGTTTGTTCAACTTTTTGTAAAATGATACTCAAGATCAATTGGTGTTTCCAAAGCTGTCTTCAAAGGTGGTTTTTGTTTTTAAAACCTATCATTCTGTTTGCGGACCGGAAATGCGTGTATGGTTTTCGAACTTTCGTTACGGTGTTAACCCGGTGTGATCGAAATGGTGGCATGAACGTCGGCGTTGCCACGCATTTGTTGTACTAGTCCTCTGTGAGAGGTATGAACTGTTATTCTTGTTTGTCGCCTCGTGGTGATTTGCGTGTTGTCGCACGGGTGTGGTATTGAAGCTTGAGTTTGTACGTTTGTGTACATGTGTGATTGTTTCATGATGGTTGAAATTATGTCTTGGTTATCGTTCGGGCCGTCGAGGTCGCGAACGATACCGTCGTTCTTTGTAGTGTTTGTGTGTGTATTACTTTATGATGGTAATTGTTGTATATAGTATGTGTTATGATTCTTTGTTGTCTTTGAGTTTGCATCTCCGCTATGTTATTTTGCGACGTTGTGCCCCATTGTATCTAGCATTTGTATTTTCGGTATGCCGAGCCGAGACGTTTCAACCGTGATGTGCCGGGCATGCACGTGTAAACTGTCCTTCTCGTCGGTAACACATTTCAAGTGTGGACTCGAGGGACACCGAATTCCGTTTGCGAATTAGCTACCGAGACTTTCGAAGTTCGCGCTTCAGCACAGTCATCGGAATCGGCTTTGAGAGGCCTTTGAAGGATGTTTCTGTCAGTTGCTTGTTGTGCCGTCACCTTGATTTCGCTGTTGTGAGTTGCGGGGGCGACCTTCTTTTATAAGAGGTCGAATGTAGTACCCGTGTTGTTTTTAGACTCCTGCATTTTCTCTTTCTCGAGTCTATCGACTCGCTCGTGTTCGTTGATACTTTACAGACATTACGTATTTGGTTTTTAAATCGTTCGAGCAGTGTGATCTTGTTTTGGGTCAATCTGGTTATCATTTGTGACTTTTCGAGTTCGATTCGATTCTTGTGAACCTTGTTCGGAAGTGACATCATCTGGTTTTACTAGTTCTCTTATTCGAAGTGGATCGGATTTGGAACTTCTGTATTTTCGACTCTGTCGACTCGTTTATGTTCATTGACATTTTCTGAGCTTGTCCTGCCCCTTGCTTTTGTTGATCGAACGAGGGTGGTATTATTTCGGAATTACTCGTTCGTCGTTGTGACTTTTCAATTATTAATCCCTTTCCTGTGGATCTTATACGAGTGTGCATCTTGTTGTTTCACCGGATCATGTTTTGTCTTGAGTCGAGATGTGGACCTCGGAATTGTCGGTTGAACCTTATTGTTCTTCGTGATCCGAACATGATCGTTCGATTTTTGTTGTCTCGATCTTTGTGGTTCGATCGTTTGATTGTTCAGTTTTTGTTGATCTCGTTTCGTGATTGTTGAACATTCAGACTCCTTCGAAATTTCCTTAAGTTCGGGAAGTTAGTCTCGTTTTCAATCTTCCAACCCTTGGGCGGTGGAATTCTGTATTTGTTCAGCGGTTGGCGGCGTTTTGATTGATGTACCGTTGGGTTGGTCAATCCTGTTGATTTTCGTTCGTTGTGTTTTGTGATTGTCTGGATAATCGACTTGATTATACTATCTGTTTGTTGACGCTTGTCACTTGTTGACTTTATTATGTTCCTAACGGCGTGGTATTGGTCGTCGTGGAGCGTGTTTTCACGCCGTATGTCTCTTTGCGTTTCTTGCGGCGTTTCGCCGTCGGGCGCGAGTTTTCGGTTTTGCGTATCTCGTCGAGTTTTCCTGGCAGTATATTGCTTCCCCTACTTGTTTTAAGTTTGGGACGAAACTTCTTTTAGGAGGGTAGAATGTAATATCATGATTTTAATTCGGTAATTTTCTTTTTTTTGGCGGAAGTCCGTTTTGACGACTCGCTCATGACCATTTCGTCATTTCGAGAATGATTAATTCTTCACTTTTTGTCATCCGAGTTCGTTTCGGTGTTGTTTTGTTGAGCTCGTGCTTTTTAGCGACTTTTCCGCACTTGAGCTCGATTCTTGCGAATCTCGTCCAAGCTGTCGTTTGAGTTTCTCGTAAGTTCATTTAATGTTATTATTCATGTTGCGAGCTTTGGTTTGGTGTTTCGATCGCGTATCGTGATTTTCGGACGTTTTGGGCCATTTTCGTAATTTCCCAAAGTTTTGGGTAATTACTTCCGTTGTTGAATTCGAGCCTTGGGTGGTCGGAATCGTGTGTCCTACTAGCTCTTAGATTCGTCTTTGTGAGTACTTCGTAACCGTATCTTGGTTCGTATTCGATTCGGGTTTCGGTGTCGTTTTGTTGAATTCGGGATTACTAAACGACTTTTCTAAGTATGAGTTCGTCTTTGTTAGATCACCATTAATTTTTGATGACTCCAAAAATTATAAATCTTTGCAATATTATAGAACATCGAGTTAGCTTTCCAATGGTTCAAACGGTGAGTCAATCGAGTCCGGACGAGAGAGTTATGGTCGTTTGATTTTGGCGAGCACTTCCGGGAGCCTTTCGGCCGATAGGGGGTCGATAGACTCTCTGCCGGCATTCCGTATGGGTATCGGTTGGGCTATCGGCCGATAGTGGCCGATAGGTTCTGGTGTGTTACACTATAAATGTGTTGTTTTGAGCGTGAAGCTCATTTCCTTCCCCATTTTCCATTGCGTCGCTAGAGAGAAGTATAGATAGGGAGAGTTCTTCATCCGGGTGTCGATTTTCATCATTTCTTTTCGGTTGTGAGGCTCGGATAATCAATCTAACGCGTGTTCTACGGATCTTAACACTTGAATCACTCAAGGTAATATCTCTTGAAACCCTACCTTTTTGGATAATTGGGGATTTTGGGGTTTTGTCCGATTCTTTCCGTTTCGTTGATGGATTCATGATGAATATGATTAATCTTGTTAGTATCTTTAGTTTCCCTACGGATTCATGGATATTTTGTGGATTTTTACGGAATCGAGAGGGTTTGGTTGTGGTCCGCCCTCGTTGTTGTTTTCGGTATGAATATACATGAATCGTAGGCGTGGTTCAGGGTGTATTCCATTTCCATAATCGTTTAGAAGTGGTTGTGATTGTGCTATTCGAATCGTTAGGTTCATTTTCGTCGGTTCCTCACGGTCGTGCTTGATTCTTCCGTTCCGTTCATTGTCGTCTTCCTTTTCGTTAGCATCGGGCGTTCCGAAGCTTCCCGGTTGAGCCGTATCCGTTCGTGGTTCGGTGCTCGTGGTATCGAGGCAAGTATCTTGCCCATACATTACGTGTTTTGTGGATATTATGGTTGTTAATCGTCGATATGTGCTAAATAAATATTTATAACCATTTTTCAAAGGAATCGGTATATTTTACCATCATGTTTTTCGTAAAGGTGAACCGTGTGTGTCGGAATTAATATGTTTAGTTGGATATGTGAGTTTGTGTGATATTAGTTGTGTCGTTCGGTCTTTGTTGAAATCTTGCGCGTCCTTGTGCATTGTATCATTACTTGGTCGTGAGTATATCTTTGGATGAACTGCCATTCTAGTAAGGTACCTCGACTATATATCTTGTGATTGACCTTCGAGGCTTGTGGTTTGCAAGCTGTGATTTTGGAACGTGTGTGTGTTGTTCCTTCCACCGGAGTGTCCGCGGGATGTCCTGGGGTCGATACTTAAGGGTACGGCCACGGAAGTGGATGGTGCGTGTGTGGATGAACTTCCACCGGAGTGTCCGACGGGATGTCCGGGGTCGATACTAAGGGGTACGGCCGCGAAGTGGTTTCCCACCGGAGTGTCCGACGGGATGTCCGGGGTCGATACTAAGGGTACGGCCGCGGGTTACCGATTGTGGTTTTCATCTTTAGTCTGAATTTGATGTTTTCGTGTATTGTGATATTGTCGGGATTATCACAATGCTTTGTGGTTGTGTTCGAGAGACTTTATATATCTAGTCTTGGTGCTTGACTTGAATGTCATATGTATTATGTGTTATGTGTATTGTGTTCTTTTAAAAGTGAATTGAAGTGGATGATCGGGTCGTGGACCTGTGTTTTGTGACCGAATGGTTGGGTCGTGGACCCCGTGTTTTGTTAAATGATTTGTATTTTGAAAAATGAACTTTGGGGTGTGACCACTAAATGGCTTTCGAGGAATTAAGAACATTCTCAAATTTTGATGTTTTCAAAACTCCCGAGATTTTGCAATGTTTTCAAAATGCTTACTTGCTTTGTTTACCTTTCAAGACTTGAACTATTTTTAACTAAATACATCTCGAAGTCTTTCGTTATATTCTCGGAATGTGTTGTGTATGGCTCGTATTTGCACTTTATACTTGCACTAGCGAAACAGTGGAGTTTTGCTAACCCCGAGTAATCGGGGTGGATATCTGTATTGTGTCCCGAGGTTCATGCAGGTTTTGGGAGCAAGACACGGGATCGGCACGAGGGATGATGAAAGACGAATGATACTAATCACACGAAGGCCGATTTTGGGTTCGATTAGTGAGTCCATTGTATTGTCTTTTCCATTGTCTTATTGTTCATTGTTGCAAGTATTTTACCCTTGTGTGGGTATGAGTCTGGATGAGTTTATGTATTTTGATTTGTAAGTGCAGTGAAAGACCAAATCGGTCTATTGGTCCGTTATTTTGATTCGTCGGTATGTAATGTAATGTGTTGTTTTGATGTCTAGCCTGGTGGATCCTCACGGAGAGGGTCTGCGGCGTGTAATATTCCCGGTTTGATCTGGGGGTGTTACAACGTCTGGAACTTTATAGACAATTGAAATCTTGTAATCCCGAAGCACCTTTTATAACTATAGAGGATTGTTAATGGGTATTATTTTGGGTCTCTAGTTCTTGTGTTTATGTATTCATGAAAGAATGTTAAATGATATTATTTTTGGGCTCATATTTTTATTTTTATGTATTCATTTATATTTTTATAATAACATATAAAAAATCTATATGGTATTAATATTTATTAATTTAAAATAAATAAGTAATCATTTACCTAAATATTTAATCATTAAATAATATAGAAATACATGTATTAATTAATTAATATTTATTGATTAAAAATAAATTAGTAATCATTACTTTATTAATGGAATAAAGGGATAATCATTATTTTACTACAACCCTAGGTTTGTCTTGGGTAGAGGTGTTTTTTTAGTAAAATGGGGTATTTATTTAGCCATCCCGGATAAATGAGGAAGAGTGTGTGAATTTTTATTTTTCCAAAATATATTAAAGGTATTTATTAATTTGTGTGGAAATCAAAGTGTTATAGAACAAAGAGAGTATCTTTATGGAATGTAGTATAAAGTGCATCGTGAAATACATTGGTCAATACTCCTATAATTTAAGATTCCAAGTCTGACGGTATAGACAAAATGAATTACTATCAAATTTGAATTTGAATGAAATTAAAGAGGAAAGCTAGGTTGGAGTGATCATTTTAATTAATTTAAGAGGGCGTAGCATGAAGTAGTAATAGATAATTAGTACAAGTACAAAAACAAATAAAATAAGATTGTAGGGCAGCAATATCCGACCATTTTACTCTTAGCATCCACATGTGATGCTGCCAAACAACATCGTCAATAACACCCACCACCTGCAATTGGCAATTCGCAACTACACCCCACCACACTCACTCTAATTAAAAAACACACTACTATAAATTCTTGTCCCACCATCTCACATGAATTAACCTAACCTGTATGCCAAGTGCCAACCCCTCCCTCCTCCTCCTCTCCTCTCTCTACCTCATACACATAAACCCAAAGAAAAAAGAAAAAAACTAAGAATTGGTACGTAGTAGCTACACGGGAGCTGGGAGGATAATGGAGTATTACATGGATGAAAAGTCGAAGATATTATCGAAAGATGGCAAGAATAATAAACCATCATCTATGTCGAGAAGTGTTTCACAGAAAAGTTTCTCGCGGAAGAAGAATCCTTTTAATCTTTCGAGGAGTTGTTCACAGAAGAGCAATTCGACTAAATCTTCGTCATCAACATCATCATCTCTTCCCAGAAGCTCATCACAAAGGTGTTCGGATTTCACGCGTAAGTGCAGCAGCGTAGCCAAGGAACAGAAAGCGAAATTTTACATTGTCAAACGATGCATCAGTATGCTTGTCAGCTGGAAAAAGAATGGATCAGAAGACTCCTGACAAGATCATGTATTAAGATCAGCCTGTACTAGCTTGCTGTCCTCTAGCTGTTTGACATGAAACAATTGGGTTCATTCGCTACGACAAATTTCGTGCTTCCATAAAAACAACAATTACAGCAAAAGAAAATTATTCATATCCTTCTATGTAAGATGACATGAAATTTGTTGCAGATACAATGCAAAAAGTCCATCTGTTCTTTCTAAAGTATGTGTAATAAATCTAGATATGTATACCTTCTATATATATATTTCATCCATTTTGCAATTTTTAAAATTTTGCACTGTTTATGAACTCTCTATCGACCATTATTTGTGATTTATACAGAAAAAATATAGTCGTATAATATTTTGTTAGATTCATCTCATAGGCGGATCCAGCATTCGAAAATTACTGGTGCACCGATGTACCATAAAAAAAAATAACGGATGGGCAATTTTTTTTTTAATTTTCCACTTTTTTTAAAAATAAGGCCAAAACGACATCGTTTTGGTACAATTTTTTTTTTTGTTCGGGAAATTTTTGATGGTGCACGTGCACCACGAGACTTAGGGTAGATCCGTACTTGATTTATCTCGATATATACTTTCAAAATATTTAATTTTATATTTTTTACTCATGAATAATGGACAATTAATCAGAGTTGTGTTAGAAAGTCAAATTATAAATTCAAACGAACAAAGTATATATATATATATATGTGTGTGTTGCATGTCTCTAAGTCCTAATGGGGTGGCAGTTATGATCTCATGCCTTCCCCATGCCTCACCGCCCACCAATAATATCATTCCACCTCATTCATGCCTCTCTCACGCTTCACCATAGTTTTTTAGTGGCAACACACTACTACAAAAAGGGGTTTTAACGACGGTTTTGGAAGGGTTTCTATGACGGTTTTGTAACCGTCGTAAAATCCACCGTCGTAGAAAGTGGGCACATTTTACGACGGTTTTAAAATCGTAGTAAAAGTTCACGTTTTACATCGGTTCTTCCAAAACCGTCATAAAAAATATACATTTTACATCGGTTCTTCCAAAACCGTCATAAAACATTCACATTTTACATCGGTTCTTTTTAAAACCGATGTAAAAATATTTACATTTTACATCGGTTTTGATAAGAACCGATGTAAAATGTCTTAAATTTACATCTGTTTTGAAAAGAACCGATGTAAAATGTCTTAAATTTACATCGGTTTTAAAATGAACCGATGTAAAATGTCTTATGTTTTATGGAAGGTTTGACACCCCGACCCCAACCCGAATCCTCTGAGGCCCGACCTGAAACCCACTCAAACCTGACCCGAACCCGCACCTGAATAAATAATATATTGCACTTGGTCACCATAATGATTCGAACCCTCGACCTTGGGGTTGGGGAGTCAAGTCCCAACCACTAGGCTATAGTTATTTGTTTGAATAATTTATATTTATATTATATTTAAATACATTTTGGTCTCTACCTTTTAAATAAAAATAAAAAAATCAATTTTATTATTTTGGAAAAAATGATTTTTTTAAATTGTTTTTTATTTTTCATTTATTTTATATTTTAAAGAATCATCGTAAATAAAAATACATATTTTTAAAAAAAGGATTTTATGACGGTTTTAGAAAAATCGATGTAAAGTTTTTCCCTTTTTATTATTTACATGGGTTATTCTAAAATTGATGAAAAAGTATTAATTTTACATCGTTTTTGGAATAACTAATGTAAATTAACCTAATTTTAATTTTTACATCAGTTATTCAAAATCAACGTAAAATTAATATTTTATACATCGGTTTTGGATTAGTCAATTTTATTCTTTTTTGTATTATTCGAAAAAATGATTTTTTATTTTTATTTTTTATTTTTCATTTCTTTTATATTTTAAAGAATCATCGTAAATAAAAATACATGTTTTCAAAAAAAGGATTTTATGACCGTTTTAGAGAAACCGATGTAAAATTTACTATTTTTATTTTTTATTCCAAAACCGATGTAAAAAGTATTAATTACATCGATTTTGGAATAACTCGTGTAAATTTATCGTATTTTTAATTTTTACATCAGTTATTCTATAACTGATGTAAAATTAATACTTTAGTTTATATCGATTTTGGAATAACATAGGTAAATTACAATATTTAAAATTTTATATCGGTTGTTTGTATAACTAATGTAAAAGAATAATAATTTTACATCGGTTATTTGAACAACCGATGTAAAAATAGTAATTTTAGTTTTTACATCGGTTGATTGAACAACCGATGTAAATATATAAATTTTACATCGGTTATTTGAACAATCGATGTAAAAATAGTAATTTTAGTTTTTACATCGGTTATTTGAACAACCGATGTAAAGTATACTTATTTTACATCAGTTATTTGAACAACCGATGTAAAAATATAATAATTTTACATTGGTTATTATAACAACCGATGTAAAAAATAGTAATTTTAATTTTTACATCGGTTATTTGGACAACCGATGTAAATATATAATTTTTTTTACATCGGTTATTTTAACAACCGATGTAAAATATAGTAATTTTAGTTTTTACATCGGTTATTTGGACAACCGATGTAAATATATAATAATTTTACATCGGTTATTTGAACAACCGATGTAAATTGACCAAAATCTTATTTTTTACATCGATTTTATTTGATAACCGATGTAAATTGACCGTATTTTTAATTTTTACATCTGTTTTCGTTAAACCGATGTAAATTGAGCGTCGTAAAAAGTATATTTTGTAGCAGTGACATGATCTCATGCCTCACCTAATTTTATTTTTTATTCTTTATATTCATAATTATATTAAACAATTTAATAAAAACATAATATTTCATTAATAATTAAAAGAAAATTACATAAAACTTAGGAAAAAAGAAAATCACTAGTCATCGAGGTATGGTAAGTCTTGAGCCTTTACGTGCTCCGTAAGATCATATCGGAGACGGTAATGGATATCTTCGTCGAGTAACTCCGGTAGTACACTCTCGTCATAAACTGGCGCGACCGGTTGATCCATTATATGAACCAGTGATATTGCCATCAGATCGTCTTTTAAAATCATATTGTTCAATATAATACACGTATAAACGAGTTGTCGAATCTTTTCGACCGACATAGCCCGAAGAGGACGACTGAGAATCATCCATTTTCCCTTAAGACGACCAAAAGCTCGTTCGACATCCTTTCTTGCAGACTCTTGTAGCTTCTTGAATCTCTTTTCCTTCGGGTCAGTGGGATACGTATATGCTTTAACAAACGTTGAATACGTAGGATATATTCCATCGGTAAGATAATATCCACGTTTGTAAAGCCGTCCATTTACAGAAAATAAATTGTTTGGCGCCGTTCCATATTGCTCCGTAAGATACAATGGAGATGGCGGGAATAATTAACTTGGAAGAAAGGGTACTACCGGATAAAAATAGTTCGGAAGAGTCGGCGGGAATAATTAACTCGTCCTCGGATGAAGAAGAGGAGGATGAAGACATGGTAAAAAAAAAAAATTGTGTGAAAATATGTGAATTGTTTGTGTGAAAAAACTGTAGGTGAATGAGATAAACAATTGTATGTGAATTGTTTATAT
Source organism: Orobanche coerulescens (assembly GCA_033398695.1). NCBI lineage: Eukaryota > Viridiplantae > Streptophyta > Magnoliopsida > Lamiales > Orobanchaceae > Orobanche > Orobanche coerulescens. The sequence goes on along the minus strand of CM065801.1, from coordinate 111,935,220 downwards.
AGGGATTTTTTTTTTTAAATGTCAAACGGGCCAAAATACCCCAACAGTCACAAAAATAACGGTCATATTTTCCCATGCGTCAACGGCAATGTTTGCCGAATTGCCCATGCCGATTTCATGCCGAATTGGTGGCAATGGTGTTGCCGCTCGGCATCACCTCATGCCGAATCATACCGAAGACCATTGCCGGTGCCCTAAGCATTTATGTGGATGAGATAATCAAGATTCTTTTCAGCAGTAAAACTCATGTACTGTACTGCGTACAATAATGTTCTTTAAAGAATTGACGGAAATTGAAAGCTACACACGGATGAGATTAAATTATTGAAAAATAACTGTAATAGTACGTATATAATGCCTTCCACTTTAGTTTTTTACATTGTAGTGGGTGGTAAGGGATTCCGTGTGCCATACTTTCGCGTGCCACACCGTGTACAATATGAAATTGTACTATTTTGAAAATATTTTGTTATAAAATAAAATCTTATTATTACATAATATATCATGATTAATATATATATCAAAAAATCAGAATTTAAAAAAAATCATATACCATAATTTTGAAATATTCAATTAAAATAATAATTTTGTAATCAAAATATTCCAAAAATATAATATATTGTTATAAACTTGAGAGAAAAAGAGAGAAATTGGAAGAGAAGAAGAATAATATGTGTATGTTCTTTTGAGGGCCAAAAGCCTTTATTTATAGGTACACATCTAGGGTTTCAGGGGTATAAAAGTCATTCATTAGTAAATACATTAATTACAACACTCCCCCTTGAATGACCGTTAATACATGCTGCCTCATTAAAACCTTGTCGGGAAAACCCAGTGGGAAAAAACCCGATCGAAGGAAAAAGAGTACAACTACTCCCCCTGAAATCGATTACATAAGATCTTTGAGTTAATGCATTCCGATCTTGTGTATTAGTCTTCTGAATGTTGATGTCGGCAACGCCTTTGTGAATAAGTTCGCCTTTGATGTATCTACCTTTGAGATACAAGTGATATCGTCTTCATACAATACTTCCTCTTGAATATTATGATGTTCATGCCTCATCAACTCCTTCGGAAAAACCCTGTGGGAAAAAAACCGATAGAGAAAAAGAGTACATAGTATAAATTTGCTCATGTGTTGCATTGGTTGCCTCGTTAAAAACCTTAACTAAGAAAACCCGGTGGGAAAAAACTTTAGAAATGGGAAAAGAGTACAACCATTTAGTCTTCAGGACCTTTTGACCTTCAGGGTCGACATAATCTTCAAACTGATTTAAAAGTTATCACTTCTCCCCCTCAAGATAACAATCTTGCACTCCAATACCATGAATATAATTTTCAGACATGGAGAGATTTAGTGAATAAATCTGCTAGATTATCATTATTGCTCTTCTGAAGCTCATGTGGAAATAAATTTCATCTTACTTGCCCAAACATTATATGCAACACATAAATGGAGAATATTTCTCATCATAATAAATATGCAGTATGAGAACAAATATGAGATCATAATACCCTAATAGCCACCAATATTGAATCTCGATCTCTTTCATGTAATAGACCACTATGGTTAACACCATTCCACATTCTCCTTCTTGGAGAAATATTAAATTTTGCTAGCATGTTAACTTCAAATTGTATATCAGGCATGATGATGTAATGCTTCAATAGCATACAAGTACGGAACTTCTGGTCCTCTTATATCTTTGTTATCTTCTTGAGATCTATATGAGTCAGTATCCACTTCAAGTGGTAAGACAACCTTTAGGTAGCTAAATGGATAAAAATTTTCCATCATATATGCTCGATCTACAAGTCAAGACAATACTAATACTTAGTTTTGTCTAAATTTTCCATTTTGAACTTGTCTTTAGACATAAGTTCAAATAATTCACATATATCCCCTTCAGGAGGAATTCACTTAGTCGGTTGATCCACCAGACTATTTCAAAAGGTATAAATATTTATAACTCAAAATAGTACATGTTGCGAATTTCGTGTTCCTATTACTTTAGGAACCTCATGTTCGCTATAATTTTAAACAATCCGCAAGTGTACGGAAAATATATAGAAAGCGGCGAGCAAGGTCGTATTCCATAGAGACTAAATATTTTTATTGTGTTGAGTATTAGATTATAGTGTTCTCGGCTTTATCTAGACGATCGAAAGGTAAAATGGACGATTAATAAAATAACATACAATAATCACAATAAATTAAAGCGATTGAAAATATCCGAATGGAAGCGAATTGCAAGAGTTTAGAAAGGTAGATTCCAAGGCTAGGTTTCCGTTGATTACTAAATTTAGTCGGGATTGGTTTCAAAAGGTCTAAGTGTGTTTCCCAAATGATAATCACAATAATATTCTAAAGTCCCTCTCGAGATGCATTAAAACGTAGATTAAACAACCCATAACAACGTCTCCATCTATTATAAATTATCTAATTTCAAAAATGTTCATAAGATTAGATATCATCATAGTTCATCACCGATTTCTCAATCTCGTAATTTACTACGTCAAATACTCGAAACCTATTAATGCCCTCTTCTCTCGAATTATGAGCAATTAAGTTAAACATATAAAAACATTGATCAAGTGTCTAAACATGAATCAAAACCAAGTATTTGATAAAGAAATCACACTAGATATATATAATCATCAATCCCTCAAAACCATAGCAAATCAACGTACTCCCATGCCCGGAATCTAACGAGTTTAGCCGGACATGGTAATGAAAGAAAGATTAATAATCATCATGTTCATCATGTTCATGCTAAATAAAACAACAAAATGAATAAAAGATAGGAAGAAGATAAAACTCGGATGGTTTCTTGATTTATCCCGGTTGATGTAATACCCGAATTTTCAGTATGAATTTTTCGCGTTATTTTATCTAAGATATACTGGATGGCTTGGTGTCTATATAGTATGGATAAAATAAATTGAGAACTGAGACAGCTGTATTGGTACTCGTATAACTGTCATAGAGGTTCGACAATTATTTTGAGGATATCGTGTATTAGGTCATCATACTTTTGATATTGGGTATATCGTATGATAATGTTATTGGATTCAGTACATGTATTCAGTATGCCGTATGTTCGTATTTTGGTATGTCGAGACGGACGAGGAGAATTGGAAATGGCTAAGTATAGCCTGATTAGCGCGCGCTAATGTTCAAGTATAGCGCACGCTATCGTTCATGGTTAGCGCACGCCAGAGGCAGAATGTAGCGCACGCTAAATGCAGTCAGATCGGAAGGAATCTGCGTGTGGACCCGACTGCTTTTGGCGCACGTTCTGGTAAGTCAACGGTTGTTGTCCTGAAGTATTAGCGCACGCTAAAGCATGAGGCTTAGCGCATGCTAATTGTAGATCGGTCAAAAGGAATCTTATCCTCGTCAGATCGGCATGTGGAGGCACATGCGGTACGTAGACTGTAGCAAGTCAACTGATATTAGCGCACGCTAAATGCAAGGACTTGCGTACGCTAAACAGTGTAAGTTACGTATGCTAATGCATGGGCATTACGTACGTAAGCTCATGTTCGAGGCAAGACAGTGGCCTCTGGGCTGCGATAGCGCACTCTAAGGCCGTAGCGCACGCTAAACATAAGATTTAGCACACGCTAGTAATACACTTTATAAAAAGGGGACAGACGGGTGTTATGAAGCATTTTCGTCCATTTCTTTCCTTTCACTCGATAGAGAGAGCTTTGGGAGGTACTTGAGTTCCTAAAACACTCTGTGATGATGATCTTTAACAAGATTAAGATGGAGAGCATGGATTCAAAGCTTTGTTCTTGAAATTATTAACGATTCTTGGAATGGAATTCATAGAGAGAGTCTTGAGGTTCCAAATACTGGATTATGAGGGAGTTGAGCGTCCTTGTCAACATTTGGAGCTTGGAAATAATTGGGAACGGATTCAACCTTGATAATCCATCATTTTCTTCAAAGAGGTAATTAATCTTCACTTTGGATTTCGTTTTAGGGATTGAATATTGGTGTTCTTGAGATGATGATTATAATATTAATGAGTTGATAAGTATGATTAGAGATGCCTTACTGAGTAACGTTGATGTTATTGTTGGTATGCGGATATTGATATGTTTCGTATGGTTTTGAATGGTGTTCAGTAGATATGTCGATTTATATCTCCCTTCATTTCAGATTCGATGTTAATATGATATACGTATATATATGGCTTAAGTGATTAATTACATGTTAGCATATCGGATTATGATGGTTGTCATGAACATGATTATGGAATCATGGTATTCTTGGTGTTCTTGGATATATATCACATCAAAAAGGAAGGATATATGTTGGTTTGATTATTAACATGGATAAGATAATTGAAACTAAACATTATGTTGATTGTAGTGATTGAGTTCGTATGATAAGATATGGATCATGATGATGAGATTGAATCTGGAAAAGTTATTGTTAATCTTGGAGTATGATTTCCTTTTCATTCGGGTTCGTAGTCGCAAAGTGTTAGTCAATGCTTGGAATGCATGCAACTGTGTAGCATTAGCGCACGCTAAGCTTACTGGCTAGCGCACGCTAACGGTAACAACTTAGCGCACGCTACGTTGTGCGTTTAACGCGCGCTAAGTAGGCAGACAGTGTAGTATTTTCGTGTTGTGATTATGAATTCGTGATGGTTTGAACTGGATTGTTTAAGACTGTGTTTAATCGAGATATTGTGGAACTGTTGGGTTTATTGATCGGTTATTGATTGATAATTATGATTTATCGGATTTCGGCTTGTATTGTTGATATGAGTTCGTAATTGTTTGAGTTTTATTGTTCGGTTTTATAAATGATCGAGGTATTGTTGAGCCGCTGAGTTTGATTGGTTGGTTATACCGGTTATTGATTATTATCGGATGTGTTGTCATTTGATTATTGCATTAGGTCGCGTTAATTGACTGTTGATTATGGCCGTTGTGTTGCGGTCAAGGTTGAGGAGTTCGTAGGTTGCTTTTGGTCGGGGCTGAGGAGCTCGGGGACGAAGGCAATGGATTTTGGTAACAGCTTCGTGGTATCGGTATCGAGGCAAGTTTATACTTGTTCAGTTTATAATATTTGATGAATGGTTTCGTTTTCATTTCATTTATAATTCTTATAGCAATGTTGTTAGAAATGTAAGTTGTCGGGATAATGGTTTGTATATCGTGCTCTGGTTGTAATAAGTCATAAGGTATATGATTTAATTGTGTTCAAGGAAGGCGTGATTTATTTTTGGTCAAGGATATAGAATATATGATATCGAGGATAGTTATCGTGATGACATAAGTATCGGGATAAAAGGTTATTGGTATGGAATGGATGGTATCTCTCATGAGATTATTTGTATAACTGTGTATTCGTTCAGGGATGTTGTTCGTGGAAAGGATGTTGTCTTCGGCTTTGAGGTAATTTATGTATTGTTCAGTTATGAGATAATTGTTATGTTGAGTTGTTGTATAAGTTGTATGTTGAGGCTTCATATATTGAGATTCGTACTGGTTGTTCGTGTTGGGATTCCGAAAGTAAAACGAAATACGCAGCGGAAAATAAAAACGAATCCCAAACAGGATCGATCAAGTAACGTATATACGAAAAAAAAATACGAAGATAAAAATCATACCCTTGAAGCCTTTGAAATAAATCTTCGTAAAATTGGATGACGATCACGAAACCCGTCCCGAACACGAAATCCCTTCGTTCCAAGCACCGAAACTTCGAAGCCTCTACTTCACACGCGTCGGAAGTTGCCCGGAAAATTCGACGTAACTCCGTTCTCCAAGAACACGGCTAGGAAGTTACCGTAAGAATTTTTTCTCTATTTTTTTTTTTGAATTTCTTTCACCTCTAAGATGAAAATAACTTAAAAAAAAAAAATCTCTTCCTCCCTTATATCTCTCGGCAGGAGCAGAGCATGAAGATGTGTGTATGTGTGTGTTGTCACTAAGTCTTCACTTTAATTGATGTATTGATGATTATATATCTACAAAAACAACTCACATGTAGATATAATAAATCATCAAGCATCTCAACACATGATGACTTAATCAATACAACCACAAAACACATGCATGCAATAATACCATGTGAGGTAGGGAAGAGGCGGCCCATTTAGGAAGTTTCCTAGAAACGAGCCGAGCCACTCGGCTCATGTACCGGACATTCGTCAAACGACTCCGTTAATACACTCCGTTTAATCACTAATGTATTTATATTAATTAATTAATCTAATTAATTAATAATATCAAATACAAATATATTTCTCTAAGAAATATAATTTATGAATTAAATTAATTACCCGGTAACTTAATTTTAATTCATAAGACCGCTATTTTGATTTATCTAATAAATCATAATTAGATATCCAATATCTAATATTAATAGAGAGATAATAAATTCACATTTATCCGTCAACGCTCCCGATGCGCGACTCCGTAGGTCCGTCTCAAAGGCATTGGGAGGAACTAATGAGTGCGGGCGGCACTTAGCCAAACTAGCGGGCCGCATTGTAAACCGTCGAGAACGAATGAAGGGATCATTCCAGAACCATTATGTCGTGTATTCTATATAAGTATAAACCCTTCATCAGATGTCCCTGTCAAGTCTTCTGGTCACGGTAAAGTCAAAACCTTATGTTGACTAAAATCTATACATTTGTTAATGCAAATCAAGACCGACTGATTAATAGTTTATCTAATACTACTATATCGAATGCTTTGGCCAAAGACTTATGATCTTATTTGCCATTAACCGTATAAGACATTCGCCTGCTCACTAACAGAGATAGAATCCTTTCTTGGCGTATAGTAAAGACTGCTACCTACCCGTATAGTCCGCACTTCGAGGTCGACTCAGCAATTAAGCAAATGAGTCTAACTACTCTAATGACAAACTAAACGTCACAGGCACATCTTCTACTGAACCCTCAAGTCAAAGGTCCACGTATACTATCACAACCTTTCGATTCGTCATCGACTCTCCGAGAGTGAATACGTGTGGTGAATCGAGTATGAGTCGTGTTCGAGTATACTGGCCCCACCAATATACTTATAACTATGCTATCAAGACGTGCACACGTCCTAGCATCAGTTATACAAGTCATATTAAAACTTAATGCCCATTTTAAGTTTATTGACTTGCGAACAATTTACGTAAATAAACTTTAAACACTTCCAGTACATTTTCTCTTATCCCATAACGAGAATGGAATGTTCAATTTATTTACATGGACTTCACTGCAATGTTTACCAAGTCAAGAATGCAATTGAAATACAATAAACAGTGAATGAATCGTATTGCCTTTTTATTAATTATTCCATAATTACAAGTATAATGCCCTTACTCTCTCATCCCCTGAGTGGCATTCGAGGGCATATTCCTAACAATCTCCCACTTGCACTCAATGCCACACATCATGGTATCCAATACCCATGTTCTTCATATGTCTTTCTAAGACGGCCTGAGATAATGGCTTAGTCAGCGGGTCAGAGACATTGTCTTCTGAGTCTACTCTTTCCAATGAAACATATCCTTTTTCCACCATCTCTCGAACGATGTGGTACTTTCTCTCTATATGCTTGGTGTTGTGGTGAGCCCTCGGCTCCTTGGCTTGGGCGACAGCTCCATCATTATCACAGAATAGTGATATAGGCAACTCCGCGTTAGGCACCACGTGAAGTTCTTGTATAAACTTCTGCATCCAAAATGCTTCTTTGCTAGCCTCTGAGGCAGCTTGATACTCTGCTTGGCAGGTGGAATCTGCAGATGGCGGTTTGCTTGGAGCTTCTCCAAGATATTGCTCCTCCATTGAGAGTAAATAAATACCCAGATGTCGACTTAGAGTCGTCATTGTCTCCTTGAAAATCAGAATCGGTGAATCCAATCACCTTCAGTTCTCCACCACCATAAGTAAGAACTAAATCTCTAGTTCTTCTTAAGTACTTAAGAATGTTCTTTACGGCAGTCCAGTGTTCCCTTCCTGGGTTTGCTTGAAATCGACTTACCATACTCACAGCGTAGGCTAAGTCTGGTCTCGTACACAACATAGCGTACATGAGGCTACCCACTGCTGAGGCATAGGGTACCTTACTCATCTCTCTCTTGTCTTCCTCACTTTGAGGACACATTTTTGTGGTGAGATGAATTCCATGTCGCATGGGAAGGAAACCTCTTTTAGATTCATCCATATTGAATCTTCTCAGAATTTTATCTATATAGAGGGCTTGGGAAAGTCCTATCATTCTTCGCGGTCTATCTCTGTAAAGACGGATCCCTAGAATATAGGAAGCTTCTCCCAAGTCTTTCATGGAGAACGTTTTAGAAAGCCAAGCTTTAACAGTGCTGAGCATTGCTACGTTATTTCCTATCAGCAGAATATCATCTACATATAGTACTAAGAACGCAATGTTGCTCCCACTGAACTTTTTGTAAACACATGGTTCCTCTTCATTTCGTACGAAGTCAAAATCTTTGACTGCTTCGTCAAATCGAAGGTTCCAACTCCGAGAAGCTTGCTTCAGACCATAAATGGCTCGTTGCAGCTTACACACTTTATGAATATTAGCTTTCGACACAAAACCTTTAGGCTGTTCCATATAGATTTCCTCCTAGAGGTATCCATTTAGAAAAGCCGTTTTGACATCCATTTGCCATATTTCATAATCATAATAGGCAGCAATGGCAAGCATCATGCGAATCGACTTTATCATAGCTACGGGAGAGAAGGTATCATGATAATCGATTCCTTCCCTTTGGGTATAACCCTTTGCCACAAGCCTGGCCTTATAGGCATCAACCTTGCCATCCCCATCAGTCTTTCTCTTATAGATCCATTTATTTCCAATAGTCCTCATGCCAGTTGGAAGATCTACTAGAGTCCAGACCTGATTGGTATGCATCGAGTCTATCTCAGTTTCCATTGCTTCTTGCCATTTATCAAAGTCTACATCCACTATCGCTTGGTCATAGGTGACAGGGTCGTTTTCACTGCTATCAGGTGTGTCGTGGAGACCCAGTTCCTCGACATGTGTATAGCCATACCTCTCAGGTAAGTGAGATACCCTATCAGACCTTCGAAGTGGAGGTTGTGTTACAATAGGTTCGGTTCTTGATCCCTGATCAGATGTCTCCTTAGGAGTTTCATTATGCTCTTCCAAAGAGATATTTCTACCTGAGCCACCTTCTTGAATGAACTCATCTTCAAGGAAGTGCGCTTGTAATGCCACAACGACCCTATGGTCTTCTGGCATGTAGAATAGATAACCCATTGAGTCCTCTGGGTATCCAATGAAATGTCCTTTGATGGACCTCGCTTCCAGTTTGTCCATTTTAGCCTTCTTGACATAGGCTGGACATCCCCAAATCCTTATGTGTTTAAGGCTTGGTTTCTTACCCTTCCACATCTCATGCGGAGTGATAGGAACAGATTTGGAAGGACATCTATTAAGGATATAGGCAGCGGTTAGTAAGGCATACCCCCATAGGTAAATTGGTAAATCAGTGTAATTTAACATGGAGCGAACCATGTCCAACAAAGTCCGATTTCTCCTTTCTGAAACACCATTTAACTGTGGGGTTCCTGGAGGCGTGAATTGTGAAACTATTCCATGTTCCTTAAGGAACTCATCAAACTCTGTGCTCATATATTCTCCACCTCGGTCCGACCGAAGTGCTTTGATATGACAACCAGTCTGTTTTTCAACTAGGGCCTTAAATTCTTTGAATTTAGTAAAGGCTTCGGATTTATGTTTCATTAAGTACACAATCCCATACCTAGTATGATCATCTGTGAACGTTATGAAATATTGATATCCGTCTCGGGCCACTTCTAAAGCACCACAAACGTCTGTATGTACTAATCCAAGTTTATCGGCAGCCCTTTCAAAAGTCCCTGTGAAGGGGAACTTAGTCATTTTGCCTCTAAGGCAAGATTCACAAGTTGGGTAGGGTTCTACACCCAATGGACTTAAAAGTCCATCTTTCTCCATTTTCTGAACCTTGGTCTGACCAACATGACCAAGTCTAAGGTGCCATTTAAGAGCTTGATTAGTATCTTGCCTACCACGTTTCCTAGTTATAGTGTTCATCTTTGTTTTATTTTGCATGTTCGGATGATATAAACCATTTAACAATGTATTGTTCCAACCAATTTATTTGAAAATAAATTTTACAAGCGCCATTTCAATGAAGAAACAAAATCATTTCCGGTCCAAGACTGGAATGGATACAATGTTTTTATGCCCCTTGGGCAAAACAAGTACTTCATCTAATGTCAAAATAAAACCAGATTCTAAACCCAGAAGGATTGATCCAATATCGGTTGCCTCGACACTTTGTCCGCTTCCAACAGTGATCATTATTTCCCGACTTCAAGTTTTCTACTTCGTTCCAGATCCCGATTCATAGTACAAATGTGAGAAGTGGCACGAATCGAGAATCCATGAAGCGAGAATATACGATGGCGGAACAATTAGTTTCAAAAACAAAAAGTTCCGTGCGATGCGCTATTAATCTTGGGACAAGTCCTTTGCCAGTGGCCCAGCTCACCGCATTCAAGGCATTTGTCCGTAGGTTTTGGACCGCCTACCTTTTGAACCTTTCGGGCCTTGCCCTTTCCTTTTTGCACCCCTTTCTTGGGTTTGTCCGCTCGTAGGTCTTTTTCTTCTTGTTCTTGGACCTCTTAGGCCCGTAAGAAATCACAAGAGCGACCTCTCTCGGTTTAGTCTTCATGTTAGACTGCGCCGTTACCAGTTTATTCATTAGCCCAGCTAATGTGCATGTAATTTCATTACAGTTGAAATTCATTACAAACTGCGTGAAAGAGTCAGGTAGAGATTGAAGGATGATATCAATTTGAAGGGATAAATCCATATTAAAGTTGAGCACCTCGAGCCTCTCAATCATAGAGATCATCTTGAGGACGTGGTCTCCCACTTTGTCCCCTTCTTTCATCCTAAGATCGAACAAGCCGCTTTGATATTTCATATCTAGCAGTCCTACTATGCTCTCCATAAAGTTCGGTCAAGTGTGCGAGAATCTGCCTAGCAGAAGTCATTTTCTCGTGCGCTCTCTGCAGCTCATTAGTCATTGATCCCATCATAAAACCACGGACTAGCACATCATCCTTGACCCATTTTTCATGGACGTCAATGTCTTCCTGATTACCCCTAGTCCGGATTGGAGTCGGTGGAATGTCCGCCTCCAAGACGTATCCCAGAGACTCCATCGAGTACAATCATCGATTCCGCAACTTGATCCAACAAAGTTAGGGCCGATTAGGAGATTCTTTTCAAGTAGTATTGCAAGTGGGTTTTTAGCCATTTTAGAGAGATTCAATTTCGTTTTCTGCAAAGATTTAGACAAGATTAAATTAGTGACTTGTTTAATTATGACCGAGTATAGAACTTAAGGGCTTGTATAATTCTTGTCTCGGCTCCCACTAATTTTATCGGAATTATACACTCCCATGTTATAATCCAGAAATCATGGTTAGATCGACTTCTTAGTGGTGATCAAGTTCTTTACAAATTTTAACAGACGCAACCTATCGGGTTTCTTGCCAATTAATTTACGTAAGTGGTGTCTAACACCAACCCGTCTAACGGATGATTTGATCTTCTTTTACCCCTAGTCTTCATGCCCTCAACCTATCGGGTTTCTTGGCAATCCGGACTATCTAAGTTGTTGACCATCAACGTCTATCGGTTTGACTATTGAATCTCACCGGCAACCTATCGGGTTTCTAGGGCGAAATTTATCACCAACCGAAGGCATCTAATGCACTCAAGAATTTTTCAACCTCTACCAAATGTACTAACCCGATAACTCGGAAGCATAGCACACCAGCTCGGGTATCAATTTTCTACGAGTTTGATGGAGGGTAGGAAACCTCGTAACCTTTTTCAAACTTAGTCTGTTTGTAGTCGGGAGAATTTCGCGATTAATGTTACACTTTCCACATTAATTCAATTATACGCGCGTTTGTTGGTTTGTCAATCATTCAAAATGAAAAACAGAAAACAGTAACCTAGTTACTACCAACATATAGCTCATGGACCTAATTCCTAAGTACTGGGCCAAGCGAATGACCCAATAAAAAAACAGTCTTCGATTCTTCGTCTTATCGCTCGGTTGTCTTCGGTCTTCATCATACCCAAAATAATAATTACATCATTGAAAAATTGCATCCTATACAAGTTTTTCTAGTAAATATAAATAGGCTCAAAATGGCCTTTACAACCCAATCGAATCGAACAAATCAAAAAACTAAGTCCACGAGCTATATCACCATCACATAAGGATTCCATACAACATGTAATGGCAATGAAATTAAACAATTAATCTTAATATAAATTAATCTAATTAATCCATAAATTAATCTATTCAATTTCTACTATATTAATCCAATTAATATAAGGTGGCATTAAAATTAAAAAATCAATTAATATATTAATCCAATCAATATAAAATTAATCTATTCAATTTTAATGGTATTAATCCAATTAATACTAATAATCGTCATTTAAATTCATTCGAAGTAATCCGGCCAAAATAATATTTTCGTTTAATTTATTTCCCTTAACAAAAAAAATATTCCAAATATTAATTTAGTCAAATTAAAATCCAATTTAAATTTTGGGAAATAATTACAACAAAATATAAACTTAAAACGAGTCCTGATAATCCGGTTTTAGGCCCGGCCAGCGGCCATTCAAAATCGGGCCAAAAACCGAGGGTGCTGGCGAGCCATCGCTTTCAGCGGGCCGATCATTCTCGGCCCCTGGTGAGTCATGGCGAGCATGCTCGGCGGCACAACGGCGGCCGACGATCTTTGCCGGCACCGCCCGGCTGACCGTTTCTTCGTTTTTCGGCCCGTTTCCAAAAACGTGATGCTACAACGAACAATTTAAAATCTAAAATTATTCCAAATATGATTCTAAATCATAATCATCATCCAAAAGCATTCAAAATACACAAATAATCGTATATATGGAAACATTGACCTCGCTCCGATACCACTGTTGGGATTCCGAAAGTAAAACGAAATACGCAGCGGAAAATAAAAACGAATCCCAAACAGGATCGATCAAGTAACGTATATACGAAAAAAAATACGAAGATAAAAATCATACCCTTGAAGCCTTTGAAATAAATCTTCGTAAAATTGGATGACGATCACGAAACCCGTCCCGAACACGAAATCCCTTCGTTCCAAGCACCGAAACTTCGAAGCCTCTACTTCACACGCGTCGGAAGTTGCCCGGAAAATTCGACGTAACTCCGTTCTCCAAGAACACGGCTAGGAAGTTACCGTAGGAATTTTTTCTCTATTTTTTTTTTTTGAATTTCTTTCACCTCTAAGATGAAAATAACTTAAAAAAAAAAATCTCTTCCTCCCTTATATCTCTCGGCAGGAGCAGAGCATGAAGATGTGTGTATGTGTGTGTTGTCACTAAGTCTTCACTTTAATTGATGTATTGATGATTATATATCTACAAAAACAACTCACATGTAGATATAATAAATCATCAAGCATCTCAACACATGATGACTTAATCAATACAACCACAAAACACATGCATGCAATAATACCATGTGAGGTAGGGAAGGGGCGGCCCATTTAGGAAGTTTCCTAGAAACAAGCCGAGCCACTCGGCTCATGTACCGGACATTCGTCAAACGACTCCGTTAAATACACTCCGTTTAATCACTAATGTATTTATATTAATTAATTAATCTAATTAATTAATAATATCAAATACAAATATATTTCTCTAAGAAATATAATTTATGAATTAAATTAATTACCCGATAACTTAATTTTAATTCATAAGACCGCTATTTTGATTTATCTAATAAATCATAATTAGATATCCAATATCTAATATTAATAGAGAGATAATAAATTCACATTTATCCGTCAACGCTCCTGATGCGCGACTCCGTAGGTCCGTCTCAGCCGGCATTGGGAGGAACCAATGAGTGCGGGCAGCACTTAGCCAGCCTAGCGGGTCGCACTGTAAACCCCGACTGAGAACGAATGAAGGGATCATTCCAGAACCATTATGTCGTGAATACTATATACGTATAAACCCTTCATCAGATGTCCCGGTCAAGTCTTCGGGTCACGGTAAAGTCAAACCCTACTGTTGACTAAACTCTATACATGTGTTAATGCAAATCAAGACCGACTGATTAATAGTGTATCTAATACGACTATATCAGAATGCTTTGGCCAAAGACTTATGATCTTATTTGCCATTAACCGTATAGGACATTCGCCTGCTCACTAACAGGAGATAGAATCCTTTCTTGGCGTATAGTAAAGGCGCTACGCCGTATAGTCCGCACTTCGAGGTCGACTCAGCAATTAAGCAAATGAGTCTAACTACTCTAATGACAAACTAAACGTCACAGGCACATCTTCTACTGAACCCTCAAGTCAAAGGTCCACGTATACTATCACAACCTTTCGATTCGTCATCGACTCTCCGAGAGTGAATACCGTGTGACTGAATCGAGTATGAGTCGTGTTCGAGTATACTGGCCCCACCAATATACTTATAACTATGCTATTAAGACGTGCACACGTCCAAGCATCAGTTATACAAGTCATATTAAAACTTAATGCCCATTTTAAGTTTATTGACTTACGAACAATTTACGTAAATAAACTTTAAACACTTCCAGTACATTTTCTCTTATCCCATAACGAGAATGGAATGTTCGATTTATTTACATGGACTTCACTGCAATGTTTACCAAGTCAAGAATGCAATTGAAATACAATAAACAGTGAATGAATCGTATTGCCTTTTTATTAATTATTCCATAATTACAAGTATAATGCCCTTACTCTCTCATCCCCTGAGTGGCATTCGAGGGCATATTCCTAACAGTTCGTTGAGGGATGTTGATCCCAGGACTATTGTTGGTATTAATGGTTATGTTGATCGTCTCATTGGGGGATGTTGATGGATATGGTCCTCGGCTTTGAGGTTCTAAGTATTTGTTCAGTCATGTGGATAATTAGTATGTTGAGTTGTTGTATATGTTGAGGTTTCGTGTAATGAGTTTCATATCGGTTATTCGTTGAGGGATGTTGATCCCAGGACTGTTGTATTGAGATCGTAGATCATGTTGGTCATTCATTTGGGGATGATGATCCCAGGACTGATATTTTGGATATTGATTAGTCGTGTCGACTTTTCATTGTCAGTCTGTTGTTGTTCACTTCGGTGAGTCTTTTGATCCTTATTGGATATGTATTTCTTTGAGTTTCGTTGACATGTTGTATCGTGACATATCTGGAGTCATATCTGCGTGCCGATTGGTTATTGTGTAGGATTTTTAGCCGGGCACATGATGGTTATGTGTTGATATTTCCACATTGAACCGTGCACACGAGACGTAGTTCGTGAGGCTAATTAGGTACAAGACCACACGTGTATTTGATCGATACCCGGGGTGGCTTGTGCACGGACACATTTCCGGATCGGGCGTACTGTGACGTCCATCTCTTGAGCCATATTGTTGGGTCGTTCATAGTCCATGTATGATTGGATATGTTCAACGGTTTGCGACTGGTTGTTCATACGCCCGAGGGGTATGTTCGACAGTCAGAGTTATTTCTTGAGATCCATTATTGTTGATCATTTGGAGTCTACCTTGTTGAGGGTATTCTCGGTTATTGTTGGTCCTTTGTTGATCATTTGGAGTCTACCTCGTTGAGGGTATTCTCGGTTATTGTTGATCCTTTGTTGATCGTGTTGGGAGTTTACCATGTTGAGGGTACTCTCGGTTATCGTTGATCCTTTGTTGATCGTGTCGGAGTTATCATGTTGATGGTATTCTCAGTTATCGTGATCCTTTATTGGTCGTATTGGAGTTATCATGTCGATGATATTCTTAGTTGATTTATCGGTTGATCTGGTTATTGATCGTATAAGCATTCGGACTATATGTCGATATTTCAGGATTTGTTATCATTATCATGTGGTAGTTGATCTACAGATATGTTGTGTACTGTTGGTTTATCCAGGTTGAGTTTTGATTGTGTAATCCGATGGACAGGATTTGGCACAGATGAATTATTTCATGATTATGAGTTATGATGATGTTTTGAGGATTGTTGGTATTTTTGAAATTCAATACAGATAATTGTTGTTAAGTTCATTTCGTCATTCGAGGATGCGAAATGTGGATTATGGTAAGGATTGGATTATTTTGGATTGGTAAGGTTATAACGGTAAGATTACGTTGGTAGTATTCTTACAGTATTATTACGTTGGTATGTAATTATTTATGATGATGTGATCGGTATCATTATTGAGTATTGTGGCTGACCCCGTCGTGGGCTTTATTTTTAGGTACTCGGAGATCGAGCTAGTAGCGGTCGTGAAGGGATGAGCTTCCCAATGTGATACTGGCGGTGGCATGTTTTGGAGTATCGAGTATTTCTTTTCTGGTTATTCATTTCCGCTGCAAATGTGTATTTTGAACTGCATTTATCCGCTGCGTGTGTGTATTTCAAAATGGCCTTTTTGGCATTTTACGAACTTGGGTTATTTTTGTCAAACTCTTTTTCCCAAATTATTTTATCGGTACGTTTAAGGGGTGGTTTAACGTACACTTTGAACTGTTGAGATTTGGCATTTCGCCTTGTATTTTCAAATGGTATTCTATGACGGTATTTCAGAATTTTGTTTTTGAAAATATTTGAGTATCTGCAAAATATTACCGTCATCAGCCTTTTGGTGTTTTTGAATTGGTTGTGTAAACGGTTTTTAGCCTGGTGGATTTCGGCGCGGGACCCACGGCGCTATAATATCCCGGATGGTTTTGGGGGTGTTACAGTTGAAGCCTTCAAATGTTCTTGAAGTGTTCTTCAAGAATTTCCTTCAAATCTCCTTCTTTTTGGATGAAAAACTCTCAAATCTTGTGTTTCACTCTCTCCAATCTCTCCAATCTTCAGCCTTTTTCAAGTCTTGCCCCATATCCTCTTTTTATAAAGCTTAGAAAACCACTTTTTCATGTTCAAATCTTCAAAAATGTCAAAAAGTGATTTTTCCACCGAAAAGTGACACGGCCCGTGTCAAATGACACGGACCGTGACATACTATACCAGAAAAAGCAAAAACTTTACGGGCCGAGACCCGGTCGTGTCATTTGACACGGCCCGTGTCATACTGTCCCAGAAAATGCAAAAACTTTCTGAACTGTGAAGTCGTGGTCTAGAAGCCATATCTCCCTCAATACACCTCGGAATTTAGCGTATGATATACCGTTGAGAAGATGATTTCATGAGGAATCCATATATATATACAACACATCCTTATTCGAAGTAATGAATCTGGAAATTAGAAAATACGACAGGTAGTGCTTCAATCTTCATCGTTTTAGGCCTCGTTCTCTCGTTTCTGCATTGCTTGATATGTATTTGAGGAATGAGACTTCGGTCTTGCTTGATAATGTCCTTAAAACACCTATAAAATCAAATAAAATATACCCAAGCGTGATCGAGTCCAACAAACACAATATGAGTACAAACGACACAATTCTACACATTTTAGGATCTTAAAATCCGGAAAAACCTTATAAAAATATGTGTAAAAATGAGTGTTATCACCTCAAGTCCGTCAGGGACTTACATATAGATACTCGCGTCCAATGACCCATAGAAAAATGTGGTGATGACATCACTAATTGAATATCTATATTCATAATAATTGTCATATGTATATTAAATGATGAAATGTAGTGCCAACGGGAGAATATATTTTGGGTATACGCTTAAACCCTTGATATGCTAATCTCGCTTATCTTTCACCACTTTATTTTATTTTGCGAGTTAAGCTCTGTCTCAATTGCTTATATTTTATTTAGTGCTTCAGGCACTCCACTAGCAATTGTTGAGACACAAAGTGTTGTCGACAACTATCATTCTTATAAACAATTCTCCGATATTCACAAAGTCTATGACAACTTCAACAAAATCAAATATTCATATTTCCCATAACATTTGATTTGGTCGTTCCATAATCTCAATACTGTAATTATTTAGTGCACGTGCAAATTAAGGTATTGAGATTCTCGTCTTCGAGACGATCCTCTTCAGGAGGTTTTTGAAGCGATGTTATAGTTTAATCTATTTGTTTTCCGCGGATTTTATCTTTAATACCAATAAAGAATACGTCTCTCACGCTTCTGGCGTCGAGGAGTATCAACAAATATATTTCGTTTACATTCGACTTTAATTCTTTATGGTACATATACAACTGGTATATGAAATTTCATCACTCCTTTGGCAATTAATAACTTGTTGAACTTCGAGTTCATAGTGCGTAAATTTAAATATCCAACCCAACGAGAATTTTCCGACTTTCATATCTCCCCCTAATGTCGGAGATAGTTGGAATTGGATTATAAAATCAATCCTCTTCAGGAGGTGCACTAATAACAGAGGGGGTGACCCAAATATTGTGTCTTTGATATGGATACTTGAATTTGAAATTCATCGCAATATGATCATTAGATAAAATATATTTATCGCTTATAATTAATTCGATAATCATTGAATAAAGCTCCTTTTAGAGCCAATAATAAGAATATTTCCATATGAAATTATACCAATCCTTCGGGGATTGTCTTTCCATTCCTCAAGTAGAAATTGAACAAATCAATATGACACAAAGTTATGTATTTTTCATTTGAAATAAATACAAGCAACTTCAAATGTAAATTGCTCTCCAGGAGCATGTATTTTTCTTCAAAAATATTATATGTGCTAACTCAGCAGCAACAATTTAAATCAAAGATAATCATATATTACCGAAAATATGAAGTACTCATCAAGAGTATGTGATATTCTTCAAAAGTATCAATTATGCTACCTTGGGAGCAATAATTTATAAGCATATAACACTCAAAAGATAAAATATTCTAAAGAGTATGTAAATATTAATTAAAAGTATTAATTGTGCTATGTCATGAGAAACAATTTATATCAATATGGTGATAATAAAAGTAATTCAATAACACAAGACCATATAGAAAATATTCAAAATAATGCCTTTTTTTTAATATTCTTCAGGAATATTAACTTTAATTGATGTGTTTATCATAAAAATATGACTATATATTGTTGTGTTTGATCAAGAAATCAACAATTTTTTTTTAATAATCTTCTGGATTATTAAAATTACAAATTCATGTTTCTTCAGAAAATCATGAAAATATATTAATGTAATGTATTAAAAGAATCATTACAAATAATTTTATATCAATGATACAAGTATTATCATCAATATAATATATAATAACTATCGTTATTACTCTTCTTCCAGAAGAAAGCTCAATAATTATTATGTAATTAATCCAACATTTATAAGATATTGATGAAAAATGGTCAACTCAAAATAATACAATTTTAAGTGTATAAATGTACTTCACGATATTTACTAGTAATTTATGATATTTATCATACAATATGTGTGAATTTTTATTAATATATCTTCAGGATATATATCGTAAATAAACATATATATAGTTAAATAAAATATAAAAATGATATAAATAGACTTTAACACCAAACACGTAAATTTAAACATGTAAATATAAAAGTATTGGGATTAGTAGACTTCTGGTCTAATAAGTGGTGAACTTTATACGTCATTTACATTGATATTTTATCTAATACTAATTTCTTTTCTTCAGAAATTGTATATGTCATTTGTCTCACTTGTTATCGCGGAATCATACATATTTCAAGCGATAGTTTAGAAATCCATAGATTTATCGATACTTAGAAGATAATAGTGCATAATCTTCTATCATGTAGGAAGGAATTTAGTAGTTCTTCAGGAACTGTCAATAAATTTAGCATACCTTTTTTTTTCATACGAAAAGTATCATTCTAAAGATATCATGCATATTTGCACTTTGATGAGACAATAAATCATGACTACTATTTAATCCCAAGAACTTGGCATTCTATTCACAAAAAGAAGAAATAAGATAAGCCAAGAATTTGAATGATACAAATATCTTCAGGATATTTGATCCTTTTATCACTAATTATATAGCAACGATCAATTCAAATCATACTTCAGGTATGACATCATATCTTATATTGATAAAAACTCACATATATCATACGAGATAATAAAATATTAAACTACACAATATATAAGATTAGATATTGACATATAATCTTAAGATTATCATTTTCATGTCCTTATCATTAACAATTGATATATCAACTCTACGAGATAAAATTTATAAATAATTATCCCCTACAAGGATAAACTCTAAATTTTATCTACTTCGGGAGATAAAATTTGAGCCAAGTAATAATGAAGTTTTTAATTTAACACTTCCAGGAACAACTTGATAGGAATATTCGACCACTCACTAATCTTGCTACTATTGGAGCACGGTCGGATTATGATTGTGGAGTATATCATATCTTGTACAATCTCTATATAGGATATGTAATATCCGTATTTTTCTTTCCCTTGTATTTTCGTTTTTGGTGTATTTCTCGATCGTAGTGACCCTCGTGTACTTCTCAGCGTGTCCTTCCTGTCAAACTGTTGAACTGTATTCTTGTTATTGTTGTGCGAAACCGCCGTTTCGGGGTTGCCGTGGATCCATTTCGTGTTATTAGTCCCCAAATATTGATTCCTATCGTTTTATTCTCTTTCCGGATCATTTTTATCGTTTTGGGACCCAAAAGGGGTGTGGGCCGCGGCACAAGGTGCGTGCGCCGCGGCACACAAATTTCTCCAAATGTTGGTCGGGCAATGCATGCTGTGTGCGCGGCACACCCATCGTGCCGCGGCACGGCGCCGAGCAGTGCCGCGGCACACTGTCCGTGCCGCGGCACACTCGTGTGTCTTCCGCGACCAAAACCCAATCAGACCGTGTGCCGCGGCACACGCAGGTATGCCGCGGCACAATGCTAAAACCTGGGAGTAGATTTTCGGCCTGTGCCGCGGCACACTTCTGCTGTGCCGCGGCACACGAAGCGGTAATTGCGCAGACTCGTCCTTATTAGACGAGATCGATCGTCTCCTTCCCCATTTTTCCACTGCATCGCGAAAGAAAGGATATAGAGGGGGAGAGTTCTTCATCCGGGGGTCGATTTTCATCATTCCTTTTCGGTTGTGAGGCTCGGATAATCAATCTAACGCGTGTTCTACGGATCTTAGTTCGTGAATCTCCTAAGGTAATATTCTAAAACCCTATTTTCGATTAATTTGGGGGTTTTGGGTTTTCCTTCCGATTCGTTTCGTTTTGGTTGGTGGATTCATGATGTATACGATTGATATTGTTAGTATCTTTAGTTTTCCTACGGATTCATGGATATTTTGTGGATTTTTACGGAATCGAAGGGTTTGGTTGTGGTCCGCCCTCGTTGTTATTTTTGGTATGAATATACATGAATCGTAGGCGGGTTTCCGGGTGTATTCCATTTCCGTAATCGTCTAGAGTTGGTTGTGATGGTGTTATTCGAATCGTTAGGTTCATTCCGCCGGTTCCTTGCGGTCGTGTTCAACTCTTCCGTTCCGTTCGTGTCATCGTCTATTTAACCGAGGCAAGTATCCTTATGAACTTATAATCTTGACATAGTAGTTTTGTATGAGAAATTGTGTGTGTGTGTATGCTCACTACGGGTTAGACTCGACGGGGTCTCGGTAGGGGTCCACGGAGGTGTGGATCGACGAGCTTTGCTTTTAACCACTACGGGTTAGATCCGACGGGGTCTCGGTAGGGGTCCACGGAGGTGTGGATCGACGGTTAATTGTGGTGAATTTTACAAATGTGATTTGATATTGAGTGCTTTCGAACGGTTTTCTTTATTGCATGCATTACTATATGTGTAAGATGTAAGTTGTTCATCTGGTTACTTGTACTAGCGTAATTGCTAACCCATCTGGGGACCCGTTTCGGGGAAATTCGTTTTATGAATTTCAGGTCAGGTTCATCGAGACGAGCGGGCGCTGGACCAGTACACGGATGATGGCCGTGCGTGATGATTGTGCACAAGTGTCGTTTTAGTGTCTTTTACCTTTTCATCTTATGTGGTTTTGAACTAATAGTTGTACTCGAGTACTTAAGGGGTTCTTGTTCGTTCGGATTGTATTGTTGCTTATTATGTTGTGTTGGATGATGATGTTACATTGACCGGTTGAACCGGGTAATTATTCTGTTTTGCGTCTTTATGACATGGTATTGTTCTGTCATCTATGTGAGTCGATGAGTATGATGCTGTTCAGCCTGGTGGCTCCCATATAGGGATCCACGGCGCTGTAATATACCTCGAATATCTTGAGGGTGTTACAGAAAATGGTATCGGAGCCCTAGGTTTATGGATACCTAGGCTTGTCGGTTTATTGGGTCTTGTGGTGTTTTGTTTTGCACATCATCTTCACGCTGCCATGATTCCGGTACTACCAGTGTCCGTAAGTTTCCCTTCCTCTGTTCATTATTTCCTTGTATCGTACCTTTGATTCTCGACTTGTGATTGTTCTTCTCTCGTACTTACCCTCGTATGGCTTTTGCTACTTATTTAACTCCAGTATGGATGCTGGAAGAGGTCGTGGTCGCGGTCGTGGTCGTGGACGCGGCCGGGGACGTGGGGCAGCCGGTGGGGCGGCCACGTCACAGTCTTCGGGAGCCGGCAGTACCGGCGACCGTCATAGCCATGCTTCTTCTCAGGAGCGTGCCGACCTTGGTATTGCGGCCGTTATGCAACAAATGGTGAACCAAATGGCGGCAATAGCTCAGGCGGTTCAGAACCCGGATCAGGCCCATGCTAATCGGGGCGGAGCGGACCGTTGGCTCCAAGATGTCATCAAGATGCATCCTCCTCAGTTTTCGGGAGCTTCAGACCCGATTGGCTGGGAAGGGTGGATCAAGGAGATATCTAAGGTCTTTGTTTCCACTAACTGTCCCGAGGACCGTAGAGTCCCTATTGCTCAATACTTTCTCACGGGGGACGCTACGGATTGGTGGGAGGCCGTTGGGCCCAAAGACCATGCTGCTTCGTGGGCTGAGTTTCAAGAGTTGATGGAGGCTGAATATTGCCCGTTGCCAGTCAGACAGGCTCGGGTACATGCTTTTTATGATGCTCAACCGCGGGATATTCCCGTATCTCAAGCTATTGCCGATTTTAATAAGGAGTTGGGTTATGTGAAGACCCAAGTTGTCGAGGAGAGTGACAAGATTTTCCATTTCTCCAGACGGATGAAGTTGCCGATTCGGGACTATATGTCGGGGCTCGTATGCACTACATTGAAAGATTACCAGAGCAGGGCGCTTGCTTATGACATGTCTGTGACGGCGAGTGAGGCGGCCCGCGAGAGTAAGAAGCAGAAGTCCGCCGGGAACTTTTCGGGCCACAAGAGTGGGGGTCAGCAGAGATCCCAATCTGCTAACTTCCCCGCCGGCGGTGGTCGGCTCGTTCCATTGGGGTCCTCGTGGAACTACCGGTGCTCCTTTTCGTGATGTGAAGTGTTTCAATTGTGGTCGTACAGCCACATCGGTCGTACTTGTTTGAGCCCTTTGTGATGTGTAATCGGTGTGTGGCAGTAGGGCCACAAGGGCTGCTTACGTGCGGAGAGGGAGAAAATTCTTGGTGCCGGGCTTCCATTCCAGCGCCTAGGGAACCAAGTGTGAATCGAGGATCGTTTGCTCCTCAATCCCCGCCGAGTGCTAGTCGGGAGAGGTCGGGTCAGCCCTCTAAGGGGAGCTTCGGTGTCGGCTCGGCCCACCCGCGTGTCTATGAGATGCGGAAAGCCGATGATCCAATGGCTACGTGGCGGCAGTACCGTTTATATTCTTTCTCATCTGTCGGTGTGCTTTTCGATTCGGTGCTACGCATTCGTTCATATCTTTGGATTGTGTACGCCGTTTGAGTCTCGACTGTTTGATGCCTTGTGAACCCTTCATCGTTAAGCTTCTAGCGGTGATAGGATCGTTGGTGATCGGGAGGTTCGAGGCATTACTGTACTTATTTGTGAGAGGACTTGGCCCTCTAATCTTATTGTTGTGGATATTGAGGGTGAGGATTTGATTCTCGGGGATGATTGGCTCGAGCGGCATGGCGCAATCATGAACTACCGCACGAGGATCATCACCATGTTAGCCGAGGATGGCAAGAGCACTCTTTCGCCGGGCGAAAGAGGGGAACCGTAATTCGTCATTAACGCCTTGAAGGCGATGAGTCTCTGCGAAAGGGGTGTCTTGGTTATTGGTGTTATGCCTTGAAGGCGGAGGATGGTGGAGTCGAGCTTTCGTCGATTCCGATCGTTAATGAGTTTCGGATGTATTTCTGACGAGTTACGGGATTGCCACCGGATCGTGAGGTTGAGTTTGCTATAGAGTTAGAGCCGGGCGCGGCTCTGTTCAAGGCGCCGTATCGCATGGCACCTTCGAGAGATGGCGAGTGAAGAAGCGGTTGAGCGAGCTTCTTGAGTCGGGGTATGTTCGACCGAGCGCCTCGCCTTGGGCGCACCGGTCTGTTTGTGCGGAAGAAGGATGGTTCACTACGTTTGTGTATCGACTATCGCGAACTAAACAAGGTGACCATCAAGAACAAGTATCCTTTGCCGAGAATTGATGACTTGTTCGATCGGTTGCGAGGAGCTACGGTATTCTCGAAAATTGATTTGAAATCGGGGTACTATCGGCTCCGGGTGAGAGAGTCCGATGTGCCGAAGAAACGACTTTTCGGTCGAGATACGGACATTATGAGTTTGTAGTTATGCCTTTCGGGTTAACTAATGCGCCGGCGGTGTTCATGCGATTGATGAACATAGTTTTTATCGAGTATTTGGATAAGTGCGTCGTCGTCTTTATTGACGATATTCTTATTTATTCGAAGAATGAGGAAGAGCATGCCCATCATTTGCGGGTAGTATTAAACATTTTGAGGACCGAGCAACTCTATGCAAAGTTCTCGAAATGTGAGTTAAGTGAAGGAAGTGATGTTTTTGGGTCACGTGATTTCGGTAGGGGGTTCGTGTGGATCCGCGAAGATTGAGGCCGTGTTGGATTGGGCACCGCCCAAGAATGTGAAGGAGCTCGTAGTTTCTTGGGTTTAGTGGCTACTACCGTAGGTTCGTCGAGGTTTCTCGGCGGCTCGGCCACTTACGCGATTGCTCCGGAAATCCGAGAGGTTAAATGCGGAATGACGAGAGGCGATCGAGTTTTGAGGAGCTGAAGAAGCGTTTGACTTCAGCCCCGGTTTTGGCGTTGCCATGTGGTAACGAGGGTTTTGCCGTTTATAGCGATGCTTCGGGTCAGGGTCTTGGGTGCGTATTAATGCAGCATGGTAAGACCATTGCTTTTGCATCGAGACAGTTGAGGCCGTATGAGCTTAACTACCCTACTCATGATTTGGAGTTAGCGGCAGTCGTTTTTGCGCTCAAGATTTGGCGTCATTATCTTTTCGGCTCTGCATGTCAGATTTTTACCGATCATAAAAGTCTGAAATACATATTTACTCAGCGGGAGTTGAATATGAGGCAGAGGAGGTGGTTAGAGTTGATTAAGGATTATGACCTCGAAATCCTTTATCATCCTGGCAAGGCGAACGTCGTGGCCGACGCCTTGAGTCGGAAACCGATTGCATTGCGATCGCTTGAGATCCTTACGTCTCAGTTCGAGCTTCGGCAATCTTTAATCGAGTTAGATGTTGAAGTTTTGTTTCCTGGAGCCGTCGGGCAACTTCGTGCTTTGGAGGTTTCGTCGTCTTTGATCGATGAAATTAAGCTGAAGCAGTTAGAGGATCCGATGATTACTCAAATCCGAGAGAACGTTCTTAAAGGAAAGTCTCCTGGATTTGTGATTCACGAGGATGGTGTTTTGAGATTCCAGAGTCGGCTTTGTGTGCCGAACGACTCAGAGTTGAGACAGAATATTTTACGGGAGGCCCATGCTACACCTTACTCCGTTCATCCTGGTTCGAGTAAGATGTACAAGGACTTAAGAAGGAATTTCTGGTGGAATGATATGAAGGATGAGGTCGCACAGTTTGTAGCGAGATGTTTGACTTGTCAGCAGGTCAAAATCGAGCATCGGCCATTTGAGCTTTTGCGATCACTTCCGTTCGGAATGGAAATGGGAATATATATCGAGGGATATCGTTACGATTTTGCTGAGATCGAGTTCGTGAATGAATATTGTATGGGTGATTGTTGATCGCGACCAAGTCGGCACATTTTACGGGCATCAAGGACACTTGGGGCCGGAGAAGCCAGCTCGTGTGTTTATCGCGCAGATTGTGAGACTTCACGGTACTCAGAAGTCTATTGTTTCGGATCGAGACGGTCGTTTTGTATCGCACTTCTGGCAGGCGGTGAATAAGGAGTTGGGTACACGTTTACATTGGAGTCCCTCTTTCCATCCCCATTAAGATGGACAATCGGAGCGCACTATCCAGACGTTCGAGGACTTGTTGCGTGCCTGTGCTCTCGATTGGAGTAGTGGTAGGAGGAACATTTGCCGCGATTGAATTCACGTACAACAACGGTTGGCACGCGTCGGTCGGATGGCACCGTATGAGGCACTTTACGGGCGCGATGTCGATCACCGATTTGTTGGAATGAGGCGTCCGATTTGGTCGGGACCGAGCCGGATGTCGTTTTAGAGACGAGGCGGAAGATAGAGTTAATTCGAGAACGGATGTTGGCGCCCGAGTCGACGAAGTCATATGCCGGCGTCCGTCGTCGACCTTTGGAATTCGAGGTGGGAGACCACGTTTTGCTAAAGGTGTCGCCGACGAAGGGAGTTTTTCGTTTCAAGAAGAAAGGAAAGTTGAGTCAGATTTATCGGCCCCTTTGAGATCCTCGGCGAGTAGGTGAATTGGCGTACCGTTTGGCGTTACCTCGGCCTTGAGTCATGTTCATAGCGTTTTCATGTTTCCCGATTGAGGAAATATGTCCGGATCTAATTACGTCATCGATTATGGCGAGATTGATATTGCTGAAGATATTACTTTTGAGGAGCGTCCTTTGAAGATTTTGGAGCATCGTGAGAAACGATTGAGGCATAAGACCATACCTTTGGTCAAGGTGCAGTGGTCGAGACACGGTGTCGAGGAAGCAACTTGGGAAACCGAGGATAGCATGCGGGCTAGGTACCCGGAGTTGTTTGCTTCTTAAGTTTCGGGACGAAACTTATTTTTAGAGGGGTAGAATGTAATATCCGTATTTTTCTTTCCCTTGTATTTTCGTTTTTGGTGTATTTCTCGATCGTAGTGACCCTCGTGTACTTCTCAGCGTGTCCTTCCTGTCAAACTGTTGAACTGTATTCTTGTTATTGTTGTGCGAAACCGCCGTTTCGGGGTTGCCGTGGATCCATTTCGTGTTATTAGTCCCCAAATATTGATTCCTATCGTTTTATTCTCTTTCCGGATCATTTTTATCGTTTTGGGACCCAAAAGGGGTGTGGGCCGCGGCACAAGGTGCGTGCGCCGCGGCACACAAATTTCTCCAAATGTTGGTCGGGCAATCATGCGTGTGCGCGGCACACCCATCCGTGCGCGGCACGGCGCGAGCAGTGCCGCGGCACACACTGTCGGTGCCGCGGCACACTCGTGTGTCTTCCGCGACCAAAACCCAGTATGCCGTGTGCGCGGCACACGCGAGTATCTTGCGGCACAATGCTAAAACACAGGAGTAGATTTTCGGCTGTGCCGCGACACACTCTGGCGTGCGCGGCACACGGCGGTAATTGCGCAGACTCGTCCTTATTAGACGAGATCGGTCGTCTCCTTCCCCATTTTTCCACTGCATCGCGAAAGAAAGGATATAGAGGGGGAGAGTTCTTCATCCGGGGGTCGATTTTCATCATTCCTTTTCGGTTGTGAGGCTCGGATAATCAATCTAACGCGTGTTCTACGGATCTTAGTTCGTGAATCTCCTAAGGTAATATTCTAAAACCCTATTTTCGATTAATTTGGGGGTTTTGGGTTTTCCTTCCGATTCGTTTCGTTTTGGTTGGTGGATTCATGATGTATACGATTGATATTGTTAGTATCTTTAGTTTTCCTACGGATTCATGGATATTTTGTGGATTTTTACGGAATCGAAGGGTTTGGTTGTGGTCCGCCCTCGTTGTTATTTTTGGTATGAATATACATGAATCGTAGGCGGGTTTAGGGTGTATTCCATTTCCGTAATCGTCTAGAGTTGGTTGTGATGGTGTTATTCGAATCGTTAGGTTCATTCGCGGTTCCTTGCGGTCGTGTTCAACTCTTCCGTTCCGTTCGTGTCATCGTCTATTTAACAGGCAAGTATCCTTATGAACTTATAATCTTGACATAGTAGTTTTGTATGAGAAATTGTGTGTGTGTATGCTCACTACGGGTTAGACTCGGGGGTCTCGGTAGGGGTCCACGGAGGTGTGGATCGGCGAGCTTTGCTTTTAACCACTACGGGTTAGATCCGGCGGGGTCTCGGTAGGGGTCCACGGAGGTGTGGATCGACGGTTAATTGTGGTGAATTTTACAAATGTGATTTGATATTAGCATTTAGGAAATGAGTGCTTTGAGCGGTTTTCTTTATTGCATGCATTACTATATGTGTAAGATGTAAGTTGTTCATCAGTTACTTGTACTAGCGTAATTGCTAACCCCTCTGGGGACCGTTTCGGGAAATTCGTTTTATGAATTTGGTCGGGTTCATCGAGACGAGCGGGCTGGACGATTACGGATGATGGCCGTGCGTGATGATTGTGCACGAGTGTCGTTTTAGTGTCTTTTACCTTTTCATCTTATGTGGTTTTGAACTAATAGTTGTACTCGAGTACTTAAGGGGTTCTTGTTCGTTCGGATTGTATTGTTGCTTATTATGTTGTGTTGGATGATGATGTTACATTGACCGGTTGAACCGGGTGAATTATTCTGTTTTGCGTCTTTATGACATGGTATTGTTTTGTCGTCTATGTGAGTCGATGAGTATGATGCTGTTCAGCCTGGTGGGTCCCATATAGGGATCCACGGCGCTGTAATATACCTCGAATATCTTGAGGGTGTTACAGGATATTCTCAAATCATATTAATATTTTTTATTTGAGATATAAGTTATATTTTCCTTCAGGGATAATATCATGCTACATCAAGAGCATAATGATTTAATCATGCTATTATATTTATAAGTAACAAATCAATATTCTTCAAGAATATTGTATCATCATATAATTCATGTATAAATAAGAATTATTCATTCAGAATAGTAATATTCTTCAAGAATATTATAATTAATTGTGCCACTTCGGGAGCAATAATTTTAAGAGCCATAATTGAATATACAAAGAGAAAAAAAATAGTACGAGAATTAATCAAGGCTCGAAATAACTAAACTAAAATAGTTGCTTTTCAAGAGCACTTAAAATATTCTTGAGGAATATTATTTTGTATCTTTCATTAGGAATTGCACAAATTATTAGTTCTCATAGTGTTCTTCATGAACACATCATATTCAACTAGAATATGATGAGATAACGTTGTCCTTCTTCAAGAACTACAACAAATCTTTTATCTTAATAATCTTCTGGATTATTAAGTATTGTTGAATCGTGTTTCTTCTGGAAACAAAGAGGAATATGATTTGATAATAAATTTTAAGGTCATCATATATATTATTTATATATGATGCACACAAAAATATAAAATTTAATAACTAAAAATAATATATTTTTCCTCAAAATCATCCTATGCAAGAAAGTTTTTGAAGGAGTAAATAGAATTAATACCGTTCACCAATGTAAAAAAAAGACTATTTCTACTCGGACTTTTTTTTTTATGAATGCAATACATTTTAGAAACCGATCTCCACCGTTGAATTTGTAGATCTGTTTGTCAGGAAGATACTGTAAAAATCTCATGCTGATCCGACGGTTAACAAAACGGGAATCGCGATTTTAGCGCGGTCTCGCAGTGTAGAAAAGCTGCTCGCGTTTTTGCCGGACTGTTTTTTTTTTTTTTTTGATTTCGAAAATCGGAGAGAAAATTTTTTTACACGTTAAGTATCGTGCTGATAACGTGTTATAAACTTGAGAGAAAAAGAGAGAAATTGGAAGAGAAGAAGAATAATATGTGTGTTCTTATGAGGGCCAAAAGCCTTTATTTATAGGTACACATCTAGGGTTTCAGGAGTATAAATGTAATTCATTAGTAAATACATTAATTACAACATATATGATTTTTTTAAATTCTGATTTTTTGATATATATATGTTAATCATGATATATTATGTAATAATAAATTTTTATTTTATAACAAAATATTTTTAAAATAATAAAATTTCGTATGGCACACGAAAGGGGATCCAGTGGGGAGCCTCCCCCCCCCACACCACCACAACCACACACTAATCCCCAGCTTCCGCAAAAGAATATATTTTACAAATGTACCTTTCAGCTTCTTTCCCCTCTACTCCAAACCACTCATCCCTCCCGTCACAAAATAGTATATATTTACAAAAATACCTTTCTCTTTTTATGTAATTATTATCTAAAATTTATTATGTATGATATATTATTAATTTTAGATAGTCTTTTAATTAAAATATATTAATATAAAAATGATAAAATTTATTTATTAAAAACAGTTTTTAATTATCTATTTCAATAATACATTTTTTTTCCATAATTTTTTGGTATCAGCATAATTGTATTGCTCTATTTTTTATATAATATATATTTGTATTCTCTTACATAAATTTATTAAATTTTTATCGAGTTGAGTCATTATATAATATATGTCTATTAAATAATAGATTTCTTTATTTTACATAAACTTAATATAT
Source organism: Orobanche coerulescens (assembly GCA_033398695.1). Classification (NCBI taxonomy): domain Eukaryota; kingdom Viridiplantae; phylum Streptophyta; class Magnoliopsida; order Lamiales; family Orobanchaceae; genus Orobanche; species Orobanche coerulescens. The sequence goes on along the minus strand of CM065801.1, from coordinate 111,904,392 downwards.
TTATAATTAAATAAATTAAATTAAAAACTAAAAGGAAAAAAGGGCAGGAGGGATGGGAGTGCCGGAGTGGGGAGCGGGGGGTATTTAGTGGGTAAAAAAATATGATTTAATAGATTAGATAAAATGTTTTGGAAAAAGGTGAAAGTATCTCTCTTGTAGAAGGATTAATTAAGTTTCACAGATTAGCCGTAGAGAGCTACTTCCCCCTCAAATATTATCAAATCTATCAAATCAAATCATTGATTTGTTTTTTCCCCACTAAATACCCCTCCCCTCTCCCTCCCCCTACTGCCTCCCATCCCCCCAGCTGCCAGCATTTCGGTGGCAACCTTTTTCTTTTAGTTTTTTTTTTTACTTTTTTGTTTAATTTAATTTATTTAATTATAAATATATAAAATTTATGTAAAATAAAGAAACAGATTATTTAAATAAACATATTATATATAATAACTCAACTAAAGAAAAACTTAATAAATTTATGTAAGACAACACAAACATATATTATATAAAGTGGCTCAACTCAAGAAAAATTTAACAAATTTATGTAATAGGAAAAATAGCGAAGTACAATTATGTTGATTGTAACACCCCAATTTTGACGGCTATTATAGTGCCGTGGACCTCACACCGGGACCCACCAGGCGATATCAAAACATAATTTAATCATCTCATAGATGTGGTACCGAACCACAATATAATAATCATAACCCCGATTAGGAGTTTATACAGCATACAACTTCTGTAACAGTACACATGACCCAAATCCGGTATAAACCATATGGAGATGGAATATACCTAAACTAATAACAATACAATCGTCAGGATTTATATAAAATGGAAAAGTGAAATTACACAGTTTAGTCATAACCGACCAACAAAAGACTCGGGCCCCCCGAACTAGCATCCTTCAATACCCTTCGCCTTCATCATGCTCTTCCCGTGCCTTGCCCTTGCCTCACCCTGAAATACAACACAAGTATTTCGCCCAAACCACATGGTCAACTATACATGATAATAATTCTCATGACATTATACAATTCATATATATATACAGGACCTCAAAGAAACAACCGAACCCTGACCATACCCCTCGGGCATACGAACAATCAGTCCCAAACTATCGGACATATCCAATCGTACATGGAATATGAACGAGCAATCAACATAGCTCAAGACGGACGTCACAATACGTCTGATCCGGAAATGTATCCGTGCACATGTCCTCGTATACGGAATCCAGAATATATGTGGGACAATATACCTAATTAGCCTCACGAACTACGTCTCGTGTGCACGGTCCAATGCGGAAACATCCGCGCATGACCATAATGTGCCCGGCTAAAAATCCTATACATAATCAATCGGCACGCAGATATGACTCCAGAGATGTCACGATGCAACATGACAACGAAACTCAATAAAATTCCATTCATCCAAGAATTGAGAGAACTCACCGAAGTGACAACAATGCTCAACGAGACCAACGGTATCAAAGGCGATAAACTTGGGAATACAATCCCACCACAAAACGATAATAAGATCAAGAACAGTACCACATCATGAATCATAGATTCATAGAGCATTACATATACACGAAACATATAATGTTCACAAGAATTCAATCATCATTATAACCAAGCAAGATAACTTGCCTCAACTTCGTAGACGAAAATGATTCTTCCTCAAACAAACGAACGGACGGTGTCCTCAATTAAAAATCCTCACTCGAACAAGCAACCCTGAATGAAATGTAACTCATTCAACAACACATTCACACAATATCGATATCGAATTCATGGAAAAACGATACCCCTCACTCATTCCGAATAGTCTAAATTATCCCAATAGGTATTAAAATCCAATCTCATACACTATGATACCTTCAATTTTCCTATGATCGAATCATCATACCTAAGATGATCTTTAGTACTTTTATTATCACATTGAGCAAAATTCATCAAGGACAACTCCAGTTAATAATCCATTACGTTAACATTATCGGATATCAACATAATTTTCTTGTCAATATTACCCAATATCCAAACATGATGTTCTAAGCAAAATTCTACGTTCATCAATTCATCAAGTTCATCTTTAATATAATAAAATCTTAAGGTTTATTCCGTAATTCACTAGTTCCTTAAACCCTTCCCAAAAATATGATTATAATGCCCAAAATACTAAAACATTATGGTCATGCTTAAATTACAGTTTCTAATCAATAGATTCTTACCATATCTTCTTAAGAATTGATTATCAACCAAGTTATCTTAAACATCCCATTAATTCAAGAAGTAATGTCTAGTAATATCTGTAATACCCAGATTTTCAGTATAAATTTTTCGCGATATTTTATCTGAGATATACTTTATAGTTTGGTATCTATACAGTATGGATAAAATAAATTGAGAACCGAGACAGTTATACTGGTGTGATTATCGTTTTTGATTGACAGATATATTCAGGATATGTTGTATAAGGTTGAACTGATTCGGATATCAGGTATACCGTATGAGAATATCTTTGGATTCAATATGTGTATTCAGTATGCCATGTGTTTGTATTTTGTACGCCGAGACGTCGGACAGGAACAGTTGGATTTTTGGCTAAGTATAAAGGCCATTACGTACGTTAAGCCTTGGAGCTTACGTACGTAAAATGTGTTAGCTTACGTACGTTATATATTGTACATAACGTACGTAACAAGAGGAATCGGACAGTGGGGCCCGTGATCGGCAGCTTTCGGCGCAGATGTGGACAGGTGAGTCAACGGATGGAGTTACGTACGTTATACAGGGTGTATTACGTACGTAATACGATTATTATACTGTAGCAAGTCAACGTACGTATTACGTATGCAACGGAATAAGTGTTACGTACGTTACGGGGCGGCTGGCCGAGTCGTGGCCGAGAGGACCTGTAGTGGTCGAGCATGGTCGGCAGTGACTCGCATGGATGGCCGATCGCGGTCGCGATGACTCAGGAGGCTAGGATGGCCGATAACGTCGTAAGGTACCGACCGATTACGGCCGTAAGGGACCGTTACGTACGTAAGCCTCGACCGGTTACGTACGTAACGATGCCGGCATTTCTGGGCAGAGACTTCGGCCATGGCCGGTTACGTACGTAAGGGCCCGGCCGGTTACGTACGTAAGCGTCCGGCAGTGTCCGGCTATTTAAGGCCTGGACCGAGTCATACCCGGCATTTTTCCACTTTTCTTCGTTCCTTCCGCGATTTTTCACCATAGATCGATGGATTTGAGTAATATCATCATCTAGCAACATGTTTTGAAAGTTGGAATCATGGATTAACATCATCTTCCACCCGGATCGAAGGTAAGAACACCTAAACTTTTGGTTTTTGGATGTTCTTGAGGTTTCTTGGTGTTTTGGCCGATTTGATTCGTTTTGATTTATGGAACTTTGTTGTAAACTCGTAATCATTCATTAACCTTGAAGTTTTGTGGAAAGAATTCGAGTATTTCTTTGAATAATCGATTGAATTGGACTATGCCTTCAAAGTGTTCGATGAAATGTCTCAATGAGTAGAACTTGGAAAATTCTACACGTTTTCGTATGAATGATGGTTGAATTGATATTGTTGTGATGATTCTTGGTAATTATGGGAATTTTGTTAAAGGAAGATAATGAATTGGTGATCAAATGATTCGATTATGTTGTTATGATTATGGAATCGTAGTATTCTCGATGTTCTTGGTGGTTTGTTGCGATTCAAGATGTTATGAGAAGTATATGTTGAAGGACATGATTATATACACCTTGAATTATGATTAAGGGTTGTTTAGATGTTAGAAAACATCGGGTTATGTTGTTTTATGGATTATGAACGTGAATTTGGATAATTCGTGTTGTTGAAGAACTCTTGAGTTACATGTTATGATTTTGGAAGGATTTCGGATAATTTGGAATGTGATTATTCACGATAATAATCGGTAAATTGTTTTCTACGAATTTACAAGTATGAACAAGAAGGAGTTTTGTCTTCGTATTTGGAGTTGAAGTTGGAATCGAATATGTTATAAAATCCTTAATGTCGAGATGAATTGATCATTTATTTGATGAATACGTTTTAAAGTGTTGGTGTTTTGGATATGAATATGGAATATTCACATTTAGAACTAAGTTATGTATTTGGCACAATATTCGTATAGGAATACGAATATGATTTCGAGTTTGATGAGAATTATTATCCATGTTTGAATTTGGAAATTCATACTTATTGAATAAGTGTTCAATTCGGATAATGGAATTATTTGAAGCCTTTGGAATATGGTTATTATTGTGCTTCGGTCCAGCATCCTGCCTGCATGAGCTTAAAAATGCACGAGGCGCGGCTTGCGATTCGACCTGTGAGATCTGCACTAGAAAGTGGTTAAATGAATTGATTTGGACTACTCATACCAACAAGATGCATCTTCTTTTCTGCTAGCCATCTCATAGAAACTCCAAAGTTAAGCGTGCTTGACCTGGAGTAGTTATGGGATGGGTGACCCCCTGGGAAGTTTCTCAGGTGCGCGTGAGTGAGGACAAAGCACGCTAGAAAAGACTCATGTTGGTACAGTCAGGACAGTCTTCATCATTCTTGGGACCAACAATTGGTATCGGAGCAGGTCACGGGTGCGGATTATCTCGAAGTATCCTACAGTGGAGGCTGCCAGAGTGTTGGAACTGAGAGGCGGGCATGCAGCAAATGTTGCCAGTTGGCCGGAACTAAGATGTTGGCGCGGTGGAGGTTGTCAGGTGCTGGAGGGCTATGTGATCAAATCTAGTATGCTGGAACTGAGATACTGGCGCAGCGAAAGTAAACGGAGCTGAAACAGATGCTGATGTCAAGTGTTGGAGGACTGTGTGAATGAATCCATCCGCTAGAGTGCTGTGTGATCAAATCTAGTTCGCGGAGGTTTCCAGACTATGGGGCTGAGATGCTGGCAGGTACTGGGAGGGGGATTATTGTGCTTCGGTCCAGCATCCTGCCTGCATGAGCTTAAAAATGCACGAGGCGCGGCTTGCGATTCGACCTGTGAGATATGCACTAGAAAGTGGTTAAATGAATTGATTTGGACTACTCATACCAACAAGATGCATCTTCTTTTCTGCTAGCCATCTCATAGAAACTCCAAAGTTAAGCGTGCTTGACCTGGAGTAGTTATGGGATGGGTGACCCCCTGGGAAGTTTCTCAGGTGCGCGTGAGTGAGGACAAAGCGCGCTAGAAAAGACTCATGTTGGTACAGTGAGGACAGTCTTCATCATTCTTGGGACCAACAGTTATCTATAATGTTGAATTGATCGGATCGTCCGGATTGATGATGATAACCGGTAATTGGTTTATATTATGAATTTACAAGGAGGAAACTTGTATGCGTATTTAAGATTGAATTTGGAATCGGTAATGTTAGACCCTTGTTGGTTTAAATTGATTATTGATATGATCTTCGGATTTTGGAATCGTATTGTGGTTTTGAATTCGTGTTTGATTGGTTCGGGTTGTTTGGATATGTGTTTAATCGGGATATTGTAGAACCGTTGTGTTTGTTGATCGGTTATTGATTGTTATTTGTGATCATCGAGTTACGGCTTGTATCGTGGATATGGGTTCGTATTTGTTAAGTTGGATTATTTGGTATTATGTATATGATCGAGGTTTCGTTGAACCGTTGAGTTTGTTGGTTAAGTATGTCGGTTATTGATTTTTATCGAATGTGTGTTAATCAGTTATTGCAATAGGTTGATATGTTTTGATCGTGGATTATGACCGTTGTGTTGCGGTTGAAGTTGAAGAGTTCGTAGATTGCTTTTGGTCGGGGCTAAAGAGCTCGTAGACAAAGGCAATGGATTTTGGTAACGGCTTCGTGGTATCGGTATCGAGGCAAGTTTATACTTGTTCAGTTTATAATATTTGATGAATGGTTTCGTTTTCATTTCATTTATAATTCGTATAGCAATGTTGTTAGAAATGTAAGTTGTCAGGATAATGGTTTGTATATCGTGATCTGGTTGTAATAAATCATAAGGTATATGATTTAATTGTGTTCAAGGAAGACGTGATTTATTTTTGGTCAAGGATATAGAATATCGGATATCGAGGATAGTTATCGTGATGGCATAAGTATCGGGATAAAGGGTTATTGGTATTGAATGGATGGTACCTTATTTGAGATTATTTGTATAACTGTGTATACGTTCAGGGATGTTGTTCGTGGAAAGGATGTTGTCTTCGGCTTTGAGGTAATTTATGTATTGTTCAGTTATGAGATAATTATTATGTTGAGTTGTTGTATATGTTGTATGTTGAGGCTTCGTATATTGAGATTAAATCTTGGTTGTTCGTTGAGGGATGTTGATCCCAGGACTATTGTTGGTACTAATGGTTATGTTGATCGTCTCATTGGGGGATGTTGATGGATATGGTCCTCGACTTTGAGGTAATCTAAGTATTTGTTCAGTCATGTGGATAATTAGTATGTTGAGTTGTTGTATATGTTGAGGTTTCGTGTAATGAGTTTCGTATCGGTTATTCGTTGAGGGATGTTGATCCCAAGACTGTTGTATTGAGATCATAGATCGTGTTGGTCATTCATTTGGGGATGATGATCCCAGGATTGATGTTTTGGATATTGATTAGTCATGTCGACTTTTCATTGTCAGTCTGTTGTTGTTCACTTCGGTGAGTCTTTTAATCCTTATTGGATATGTGTTTCTTTGAGTTTCGTTGTCATGTTGCATCGTGACATATCTGGAGTCATATCTGCGTGCCGATTGGTTATTGTGTAGGATTTTTAGCCGGGCACATGATGGTTATGTGTTGATATTTCCACATTGAACCGTGCACACGAGACGTAGTTCGTGAGGCTAATTAGGTACAAGACCACACGTGTATGTGATCAATACCCGGGGTGGCTTGTGCACGGACACATTTCCGGATCGGGCGTACTATGACATCCATCTTTGAGCCATATTGTTTGGTCGTTCATCCTCCATTTATGGTTGGGTATGTTCGACGGTTTGTGACTGGTTGTTCATACGCCCGAGGGGTATGTTCGACAGTCGGAGTTATTTCTTGAGATCCATTATTGTTGATCATTTGGAGTTTACCTTGTTGATGGTATTCTCGGTTATGGTTGGTCCTTTGTTGATCATTTGGATTTTACCTTGTTGATGGTATTCTCGGTTATTGTTGATCCTTCATTGATTGCGTTCGAGATTTACCTTGTTGATGGTATTCTCAGTTATCGTGATCCTTTATTGGTCGTATTGGAGTGATCATGTCGATGATATTCTCAGTTGATTTATCGGTTGAGCTGGTTATTGATCGTATAAGCATTCAGACTGTACGTCGATGTTCGGGATTTGTTATCATTATCATATGGTAGTTGATCTACAGATATGTTGTGTACTGTTGGTTTATCCAGGTTGAGTTTTGATTGTGTAATCCGATGGACAGGATTTGACACGGATGAATTATTTCATGATTATGAGTTATGATAATGTTTTGAGGATTGTTGGTATTTTTGAAATTCAATACAGATAATAGTTGTTAAGTTCATTTCGTCATTCGAGGATGCGAAATGTGAATTATGGTAAGGATCGATTTGGTATGGATTGCCATGGATTGGTAAGGTTATGTCGGTAAGTTTACATTGGCAGTACTCTTACAGTATTATTACATTGGTATGTAATTATTTATGATGATGTGATCGGTATCATTATTGAGTATTGTGGCTGACCCCGTCGTGGGCTTTAATTTTAGGTACACGGAGATCGAGCTAGTAGCGGTCGTGAAGGGATGAGCTTCCCGATGTGATGTAATATCCGACAGAAATTCTTACTTGCTGTTGTACTATTCGGATAATTTAAAACTGTTGTACTCTTGTTGCATTTGTGTATGGTTATTGGAATATATCATAAATAAACATAATAATAATGATCACTCCATTATGTTCGAATTTTCAGTATTATAAAGATAAGTGCTTATGGAACTATTAAACTTGAGCCTAACGTACGTTAATCGTTAGGCATAGCGTACGTTATTTTGAGGCCTTTACGTACGTAAAGTGGTACCTGTTACGTACGTAACCGGTCTGATCGTATCCGATCCCAACTTTCGGCGTGTGGGGCGGGTAGGATTTGAATATCGATCTTTTGGAGCCAATCTAGTTGACCTATCTTACGTGCGTAATGCTACGATAGGTAACGTGCGTAACGAAGTTCGTATTTGATCCGATAGCCTCTGGACTTATCTTACGTCGTAATACTTTCCTTATAAGCGTCGTAAAGCGCTTAACGACGTTATCATTTTGTGATAACGCATGTAACGAATCTTTGTTATAAAAGAGAGCTTGTGTCTTTCATTTTGCACGACCAAACTCGAATTTTCACCTAGATAATTATCCTCCTGCACCCTTAGATCAAATTACCTTCTTCGATTTGTGGTTGAGCTTTACATTTCGATTTTGGAGCTTGTTGTTTGGAACTTGGAGACATTCTTGAAGCTTATATTGTGTTCTTGTGGTTTGGTGTATTGTTCTTCATTTTCAAGGTATGTTCTACGATTTAACCCTATAATCTCATAGTTATAATGATAGTGATTAAGTATAATCCACCTAGTGATGATTTAATCAAGCTAAACATGTTCATAGTTAGACTTCCAACAACTTAATGATGAATATGATAGTTAAGGGTTTGTAAGGTTGTGTTTTTAGTATCTTCAAAGATGATGATCATGTTTACTTCAACCAAACTCTTATACGGACTAATAACACCAATAGACTATTAATAATCTTTGTTTCATTATGATGTAAATAACTTCTTAGAATAATTACCATAAAATGTTTTGAGAACCCTTGTTGATCATTAGAAGTTTGGAATAACCTACTTGAACCTAAGCTAAGTGAATCCAGGAGGATTAATGCTTGAACCTCCAAGTTAGTTAAAAGATTATAAAGAAGGTGTTGAACTTGTAGTGGTCTTCATAATCATAATATGGAATTGCAACTACTTAACTCAACATAAGTAGTTGATGGAAGTCTGATTTTCTTTTTGATGTCCTTGATGAGTTTAAGGAGTAGGAAATTATTGTTAACACATCTTAATCCGACAAACAATTGGTAAACGTCTTGTAATCAATTGTAAGATTAGAATGGCATTGAATAGGATTCTTGGAGTAAACCCTCAACATCTTAATAAGTGAACTACTCAAATGAGAATTAGGATGTTGTCTCGTTGAAGTTTGGTATAGATGATTATATGAACGCATTATTAAGTGAAATATACTTCATTCAAGGTTGATTGTCCGAGTAACCGATTTTGAATCGAGGGTACATTCGTTCGACAAAGAAGGACTTTACTCGCCTCGTATTGAGGCAAGTTATCTTGCTTGGTTATAATGATGTGTGGATTCTTATGATAATTATGCATTTCGTGTATATGAAACACTTATAAACTTGTGCCTTGTGACTTGAAGTTATTCTTCATGATGTCCGTTTTCATCGTGGGATTGCATTCCCAAGTTCGTTACTTTTGGACCCCGATATTGTTGATCTTGTTGTCATTTCGGTGAGTCCTCGATCCTTATTCGGATTGTGTGAAATTCTTGAATTCGTTGTCATGTTGCATCGTGACATATCCGAGTCATATCTACGTTCGATTGGATATTGTGTAGGATTTTTAGCGGGCACATATATAGTCATGCGTGAATATTTTTCCGTGAAAAGTGCACACGAGGCGTAGTTCGTTGAGGCTAATTAGGTACATTGTCCGCGTATATCCTGGATTCCGTATACGGGGTGGACATGTGCACTGACACATATTCGGATCGGGCGTACTGTGATGTCCATCGTTGAGCCATACAATTTTGTTCGTTCATAGTCCATTTAAATGTGTGGATGTGTTCGACGTTTTGTGACTAAGCGTTCATACGCCCGAGGGGTATGTTCGTTAGTCAGGGAGTTATTCTTAAAATCTTATATACGTGAATTGTATACTATCTTGAGAATCATTTATCATGTATATCTGACCCTGTGTTGGGCGAAATACTTTTGTTGTATTTTAGGTCGAGGAAAAGGCAAGGCACGGGAAGATCAAGGTGATGACGAAGGGTTCGAAGGATACTAGTTCGGGGGCCCCAAGTCTTTCGTGTCCGGTCATGTTCGTACCGTGTAATGTTATCTTTTCACTTTATTTTAAGTTTGAACAAATGTATTGTTATTTTAAGGTATAATTCATCTCCATATGGATTATACTTATGTTTTGGATTCTGTGTGTAATAAGGCCGTAGGCCATACTTTGTAAACTCCAGATCGGAGTAAGTACCTTGTTTTGTGGTTCGGCATCACATGTTTTGCGTATTTTAAAGCGTACTTTGGGTATCTTTGGTGGATCCTAGTGTGGGATCCACGGCACTGTAATGGCCGACTTATCGGGGTGTTACAGAAGATGGTATCAGAGAGGGAATTTTTTTTCTAGAGGTCGTTTTCTTTCTTTTTGAGTCTTTGTGTATTGAACTAGTATCAAGAGACCTTCGTGTCACGTGTGACCCGTGCGAGCGCCTGATCCTACGAGCCAAATGCGGTACGTACTTTATGAACCATGAATAAACTATTGACATGATATTGATCTCTGAATAGATCTCCTTGTTGATCTTGGTATTCTAAGGGTTTGTGGCAGGAATTATCTGATTGATGATTCGAATAAAATTCGGGATCGATTATATGATTGAAATCATTTGACTCAAATGTCGATCTGATATTCTGTGTGACTTTCGTAGTAACGATAATTCATTACAAACTGCTTCCTTGAATATGTAATTTCTTACTGCCATTAACTTAGCATGAATTCTGATTTGTATTATGAACAGTACTTATGATTATCATCTCAAAAATTGATTCTTTCGGTATGGAAAGAAATTTGAGAGGCCGTGGAAGAGGGGCGAGGCGCGGAAGGGCGAATCCGATCGCGAGCCAACAGACGTGCAAACGCGAGCATAGTTCCGCGGTGATTCGCCTTCTAGGACCAATCGCACCACAATGGACACGAGGATGCTCGAGTCGATCCTTACACCGTAATGCAGGCATGATGGCTCGAGATGACCCAAATGGGTCGATTAATGGAAGCAATGCAGAGAGTCTGCCGACCCGGCATCGGGGCCACCTCACATGCGTGGCGGGCGGTGAATCGGATCATCGGCGACATCTCGCGCCAACGACCCCGATTTTGAAGGTTCCTGAGCCGGCTGATATCGTGCATTGGATCGAACACTTGAGAAGTTGTTCGATATGGTAGACTGTCCGATGAGAATCGCGTCTCGTAGTGACTTACTACTTGGGCAAGGGCGCCCACACTTGGTGGCTTTCGGTGAGGCCAGCTGATGGCGTATGCACTTGGGAAGAATTTAAAAATCTCATGCTAGATCGTTACTATCCAGGTCCTCTCCGCGAGGCCAAATTATCAGAATTGCTGAATCCGGAGCCGTCCGAAGATGATGACGTACTATCGATCGCCGAGAAATTTCAGGCACTCCTCCCTTTTGCTGCGACGATTGTCCACACGGAAGCTGATAAGATTAAATATTTTCTCAAAAGGCTTAAACCCCGAATGAGAATGCAGCTGTTGAACCATCATTGTGTGACCCTACCGGAGTTCATCGAGAAAGCTCTGGAGTACGAATTGACTGTGAAGGAAATTTCAAAGAAGCAACCGCAGTCTAACAACAAGAAATTCAGGAACCAGAACCAGTCAGACAGCAACCGGGGAACATTCAAGAGACCCCAACCAGTGCCAAATCCTTCTGAACGGCAACCTATGGCATCGAAGCCAACCGGATCGCAACCTCGAGCGGTCAGCCTATCTGTTGTATGCTATAATTGTGGAGACCCGGGGCACATCAATTCGAAATGTCCTAGACCAGCCGTGTCATGCCATACATGTGGGAAGAACGGACACCGTGCTCGTTATTGTAGGAGTGGACTAGGACGTATTCCCGCAGCATCTCATGCTCGAGATAATCTTGATTCAGACCGAGTACCTCCATCCGCTTCTTATCGGACTCAAGGGCAAACAAAGGGATGGGACGTGGAAATCAAGCGAGTACGTGCGGTTCGGGGCTGCAAAACCTAGAGTTTACGAGATGAAGAGGGCTGAAGATCCGAAGCCAACATGATTGCAGTACTCTCGAGATCGATCTCGGCTATCTGTGTCCTTTTTGATCTTGGTGCTTCACACTCCTTTTTATCTACTTCTTGTTTGAGTCGTTTGCAATTAGAGCATGTTATCAATTGTGAACCTTATATAATTGGTCTACCCGATGGTAGAAGAATTGTTGGGAATCGTGAAGTTCAGGATCGCTCGATTCGAATGAGCAACCGTGAGTGGTTGTCAAATTTAATCATGGTCGATTTACCTAAAGATGATGTGATCTTGGGAATCGATTGGATGGACCGTCATGATGCCATAATTAGTGTCGCGCGACGATGGCCGTCACATCGACGATGGTGTTGAGTGTACCTTCGAGTGATAACCCCGTTAGGAGAATCATCAGCTATGAAAGCGGTGAAAGCTTAATCAAGGATGTATTGGCTATTGGTGTTACATGACCAAAACAATGGATCGACCCGATCGAATTGATCGATATTCCGGTAGTCCGAGACTACCCACGTATTTCGGATGAGTTGCCGGGCTTACCTCCACATCGTGATGTAGAGTTCAATATTGAGTTAGAGCACAGTCGTCCCGCTTTCAAAAGCACCATATCGTATGGCTCCGACGAGATGCGGGAGGCTGAAGAGCCAACTTGAGGATTTGACCGAGAAAGGCTACATCGGACCTAAGCGCGTCCCCTTGGGGAGCACGAGTACTATTTGTACGGAAGAAGGACGGATCCCTACGTGCATGTATTGATTATCGTGGTGAGCAGTGGTAACCATTAAGAACAAATACCCATTGCGCGTATTGACGATTTATTGGATCGGCTTCAAGGGGCTTTGTGTTTTCTAAGATAGACCTGAGGTCTGGTTACCATCGATTGAGGATTAAAGAGTCGATATTTCAAAGACAACATTCCGTACTCGTTATGGGCATTATGAGTTTGTGGTGATGCCTTTTGGGTGACGAATGCACCGGCGGTATTCATGGAGTGATGAATCGAGTGTTTATTAATTATCTGGATCGCTTTGTAGTCGTTTTTATTGACGACATCCTGATCTATTCTCGTGACCATGAAGAGCACGAGCGTCACCTCCATCTAGTTCTCGAGGCGTTAAGGCGGGAGCGGCTTTATGGAAAATTTTCTAAATGTGAGTTACGGATGCGTGAAGTTATCTTTCTCGGACATGTGATATCAGGTGATGGGGTTCGAGTAGACCCACGAAGACGAAGCTATCCGAGACAAGTTACCACCAAAGAACGTCAAGGAAGTACGCAGTTTCTTGGGACTAGCGAGCTATTCTGACGATTCGTAGAGGGTTTTTCGAATTGCCCAACCAATGACCAATTTGTTGAGAAAAGATAAGAAGTATTTATGGTCGAGGCATGTCGGCGGAGCTTTGATGAACTTAAGAGTCGGTTGATTTGGCGCCTATTTTAGTCCTACCAAAAGGAACGGAAGGTTTTGTAGTGTATAGTGACGCATCTAAACGGGGCCTTGGATGTGTACTAATGCGAGACGGGAAGGTGATCTCCTATGCATCGAGACAACTACGACCTTACGAGGTCAACTATCCCACCCATGATTTAGAACTCGCACTGTGGTGTTTGCTTTAAAGATCTCAAGCGTCATTATACGTATGGAGTTACCCGGATTTTTACGGATCACAAGAGCTTGAAATACATTTTTACTCGTAAAGAGTTAAATATGAGGCAGAGAAGGTGGCTAGAACTCATCAAAGACTATGATATCGAGATCCTTTATCATCCGGCAAAGCAAATGTAGTTCTTGGCGCTTTGAGCCGTAAAACCGTACAGAGCGGATGCTTGCCCGCCTAACAACTCGAGAGGTATTGCGGTTAGAATTGATGAGGCGGAAATTGAAGTGCAGATACGGCATATTCAAGGCGACTCTGTACACTTGAGATTTCATCGTCCCTTGAGGATATAATTAGATCGAAGCAAGTTACGGACCCATTCTTATCTCGAATTCGCGATGAAATAACCCAAGGGAAAGCTCTGGCTTTGTAATACGAGGATGGATTAATACGTTTGAAACCGAGTTTGTGTACCCGCCGATGACGAGTTAAGGAGTTCTATCCTGAAAGAAGCCCATGCTAGCCCGTACTCTATCCACCCGGTCTAGCAAAATGTATAAGGATTTGAAGCAGAACTATTGGTGGGGAAATATGAAACATGAGGTTGCCGAATTTGTTTCGAGATGTTTAACTGTCGTGAGTTAAAATTGAGCACCAGCGACCGCAGAATCTTTGAAACCGCTCCCGATTCCCGAGTGGAAATGGGAGGACATATCAATGGATTTTATTACTAGATTGCCGGCAGTCGCCGAGGAATGAATACGATTTGGGTGATTGTGGATCGTTTAACCAAATCAGCCCACTTTCTGAAATTAAGGATACTTGGGGACCGAGAGATTGGCCCAACTATTTATTAAGGAAATTGTGAGATTGCAGTACCCCCAAGGGTATTGTATCAGGCCGTGACGGGCGATTCGTGTCACACTTACGGAAAGCGATTCATCGTGCGATGGGTACGCACTTGAACTTCAAAGACTGACATTTCACCGCAGACGGATGGCGGTGAGAGAACTATCCAAACTTTAGAGGATATGCGAGGGCATGCGTTCTCGATTGGAAGGATGATTGGGAGGCCCGACTACCCTTGGTGGAATTCACTTATAATAATAGTTGGCATGCTTCGATTCGGATGGCACCGTATGAGGCATTATATGGCCGTCCGTAGGTCCCCTTTGTCTTTGGGGACGAACTATCGGAATCTCTGGGTACGGAACCCGACATGTTGCTAGCGGCCCGTGAGAAGATCGCTCACGATCGAGTCGGTTGTTGACGGCTCAAAGCCGACGAAGTCCCTACGCAGACAACCGCCGGCCGCTTGAGTTCGAGGTCGGCGACCATGTACTAATGAAGGTGTCACCTACCCGAGGAGTCTTTCGTTTTGGAAAACGAGGCAAGGCTGAGCCGAGGTATATCGGGCCGTTTGAGGTTTTGGAGCGAGTAGGCGATTTGGCTTATCGCTTGGCTTTACCACCACCACGAGCCGGATCCATAGCGTGTTCCATGTCTCCCGGCTAAGGAAATACGTTGCCGATCCGAGTCATGTACTTGATTCGATGAGATCGACTTAGCGGAGGATCATTCGTATGAGGAGCGCCCCGTACGAATACTTGAGAGGAGGATCAAACAACTGCGTAATAAGACGATTCCCCTACTGAAGGTGCAGTGGTCACGACACGGGGTCGAGGAAGCCACGTGGGAGACGGAGCACAACATTCAAGAGAGGTATCCCGAATTGCTTACCCCTTAGTTTCGAGGACGAAACCCTTTTTAAGGGGGGGAGTATGTAATATCCGACAGAAATTCTTACTTGCTGTTGTACTATTCGGATAATTTAAAGCATTGTACTCTTGTTGCATTTGTGTATGGTTATTGGAATATATAATAAATAAAAATAATAATAATGATCACTCCATTATGTTCGAATTTTCAGTATTATAAAGATAAGTGCTTATGGAACTATTAAACTTGAGCCTAACGTCGTTAATCGTTAGGCATAGCGTACGTTATTTTGAGGCCTTTACGTCGTAAAGTGGTACTGTACGTCGTAACCGGTGCAATCGTATCCGATCCCAACTTTCGGCGTGTGGGGCGGGTAGGATTTGAATATCGATCTTTTGGAGCCAATCTAGTTGACCTATCTTACGTGCGTAATGCTACGATAGGTAACGTGCGTAACGAAGTTCGTATTTCATCCGATAGCCTCTGGACTTATCTTACGTCGTAATACTTTCCTTATAAGCGTCGTAAAGCGCTTAACGTGCGTTATCATTTTGTGATAACGTCACGTAACAATCTTTGTTATAAAAAGAGAGCTTGTGTCTTTCATTTTGCGACCAAACTCGAATTTTCACCTAGATAATTATCCTCCTGCACCCTTAGATCAAATTACCTTCTTCCAATTTGTGGTTGAGCTTTACATTTCGATTTTGGAGCTTGTTGTTTGGAACTTGGAGACATTCTTGAAGCTTATATTGTGTTCTTGTGGTTTGGTGTATTGTTCTTCATTTCTGAAGGTATGTTCTACGATTTAACCCTATAATCTCATAGTTATAATGATAGTGATTAAGTATAATCCACCTAGTGATGATTTAATCAAGCTAAACATGTTCATAGTTAGACTTCCAACAACTTAATGATGAATATGATAGTTAAGGGTTTGTAAGGTTGTGTTTTTAGTATCTTCAAAGATGATGATCATGTTTACTTAAACCAAACTCTTACTTCTGGACTAATAACACCAATAGACTATTAATAATCTTTGTTTCATTATGATGTAAATAACTTCTTAGAATAATTACCATAAAATGTTTTGAGAACCCTTGTTGATCATTAGAAGTTTGGAATAACCTACTTGAACCTAAGCTAAGTGAATCCAGAGGATTAATGCTTGAACCTCCAAGTTAGGTAAAAGATTATAAAGAAGGTGTTGAACTTGTAGTGGTCTTCATAATCATAATATGGAATTGCAACTACTTAACTCAACATAAGTAGTTGATGGAAGTACAGATTTTCTTTTTGATGTCCTTGATGAGTTTAAGGAGTAGGAAATTATTGTTAACACATCTTAATCCGACAAACAATTGGTAAACGTCTTGTAATCAATTGTAAGATTAGAATGGCATTGAATAGGATTCTTGGAGTAAACCCTCAACATCTTAATAAGCTAAACTACTCAAATGAGAATTAGGATGTTGTCTCGTTGAAGTTTGGTATAGATGATTATATGAACGCATTATTAAGTGAAATATACTTCATTCAAGGTTGATTGTCCGAGTAACCGATTTTGAATCGAGGGCCGGCTGTTCGTTCGACAAAGAAGGACTTTACTCGCCTCCGTATTGAGGCAAGTTATCTTGCTTGGTTATAATGATGTGTGGATTCTTATGATAATTATGCATTTCGTGTATATGAAACACTTATAAACTTGTGCCTTGTGACTTGAAGTTATTCTTCATGATGTCCGTTTTCATCGTGGGATTGCATTCCCAAGTTCGTTACTTTTGGACCCCTGATATTGTTGATCTTGTTGTCATTTCGGTGAGTCCTCGATCCTTATTCGGATTGTGTGAAATTCTTGAATTCGTTGTCATGTTGCATCGTGACATATCCGGAGTCATATCTACGTTCCGATTGGATATTGTGTAGGATTTTTAGCCGGGCACATATATAGTCATGCGTGAATATTTTTCCGTGAAAGGCATGTGCACGAGGCGTAGTTCGTTGAGGCTAATTAGGTACATTGTCCGCGTATATCACGGATTCCGTATACGGGGTGGACATGTGCAGCGACACATATTCGGATCGGGCGTCTTGTGATGTCCATCGTTGAGCCATACAATTTTGTTCGTTCATAGTCCATTTAAATGTGTGGATGTGTTCGGCGTTTTGTGACTAAGCGTTCATACGCCCGAGGGTATGTTCGTTAGTCGGGGAGTTATTCTTAAAATCTTATATACGTGAATTGTATACTATCTTGAGAATCATTTATCATGTATATCTGACCCTGTGTTGGGCGAAATACTTTTGTTGTATTTTAGGTCGAGGAAAAGGCAAGGCACGGGAAGATCAAGGTGATGACGAAGGGTTCGAAGGATACTAGTTCTGGGGCCCCAAGTCTTTCGTGTCCGGTCATGTTAAATGTAGTGTAATGTTATCTTTTCACTTTATTTTAAGTTTGAACAAATGTATTGTTATTTTAAGGTATAATTCATCTCCATATGGATTATACTTATGTTTTGGATTCTGTGTGTAATAAGGCCGTAGGCCATACTGTTGTAAACTCCAGATCGGAGTAAGTACCTTGTTTTGTGGTTCGGCATCACATGTTTTGCGTATTTTAAACTGTACTTTGGGTATCGCCTGGTGGATCCTAGTGTGGGATCCACGGCACTGTAATGGCCGACTTATCGGGGTGTTACATGTGATACTGGCGGTGGCATGTTTTGGAGTATCGAGTATTTCTTTTCTTGTTATTCATTTCCGCTGCAAATGTGTATTTTGAACTGTATTTATCCGCAGCGTGTGTATATTTCAAAATAGCTTTTCGGTATCTTTATCCGCTGCGTGTGTGTATTTTTAAATGGCCCTTTTTGGCATTTTGTGAACTGGAGTTATTTCGTTAAATCTTTTCCTAAACTATTTTATCGGTACGTTTAAGTGGTAGCTTAACGTACATTTTGAACTATCGAGATTTGGCACTTCGCCTTGTATTTTCAAATGGTATTTTATGACGGTATTTGAGAACTTTGTTTTTGAAAATATTTGAGTATTTGCAAAATATTACCGTCATCGGCCTCTTTGGCTTTTTGAACGTTTTTGAAATGGTTTTGTAAACGGTTTTTAGCACAGTGGGTTCGTAGCAGGATCACGTGCATGTAATATCTCGGATGGTTTTGGGGGTGTTACAGAAGATGGTATCAGAGCTTGGGTTTTGTGAAACCCAGGCGTGTGAGTTATGTGGCTCTACCGGTACGGTAGTAGCGTGGCTTTTGAAAATGAGTTTTTCTGACTTTTGAGTCGAATCGATTTTTGGAGTTTCCAAAATTTTCGTGATTCTTTTCAAACTGCTATTTGTGATATTGGTGTGTGTTGGTTGTGTTGAGACTTCGTATGGGAGTCGTGTGCTAGTATCACGGGAAATCATCGGCTTCACGCACCTGTAAGTATATTGGTTTGGTTATTTCGCTTGTGGCGACGCTTGATTGTTTTGTGATGAGTTGTAAAATTTTGGATTTATCTGTTGTTGGTGACTGGTTGCAAGTTTCGAGGACGAAACTTATTTTAAGTGGGGTAGTATGTAATACCAGGATTTTCAGTATAAATTTTTCGCGATATTTTATCTGAGATATACTGTATAGTTTGGTATCTATACAGTATGGATAAAATAAATTGAGAACCGAGACAGTTATACTGGTGTGATTATCGTTTTTGATTGACAGATATATTCAGGATATGTTGTATGAGGTTGAACTGATTCGGATATCAGGTATACCGTATGAGAATATCTTTGGATTCAGTACGTGTATTCAGTATGCCGTGTGTTTGTATTTTGTACGCCGAGACGTCGGACAGGAACAGTTGGAATTTTGGCTAAGTATAAAGGCCATTACGTACGTTAAGCCTTGGAGCTTACGTACGTAAAATGTGTTAGCTTACGTACGTTATATATTGTACATAACGTACGTAACAAGAGGAATCGGACAGTGGGGCCCGTGATCGGCAGCTTTCGCGCGAGATGTGGGCGATTGAGTCAACGGATGGAGTTACGTCGTTATACGGGTGTATTACGTCGTGTCGATTATTATCTTGTAGCAAGTCAACGTCGTATTACGTGCATAGCGGAATAAGTGTTACGTGCGTTACGGGCGGTGGCCGAGTCGTGGCGAGAGGACTGTAGTGGCGAGCATGGTGGCGGTGACTCGCATGGATGGCGATCGCGGTCGCGGTGACTCGGAGGCTAGGGTGGCCGATAACGTGCGTAAGGTACCGGCCGATTCTGGCCGTAAGGGACCGTTACGTCGTAAGCGCGGCCGATTCGTGCGTAACGATGCGGCATTTCGGCGGAGACTTCGCCATGGCGATTCGTACGTAAGGGCCCGGCCGGTTACGTACGTAAGCGTCCGGCAGTGTCCGGCTATTTAAGGCCTGGACCGAGTCATACCCGGCATTTTTCCACTTTTCTTCGTTCCTTCCGCGATTTTTCACCATAGATCGATGGATTTGAGTAATATCATCATCTAGCAACATGTTTTGGAAGTTGGAATCATGGATTAACATCATCTTCCACCCAGATCGAAGGTAAGAACACCTAAACTTTTGGTTTTTGGATGTTTCTGAGGTTTCTTGGTGTTTTGGCCGATTTGATTCATTTTGATTCAGATTATTGATGGAACTTTGTTGTAAACTCGTAATCATTCATTAACCTTGAAGTTTTGTAGAAAGAATTCGAGTATTTCTTTGAATAATCGATTGAATTGGACTATGCCTTCAAAGTGTTCGATGAAATGTCTCAATGAGTAGAACTTGGAAAATTCTACACGTTTTCGTATGAATGATGGTTGAATTGATATTGTTGTGATGATTCTTGGTAATTATGGGAATTTTGTTAAAGGAAGATAATGAATTGGTGATCAAATGATTCGATTATGTTGTTATGATTATGGAATCGTAGTATTCTCGATGTTCTTGGTGGTTTGTTGCGATTCAAGATGTTATGAGAAGTATATGTTGAAGGACATGATTATATACACCTTGAATTATGATTAAGGGTTGTTTAGATGTTAGAAAACATCGGGTTATGTTGTTTTATGGATTATGAACGTGAATTTGGATAATTCGTGTTCTTGAAGAACTCTTGAGTTACATGTTATGATTTTGGAAGGATTTCGGATAATTTGGAATGTGATTATTCACGATAATAATCGGTAAATTGTTTTCTACGAATTTACAAGTATGAACAAGAAGGAGTTTTGTCTTCGTATTTGGAGTTGAAGTTGGAATCGAATATGTTATAAAATCCTTAATGTCGAGATGAATTGATCATTGATTTGATGAATAAGTTTTAAAGTGTTGGTGTTTTGGATATGAATATGGAATATTCACATTTAGAACTAAGTTATGTATTTGGTACAATATTCGTATAGGAATACGAATATAATTTCGAGTTTGATGAGAATTATTATCCATGTTTGAATTTGGAAATTCATACTTATTGAATAAGTGTTCAATTCGGATAATGGAATTATTTGAAACCTTTGGAATATGGTTATCTATAATGTTGAATTGATCGGATCGTCCGGATTGATGATGATAACCGGTAATTGGTTTATATTATGAATTTACAAGGAGGAAACTTGTATCCGCATTTAATATTGAATTTGGAATCGGTAATGTTAGACCCTTGTTGGTTTAAATTGATTATTGATATGATCTTCGGATTTTGGAATCGTATTGTGGTTTTGAATTCGTGTTTGATTGGTTCGGGTTGTTTGGATATGTGTTTAATCGGGATATTGTAGAACCGTTGTGTTTGTTGATCGGTTATTGATTGTTATTTGTGATCATCGAGTTACGGCTTGTATCGTGGATATGGGTTCGTATTTGTTAAGTTGGATTATTTGGTATTATGTATATGATCGAGGTTTCGTTGAACCGTTGAGTTTGTTGGTTGAGTATGTCGGTTATTGATTTTTATCGAATGTGTGTTAATCAGTTATTGCAATAGGTTGATATGTTTTGATCGTGGATTATGACCGTTGTGTTGCGGTTGAAGTTGAAGAGTTCGTAGATTGCTTTTGGTCGGGGCTAAGGAGCTCGTAGACAAAGGCAATGGATTTTGGTAACGGCTTCGTGGTATCGGTATCGAGGCAAGTTTATACTTGTTCAGTTTATAATATTTGATGAATGGTTTCGTTTTCATTTCATTTATAATTCGTATAGCAATGTTGTTAGAAATGTAAGTTGTCAGGATAATGGTTTGTATATCGTGCTCTGGTTGTAATAAATCATAAGGTATATGATTTAATTGTGTTCAAGGAAGACGTGATTTATTTTTGGTCAAGGATATAGAATATCGGATATCGAGGATAGTTATCGTGATGGCATAAGTATCGGGATAAAGGGTTATTGGTATTGAATGGATGGTACCTTATTTGAGATTATTTGTATAACTGTGTATACGTTCAGGGATGTTGTTCGTGGAAAGGATGTTGTCTTCGGCTTTGAGGTAATTTATGTATTGTTCAGTTATGAGATAATTATTATGTTGAGTTGTTGTATATGTTGTATGTTGAGGCTTCGTATATTGAGATTCGTACTGGTTGTTCGTTGAGGGATGTTGATCCCAGGACTATTGTTGGTACTAATGGTTATGTTGATCGTCTCATTGGGGGATGTTGATGGATATGGTCCTCGACTTTGAGGTAATCTAAGTATTTGTTCAGTCATGTGGATAATTAGTATGTTGAGTTGTTGTATATATTGAGGTTTCGTGTAATGAGTTTCGTATCGGTTATTCGTTGAGGGATGTTGATCCCAAGACTGTTGTATTGAGATCGTAGATCGTGTTGGTCATTCATTTGGGGATGATGATCCCAGGATTGATGTTTTGGATATTGATTAGTCATGTCGACTTTTCATTGTCAGTCTGTTGTTGTTCACTTCGGTGAGTCTTTTAATCCTTATTGGATATGTGTTTCTTTGAGTTTCGTTGTCATGTTGCATCTAGACATATCTGGAGTCATATCTACGTGCCGATTGGTTATTGTGTAGGATTTTTAGCCGGGCACATGATGGTTATGTGTTGATATTTCCACATTGAACTGTGCACACGAGACGTAGTTCGTGAGGCTAATTAGGTACAAGACCACACGTGTATGTGATCAATACCCGGGGTGGCTTGTGCACGGACACATTTCCGGATCGGGCGTACTATGACGTCCATTTTTGAGCCATATTGTTTGGTCGTTCATCCTCCATTTATGGTTGGGTATGTTCGACGGTTTGTGACTGGTTGTTCATACGCCCGAGGGGTATGTTCGACAGTCGGAGTTATTTCTTGAGATCCATTATTGTTGATCATTTGGAGTTTACCTTGTTGATGGTATTCTCGGTTATGGTTGGTCCTTTGTTGATCATTTGGAGTTTACCTTGTTGATGGTATTCTCGGTTATTGTTGATCCTTCATTGATTGCGTTCGAGATTTACCTTGTTGATGGTATTCTCAGTTATCGTGATCCTTTATTGGTCGTATTGGAGTTATCATGTCGATGATATTCTCAGTTGATTTATCGGTTGAGCTGGTTATTGATCGTATAAGCATTCGGGTATGCGTCGATGTTCGGATTTGTTATCATTATCATATGGTAGTTGATCTCTGAGATATGTTGTGTCTTTGTTGGTTTATCCAGGTTGAGTTTTGATTGTGTAATCCGATGGACAGGATTTGACACGGATGAATTATTTCATGATTATGAGTTATGATAATGTTTTGAGGATTGTTGGTATTTTTGAAATTCAATACAGATAATAGTTGTTAAGTTCATTTCGTCATTCGAGGATGCGAAATGTGAATTATGGTAAGGATCGATTTGGTATGGATTGCCATGGATTGGTAAGGTTATGTCGGTAAGTTTACACTGGCAGTACTCTTACAGTATTATTACATTGGTATGTAATTATTTATGATGATGTGATCGGTATCATTATTGAGTATTGTGGCTGACCCCGTCGTGGGCTTTATTTTTAGGTACACGGAGATCGAGCTAGTAGCGGTCGTGAAGGGATGAGCTTCCCGATGTGATACTGGCGGTGGCATGTTTTGGAGTATCGAGTATTTCTTTTCTTGTTATTCATTTCCGCTGCAAATGTGTATTTTGAACTGTATTTATCCGATGCGTGTGTATATTTCAAAATAGCTTTTCGGTATCTTTATCCGCTGCGTGTGTGTATTTTTAAATGGCCCTTTTTGGCATTTTGTGAACTGGAGTTATTTCGTTAAACCTTTTCCTAAACTATTTTATCGGTACGTTTAAGTGGTAGCTTAACGTACATTTTGAACTATCGAGATTTGGCACTTCGCCTTGTATTTTCAAATGGTATTTTATGACGGTATTTGAGAACTTTGTTTTTGAAAATATTTGAGTATTTGCAAAATATTACCGTCATCGGCCTCTTTGGCTTTTTGAACGTTTTTGAAATGGTTTTGTAAACGGTTTTTAGCCTGGTGGGTTCCGGCGCGGGATCCACGGCGCTGTAATATCCCGGATGGTTTTGGGGGTGTTACATTACGTACGTAACGAAGGCATCGGACAGGACCGAGTCCTGGTCGGCAGGTGGGACCCTGTGTCGGAAACTTTCGGCGGAGGATGTTGACAGGTGAGTCAACGTACGTGTTACGTACGTTATACAGGACGTGTTACGTACGTAACACGACCATTGTACTGTAGCAAGTCAACTGGTATATTACGTACGTTATGGTATGGGTTACGTACGTAATGGACTTCACGGAATGAGACAGTGAGTTTGTTACGTACGCTATGGATTCCGGATTACGTATGTTAAGGTTGTTACGTACGTTAAGTAAGGACACTTACGTACGTAACGAGATGCGCAGTTTATATATTAAGATCTGGTCTTTCATTTGTTCACGAAAGGAAACTCATTTCTCCCAGCCCAGCTCGTCCCTCTTCACTTCTAAGAGTGTTCTAAACACTTCTAACATGATTGTGAGCTTGGAATCATGGAATTAGAGCTTGGTTATGGAACTATTGTTGATTCTTGAAGTGATTTCTTGTGTTATCCATATTCTATGAGGTATGTTGGATATTTCTCCTTTTCATTTCGGAATTTTGATGTTATAGTTGATGAATGATTCGTATGAAGATGATTATGATGTTGTTATTGCGATTCTTGAGGATATATGAGGTTTATGTTGAAGGAAGATAATGATATGCTTTGAATATGTTGATTATGATTATGGAATCATAGAGTTCTTGATGTTCTTGAGGCCATATGATGACTATGATGATTTGATGATTCGTTTAACCGATTTAAGATGGTATTCTAAATCATAGTGATGATAGTGGTTGATTTAGATGAGATGAATCTTGATATGAGGTTGAATTCCGGATTGAATATGTTATGATCATTGTTACCAAGTTGGTTCGATTATTGACATGATTATTGTTCTAGGTTGATTAACCAATAGGTATAATCGTTTTGCCGCGGTGAAAGGCCGTAGATTCCGTCGATCGGAAATTTGAAGAGCTCGTAGACGAGGGCGATGAGTTCGATGTTGGTTTTGTCGTGTTGGTATCCAGGCAAGTGTTTACTTGTTCGGTTGTAATGTTTTGATGAGTAATTCCATTTACATTTCATAAGTATTTTATGTTGTATTGCATATTGACGAATGTTCAGTGATGTTCTAAAAGGATTAGAATGCACAGTTGATGATTGTTGAGATACTTGGACAATCTTGGGAAGATTGTAGTATTCGGATATTATTGATGTCATTTTGGATATTCTTGGTCTGTGGTATGCATTCCGGAAGGAAGTCCGGATAGAGGTATGTTTTATGGTAATCGTACATAGAGGATTATGTACGAGAAAGTATTCGGTATTGAGGTATTATACGGTATTGTTGTGATACTGGGATTTTTATGGTATTATCGTGATATTGGGATTTTGACGAGAATCGTTGGATTACCGGAAGTGGTAAGGTTATCGTTGAGGTTATTATTCTCATGATTCATGGCATGTGAATATTTATGTTTATGTACTTGCGGTTAATTGTCGGGCATTATTGCTGACCCCGTTGTGGGACTTGTTTTTCAGGTATTGAGGACTTTGATGGTAGCGGTCGTGAGGCGAGGATTCCGGACGATACTGGCTATGGCATATTGTTGGGGAATCGTGTATTCTGTTTGTGTATATCATTATTGATGTATATGTATCTTCGACTGTATTTTTTATCCGCTGTGTGAGTTCTTTCAAATGGCTTTCGACTTTATGCCAACTGAGTTTAATTTCGAAAACCGATTCCCTTAACCGAGTTTTTGGCCTTGATTATCTTGACGGTAGTTGGTGTTTTCAAACGATTTTGTGAGTTTTGGAAAATACTACCGTCATCGGCCTTTTTGGGCGTTTTTGTAATTGGTTTTTAGCCTGGTGGGTTCCGGCGCGGGGCCCACGGCGTGTAATACTCCCGTAAGGTTTTGGGGGTGTTACAATATCATCATGTTCTTCACTAATCTTTCATAATCTTAATGATTAACATATTATACTAGATTAACTTATCATCATATGCAAGTAATCATCCCTATCAATACGAAATTAACACAAGTTAGACAACCAACCTCTTGAGAATAAAGAACAACTCCAAGGACCTCAAGAACACTTTCCAATCTTCCAATCACTAAGCTTCAATCCAAGTTACAAAGCTCCAACACAAGATGGGAGGGGACAAAAGTTGATTTACCAAGGCAGGGGATCGATTTTCAGAGGGAAAGGTCGAGTTTGGTTCGTGCAGAAATGAAAGACAAGCCATGCCTTTATAATCCGTGTTTATCATTACGTGCGCTATCGCCAACACATAACGTATGTTACCTACATTACATACATTAATCCTGGCGATGTTACGTATGCAACGAGCTTCCAGAGGCTTCTACCTCAAAACACATGCACTATTACGTACGTTGCCAAAATAACATACGTAAAGCTCACGTACATTACGTACGCTAACACTTAGCCATTACGTACGTAATGGTCGCTGAATTAGGCTATCACAATCAATTCACAAATCCCGGTCGCATCTGGTCCCACACGCCGAAATGCGAGATGTTGTCTGATATGCCATATTACATACGCTAACCATAGGGTCTTACATACGTAACATCACACATATAACATATGTTAAGATTACATCGTAGCGTATGTTAAGCACCAAATAGTTAGCCAAAAATACAATCCTCCATTACAATATCTATCAATCATCTAAGTGCGAACAATGAATATTATTATTAATTCGATTCTAGTATCACAATATTATAATCATTAATACTAAAAGCAATTACGATATGACGATACTCGAATCATTCGAGTAATATAATGGAAAATAGAAAACCACAACCGGATATTACATACTCCCCCCTTAAAATAGTTTCTGTAACACCCCCGATATATTCAGGAATATTACAGCGCCGTAAATCCTTTATATAAGGATTTACAAGGCTGAAGAATTGAACACGCATTAAAAGGTACTAACGAATGGAAATAACGAAATTACGGTACAACAGTTCTGACCCAATACAGAAATAGTACAATTGTTCAACAGAACTCAATAATACATCACCAAATTCAAATCATCACAAATGACTTCGTACTCGAGTACTTATTGAAATAACGAGTAAACAACAGATAAATAAACCCGGTCGGGACATCACTCTGCACCCTCGTCGTCATGCATCTCCAGTGGTTGTTTTCCTGCTCTCCTAGATCCTGAACATACACAAATGTTCACCCCCGAAGGGGTTAGCACAACGATGCTAGTACAAGTACAATAATCATACAACAGTGATATAATCAACAGTTATATCATAACAAGTTTCTCCAACGAGAATATCCACAACACATATCATATCATAACAGTTTCAACATACTGATGGTATTCCAACGATCCAGCGCACACAGCTATAGATTCCCATGATGATCCCGTCGGACCAACACATGGTGGAACTACCT
Source organism: Orobanche coerulescens (assembly GCA_033398695.1). Classification (NCBI taxonomy): domain Eukaryota; kingdom Viridiplantae; phylum Streptophyta; class Magnoliopsida; order Lamiales; family Orobanchaceae; genus Orobanche; species Orobanche coerulescens. The sequence goes on along the minus strand of CM065801.1, from coordinate 111,876,900 downwards.
GTCCAACGATCCAGCGCACACAGCTATAGATTCCCATGATGATTCCCGTCGGATCAACGCATGGTGGACATATATTCACAACATATTTACACGATACAATCACATCATAATTGTCATAATATAAACAATTCTAATTAGAGTACTTGCCTCGGTTTGAAGACAAGAACAATACTTCCACAAAACGAACACTCGAAAGTCGTCCTCCTCAATCAATCACGCAACAAGATCAAACCTTAACAAAAGAAATGATATAGGATTTATCTCATGTAAATGCGGATTTTTAACAATTCGATTTACGGCCAAAAGTTCATAAAATGAAATCATCGAATCGCTTAGCGCACGCTAAGTACTCTATGTAGCGTGCGTTAAGTCTCGCTTTCGATAGCGCACGCAAACAACAAAGCTTTAGCGTCGCTAACTATGTATGGCGATTACTTCGCGATCGATCGACTAACTCGTCGATAGCTTAGCGTCGTTACATACCAAATGTAGCGTCGCTAACTCGTGCTCGATAGCGCGTTAATATTCATAGGATAGCGTCGCTATCATGCATGGCGATTCTTCTTTGGCGATGGCTGTTCTCGCCATGATCGAAACAATGAAATCCTCCGTGATAATTCATGTTACCTCCATGAATACCATGTTCATACCCTTATGAATGATTTTACGAATAATGACAACTTCGGATTCAAGGATATGCATACCAATATAAAACCATATTCCATTCCGACTTCAAATCTTCATACGACAATTGAAAAGCTTAACGGTTGATATCAACACCTCTATATCAATCCATATTATCATGTGAAGTTGATAAACGTTCTATCTATACTAGATAAATCCTTCCATGATCAAACCTTTAGATTTATCTAACAATAAGGATGTTAACGTCTAGTCCAAGATTACTATGAAATCATCTATTAGATTCGGTTTACCAATGATAGAAGCTTCTCTTCACATATTCAGTGTAATAAGATTCGAATCATGATGATTATAATCAAGGTATTTAAGGCTTATTCATCTCACCATTCCAAACATGATATACTTGGATAATTCATCTATGAAAATCCATATCTTGTTAACATGATCATCCAAATCGTTAAAATCCAACTCTAAGTCTTGAGATAGATTGAACATACCTTAATATGATGAAAATCACTGAACCGTAAGGTAGAATCCAACTCCGGTTGGTTGTATGCCACTCCAAGGTGCTATTCCACTTCAATGAATATTCCCAAGTGATAACCAATATACAAACACCAACAAGATGTGTTCTAAGTGTATAGGAGTATTATTACAGCTCTCTGAACTCTCAAGGATGAAGAATGGGCGAAAGAAATGAAAGCCAAAACGGTTGTTGTCCCATTTATAATATTCTGCATTTTAACAAGTTAGCGCACGCTACTAAGCATTCCTTAGCGTGCGCTAATAATGGTTGACTTCAGAATTGTCCGGGTGCGTCCGTGGGAATCTTATCCGGACCCATGTCCCGGCTGGCGCATGTGCTAGCTGTCCCGCTCAATAATTGAGTCCTTAGCGCACGTTACTCCTACCTGCATAGCGTGCGCTAATAATAGCCCGATAGCGCGCGTTAAGATACATTCTTAGCGTGCGCTATCACGAGGTTGCATGAGCAATTTTGCATGTTTCTATACTTATGCACAATGATATCAATACACGAAATATCATACTCTAATAATCAAAACCACCAATCCGAATAATACAGGGTTTGAATACAGATGAAATACACCGTAATAAATCCGGATATTACATACTCTCCTACTAAAAAGGAGTTTCGTCCCGAAACTCAAGACGAAAATAACTCGGGATATCCAGACTTCATATCGCCTTCCGTTTCCCAAGTGGCTTCTTCCATTCCGTGACGTGACCATTGAACTTTGACCAAAAGCGATTGATTTGTTCCTCAAGCTTAACTCGACTCTCGAGTATCTTAACCGTCTTTCTTCAAGCGTCCCATCTGCTCGACTTTGATCTACTTGAAATCAATGATATGGTAGGATCTCGTATATACCTCGTATCGGGATACGTGGAACACGTTATGAACATGGCACAATGACGGCGGCAACGCCAATCTGTATGCCAACTCCCCAACTCTCTCGAGGATCTCAAATGGTCCGATATATCTCGGACTCAGCTTTCCTTTCCTTCCGAAACGAAAGATTCTTCGAGTAGGAGAAACCTTCAAAAGTATATGGTCTCCAATATTGAACTCCAATGGGCGACGGCGTACGTCCGCATAGGATTTCTGGCGACTCTGGGCGGTCAACAGCCTTTCACGAATCAAGGCTATCTTCTCTCGAGTCTGCACGATCAACTCTGGTTCTGTTCCGATCAAGTCTGACGAATCGTCCCAGCATAGGGGCGATCTGCATCTCCTTCCGTATAATGCCTCAAACGGTGCCATCTTAATGGAAGCATGCCAACTATTGTTGTAGGTAAATTCAATCAATGGTAGATGAATTTCCCAATCGTTTGACCAATCTAAGGCACAGGACCTTAGCATGTCTTCCACCGTTTGTATAGTTCTCTCAGATTGTCCGTCAGTCTGCGGGTGATAAGCTGTACTGAAGTTCAATTCGGTCTCCAAGGCCTTATGAACTGCTTTCCAAAAGTGAGACACAAAACGGCCATCTCGATCAGAAACAATGGTCTTCGGCGTACCATGCAATCGAACTATCTCCGAAATAAATACTCGTGCCAACCTCTCTGGTCCCCACGTATCCTTAATACCTAGAAAATGAGCCGATTTGGTTAAACGATCAACTATCACCCAAATCATGTTCATTCCTGTCCTGGTTTTCGGCATATTAGTGATAAAGTCCATCGATATGTCTTCCCACTTCCATTCAGGAATTGGGAGCGGCTTCAACATTCCAGCAAGCCGTTGATGCTCGATCTTAACCTGCTGACAAGTCAAGCATTTCGAAACATAGTCCGCTACGTCTTTCTTCATGTTGCCCCACCAGAAATTCTGCTTCAAGTCCTTATACATTTTACTGGTGCCCGGGTGGATAGAATAGGGCGAACTATGAGCTTCCTTCATAATCGTCTATTTCAGAACATCAACATCGGGAACGCAGAGTCGGTTCTGAAATCTCAAAACTCCATCGTCATGAATTATGAATCCGGGGGCCTTTCCTTTGATCACTTCATCACGTAACTGAATCATCATAGGATCATCTGCCTGTTTAGATTTGATTCCTTCGATTAATGATGAAGTTATCTACATCACGCACAGTTGTCCTTGGACTCTTTGTAACCATACCTCAATTCCTTCACGAATCATCTCTCGCTGAAGGCTAAGTTGGGAGGTCAGTGTCTCCAGCATCTGGATAGAGACGGGCTTGCGGCTAAGTGCATCGGCCACTACATTCGCTTTGCCTGGATGATATAAAATCTCCAAGTCATAGTCCTTAATCAGTTCCAACCATCTTCTTTGCTGCATGTTTAATTCTTTCTGACTGAATATGTACTTAAGACTCTTGTGATCCGTAAAGATCTGACAGTGAGTCCCGTACAGATAATGCCTCCAGATCTTCAAAGCAAAAACTACTGCTGCAAGCTCCAAATCATGTGTTGGGTAATTCACTTCATAAGGTTTCAGCTGTCGCGACGCATAAGCGATCACCTTATCATTCTGCATCAATACGCACCCAAGTCCTTGGTTCGAAGCATCACTGTAAACTATGAATCCTCCAGTTCCCCGCGGAAGTGATAGAATCGGTGCCGTCGTCAATCTCTTCTTCAATTCATCAAAGCTAATCTGACACAATTCATTCCACTCAAACTTTTGAGTTTTCTGTAGGAGTCGAGTAAGTGGGCGGGAGATTTTAGAAAACCCTTCCACGAATCGACGATAATATCCAGCAAGTCCTAAGAAGCTTCAAACTTCTTTCACGTTCTTAGGAGGCTTCCAATCCATAATTGCTTCGATCTTCTGAGGATCTACTCGGACTCCTTTAGCTGACACCACATGGCCGAGGAACATTACTTCCTTTAGCCAGAAGTCACACTTAGAGAGTTTGGCGTACAATTGCTCGTTTCTCAAAAGTTCCAACACAATCCGCAAATGCTGTGCATGTTCCTCCGGGCTCTTAGAATACACGAGAATGTCATCAATGAACACGACCACAAATTTATCCAAAAATTCAATGAACACACGGTTCATTAATTGCATAAATACAGCAGGTGCGTTAGTGAGACCAAACGGCATCACTACAAACTCATAATGTCCGTAGCGAGTTCTGAACGCTGATTTCGGAACGTCAGATTCCTTAATCCTCAGCTGATGATATCCTGATCTCAAATCGATTTTAGAAAATACTGTCGCCCCTTGCAGCTGGTCAAACAGATTATCAATCCGTGGTAACGGATATTTGTTCTTAATCGTCATTTTGTTCAGCTCTCGATAGTCAATACACAGTCAAAGCGATCCATCCTTCTTTCGGACAAAAAGAACTGGCGCTCCCCAGGGCGAAACGCTTGGATGAATATAGCCCTTGTACAGTAACTCCTCCAGTTGCTTCTTCAGTTCGTACATCTCAGTAGGTGCCATACGATACGGCGCCTTGGAAATTGGTGTAGCTCCGGGTTCCAGCTCAATGGTAAATTCCACATCCCTTCGTGGAGGTAGTCCAGGTAACTCGTCAGGAAATACATCTGGAAATTCGTTCACAACAGGAATGGACGAAAGTTCCACAATTTCGTCTTCTTTCTTCATTGCATAACACCAATATCCGGTACAACCCTGTTTTAACAATTTGACAGCTTTCATCGCTTTGATCAATTTTCCTGAGCTTCCCGGTTTCCATCCTTCGAACAGTACTTCGGAGCCATCATCAGCGATCAGTGAAATATTCCTCCTTCGGTAGTCTGCAATTGCTCCATACCGATTAAGCCAATCGTCTCCGAGTATCAGGTCATCTCCTTGCATTTCTATCACGATCAGATTTGAGAGCCACCCTCTGCCCCCAAATGATACAGGGAAATTTCTAGTTTCTAAATTTCCGACAATTCTCTCTCCACTCGGTAAACCCACAACATAAGGTTCACAAGTATAAAAACCGGAAATATTCAAACGATTTACACAAGACAAAGATATGAAAGAATGTGTAGCTCCTGTATCGAACAAAACGCTAGCCCGGGAAAGGATTTGGGCCGATGCACGATGCGGCAAAGACATCCTGATCATCTGTCCTCCTCATCTCATACAAACGTGGGGGAACAGATCCGGCACTCGATGTCCCCTTTCGGTCCCATTGTCCTCTGCCTCGCCCGCGGCTAAAATTCTGAGGCATCTGAACACTTTGCTGCGTCACATTGGACCTTGCTTCCTTCAAGCTGGTTGTGATGAGCGGGTTCCATTGTACTTAGTGGCGTCCTTACAAAACGTCGCACGGTGACCTTCCTGTCCGCACTCAAAACAAGTAACTGGAGTGCGCAGACAATCACGCCAAAGGTGGCCTGGGTGACCACAGTTAAAGCACTTCCTAGCTGTATCCGTCGTGGCTGACATTGTTCCGTAATTCTTTCCGCTCTTAGATGGGTGCGGAGGTTTCTTGAAAGAAAAAGAAGACTGGGCCTTTCGGGGCCCACTGCTCTTGTGCTCTGTAAAAGTACCAGAGACTTTCTGTTTCTTCGACTCCATAAACTTCTCCATTGCTGCTTCTTTTATTTCGTACGCCAACGCCTTATCCTGGTATTGGCGGAGAGTGGCACATTCAAAACCGGACATGTACCTCTGGATCTCTGGTTTCATCCTCATTTCAAAATGAATCATCATCTTCGCATCTGTTCTGACCAGATGTCGAACAAATGCTAACTGCTGGTTAAACGTCTTAATAAATGCAGGATACGGGTTCGTCGATGGTTGAGCGGAGAAAAATTCCGAATTTTGGCTTCCCTCACGGGACGAGGGCAATCTTGAGCTTCCATCATCATTTTAAATTCCGTCCAATCGGCATCATGATCTGCGGAGTCGGATAGCTTCCCACCACTCGGATGCTTCCCCTATCGAGAAATCTTGGGCAATAGGAGCTCTCTGTCGTCAAGGCAATTAATTCCAAAAAAATTTTCTCCAGTTCCTTCAACCAATGGTCCCAGTGGGAGTCTCGTAAAAGCCGTCAAATTTGGGTGGTTGCATCTTTGCCACTTCTTGTAACCATCGGTCACCTCGATTTCCCATTTACGGAATCCTTTGTTGTCCATCTCCTGCTGAATTCCTGCCACTTGCATTCGGTCCACGACTGAGCGAACCGAGTCATCTGGTTCACGACTTGACGAAGGATTTACGGCACACGAGTTCGGTTCGTTATTGATGGATTCTGCGGCTACTTTGAGCTATGACTAGCCTGATTAGAAGGCGACGCCTCCCTATCAGCATTCCTTCGTCCGCGTCCACGACCGCGACCACGTCCACGTCCACCTCTCAACATACTGTAAGCACAAGTACTTAATACACAGGAAACAGCATCGTTCTAATATTCAAGTATAAAGAGACACAACATGTAAAGAACGAGATAGAGTTTAGGAACTTACAACCACCGTTCGCATGAAGACGTAGGCAGTGCAGTGATGTCATTTACGGCCGGTTACCTCAAAAGACATAAATGACCCCTATTTTCACCCAACGGCCAAGATATCCATAATCTTATCTCTGATACCATATTCTGTAACACCCCCGATATATTCAGGAATATTACAGCGCCGTAAATCCTTTATATAAGGATTTACAAGGCTGAAGAATTGAACACGCATTAAAAGGTACTAACGAATGGAAATAACGAAATTACGGTACAACGGTTCTGACCCAATACAGAAATAGTACAATTGTTCAACAGAACTCAATAATACATCACCAAATTCAAATCATCACAAATGACTTCGTACTCGAGTACTTATTGAAATAACGAGTAAACAACAGATAAATAAACCCGGTCGGGACATCACTCTGCACCCTCGTCGTCATGCATCTCCAGTGGTTGTTTTCCTGCTCTCCTAGATCCTGAACATACACAAATGTTCACCCCCGAAGGGGTTAGCACAACGATGCTAGTACAAGTACAATAATCATACAACAGTGATATAATCAACAGTTATATCATAACAAGTTTCTCCAACGAGAATATCCACATCACATATCATATCATAACAGTTTCAACATACTGATGGTATTCCAACGATCCAGCGCACACAGCTATAGATTCCCATGATGATCCCGTCGGACGAACACATGGTGGAACTACCTGTCCAACGATCCAGCGCACACAGCTATAGATTCCCATGATGATTCCCGTCGGATCAACGCATGGTGGACATATATTCACAACATATTTACACGATACAATCACATCATAATTGTCATAATATAAACAATTCTAATTAGAGTACTTGCCTCGGTTTGAAGACAAGAACAATACTTCCACAAAACGAACACTCGAAAGTCGTCCTCCTCAATCAATCACGCAACAAGATCAAACCTTAACAAAAGAAATGATATAGGATTTATCTCATGTCGTACGGATTTTTAACAATTCGATTTACGGCCAAAAGTTCATAAAATGAAATCTGACTGAACTGCTTAGCGCACGCTAAGTACTCTATGTAGCGTGCGTTAAGTCTGCTCGATAGCGCACGCAAACAACAAAGCCTAGCGTACGCTAACTATGTATGGCCAGTACTTCACTGATCAGTCGACTAACTCGTCTGATAGCTTAGCGTACGTTACATACCAAATGTAGCGTACGCTAACTCGTGCTCGATAGCGCACGTTAATATTCATAGGATAGCGTGCGCTATCATGCATGTGATTCTTTCTTGAAGCGATGCTTATTCTCGCCATGATCGAAACAATGAAATCCTCCGTGATAATTCATGTTACCTCCATGAATACCATGTTCATACCCTTATGAATGATTTTACGAATAATGACAACTTCGGATTCAAGGATATGCATACCAATATAAAACCATATTCCATTCCGACTTCAAATCTTCATACGACAATTCGAAAAGCTTAACGGTTGATATCAACACCTCTATATCAATCCATATTATCATGCTGAAGTTGATAAACGTTCTATCTATACTAGATAAATCCTTCCATGATCAAACCTTTAGATTTATCTAACAATAAGGATGTTAACGTCTAGTCCAAGATTACTATGAAATCATCTATTAGATTCGGTTTACCAATGATAGAAGCTTCTCTTCACATATTCAGTGTAATAAGATTCGAATCATGATGATTATAATCAAGGTATTTAAGGCTTATTCATCTCACCATTCCAAACATGATATACTTGGATAATTCATCTATGAAAATCCATATCTTGTTAACATGATCATCCAAATCGTTAAAATCCAACTCTAAGTCTTGAGATAGATTGAACATACCTTAATATGATGAAAATCACTGAACCGTAAGGTAGAATCCAACTCCGGTTGGTTGTATGCCACTCAAGGTGCTATTCCACTTCAATGAATATTCCCAGTGATAACCAATATACAAACACCAACAAGATGTGTTCTAAGTGTATAGGAGTATTATTACAGCTCTCTGAACTCTCAAGGATGAAGAATGGGCGAAAGAAATGAAAGCCAAAACGGTTGTTGTCCCATTTATAATATTCTGCATTTTAACAAGTTAGCGCACGCTACTAAGCATTCCTTAGCGTGCGCTAATAATGGTTGACTTCAGAATTGTCAAGGTGCGTCATGAGAATCTTATCCGGACCCATGTCCCGGCTGGCGCATGTGCTAGCTGTCCCGCTCAATAATTGAGTCCTTAGTGCACGTTACTCCTACCTGCATAGCGTGCGCTAATAATAGCCCGATAGCGCGCGTTAAGATACATTCTTAGCGTGCGCTATCACGAGGTTGCATGAGCAATTTTGCATGTTTATATACTTATGCACAATGATATCAATACACGAAATATCATACTCCAATAATTAAAACCACCAATCCGAATAATACAGGGTTTGAATACAGATGAAATACACCGTAATAAATCCGGATATTGCAGTTTCGTCTCCGAAACTAAAGGGTAATCAAGTCGGGATATCTCTCCTGCATGATGTCCTCAGTTTTCCACGTAGCCTCCTCGATTTCGTGTCTCGACCACTGAATCTTCAATAAGGAAATCGTCCTGTTCCTCAACTGTTTGATCCTCCTCTCGAGTATCCGCACGGGACGTTCCTCATATGAATGATCATCGGCTATCTCGAAATCTTCGAACTGAATAATATGGATCGGATCAGCAACATACTTACTCAATTGGGAGACATGAAACACGTTGTGAATCCGACTTAAGGATGGTGGCGATGCCAGATGATAGGCCACATCGCCTACTCGTTCCAAAACCTCGAACGACCCGATAATCTCGGACTCACCTTGCCCCTCTTCCCCAAATGGAAAATACCTCGTTGCTGAATATATTATTTCATGAGGAATGTAAGATAATAATGAATTACACTGAACTTGGTAAGGTCGTGTTGAAGTTGTGAAACTCAAAAGCATCATAAAATTATTGTGTATATTAAAATGTAGAAAACAAGATACCCATCTATGTAAGAAATAAACAAGAGGGGGAATGACAATGAATATCTCTTTATAGCAACAAAGGTAGAAAACAATCACCACCTGAGAATAGTAAGAGGTAGCAAATATAAAGTTGGTAGCAGCAATGTTTGAAGGCGACGTCAACAGAATCGAGATCAAAATTAGAGCATGAGAAAGTTTCTAGAAGCAACGGTTGAGGCCAATTTAGGCAAAATCAATTGTCGAATGGAACCTCACTTACCTGCACCAAAAGATCAGCAATTATCAAAACCTAGTCTAACATAAAAAAATATATATATATATATATATATATATGTGGGCGCGTTCTATGCAGTACCAATATTAGATGCAGTACTTTACAGTACTAATTTATGTATGAGTTTTGTACTAATTATCCATGAAATATATGCATTTCGTGCCTCAAAATTTCAATGCATTAAAATATGCAATATATTTGATGCATATAATTTAATATTTTAATGCATGGATATTTTGATGCATATATTGCATATTTTAATGCATTGAAATTTTGAGGCACGAAATGCATATATTTCATGCATAATTAGTACAAAACTCATGCATAAATTAGTACTGTAAAGTACTGCATCTAATATTGGTACTGCATAGAACGCGCCACTATATATATATATATAGACCTACTAAACAAACTACAAGAAGTAACTGGAGACAATATAATAACCAGCGCAATTGAACATATACCTGATAACGAATGTACGAGAAGAACACAAATTTGAAGAAGAAAATCAATAATAGTCAGTATAGATATCTACAAAAAAATGCTACGAATCCATTAGTAGTTTTTAAAAATGTCTGGGAAAACACATAATGAAAAAAAAGCAAGCAGTACAAAAAATCTGAGCCGATGGAACCAGCAACACATTATGTGTATACAATAAACATACAAAACAACACACATACACATGTAATAAACAACAACCCTAAGTACCAACATATATGGGCAACCCCATTATTATTAATAAGAAGTACGAAATAGAAAGTTATCGGCAACAACGAATGAGGGCGATCTCTGCAGAATGAAGAGAAAAATTAGAGCATGATAAAGTTCCTCGAGGTAATGGGTGGGGCAAATTTAGGTAAACCTAACTGCAGAACAAAAACCTTGCTGACCTGCACCGAAAGATCAGCAATCATCAAAACATAGTTTAACATACAAAGAAATATATACAGATAAACCTACCAAACAAACCACAAGAAGTAACTGGCAAAAATATAATAGGCATGGGAATAGAACATGTACCTGATAACGAGAGCAAGAAATGAACACAAATTTGAAGAAAAAAGCCAGTACTAGTTAGTATAGACATCCATAAAAATATGATATAAAATTATTAATAGTTTTTAAAAATGTTAGAAGAGACATATAATGTTAACAACAAAGAACATTCAATACCAAAATCACAGACTGATGGAATCAGCAACATTATGTGTATACAATAAACACAGGAAATAACACACACACATACCATAAACATTCAGCAGAATATATATTTGTATCTACAAACATAAAAGCAAATACACACACACACACATACATAGCATGAACATATATAATACACATATACACAATACATGCCCGATTTCTTATTTTTTATATTAAATCAATAATAATTTTTTACAAATGATAGGGAAAACGCATAATGTTATAAAAAAGAAAAAGAATGAGGACTGAAACTCCAAATCAATGGAGCCACTAACATTATGTGTATACAGTAAACACAATACTCAACAAACATGGACACATTAAACATTGACTGCTATATACATGTATATAACATGAGTATACGTAATATACATACAGACAATGCACGACAGATTCTCTAATGAGTCAAATCCCTGTGAAGCAGGATCTAACAAGTATTCGAAATAATATTAAAATAGGTAAATAATAAAATCATATTAGACAGCTGATTAACATGAATTTTGTCTAGAATAATAAAGTTGCTAATTTAAATTTATTATTAATGTCTACCGAATGCTCATTTATATGACATGAGATAGTCAGGTCATAGAGCTGCAGCAGCAATAATTTCTCTATATACAATATTTTTTGTTAGGTTGTTTGAGATGGCGTGAACCAAAGGCGGACGAATTAATATTATAATGTCGTCTGCTTTTCTAGATCGAGAAAGAGAAATGTAGAGTTGTCCGTGAGAGAAGACTGGTTTAGGTAGGTAAAGTCCGACTCTGTCCAATGTTTGTCCCTGTGATTTATTAAATGTCATTGCAAAACAAAGCTGAACAGGAAATTGATGCCTCTTAAATGGGATAGGGCATTTTTGCTTGTCAAGGGATCTAAATGTATACGCGGTATAAATACAAAATCACCAGCATGTTGACCCGATACGATTTCTGTAACACCCCAAACTAGGCGGATATTACAGTGCCGTAGATCCCCAACTGGGACCCACCAGGCAAATGAAAATGAATGAATTACACAAGATAAATGTAGTACCGAACTACATTACAACAATAATTACTCCGATGAGGAGTTTAGTTACAACACACCAGGACAATACCGAATACTAGTGTATTTTATATGAAGATAAAATACACAACACTGAATGAAACGGAGTATTCAAATGAAAGTCTGCAGCGGAAAATAAAGGACAATAACATGAATAACTGAAAGATCGGGGCCTCCTACTAGTATCACTGGGACTCCTCGACATCAACATGCTATTCCCGTGCGTTTGCCTTGCCATGACCTGAAAAACAAAATCCCCAGACGGGGTCAGTTACAAAGAACAACAATCCTCAAGGGTTGAAAATACACAATCATGATTAATCAAGTTATGAAATATTCTTAGTTATGAATTACGGCGAAGAGGAGTATCATAATGCGCGTAATGTTACGTGCAAGTGTACAACACCCGTCCGTGTACCTAATTAGTCTCACGGTGTAACGCTTTCCCGTGTGCACGGTCTAATGTATCGGTGAACCTAATACATAACCATCGTGTGCCCGACTAAAAATTCCACCACGACCACACCCGCCACGCAATATGAACCCAGAAGGTCATATGAACGAGAATGACCACACCGAATATCAATGAATAATAATTCGACAAGGCCAAGAATGACTCACCGAGATGAAAATAATAGTGAAGTAAATGACATTTCAATGAAATGATTGGAACCGTCGTTCCTTATGATCAAGTGATTAATTGACAATAACAAGTTTTGATACGGTTAATACAATGATGAATGAGTTATGATTATGAATGAACAACAACAAAAGGGATGAATATCCTTTTAACCGAGTAAGAATTAACTTACTCAATACCGGTGACAATTATCCTTCCACGAACAACGTCCTAATTGAGATATCGGTCGCTCGAACAACCTTGAATTATACAATATCGAACAATCCGTTCAATATACGAATCAAACATGAATATAACGAACTCAAAACGTCGATACGATTAAACTAAGTCCATTGAGGCATTAAAACAAACACGTTGCGTCCAAACTCCGATTGTTTACAATCAAACTTCAATATACCAATATCAAATCCCCCAAGAAGTGTTTCAAACCAACAAAACATCTCCAATACGATCAATAATCCGTTATGAATATCCAAAAACGTGATTACAACGACAATTAATCGAAAATCCCCAATTTCAACTCGATAGTCAAAGTGTTCTTGAATAATCCCTCAATAATCCAATGAATCCTTATACAAACTCATAATCATATACATATCCCTTCATATAACATGATTATAACGTCCAAAACATCATATCTCAACACAAATCGAAGTCCAAAGTGTTGAAGGAATTACCTCTTGAAGATCCAAGTACTTTAATCCGAAGAACACGCGTTAGATCGATTATCCGGGCTTCACGATCGAAAGGAGATGAAGAAAATCAAACACTCAAATGATTTGTGAATGAAAAACCCTCCCTCAAGCTCTCTCTCTCGGTTGTAGGTGAAGAAAATGGAGAGAAATGGGCTGAAATGCTGAAAAAACGAATTTAAAGGAGTTGACTGCCCTGCCGGACACGGCCCGTGCCGATCGGCACGGTCGTGTCGCACAGCTGGCCGACAGGGACTCGACCGTGTCCTGCTTGACACGGTCGCGGCGCGGAGGGCCTTCCGATAGTGACCCGTCCGACAGCGACTCGGCATGACTCGACCGTGTCCTGGAACACGGTCGGGCGTGTCGGCAGTCGGTTCTGGCTTATCCGGAAGAGTTCGACTCGGCCGTGCCAGACGACACGGTCGGGTCCTGAGACAGAAACTTCGGCATTTCCGGACGAGTACGGCACGGGCCGTGTCGGACGACACGGCCGAGTTCGGTCGGCATTGATCGGCCATTAACTGAAAAAAAAGAGCGGGTCGATAACTCTCTCGTCCGGACTCCGATTGACTCACCGTTTGAACCATTGGAAAGCTAACTCGATGCTCTATAATATTGCAAAGATTCAGATTTTTTGGAGTTACCAAAAATTAATGGTGATCTAACAAATCGAACTCATATGTGGAAAGTTGAAACAATGAACAATAACGATACACAACTCGAAGTTTCTACGAACGGTGAACACGGGTGAATGAACATGATTGATGAATGATTATAAATGAGTGAAAATCCACTGAGTGACAATCACCGAATGAAATTACTGAATGATAATGACTGAATTAGAACCGGGTATTACATACACCCCCCCTTAAAAGAGTTTCGTCCCCGAAACTAAGGGTCAAATAACTCGGGATAACTCTCCCGCATACTATCCTCGGTTTCCCAAGTAGCCTCTTCGAATCCATGTCTGTACCACTGAATCTTGACTAAAGGAATCGACTTATTTCTCAACTGTTTGATTCGCCGCTCTAAGACTCGTATAGGACGCTCCTCATATGAATGGTCGTCGACGATCTCGATTTCGTCGAACTCCAGTATGTGACTCGGGTCGGCAACATACTTTCGCAACTGAGAGACATGAAACATATTATGAATTCGGCTCAAAGCCGGAGGTAAAGCCAATCGATAAGCTAACTCGCCTACTCGATCCAAAATTTCAAACGGTCCAATGAATCTCGGACTCAACTTCCCCCGTTTTCCGAAACGGAAAATACCTCGACTTGGGGATACCTTGACCAAAACGTGGTCACCCGTCTCGAACTCTAGTGGTCGACGACGATTATCTGCATATAATTTACGCCGACTCGAAGTCAACATACGACTCTTGATCAAAGTTACCTTCTCACGGGCGGCTATAAGTATATCGGGCTCGGTGCCGATTGATTCTGACAAGTCATCCCAACACAAAGGAGATCGACAACGACAACCGTACAAGGCTTCGTAAGGTGCCATCTTCATCGCAGCATGCCAACTAAACTGTACGTGGACTCAAACAACAGTAATTGGGCTTCCCAATCGTCCTTCCAATCGAGGACGCAAGCTCTCAACATGTCCTCTAATGTCTGAATAGTTCTCTCTGATTGTCCGCCGGACTGAGGATGAAAGGCAGTACTGAGATTAAGCTGAGTTCCCATAGCACGATGAACTGATTTCCAAAAATGAGATACAAATCGTCCGTCACGATCGGAAACGATACTCTTAGGAGTACCGTGCAGTCTTACTATCTCCTTGATGAATAACTGGGCCAGTCTCTCGGGACCCCACGTATCCTTGATCTCAAGGAAATGAGCTAATTTAGTTAAGCGGTCCACAATCACCCAGATCGTATTCATGCCACGACGACTCGTCGGCAAACTCGTGATAAAATCCATAGAAATGTCTTCCCACTTCCATTCTGGAATAGGGAGCGGTATCAGCATACTCGCCGGTCGTTGATGTTCCATCTTGACTTGTTGACAGGTTAAGCATCTCGAAACAAATTCTGCGACTTCTCGCTTCATATTACTCCACCAGTAATTTTTTTTCAAGTCCTTATACATCTTGCTAGACCCCGGATGAACAGAATAAGGGGTAGCATGAGCTTCTCTCAAAATCGAGTTTTTCAACTCAACATTCGCCGGTACGCACAATCGGTTCTTAAACCTCAAAAGTCCATCCTCGTGGACCACGAATCCAGGGGCTTTCCCCTGAGTCACATCTTCACGGATGCGCAACAATGAAGGGTCCGAACTCTGATTCTCCCTGATTGCATCCTCAAGAGATGATGAAATCTCTAACATACAAAAGTCCACCGAACTCGCAAGCGGACCTCGATCTCGGGTCTAAGGAAGTCCTGTTGGAGTTCCTTCTGAATTGTTAAACGAGCAAGCATCTGCTCCTGAACAGACTTACGACTCAAGGCGTCGGCGACAACGTTCGCCTTCCCCGGGTGGTAAAGGATCTCAATATCATAATCTTTGATTAGTTCTAACCACCGCCTCTGTCGCATATTTATCTCCTTCTGAGTAAATATATACTTTAAACTCTTATGATCGGTGAATATCTGGCAGGTAACGCCATAAAGATAATGACGCCAAATTTCCAACGCGAAAACCACGGTTGCTAGCTCCGGCCGTGGGTTGGATAATTAACCAGCTAATCCGAGGAAACATCGGATTTCCTTAACATCTTTCGGAGGTTGCCAATCTCGGATAGCCTCAGTCTTCTGAGGGTCGACACGAACTCTGGCAGATGAAATTACGTGCCCGAGAAAGTCACTTCGGACCTCCATAACTCACATTAAGAAAACTTTCCATAAAGTTGTTCTCGTCTCAACACGTCGAGAACCTGATGAAGACGTATCTCGTGTTCCTCTCGATCACGAGACTAAATCAAAATGTCATCGATGGAGACAACAACAAACTGATCCAAAAAGTCGATGAAAACCCGATTCATTAACTCCATGAATACCGCAGGTGTAATAGTTAGTCCGAACGGCATAACTACGAACTCATAATGACCATAGCGTGTACGAAACGCTGTCCTCGCGATATCCGATTCTCGAATCCGCAACTGGTGATATCCAGATCTTAAGTCGATCTTGGAAAATACTGAAGCTCCCTGAAGTTGATCTAAAAGATCATCAATACGAGGTAAAGGATACTACTCTTGATCATCACCCTGTTCAACTCCTGGTAATTAATACACACACGAGACGAGCCATCCTTCTCCTTGACAGGTCACACTGGTGCTCCTCACGGGGACGCAATCGGTCGAAGATAACCTTCCTCGAACTATTCCTCAAGTTGAATCTTCAACTCCTGCATTCTGGTCGGGGCCATCCGATACGGTGCCTTCGATAAAGGGGATGTACCGGTTCTAACTCACTCCTGAATTCCCCTACTCTAGGTGAAAGCAACCAGATAACTCGTCTGGAAATACATCGTCAATCGATGACAATGATACCACGAATGATTGAACATTTCGATTGCCCTAGAATGGTCAATCGATAAAAAGAGATACCAATAATGATTGAACAACTCGATTGCCTTAGAAAGGCCCATCGATGAAGATGATACAAGGAATGTTTGAATAACTCGATTGCCTTTGAAAGGCCAATCGATGAAAATGATGCAATGAATGATTGAATAACTCGATTGCCCTAGAAAGGCGATCGATGAAAATGATACAAAGAATGATTGAATAACTCGATTGCCTTAGAAAGGCGATCGATGAGAATGATACAATGAATGTTTGAATAACTCGATTGCCCTAGAAAGGCCAATCGATGAAA
The DNA here is from genome assembly GCA_033398695.1 of Orobanche coerulescens. NCBI lineage: Eukaryota > Viridiplantae > Streptophyta > Magnoliopsida > Lamiales > Orobanchaceae > Orobanche > Orobanche coerulescens. Next base: position 111,859,646 of record CM065801.1, on the reverse strand, counting down.
ATGATACAAAGAATGATTGAATAACTCGATTGCCTTAGAAAGGCCAATCGATGAGAATGATACTGATGAATGATTGAATAGTTCGATTGCGGAATTTCTCTGCTTCCGCCATAATAAAATTTCTCTTTGGAATAGCAGGGATTACTTCCTTGAAGCACACATTCGACAACTAACGACGGAAAGATAGCGACCAAACGCTAACAAACACCGAGGATAGTATCAAGGCGATCAAACCAACTAATACCGAAAATTAAATCGTCTAAGATAAATTCACCACGATTAGATCCATCAACCAATCGCGGTCATTAAGTAGGACTATCCCGAAATAAGTCTATTCAAGCATGATTCGAAAATGAATGAATGCGGTGTACCAAAGATCAAAGGTACACACAAGTTGAAATAAAATTACGAGTATACGAAATCATTCGGACCACCGGATCGTCGATCCTCCTCATCATATGAATGCAGGACTTGCGGTCCCCAGACCGGACGCTCTCGTCGATAAATACGAGCTCCAACTCTATTTGCTTCCATTGCCTTAAGCAGCGATGACAAAGCGATCGATTAAACGCTGGTTGCTTGGGGCACGAGATGCCGCCGGAGCCGACTTGGAGTCCTTTCGGCAAAAACGGGCCTTATGCCCAAAATTCCCACAATTATAGCACGTGATAGACGGTTTGAGACACTCGGTCTTGAAATGACCGGCATTCCACAATTGAAACAGTGATGGCAGGCGGCGCTCGGGGCGAGATCCCGCACGATTATGCGCCGTAGAGGTCGCTCGAAGCGATAGGACTCACACGAGGCTTCTAGAAGGTTGGTGACCGCCTTGATTGATTACGCTTCGTTGATTTCTTGTGAGATGAAGGTTGTTGTTCAAGACTTTCCTTAGCGGTGGCTCATACGGGAGAGTTCTCTCGATTAATCCGGCCAAAGTGGCGCAATGATGATTGTCTGTTGCACATGGGTCATCATGGCTGCATAAAAGTGAGTGGATCAACCCGAACATCTTACGATCGAGCGAGTCACAGGCACGATTTCCGGCACAGTGATTATTTCTCGGGTTTCGGTCCGCCGCATTCTCTCCCCGTGCATCCCTGACGACTCTCTCCATACGGAAGTAGGAAGGTCGCATAATGATTATATTTCCCGCATGATTATCACGTTATGATTACGTCATGAGATGATGAAAATGAGTATACATGCTCTAACTTAGTGATTATATGAATGATTTACTGAAGTTACATGATTATTTGATGAAATTATTGAAATGATTATCTTGAATAACTTAACAAGATTGATAATATGATCATCCAGATTGACAACTGAGTAATGAAATGAATTGAGTAATTAATGAGTTAACATGATCGTCCTGATTATTAACTGAGTAATGAAATGGATTAAGTGATTAATGAGTTAACATGATCGTCCTAATCACAATGAATGATGATGTTTGAGGATTGTTAATTGATGAATGATGAATGAATGACTATTGCCAGAAATTATACCATGGCGTTAGAAATCTTACAGTTCTTTCGGTCTGATTGGCTCGGCATGTGCACAAGTCACACATGACGCGAAAGTCCAATGATACTAGTCTGATGACGATGATTTCAAATGAGACTAGACTCGGAAAGTAGTATTCAAAACCACGCTCCGATACCAACTCTGTAACACCCTAAACTAGGCGGATATTACAGTGCCGTAGATCCCCAACTGGGACCCACCAGGCAAATAAAAATGAATGAATTACACAAGATAAATGTAGTACCGAACTACATTACAACAATAATTACTCCGATGAGGAGTTTAGTTACAACACACCAGGACAATACCGAATACTAGTGTATTTTATATGAAGATAAAATACACAACACTGAATGAAACGGAGTATTCAAATGAAAGTCTGCAGCGGAAAATAAAGGACAATAACATGAATAAGCTGAAGATCGGGGCCCCTACTAGTATCACTGGGACTCCTCGACATCAACATGCTATTCCGTGCGTTTGCCTTGCCATAACACGAAAAACAAAATCCCCAGACGGGTCGATTACAAAGAACAACAATCCTCAAGGGTTGAAAATACACAATCATGATTAACTGAAGTTATGAAATATTCTTAGTTATGAATTACGCTGAAGAGGAGTATCATAGTACGCCCATAATGTTCTGTGCAAGTGTACAACACCTGTCCGTGTACCTAATTAGTCTCACGGTGTAACGCTTTCCCGTGTGCACGGTCTAATGTATCGGTGAACCCAATACATAACCATCGTGTGCCCGACTAAAAATTCCACACAGCCACATCCGGCCACGCAATATGAACCCAGAAGGTCATATGAACGAGAATAACCACACTGAATATCAATGAATAATAATTCGACAAGGCCAAGAATGACTCACCGAGATGAAAATAATAGTGAAGTAAATGACAGCTCAATGAAATGATTGGAACCGTCGTTCCTTATGACTGAAGTGATTAATTGACCATAACAAGTTTTGATACGGTTAATACAATGATGAATGAGTTATGATTATGAATGAACAACAACAAAAGGGATGAATATCCTTTTAACCGAGTAAGAATTAACTTACTCAATACCGGTGACAATTATCCTTCCACGAACAACGTCCTAATTGAGATATCGGTCGCTCGAACAACCTTGAATTATACAATATCCAACAATCCGTTCAATATACGAATCAAACACGAATATAACGAACTCAAAACGTCGATACGATTAAACTAAGTCCATTGAGGCATTAAAACAAACACGTTGCGTCCAAACTCCGATTGTTTACAATCAAACTTCAATATACCAATATCAAATCCCCAAGAAGTGTTTCAAACCAACAAAACATCTCCAATACGATCAATAATCCGTTATGAATATCCAAACACGTGATTACAACGACAATTAATCGAAAATCCCCAATTTCAACTCGATAGTCAAAGTGTTCTTGAATAATCCCTCAATAATCCAATGAATCCTTATACAAACTCATAATCATATACATATCCCTTCATATAACATGATTATAACGTCCAAAACATCATATCTCAACACAAATCGAAGTCCAAAGTGTTGAAGGAATTACCTCTTGAAGATCCAAGTACTTTAATCCGAAGAACACGCGTTAGATCGATTATCCGGGCTTCACGATCGAAAGGAGATGAAGAAAATCAAACACTCAAATGATTTGTGAATGAAAAACCCTCCCTCAAGCTCTCTCTCTCGGTTGTAGGTGAAGAAAATGGAGAGAAATGGGCTGAAATGCTGAAAAAACGAATTTAAAGGAGTTGACTGCCCTGCCGGACACGGCCCGTGCCGATCGGCACGGTCGTGTCGCACAGCTGGCCGACAGGGACTCGACCGTGTCCTGCTTGACACGGTCACGGCGCGGAGGGCCTTCCGATAGTGACCCGTCCGATAGCGACTCAGCATGACTCGACCGTGTCCTAGAACACGGTCGGGCGTGTCGGCAGTCGGTTCTGGCTTATCCGGAAGAGTTCGACTAGGCCGTGCCAGACGACACGGTCGGGTCCTGAGACAGAAACTTCGGCATTTCCGGACGAGTACGGCACGGGCCGTGTCGGACGACACGGCCGAGTTCGGTCGGCAGTGATCGGCCATTAACTGAAAAAAAAGAGCGGGTGAGATAAAATGACCATAACTCTCTCGTCCGGACTCCGATTGACTCACCGTTTGAACCATTGGAAAGCTAACTCGATGATCTATAATATTGCAAAGATTCATAATTTTTGGAGTTACCAAAAATTAATGGTGATCTAACAAAGTCGAACTCATATGTGGAAAGTTGAAACAATGAACAATAACGATACACAACTCGAAGTTTCTACGAACGGTGAACACGGGTGAATGAACATGATTGATGAATGATTATAAATGAGTGAAAATCCACTGAGTGACAATCAACGAATGAAATTACTGAATGATAATGACTGAATTGGAACCGGGTATTACAATTTCGGCACCTAAAACATTTCGGTCGAGATGATGACAGATAAGGCGGGTGCCATTGCAGAGTCCTTCAGAGGGGTTAATATTACGTAGGAGCATTATAGGGCAATTGAGTTTAAGAGGAAGTAAATGAGGAGGTAGGCCTGGAGTATCGAGAGAGTTCAAGTAATCCTGATAATATGCCTGCTGGAAAGGATCAGTCGTCAGATCCATGCTATAGTAATCTACACTGTAACCTGGGAACCTATTAATTAAGGCATTATTGATCTCATGTACGCAATCATTTTTCGGAGTCAAAATAGCACGTTGAATGAGTGATTTTGGATCCTCTATGTGAGCATCAAAGTTTGGGAAAATTTCTGAGAGTAGTTCGTCGAGAGGATTGTCATATGGCCTGTAAGGGAGAAACATTCTCGAAGTCAGCCTAATATTGTCATTCTGAATACAAGGTTGAGTGCCGTCACCAACTTTAAGCAAGAATTTTCTGAAACTGGGGTCGTCCCTTGTCCGCATATTCTGGACTAAACGGATTTTGCGTATAGAATGCCACAAGCGAGAATTAATCAGACATGCATCAATGGCATCAGAACGAGTGCTGCCAATAACTATAGGGATGGTCTGTCTAAAATCACCGCCGAAAACAATGGTCTTGCCTCTGAAAGGTATGCTGCTTTCCATAAGGTCATGCAGTAAAGCATCAACTGCCTCAATACTTTTCCGGTGTGCCATAGACGCCTCATCCCAAATAATAAGTTTAGCGGCAATAATGACTCGAGCATGTACACTTTGTTTGTTAATTGTGCAAGCCTCATCCTCTACAATGATAGGAAGTTTGAATCTTGAGTGAGCCGTACGGCCGCCGGGAAATAAGGATGCGGCTACTCCTGAAGATGCGACTGCAAGAGCAATCGAATGCCTTGAACGAACTGTTGCAATAAGATCTCTATACAGAAATGTTTTCCCAGATCTGGCCGGACCATCGACAAAGAAAGCAGCTAAATGATTATTGTCAAGAGTTTGCATAATTGCGTTAAAGGCCTGACGTTACTCTGAATTTAGCAGGGCTATTGAATTTTAAATGTAAATCAGAGACAAGATAATTTTGCTCCTCCTCAAAATCCCGACTCTGCATTTGTTCTCTTGAGGCTCCAATAATAAAGTCAACCAGACCAAACTCGCCAATTGTTCGACCGACAAATTGTAAAAAACGCCAATAGATTCAAGTGCTTTAAGAAAAGCCTCATCCTCGGTATATTTTCTTAGACAAATATAATTGTCTGCCAGAAATATCTTAAAAGCATTCCACAATACTCGAAGATTAGATGGAGTATTATGTATTAAGATTGTTGCAAAAAGATGACGCAGGGAGTATGGCATCTGATAGGAACAGGCTTCTGCCAGAGAATTTGTAACATTTGTATCTAATTCCAATAGACCTCGTGCTAAAGCAACAGCTCGAAATGTAGGGTATAAAATGCCATTATATATTCTGAGATATTCAAAAGATGTTGGTGCACGAATATGGTTAAGTAGTAGTCGTATATAGTACCGCTCTCCGTCAAGGGGGCTTACACTGACCAGACATCCAATGCAGATACCTCTAACTCTTCGATGCCATGTTTCCTTGGTCGCATCCCATACAAAAAATCGTGGGAAATTCCTATAAAGTAATTCCATGTTTGCTTAGTGTAGGTGACTGTGCATTCATGGCAAAAAATTCTGTTAGCTGTGTTTTTGAAGTGTTTGGATTAGCTATTACACCAGAGAGAGATCGTGAGGACGAGAAAGAAACATGGTGTTTATTTAGCAAATGAACATGGAGCTGAAGAACAGCTGGATGGATTTTGCTAAGTATAAAAGCATAGATTCTCCACATAGCTTCAGGAGCGCACAACCACCGAGCTGACTGAAAATCTGTAATTTCATCCAATTTCGAAACACCTGGATATTCCACAACGTTGAATGCAATCTTGTTGGTGCTTTTGCAAACGTACTTATACAGGTATTTAATGAGCTTCAGGCCAACACATATCTCAATGTTAATATGGCAGTCAAATTTAGCTAGAAGGTAGGGGTTATATGGTACCACCCACCTATTATCAAGATTGTGACCACGGACATGCACTGTTTTATGATCCTTTCTTCTTCTGTATAACGGATATGTAATATCCGACTGTAATTTTTCATTTTTATCCGTCGATGTATTATTCGTATAATTTGATTATCGTGGATCGTTGCATTCAGTATTATGTTGAGGTATTATAGATTTGAGCTTCTCCGAAGCGTCATCAACTGTCAGATATTGAGCAATTGGAACTTTCTTGGCTTCAGGGCAGCTAATACCGTCAAAGATCTTCTCCAGCTCAACTAACCAATGATCCCAGTTGTTCGCATCACCGGAACCATTGAATCTGGGAGGATTCATCTTCATAACTTCTTGAAGCCATTGATCCTCAACAGTCCTGCCAGTGTTAATGTTCTGCACCACTTGAGCTAATTGGTGTACTTGCGTAACAAATTGTTGAAGAACGTTAGGCACTTCGGCCTCTGCACTCCAACATGTACCTCCCAAAGGAATTGGATCTGATCTAGCCACAGAATGAGATGCCGAATCTAAAACGGACATCTCGGATTCAGATATCGCTTCTCTACCACGGCCTCGGCCGCGTTGACGGACAGCTCTACCTCTCGACATACTGAAGAATAAGAAATGGTTCAACAAGGAAACGATTACAACAATAGATTACACAATGACAAAGATAATTACTCCTGAGGAAAAGAAACAACCAACATCCGAAAAGTCTTCCAGCACAGGCAACACGGGGTGGTAGCACGCCAATGATATCATAGACAATGACCGACTCACTTTAACAGACTCAAAAACACCGACAGCCTATGTATCCATAAACCTAAGCTCTGATACCATATTTTGTAATACCCCCGTGATTTATGGAGATATAACAGCGCCGTAGATTCTTTTTGGAGAACCTACCAGGCTTAGACCAATATAGAACTCATTAAAATTAAAACAAATACGACATTCACTGTATTAAAAACAAACTGACTTCAACACGACATACATTATAAAACTGAACAACGCATCATCCCCTAGGATCACAACTGATACAACAACTCACAGCTGATACAACAACATCATCAACAATCAACGACAAATGACAGTACCCGCGCGAGTACAAAACCAAAATACCAGACTGACCACGACAAGACGTCCACATACTCATCATAATACATGATATCAATGCTGCCCCACCAAGCTCGTGTCCGCCCTGTGCTGGCCCGTCCACTGGACCTGTACTTGAATACACAATAAGTATATCCACCCCCGAAGGGGGTCAGCAAGAAGCCGGTGCAAGTACAACGATTCCAGAATATGTACAACAAGTGAATGAACAATAGAAATTACAGTGCCATCACATATATTCCGGAATACAATACCACAATCAACATCACAAAACAACCTCTCGGGCTGTACTAGCCCTATACCTCACGCGAGATACACACCCTAGGGAGTCAATGTCAGGCCCTATCTGGTTGTACAACCCCACCGAGTGAAAGTTGATAAGATGTTGTTAACTTGATGCAATAAACTCAAAAAGGTAGTTCATACTTGATGATTCAATGTTAATTGGAGAGTTGCATTTTTTGAACTTTTTTTGTTGGTGTAGCGTACGCTACATAGCTTAACTAACGTACGCTAAACTTGTGATTTAACGTACGTAATACGTTGTCTGTTGCGTATGTTAAGAAGGAATCTGACATCAGTTGACTTCCGCACGTGAACTTGTTATCTATTGGCATGTATGTGTATGATGTCCGGGCTGTCGTGTCGGCCAGAGTCAACTTTTATTAGCATGCGTAACACCCTTTTAATTAGCGTGCGCTAATGGCCTGCGGATTCAAGTCAGTAGCCATTGTAAGCCGATTACGTACGTAACTCATACAGATTAGCGTACGTAATAGCATTAACGTACGCTAAAATTGTTAAATAGCGTACGTTGGCTGTGTAGTCTATTTATAGACCCAGCCTGTTTTTCATTTCTCTTCAGCCTCAACCCGATTTTCTCTTCGTTTATTCCCTATCCTATCTCCTAAGACCTATAGTTACCTTCTCCAACTTGGTTTCGAGTCTTGTAACTTGGTTTGGAGCTCATTGATTCGAAGTTAGAAGGTGTTATTGATCTTGGAGTGTACTTTCTTGTAGTGTTGAGAGTTGTTAATCATTTGTGGAGGTATGTATGCATCTCTTCTCTGTACTTTTCGTATATTGGTGTTAATAATGAGGAATACTTCACCTAGAGTCAAATTAAGCAAGTAAAACATGGTTATAATTAAACTTTATAAACACTTCTTGATGAATATGATAAATGAGGGTTTAGATTAGATGAGTTCTTGATGTTGTAGTGATGGTAACCATGTTTGTATTTATCATACTCATCTCGCTGGATGAATTTAGCTCAGTAGAACATTGTTGGATCGGTTAGCTTCATCATAGCTGGATTTAATCAAGAACTTGATATCATAGAGTGTTTAAACACCATTTTAGGTATTTAATTACATTGGGAAGAACTTGATAATGTTAAAGATAGGATTAGATGATCTTGTTTAGAAATCTTAGAAGCTTTAACAATCATTATGGTTCAGCTTCACAAGTTTTTGAAGAATGATAAGGATCTTGATAATTACAACAATAAATTTTCATTAATCTAATGTGTTGATAACTTAGAATATGGTTCATCATCATGCTAAATAGATAGTGTTCTTAAGAAGGTGATGCTGTTTATGAATGATAATGTCATGGTAGATTGAGTATCGAATTCGTTATGACTATCCTTGTATAATAGTATATGTTGTTGAACATATGAATTTGATTAAACTAATTTTATTGGCGAATTGAAGATGTTTTGTTCATAGAATGACAAGAGTATTAAAGGACACTTTTGGTATGGTAATCCGATTTTGGAAGATGAATTAGATGTATTGAAACCATTCATTAATCGTTAAGGTATTCATTAGGGTGGAATGAATTATTCGAGTAGGTTGCGGGCGTCGTTTCCTACGAATTGATATTAATATTATGTGAATATGTTAATGAATGAATTACGTTTCATTCAATGTTGCTTGTTCGATTGAGTGTTTAACCGAGGATACCGTTCGTTTGATCATTTAGAGAAGGACTATCTTTCGCTTACGGAATTGAGGCAAGTTGTCTTGCTTGGTTATAATGATGATTAGATTCTTGTGATGATTATACGTTTCATGTGTATGAAATGTTTATGAATTGGTGACTCGTAATTTGATATTGTCCTTGACATTGTTCCGTTTTCATCATGGGATTGCATTCCCAAGTATGTCACTTTGAATCATCGATCTCGTTGGTCCTCATTGCCACTTCGGTGAGTTTTTCTTGATCCTTAATCGGATATGTGATTTATTGAATTCGTTGTCATGTTGTATCATGACATATCTGGATTATATCTGCATGCCGATTGGTTATTGTGTAGGATTTTTAGCCGGGCACTTATATAGTCATACGTGGATGTTTCTGTATTGGACTGTGCACACGAGACGTAGTTCGTGAGGCTAATTAGGTACATTGTCACACGTATATTCTGGATTCCGTATACGGGATGGACATGTACACGGACACATTTCCGGATTGGGCGTACTGTGATGTCCCTATTGAACCATATTGTTTAATCGTTCATAGTCCATGTATGATTGGATATGTTCGATGATTTGGGACTGATTGTTCATACGCCCGAGTGGTATGTTCAGTAGTCGGAATGTTTTCTTTGAGATCTAATATGTGGATTGTATAATGTCGGGAGAATCATTTATCATGTATATCTGACCTTGTGTTTTGGGCGAAATACTTGTGTTGTATTTTAGGTCGAGGCAAAGGCAAGGCACGGGAAGAGCACGGTGGCGACGAAGGGTTCGAGGGATACTAGATCGGGGGGCCCATGTCTTTTTGTCCGGTTATTGTCCAAACCGTGTAATATCACTTTAATTCCACTTTATTTATATTATCGTTCGGTTGTATTTTGAAGTATATTCCATCTCCATATGGTTTGTACTTGTTTTTTACGGATCCTGTGTATTATAAGGCCGCTGGCCATACTATTAGTGAACTCCTAATTGAAGAAATGACTATTTATTGTGGTTCGGTATCACAAGTAATACTTATTTAATCTATATTTTTGATATCGCCTGGTGGGTCCCAGTGTGGGGTCCACGACACTGTAATAGTCGCCTTTTGGGGCGTTATAGAAGATGGTATCAGAGAGCGTGTGTTGCTTTCTCTTTAAAGAGTCGTTGTAGAATGAACTAGTATCCAAAGACCTTCGTGTCACGTGTGAACTGTGTAAGCGCCTGACCCTACGAGCCAAATACAGTATGTACTTTTCGAGCCATGATTTAATTACTGGCATGATATTGATATCGGAATGGATCTCTTTGTTGATCTTGTTATTTCGAGGATCTATGGCAGGATTTATCTGATTGATAATTCGAGGTGAATGCTGGATTGATTATATGATTAAAATTGCTCGAATTGACGTCAATGTAATATTCTGTGTGACATCCATGGTGTCGATAATTAATTATGAACCGTTTTCTTAAATATGTGATTCCTTGTTGCTATTAACTTAGCATGAATTTTAAATAGTATCTTGAACTGTACTTATGGTTATCATTATGAATGATTCTTTCAGTATGGAAAGAAATCTGAGAGGTCGTGGCAGAGGGGGATGAGGCCACGGAAGGGGCCGAATCCCGATACCTCGATCCAACCGATGCGCAAATATGGATCATAGTTCTGCAGACAGTGGTTCGCCTTCTAGGGACCAATTGTAACACCCCCAATCCGCTCAGGGATATTACACGCCGTAGAACCTTTACTCAAGGATCTACCAGGCTAGTAACGCATATAACAACTCAACCATGCCTTTAAGGCTAAAATGACTCAGTAGACCGATTTGGTCTTTCAATAAATACATACAACTCAAATACAACTCATGCCCACGCATGGGTCAAAACACAACCACACCCGTACAACGGGAAAAATATAGCAGCAGAAAATAAAGTACAACTGAACCAATAAACAGATGTACGGTCCCTCATGTGATTAGTATCGATCATCTTTCATCATCCTTCGTGCCGACCCTGTGTTATGCTCCAAAACCTGAATGCAAAAATAGACATCCACCCCCCGAATACTCGAGGGTTAGCAAAACTCCACTGTTTTGCTAGTGCAAGAACAAAGTGCAAATACGAGCCATACAATTCACATTCCACGAACGATAATAATTTGGAATCCTCAAAGATTCAAATACAACAAGATGAACACTTCCCGAGGCAAGAGTTTGAGTAAAGACTTCCCAAAATTTCAAGATCAAAATATCAAGGGAAACAATTTATAAAATGATATGAAATACCATCGGGAGTTTTAATAGAAAACGATTTAGGATTATCAAATCCTACTTTTCAAAACCCAAAAGATGAAAGGGGTTACCGCCCCAAAGGTTTACTTTCCGAAAAATGACCTTTACCAAATCGTTGGGATTTTAGCCCCAAATCCAAAAAAATGACTTTTACAAAACCATTGGGATTTTAGCCCCAAATCTCATCAACTCACAGTACACAAGAACGACCACAAGGTTCGTCTCCCAACATCAAAATCCACAAATAAAGGATTTAACACAAACAACAAAATATTCTAGTGCCATCCTAGCCAAGTAAACCAAACGAACAACTTACCTCTTACACACTTAGTCGATGCATGCAATCATGAAAATCGTTCAAAAACACTCATTTCTGGAAATGCCGATAATCAAATCACATTTGCAAAATGCACCACAATTAACCGCGGATCCACCCCTCCGTAGACCCCTACCGAGACCCCGTCGGATCTAACCCATAGTGGTTAAAAGCAAGCTCGTGGATCCACCCCTCCGTGGACCCCTACCGAGACCCCGTCGGATCTAACCCATAGTGAGCATACACACACACACGTTACTCATGTAATACTAATATGCTAAGAATGTAAGTTCATTAAGAATACTCACTAGAGATGGCCACTAATCTGACACCATTATCAAACTCTTCAAAATACAATAACAAGATTAAATACGGAATACACGATTCCATAACTTTAAACAATAGGAATGTCATCAAAGCCTTCAACGTTCCAAATGATCAAATCATAATCAATTCCCAAACACAGTGTTCCCAAAATACACACGCGTTTTGAAAGAGAGCCTTTAATGAGTCCAAATCGAAATCTTTTGAAACTTCATTTCAAACAACCAAATAAACACACCAAGACGATCACCGATCATCATATCCATAAAATAAGAAAAGTATGGGCAAGATACTTGCCTCGAATAACCACAACGCGGAGAATCGGACGAAGTAGGTTGGCACAAACCGACTACAAACTCGTCGACTCCACCGAACGACAATCCAAAATAATGAACTACGAACGAAAACAATAACAACGAAAATGAATTCCAAAGTACGACCCAAAGCCGCTGAATTCAAAGAACAAATGACGAAGGTTCAAGGATTTCCCCCAAAACGGCCAAGAACACGATTCGTCCCGTCAAATCACGCAGCGAATTCCAAGTTGAAATATGGATATACAATCCATAGAATATGTTTAACAACATCATTTAACCATAATCGATCCATCAAAAACGGATGAAAAACGAGATCGAGGACAAATCCCCCAAAAAGTCAATTCGAAGGAAATCAAGAAATATACTTCGATTCGACGAAGAACAATGGATTAAATGATGTTAAACACAAGAATACTACCATGATTAATCATACCCATCATGAATTAATCAATAACACGAAACGAATCGGACAAAAACGCAAAACCCCCCAAATTCACGAAATTAAGGTTCTAAGGAAGATTACCTTGATTCGCTGGATCAAAGGACGATATAGGATGATTGATTGATGATATAACCTCAATAACTTCGAGGATTTGTTGTCAAACAACATGGCTCCATGATGAGCATACCCTCAGCCGCGGAAGAGAAGGAAAAGGAGGAGAAAAATGGCCAAAAACCCGTCTGCAGGGCCATAAATAGACTGCACAGTGTGCCGCGGCACAGGCCCAAAAATAGCTTCCAGTGGTCGGCAGTGTGCCGCGGCCCGGCCGGCGTGTGCCGCGGCACCAGGTACAGACGGTTTGGCCGAAAAAATGCACGAGTGTGCCGCGGCCCTGCCGGTATGTGCCACGGCCGCAGTGCGGCTGCTCGGCGAGCCGCCGAGCACTACGGCCGTAACTCGGTCGATCTTGGCACAGGCCCAGTTGCCCGGCCATGACTCGGCCCGGGGCCAACTCAAACGGCGACGACCGAAACCCGAACCTGAATACGAATCGATGATACGGTTATGACGTACTCGCAAAGACGAATCTAAGAGCTAAGAGAACACACAATTCCGACCACCCGAAGGCTCGAAATTTGACAACGGAAGTAATTACCCAAAACTTTGGGAAATTACGAAAATGGCCCAAAACGTCCGAAAATCACGATACGCGATCGAAAAACCAAACCAAAGCTCGCAACATGAATAATAACATTAAATGAACTTACGAGAAACTCGAAACAATAGTTTCGGACGAGATTCGCAAGAATCGAACTCAAGTGCGGAAAAGTCGCTAAAAAGCTCGGAACTAAACAAAACGATATCGAAACGAACTTGGATGACAAAAAGTGCAGAATTAATCATTCTCGAAATGACGAAACGGTCATGAGCGAGTCGTCAAAACGGACTCCGGCCAAAAAAAGAAATTTACCGAAAATCGAAAATTGCGGATATTACACCAATCGCACCACAGTGGGCGTGAGGATGCGCATGTCGATCCTTACGTTGTAATGTAGGGCATGATGACTCAGATGACCCAGATGGGTCAGTTAATGGAAGCTATGCAGAGGGCCACTACTGGCCAGCAGCAGGGGCCTCATCCTCCACCTCATGTTCTCGGCGGACCCGTGAGTCGGATCATCAGTGACATCTCTTGCTAGAGACCTCCGACCTTTGAAGGCTCCTCTGAGCCTGCTGACATTGTGCATTGGATCGAGCATTTTGAGAAATTATTCGAGATGGTGGACTGCCCGGAGGAGAATCGCGTCTCCGTAGCAGCTTACTATCTTAGCAAGGGCGCTCACACTTGGTGGCTTTCAGTGAGGCCAGTTGATGGTGCTTATACCTGGGAGGAATTTAAAAATCTCATGCTAGACCGTTACTATCCAGGGCCACTCTGTGAGGCCAAGCTGTCAGAATTGCTAAACCCGGACCCGTCCGAGGATGATGATGTACTATCGGTTGCCGAGAAATTTCAGGCACTCACTACTAAAAAAAAGGGTTTTAGTGACACTTGTGTTCTGACAGTTTTGTGTCATGTGTCACTAAATATATAAAATTGAACTAGTTTTTGTATTTAACATCTAAGTGTCACTGATTGCTCACACCGACGTATCACTAATCTAGGCATCTGTAATTCCTGACACTAACGTATCAGTAATAAAAAAAGAAAAAAAATACTCAAATAAATTAAGACCCACATCCTCTTTCTTCATTCCCGTCTTCAATCTTGAATCCTTCTATCCTTTCCTAGCCCTAGGTCACGCGGCACGCCTCTTCTTCTCAAAAATTCAAAACCGTTTCTGTCTCCCCATTTCTTCTCTTGTTGTGGTCGCGCTTGACTGCCACCCACCGCCGGTAGTCCTTGTCATCGTGCCTTTGCCCAGGCGCCCAACCCTGTTGACGAGATCCGCAAGTCGCCACGCCTCCACCGTCACCTTGGCCTGGTCCTAACCCTTAGCTCAGCCCAACCCCCACCACATCGATCCTCTGCTCGTCAGCCCAATCTCGGCTCTCGATTTAGGTTGGCTTTTTCCTTGATGTGATTCAGTTTTGGTGATAATTCTGTACAGCCCAATACCCACCATGTTTCTTCTCTTGTTGTGGCTTTTGCCGAGAGTGAGATGTAGATTTTTGTTTGGGAAGAATGCTGATAATATTCTGGGAAAACAATTTTTTTTTTGCAAAGGTAAGTACTTAGTTTTAGTTTTATATTACCAATAAGAAGGTGTTTTATGGTTGCGAAGAAGGGTATGCTTACACGAACTCTTGTTTGGGAAATGACATTGGATAAAATTTGAATAAACAGGTTTTTTAAGTGTTTTTTTCTTGCTATTTGTTTAATGTTAGGGTCTGCGGAACACCGAGGCTTTGACTATGTCCAATTGTAAGTCGATTCTGCATATATTGGCACCATATGTAATTTATTAGTAATGTTGTTGCTAATGCTAGGTTTCTAATTGAATACAGTGCCTCTGTTGAAGATGCTAATCGTGCCATTGAGCTAAAATATGGCTCTATTGTTGGAGGTAGAAAGGTTGTTGTGAAACATGCCATGCATCGTGCTACCCTGGAGCAGCATCGAGCAAAAGTAAATCAAGGTCTGTGAGTCTGTCATTGTACACCCTGTTATCATGTGTGCATTCTACCCCTTCATAAATATAATTAACTTTTGATGAACTATTTTTTTTACTGATAAAACTGATTTGACTGATTAAACAGATTATGAAGGATTAAAACCGGTTCTTGCGGAATAAAACTGACTTTTACTGATTGAAACTTATTTTTACTGATTCACTACTGTATTTTATTGTATGAAGTTAATGATTTTTACTGATTAGAACTTAAGTTTACTTAACAGAAGGTCCAGAACTGATTTTTACTTGATTAAACTATTTTTTACTGATCAAAACTGTTTTTACCGATTAAAACTTATTTCTACTTGATATTATTTGTTTAAGTTGAAGAGAGCAAGGTCTAAATGCATGGTTGGAGTTGTTGTATTTGTTTCGTTTCTGCTTTTTTCTTTTATATCCTAATATCAGGAGGCTATTCCAATATTTTGATTTGTTGAAACTTTTCCTATTTGTTAGTTCAATCTGAAGAAACTGCCCAAACAGAGAATGAGAAGGCTGTCGAAACTGCAGTGGTAGATAAAATTGGCAAGGCTGCAAAATCCCAAACCAAAGGTTCTAGCTTCTAGATGGCTGAAATGTTCATGCTCATACATTCAATTTTCAGGTGTATTCGTGATTAATTGGAAAATGAATAGGTGAGTTAAAGGCAAAGAGCAAAGGTGCAGCTGTTTCTCATGGACTTGGTGATGGGGGTAATAGTTCGAATAAACAAAGGTAACAATTTGGATATCATATCGATCATTGTTGTAATTAAATTTGCTAAAGTCTAAACGAAGTTGGTTATGAAAATCTATGATGCGATCAGATCAATAATATATTTTCATGTTCATTTGAGATTGGAGTCCAACTGTGGTTCTTCTATTTTGCTTGGCATGTAATCGTTCTTAGCTATTTATAATTTTTTGACCATATTCACTTGCCAAGTAAAGTTTGTTTGGAGGAGTCTGTTGGCACTTGCTTTAAGATTGCCAAACATATTATTTTTTCTGCTTGCAAGCCTATTTAAACATGAAATAGAATTTCGATTGAATTTGGTATATCCAGGAATCTGAAGTCGATTGCTTGCCTGTAGAATAGGCAATCAAATTTCTAAAAACGAACTACTGACATATGATACACTCGACATATCTTAGTCGGCATATACTATAGCCTGTTGCTGATGTGAAAACATGTTTTTTTTTGGGGTTGAGGTGGAAACATATGGAAACATCGTGTTTTATCAAGTGCACATTTTGTTCTCTTTAGTTAACCTCCATACTTCAGTTTGTAGTTTAGAGTTGCGAAAGTCTTGATCAAGTGCTTGGAATGGGGAATTAATGATCTTATTATTCGCAAATTGTACTTGTAAGTTTGGAGAGTGAGCCTAATTATGAGAGATGTTGTCTACCGAATATGTCTTTTGATTTTATGATTAACATTTTATTTTGTGAGCTAGTATTCCATAATATGGAGGAGATGAAACATAAAATAAGATTACAACCATAAGATTGTAAATAACCTTTACGGATTATTTTATATGGTAGCATTTCTCAATTGGTCCACTCTTTGTTAGTGGCATTCTACTGAAATTTTAGGTTTAGGATCAATGAATAGTCCACATTTATTTTATTGCAGTACAAGACTGCTAAGCTCATTATTGTAGAACATCTTCCAGATTTCATGTGTGGGTTCTGCTAATTTCAGGGTTGGGTTTTGGTTGTAAATCATGATTCTACCACTTGATTTAACTTGAGAGTAAAACATCTAATCTTTTATGAAATGCTGAGTTTCAATATTACTAAATTCCTAGTGCACATTCCTTTATTACGCTGGACATAATACAAAAATAGTTATCATAGCATTTGTATCAAAATCTATTTCCCTTTGTTCTGATTATGTGTTACTTTGGAATGTCGATGAACCATGTTCCTAATTTTCTTTTGATTAACAGTTTGTCCTGATCACCATTTATTTATTATTCACATCTAACATATAAATTATTCATCATGTAAACAGGGTTGCTAAGACAATCGTAATTGGCGGTCTTCTTACTGTTGATATGGCAGAGGAAGTTCATCGTCCAGCGAAGAAGTTTGGGACTGTATGCTCTGTCACTTACCCTCTTCCAGAGGAAGAACTAAAACATCATGGTAAAAGACATTTGGACATCATGCTCTGTCACTTACCCTCTTATGAATAATCATATTAATATTAACGCCATAGTAGTAGTTGCTCATCTATGATTTTTTCTTTCATTTCTTTACGGAGTATATGTTCTTGAAGTTCAGATCCTTTAAATGGTATATGTGCTTACAGATGTATGTAGTTTCTTTTTGTGTGTGGTTGTGTTTGTGTGTAGTGCCTCAAATGAGAAACTTTTTCTGGTGCAAGAACTAAGCACACTGCTATAATAAGTTATATCAGCGCTATGGTCAGCCATGCACACTTGCTATTCTATATTTACGAAATTACCACCATAATTCTTTAATTATCACTGCCTTTCTTACTTACATACACATCGATAATAAGACCACATATAACTCCTTTGAAATTGTCACGATAATTTATTATCTTTTCCTGTACTGCTCGCCTTATATCTTTCATCTTCTTTACCTCTGCAGGTTGTCTAAAGGATTTGCATTCGTTAAATTTGCATCAAAGCAAGAGGCCGAAAACGTAAGATGGTTATATTCTGAATGATTGGTTCACTAGTGACATTGCTTTATCCACTATTTATTTTCTGGTGCAGGTTATCCGGAACTTCAACGGAAAGAATTTTGGTAAAAGACCAATTGCCGTTGATTGGGCTGTCCCAAAGAAGATTTATACAGTTGGCAGTAGTTCTGCTGCTACCATAGGAGATGGTATAACTTTTACCACCTTTTCCTGGGACTCTAGCTAGTTCTTTTTATTTTTATTTTTGTTTCAAGTTTTACATTATTGTGCAGAATGTTGCCTTTGAATTATTGAGAGAATACCTTTTCTTGAGCTTGTTTAAGTTTTTGTTTAAATATCTCTCTCTTTTTTTTTTATCATTTTTAGTGTAATCCTTGATATGAAATTATATTTCTCTGCATGACGTAATATTTTGATCTCGCATTGCTGTAAGTTCAAATTTTATACTCTGTAAGCTTTATATATATATATATATATATATATATATATATGTTTCTGATCCTAATACTCCTGTTTATGCTGCTTCTTGTTGGTTGTTTGAAGGTGTATTGATGACCTTTCTCGATTATGCGATGAGTGGAAGCATGGAAGATTTTATACTTTTTCGGAAGAATAATGTGATCTTTTATTTGTTATTTTGAAATGTTAACTGGTTTTGCTATGTGATATTTTGTACTTTGTAACTATTAAGGATAATGCTAATGATTAATGAAATATTTTATATTTAGACTTTATCAAATATTGTTGCAGCATCAAAAAATATGTATCATTTTAATATATAAATTGATATGTGATTTTCAGTACATATTTAATTATAAAATTACCATTAATTAAACTATCAATTTAGTGTCAAGCATTTCTTGATAATCAAGTGTCAGAATTTACTCTCACTAATGTGTCAGAAATATGAAAATTAATGACACTGAAATACAATTACTATTTTATCACATTATTGTGTCGTTATCTATTCACACTATAGTGTGACGGAGTAGTGGCATGTAATATTTATTGGAAGGTACTGACATTGTCGTATCAGAATATAGCTACATTTGTGTAACACAGACTACTGACACCAGTTTTAGTGACACTGTAAAATGGTGTCACTGCGTTTTGACTGCCGGACTACTGACACATTTTATGTGTCACTAAAAGGGTTTAGTGATAGTTTTTTTCTGTCAGTAAAGCCCTTTTTTTAGTAGTGACTTCTCCCTTTCGCCTCGTCGATTGTTCGAATGGAGGCTGATAAAATCAAATATTTTCTCAAGAGGCTTAAACCCCGAATGAGAATGCAGCTGTTGAATCACCACTGTACGACCCTGCCGGAGTTCATCGAGAAAGCTCTGGAATACGAGCTCACCGCGAAGGAGATTTCTAAGAAGCAACCACAGCCCAACAACAAAAGATATCGGAACCAGAACCAGACTGAGAGTAACCGGGGGACATTCAGGAAGCCCCAGTCATTGCCAAACCCTTCTGATCGACCACCCTTGGCATCGAAGCCAGCCGGATCGCATTCTCGAGCAGTTCCCTCATCTGTTATGTGCTATAACTTCGGATATCAGGGACATGTCAGTTCCAAATGCCCGAAGCCGGCCGTCGCATGCCATACTTGTGGGAAGAATGGGCATCGTGCTCTTTTTTGCCGGAATGGACCCAGACGTGAACCAGTAGTGTCTCATGCACCAATTCAGTCTGCTGTCTAGGACCGTGTGCCTCCGTACGCTTCTTATCAGACTACCGCGGCAAACAGGGGAATGGGTCGTGGGAATCAGAGTGGTACACATGGTGCAGGAGTTGCGAAACCCAGGATTTACGAGATGAAGAAAGCTGACGATCCCTAGGCCAGCATGATCGCAGGTATACTCGAGATCCACTCTCAGCCGGTGTGTGTTCTTTTTGATACCGGCGCTTCACACTCCTTTATATCTACTTCTTGTTTAAGTTGTTTGCCTCTCGACCATGTTATCAATTGTGAGCCTTATGTGATTGGTCTACCCGATGGTAGAAGAATTATTGGTAATCGTGAAGTCCAGGACTGTCCGATTTGCATGAACGACCATGAGTGGTTGTCAAATCTGATTGTAGTCGATTCACCTAAGGATGATATAATCTTGGGTATCTATTGGATGGATCGTCATGCTGTCATACTTAGTGACCGCAAGCAGGTGGTAACCGTCACTTCTGATGATGGTTTTGAGTGTATTTTTCGAGGTGATAATCCCAGCCGTTCCGGGAGAGTCATCAGCGCTATGAAGGCAGTGAAACAGCTTAATCAAGGGTGTAATGGTTATTGGTGCTACATGACCAAAACAACAGATCGACCAGTCAAATTGGCTGACATTCCGGTAGTCCGGGACTACCCAGACGTATTTCCAGACGAGTTGCCAGGCTTACCTCCACATCGTGAGGTGGAGTTTATTATTGAGTTAGAGCCAGGTTCGTCCCCGCTTTCAAAAGCACCGTATCGAATGGCTCTGACTGCGATGCAGGAGTTGAAGAATCAGCTGGAGAAGTTGTCTGAAAAGGGCTATATTCGACCTAGTGCGTCTCCTTGGGGAGCACCAGTATTATTTGTACGAAAGAAAGACGGATCACTGCGATTATGTATTGATTACCGTGAGCTGAACAGGGTAACCATCAAAAACAAATATCCTTTGCCTCGTATTGATGATTTATTGGACCAACTTCAGGGATCTCCTGTGTTTTCTAAGATCGACTTGAGGTCCGGTTATCATCAGTTGAGGATTCGAGAGTCCGACATTTCGAAGACGGCCTTCCGTACTCGCTATGGACATTATGAGTTCGTGGTGATGCCATTTGGATTAACAAATGCACCAGCTGTATTTATGGAGTTGATGAATCGGGTTTTTATTAACTATCTAGACCGCTTTGAAGTCGTTTTTATTGACGACATTCTGATTTACTCTCGTAACCACAAAGAGCATGAACGTCATCTCCACCAAGTTCTCTATGCGTTGAGGCGGGAACAGCTTTATGGGAAGTTTTCTAAATGTAAATTTTGGATGCCTGAGGTTATCTTTCTTGGGCATGTGATATCTGCCGAAGGAGTGAGAGTGGAACCACAGAAGACAGAAGCCATTCGAGACTGGCTACCCCAGAAGAACGTGCAGGAAGTTCGTAGTTTCCTTAGCCTAGCAGGTTACTACCGATGGTTTGTGGAAGGATTTTCCAAAATTGCACAACCGATGACTAACCTACTGATGAAGGATAAGAAGTATTTATGGTCAGAAGCATGTCAGCAAAGTTTTGATGAGCTCAAGAGTCGATTGATTTCAGCACTTGTCTTGGTTCTACCAAAAGGAATAGAAGGATTCGTAGTGTATAGTGACGCGTCGAGGCAGGGCCTTGGATGTGTACTAATGCAGGAGGGGAAAGTGATTGCCTATGCATTGAGACAATTGCGACCCTATGAAGTTAACTATCCGACCCATGACTTGGATCTAGCAGCTATGGTGTTTGCTTTAAAAATCTGGCGTCACTATCTGTATGGAGTTACCTGTGAGATTTTTACGGATCACAAGAGCCTGAAGTACATTTCTACTCAAAAGGAGTTGAACATGAGGCAGAGAAGGTGGCTAGAATTAATCAAAGATTATGATATCGATATTATTTATCATCCGGGCAAGGCAAATGTGGTTGTCGATGCCTTGAGCCGTAAGACAATGCAGGAGCAGATGCTTAGTCGCTTGACAGCTCAGAGGGAATTGCAGTTAGATCTTATGAGACCAGAGATTGAAGTTTGGTTACAACGTGTTCAGGGACAAGTTTGCACACTTGAGATTTCTTTATCTCTTGATGATGTAATCAGATCGAAACAAGTTACGGAACCATTCCCATCTCGAGTTCAGGATGAAATCACCCAAGGGAAAGCTCCTGGATTTGTGATCTACGAGGACGGATTGATACGCTTCATGAATAGAGAGTTTGTTCTAGCATACGAGGAGTTGAGGAACTCTATCATGAGAGAAGCCCATGCTACCCCGTACTCTATTCACCCGGGGTCTAGTAAGATGTATAAGTATTTGAAACAATATTATTGGTGGGGGAATATGAAACGTGAGGTTGCCAAATTCGTTTCAAGATGTTTAGCCTGTCAGCGGGTTAAGATTGAGCACCAGCGACCTGCAGGAATGCTGAAACTGCTCCCGATTCCCGAGTGGAAATGGGAGGACATATCGATGGATTTTATCACTAGCTTGCCGACGAGTCGTCGAAGAATGAACACGATTTGGGTGATTGTGGATCGGCTGACCAAATCAGCCCACTTCTTGGAGATTAAACACACGTGGGGTCCCGAGAGACTGGCCCAGCTTTTTATTAAGGAAATTGTGAGGTTACATGGTACCCCCAAGAGTATTGTATCGGATCGTGATGGGCGATTCATGTCACACTTCTGGAAGGCGGTTCATCGTGCGATGGGCACGCAGTTGAATTTCAGTACGGCTTTCCATCCGCAGACCGATGGTTAGTCCGAGAGAACCATCCAAACTCTAGAGGATATGTTGAGAGCATGTGCTCTTGATTGGAAGGACGATTGGGAAGCCCAGCTACCTTTGGTGGAATTCACTTATAATAATAGTTGGCATGCTTCGATTCAGATGGCACCGTATGAGGCATTGTATGGCCATCATTGTAGGTCCCCTTTGTGTTGGGACGAACTGTCAGAATCTTTAGGTACGGAACCCGATATGTTGTTAGCAGCCCGTGAGAAGATTGCCCTGATTAGGAGTCGTTTGTTAACGGCTCAAAGTCGACAGAAATCCTACGCAGACCACCGTCGATGACTACTTGAGTTCGAGGTTGGTGACCATGTGTTTATGAAAGTGTCTCCTACCCGAGGTGTTTTTCATTTTGGGAAGAAGGGAAAGCTGTGCCCGAGGTACATTGGACCATTTGAGGTTTTGGAGCATGTAGGAGATCTGGCCTATCGACTTGCTTTGCCACCGGTTTTAAGTCGGATTCACAATGTGTTCCATATCTCCCAGTTGAGGAAGTATGTTGCTGATCCGAGACATGTACTTCAGTTCGAAGAGATCGAAATAGCGGAGGATCATTCGTACGAGGAGCGTCCTGTACAAATACTCGAGAGGAGGATCAAACAGTTGCGGAACAAGACGATTCCCCTACTGAAGGTTCAGTGGTCACGACATGGAGTCGAGGAGGCTACGTGGAAAACTGAGGATAGCATGCGAGCGAGATATCCCGAATTATTCGCCCCTTAGTTTCGAGGACGAAACTCCTTTTAAGGGGGAGAGTATGTAATATCCGACTGTAATTTTTCATTTTTATCTGTCGATGTATTATTCGGATAATTTGATTATCATGGATCGTTGCATTCAGTATTATGTTGAGGTATTATAGATTTGAGCTTCATATCGTTGTTATTTCATTTCATACTTGATGATTCGATGTTAATTGGAGAGTTGCATTTTTTGAACTTTTTCTGTTGGTGTAGCGTACGCTACGTAGCTTAACTAATGTACGCTAAACTTGTGATTTAACGTACGTAATACATTGTCTGTTGCGTACGTTAAGAAGGAATTTGACATCAGTTGACTTCCGCACGTGAACTTGTTATCCATTAGCATGCATGTGTATGATGTCTGGGCTGTCGTGTCGGCCAGAGTCAACTTTTATTAGCGTGCGTAACACCTTTTTAATTAGCGTGCGCTAATGGCCTGCGGATTCAAGTCAGTAGCCACTGTAAGCCGATTACGTACGTAACTCATATAGATTAGCGTACGTAATAGCGTTAACGTACGCTAAAATTGTTAAATAGCATACGTTAAGGCTGTGCAGTCTATTTATAGACCCAGCCTGTTTTTCATTTCTCTTCAGCCTCAACCCAATTTTCTCTTCGTTTATTCCCTCTCATATCTTCTAAGACCTATAGTTACCTTCTCCAACTTGGTTTCGAGTCTTGTAACTTGGTTTGGAGCTCAGTGATTCGAAGTTAGAAGGTGTTCTTGAGCTTGTAGTGTACTTTCTTGTAGTGTTGGGAGTTGTTCATCATTTCTGGAGGTATGTGTGCATCTCTTCTCTGTACTTTTTGTATATTGGTGTTAATAATGAGGAATACTTCACCTAGAGTCAAATTAAGCAAGTAAAACATGGTTATAATTAAACTTTTTAAACACTTCTTGATGAATATGATAAATGAGGGTTTACATTAGATGAGTTCTTGATGTTGTAGTGATGGTAACCATGTTTGTAGTTATCATTACTCATCTTACTGGACGAATTTAGCTCAGTAGAACATTGTTGGATCGGTTAGCTTCATCATAGCTGGATTTAATCAAGAACTTGATATCATAGAGTGTTTAAACACCATTTTAGGTATTTAATTACCTTGGGAAGAACTTGATAATGTTAAAGATAGGATTAGATGATCTTGTTCAGAAATCTTAGAAGCTTTAACAATCATTATGGTTCAGCTTCACAAGTCTTTGAAGAATGATAAGGATCTTGATAATTACAACAATAACTTTTCATTAATCTAATGTGTTGATAACTTAGAATGTGGTTCATCATCATGCTAAAGAGATAGTGTTCTTAAGAAGGTGATGCTGTTTATGAATGATAATGTCATGGTAGATTGAGTATCAAATTCATTATGACTATCCTTTTATAATAGTAGATGTTGTAGAACATAAGAATTTGATTAAACCAATTTTATTGGCGAATTGAAGATGTTTTGTTCATAGAATAACAAGAGTATTAAAGGACACTTTTGGTATGGTAATCCGATTTTGGAGGATGAATTAGATGTATTGAAACCTTTCATTAATCGTTAAGGTATTCATTAGGGTGGAATGAATTATTCGAGTAGGTTGCGGGCGTCGTTTCCTACGAATTGATATTAATATTATGTGAATATGTTATTGAATGAATTACGTTTCATTCAAGGTTGCTTGTTTGATTGAGTGTTTAACCGAGGATACCGTCCGTTTGATCATTTGGAGAAGGACTATCTTTCGCTTATGGAATTGAGGCAAGTTATCTTGCTTAATTATAATGATGATTAGATTCTTGTGATGATTATACGTTTCATGTGTATGAAATGTTTATGAATTGGTGACTCGTAATTTGATATTGTCCTTGACGTTGTTCCGTTTTCATCATGGGATTGCATTCCCAAGTATGTCACTTTGAATCGCCAATTTCGTTGGTCCTCGTTGTCACTTCGGTGAGTTTTTTTTTATCCTTAATCGGATATGTGATTTATTGAATTCGTTGTCATGTTGTATCGTGACATATCTGGAATCATATCTGCGTGCCGATTGGTTATTGTGTAGGATTTTTAGCCGGGCACTTATATAGTCATATGTGGATGTTTCCGTATTGGACTGTGCACACGAGACGTAGTTCATGAGGCTAATTAGGTACATTGTCACACGTATATTCTGGATTCCGTATACGGGGTGGACATGTACACGGACACATTTCCGGATCAGACGTACTGTGATGTCTCTCTTGAGCCATATTGTTTAACCGTTCATAGTCCATGTATGATTGGATATGTTCGATGATTTGGGACTGATTGTTCATACGCCCGAGGGGTATGTTCAGTAGTCGGAATTTTTTCTTTGAGATCTAATATATGTGGATTGTATAATGTTGGGAAAATCATTTATCATGTATATCTGACCCTGTGTTTTGGGCGAAATACTTGTGTTGTATTTTAGGTTGAGGCAAAGGCAAGGCACGGGAAGAGCACAGTGACAGCGAAGGGTTCGAGGGATACTAGATCGGGGGCCCCATATCTTTTTGTCCGGTTATTGTTCAAACCATGTAATATCACTTTAATTCCGCTTTATTTATATTATCGTTCGATTGTATTTTGAAGTATATTCCATCTCTATATGGTTTGTACTTGTTTTTTTCGGATCCTGTGTATTATAAGGCCGCTGGCCATACTATTAGTGAACTCCTAATAGGAGAAATGACTATTTATTGTGGTTCGGTATCACAAGTAATACTTATTTAATTTGTTTTTTTGATATCGCCTGGTGGGTCCCAGTGTGGGGTCCACGGCACTGTAATAGTTGCCTTTTGGGGCGTTACAGGATAACCGTTCTCATGCTGCAAAGTGATTTCCACAGAATCTTTGGGATACCTATTTTTGCACTTATTTTCCTGCATGTATATATTAGAAGGATTTAACAGGCCACAAGGACCGTTCATCATATGCCGGACAACACATGCATGAAGATGTTGTTGTAGGCTGACATTGGGCAACTCCGCGCTAACATAACCATCATACGCATCGAATGAGGTTATTTTATTTTTTGGCTGTAAGATAATGATCCAGTGAGCATGCGGGTGTAACACCCCCAATCCACTCGGGAATATTCCAGCACCGTAGATCCTCTGAGTGATAATCCACCAGGCGAGATACCAAAACAAGACATCAAAAACAAATGCCAACATGGCTAAATACGACTCAATAGACCGATTTAGCCTTTCATCAATGACATACAACTTAAACTTCGTATAATCTCTATCCCAACTCGTACCCATGCAAGGGTCAAAATACAATGACACTCCCATACAACATGGTAAACACTACAGCGGAAAAGAATAATACAATTCGACCAACAAATCCCAATACTAGCCTTCACGTGATTAGTATCATTTGCCTTCCATAATCCTTCATACCGATCCCGTGTCATGCTCCTCAGGAACCTGCACGTACCTGAATGCAACACAGACATCCACCCCCGATCACTCGGGGGTTAGCAAAATTTCACTATTTTGCTAGTGCAAGTATAAAGTGCAAATAAAGCCATACATAACATATTCCAAGCGTATAATAATCTGGACTAAATAATGGTAAATAACTGAGAGTTACATGTAATCGATGGTGAATAAATGTAATCGTACAATTCAAGATTAGTATTCCGAAAATAACTAAATCTCATTACATCGCATCAATTTCATACGTGATTAACCAAAATATTCGTGGAACCGCACCAAAGGCAACAGAACCCTCTGAGGACTCGTCAGTCCGTCCCAAAGTGAATATATATATATATATAATCACAACCAAAAATATTTGTGGAACCGCACCAAAGGCAACGGAACCCTCTGAGGACTCGTCAATCCATCCCAGAGTGAATATATATAAATAATCAATCGAATTCAAGACTAGTATTCCGGAGTAACTAAGTCTCTTTGCACGTCACATTTCTTTTATCAGCATGATTAACCATGGAACCACACCAGAGGCAACGGAACCCTCTGAGGCCCCGTCGAACCCTCCCAGAGTGGTTAACCCAAAATATATTCGTGGAACCGCACCAATGGCAATGGAACCCTCTGAGGACTCGTCAGTCCGTCCCAGAGTGAATATATAGATATATAATCACAAACCAAAATATTCGCAGAACCGCACCAAAGGCAACGGAACCCTCTGCGGACTCGTCAGTCCGTCCCAGAGTGAATATATGGATATGATCACAGCCATGAGGAGATATAATCCCCAACAACACCGAATAGTACCACCTCCTCACAAGGGAGTCGACAAGCAATACAACACAACATATGCGCACTCATCAAACGAATACACATTCGAGCATACAACCCTTAACAAGGGAGAAGGGCTTTTATAATGACGTAGCACGAAGGCAATATATTCCAATTCGCAACCACAATACACATACCCGTAGAACTCATCTATTTGCAAATCACTCGGGCGTTTTGAAAGAAAGCCGTTAATGGGATTATATCAATACTCTTGAAAGTTCATTATGAGTACTCCAAGTAAACACACATAGTCGATTATCAATTATTACATCTACGAAACATGAAATGTATGGGCAAGATACTTGCCTCGAAATTGGCACGCAAATACTCCGACGAACACGGCTCGGTCGAAGTGCCTCGGAACCTACAACTTCTGTAAGAACAACAAAAACACAATCACAACGAGGAGCAAGACTAATAGCAATGGAAATCGCCTCAAACCAACAAAGGAAAACTCATATGAACATTTAATCGAGCATTAAATGTTCACGGCTCCTCAAGAACACAAAAGTCATCAATCGGGTTGAACGAAATGAAGATATGGATATAAAATCCATAAAACATGATCAATAACATCTTTTAACATTAATCGACCTATCAAAACCAGATTGGATTCGAAATTAAGAATAAAACTCCCAAAAAGTCAACACTAGGGAAATTAAGAAAAATACCTCGATCCGGAAAAGAACAACGGATTAAATGATGTTAAACACACATAAATCCATCCCAAGATGAAGCTTGATAATGAAGATCGCCCAAAATCGCTCCAAGAACTGCCCACGGAGAGAAAGAAAAAGAACGGAGAGGAAAAGAATGAAATCCTCTCCAAATCCCGTTGATAAAAGGGCAATCTGACTCGCGTGCCGCGGCGCACACTGATTGTGTCTCAGCCCGCGGCTAAAATACGAGATCAGGTCTCCAAGCCGTGCCGCAGCACAGACTAAGCGTGCCACGGCCCGCGGTACAGCCGCACCCACTGTGTAGTCTTAGCTATTTCGACCATAACTCATTCGTCCGGACTCCGATTGACTCACCGTTCGAACCATTGGAAAACTAACTTGATGCTCTATAATACTGAAAAGATTCAGAACTTCTGGAGTTTCCAAGAATTGATGGTGATTTTACAGAGTCGAACTTATACATGGAAAAGTTGAAATAATACGTCGATTAATCCGAAACAATATCAAAACTTGCTCGAATGACGAAATGTGCTGAACAAAACATGTCCATACTGTGTCAATGAACACAAGCAAGTCACTATAATAGAAAAATATAGAAATAGAAAGTACGGGTATTACATTCTACCCCACTAAAATGAAGTTTCGTCCCGAAACTTAAAATGAAGGGTGGCAGCCAAACAAAATAAAACAAACACCCTGCTCAGCTCAGAAAAGCCACGAAAAACCTGTAAGCACAAAATTTCTCGAAATACGATGAACTGACTATGTAAGCACTTGATACTCGAGTCGAGGCGATAAACATACATGCAAACGCAACAAATCCAATTGGAAGCATATGAGTCCGAAAGTAAATGCCCCAAAGTTTAGTAAAATTGCAAAATGGCCCGAATGTCTGAAAAAAAAATGTTTTATGTCCAAACTTAACGTGCAAGTCCATAACACAATTGAACATGTTAAAGTGAATTTGTGGAAACAACCAACCATTACGGACCAAAGCAACGGAGTTCGATATTCACGCGACAACATTGTAGCATCTCCGGATTACTCTGGAACGACTATCACATTTACCCCAAAATAGGAGGGTAGAAAGAAATATAGCGTCTGCTACGCAACTCCGATGAACATTCATTCGTGATACAAGGAAATGGCTCAACTGAGCAGAACATTGATTATTGAATTTGTACATCGACCTCGCTCCCGACCAATGACTCTCAGAATCTACATTTACTACTACTTGGCTCACCTGGAGTGGAAACAGGAAATCGCTCTCCAAACACCTTAACAGCGACTACGCGATATATTAACACCCCACGTATCCGTACAAGGCACAATATAAAACTTTGAAGTGGTACTCCCAACTTCACGAAGCTTACGATCGTAAGTTATCGTGGGATGTTGCTTACAACAACAACAACAACATCTATGCTATAATACCCGGTTGTAATTCATTCTTTACCATTCAGTAATTATCAGTCTATAATTGTCACTCAGTAATTTTCACTCATTAATAATCACTCATCATTCTTGAATCACTCATTTGCGTTCACTGTTGGCATGTTGTAATCGTATATCAGTTACCGATCGTCATTTTATCTCCGTTTATAGATCGAGACGGGAGTGTTATCATTTTCATTGTGATTGATAGCCTTGTACTGGGAGTATCATCTTTGGCTCATGTTAGACTTGTTCACTTTCACATTCGTATGGTATGTCGGATCATTCATCAGTCGTAGCAAGGAATCGGAGTTATCGGATTAATCCACCTTGGCCAGCATTGAGTTACGGCCGTAAGGTTCCGGGATACGGCCGTAAGTTCAGTGGGTACGGCCGTAAGGCTGGCGATTCTGCCGTACGTGGTCGGCCCAGAGTGCGCGCATTTTGGCCGAAGGCGAGTTACGGCCGTAAGGAGGGTTGGATACGGCCGTAAGTGGTGTTCTTAAATTACAGGTTTTGTCGACCAAGGGTGACTTACGGCCGTAAGGGTTGCGGCATACGGACGTAAGTCGAGGCAGGTACGGCCGTAAGGCTTGGCCGGATACGGCCGTACGCTGCAGGCAGGATGCCTGGTCATTTTTGACGAAGGCGGGTTACGCCCGTAAGTTTGGCCGGATACGGACGTATCATCCGAGTTATGGCCGTAAGGTGTGCGGGTACGGCCGTAAGTATGTCGGCGGATGTTTTTGACGAAGGCGGGTTACGCCCGTAACTCGAGGCGATTCTGGCCGTAAGTCTGCTTGAGCTTTCGGGCCGAAGCGAGTTACGGCCGTCTGAGTTGTCGATTCTGGCCGTAAGGCCGTTGACTTGGAATGTTACGGACGTAAGAGGGCCGAATTACGGCCGTAACTTCCGGCAGTATATAAGGTTTGACCGGGACATTTTTCCTCATTTTTCTCATTTCCTTCATCTTGTCCGAGAGAGAGAGCTTGAGGGAGATATTTTGTCATCATCAATCACTTGTGTATTCGGATTTCATCATCTTATTTCGTTGGGAAGCTTGGATAGTCGATTTAACACGTTTTCATCGGATCGAAGTGTTTGGATCTTCAAAGGTAATATTCTTCAACACCTTGGATTTCGATTTTGTGTTGGGATATGATGTTTTGGACGTTATAATCATGTTATATGAAGGGATATGTATATGATTATGAGTTTGTATAAGGATTCATTGGATTATTGAGGGATTATTCAAGAACACTTTGAATATCGAGTTGAAATTGGGGGTTTTCGATTAATTGTCGTTATAATCACGTTTTCGGATATTCGTCTTGGATTATTAATCGTATTGAAGATGTTTTGTTGGTTTGAAACACTTCTTGGGGGATTTTATATTGGTATATTGAGGCTTGATTGTAAACAATCGAAGTTTGGCCGCAACGTGTTTGATTTAATGCCTCAATAGACTTGGTTTAGTCGTATCGACGTTTTGAGTTCGTTATATTCATGTTTGATTCGTATATTGATCGGATTGTTGGTAATTGTGTTATTCAAGGTTGTTCGAGCGACCGATATCTCAATTAGGACGTTGTTCGTAGAAAGATATTTGTCACCGGTGTTGAGTAAGTTAATTCTTACTCGGTTAAAAGGATATTCATTCCTTTTGTGTTGATCATTTATAATCATAATTCATTCATCATTGTAATAATCATATTGAGACTTGTAATTGTCGAATAATCACTTCATTAACGAGGAACGGCGGTTCCAATCATTTCATTGAACTATCAATCGCTTCATTATTACTTTCATCTCGGTGAGTCATTCTTGAATTTGTCAGTTTATTATTCATTGACATTCATTATGGTCATTCTCGTTCATATGACCTTCTGGGTTCATATTGCGTGGCCGGGTGCGGATGTGTGGAATTTTTAGTCGGGCACGTGATGGCCATGTATTGGGAGTAATACATTGGACTGTGCACACGGTAACAGATTACCTACGTGAGACTAATTAGGTACAAGGACGGGTGTGTCCGGTCATTCGTCTTGTACACTTGCACAGAACACTACGGGCGTACTATGATACTCCTCTTCAGCGTAATTCATAACTTAGGATATTTCATAACTAAAGGTAATTCATGATTGTGTATTTTCAACCCTTGAGGATTGTTGTTACGTATGGCCGACCCATTTGGGATTCTGTTTCTGGTCATGGCAAGGCAAAAGCACGAGAAAAGCATCTTGACGCCGAGGAGTCAGTGATACTAGTAGGGGCCCCCGATCTTTCATTATTCAAATTGTCGTCATTTATTTTCCGCTGCAGATATTCATTTGGATACTCCGTTTCATTCAGTGTTGTGTATTTTATCTTCATATAAAATATACTAGTATTCGGTATTGTCCTGGTGTGTTGTAATTAAACTCCTCATCGGAGTAATTATTGTTGTAATGTGGTTCGGTACTACATTTATCCTGTATAATTCAGTCATTTTCATTTGCCTGGTGGGTCCCGATCGAGGATCTACTAGACCGTAATATCCACCTAGTTTGGGGTGTTACAGAGTTGGTATCGGAGCATGGTTTTGAATACTACCTTCCGAGTCATGTCTCATTTGAAGTCATCGTCATCAGACTATTATCATTGGACTTTCATGTCATGTGTGACCTGTGCAAATGCCGAGCCAATCAGACCGAAAGAACGGTAAGATTTCTAACGCCATGGTATAATTTCTGGCAATAGTCATTCATTCATCATTCATCAATTAACAATCCTCAAACATCATCATTCATTATGATCAGGGCGATCATATTAACTCATTAATCACTTAATTCATTTCATTACTCAGTTAATGATGAGGACGATCATATTAACTCATTAATCACTTAATTCATTTCATTACTCAGTTAATGATCAGGACGATCATATTAACTCATTAATCACTTAATTCATTTCATTACTCAGTTAATGATCAGGACGATCATATTAACTCATTAATCACTTAATTCATTTCATTACTCAGTTAATGATCAGGACGATCATGTTAACTCATTAATTACTCAATTCATTCCATTACTCAGTTGTCGATCTGGATGATCATATTATCAATCTTATTAAGTTATTCAAGATAATCATTTCAAGAATTTCATCAGATAATCATGTCACTTCAGTAAATCATTCATATAATCACTAAGTTAGAGCATGTATACTCATTTTCATCATCTCATGACATAATCATAACGTGATAATCATGCGGGAAATATAATCATTATGCGACCTTCCTACTTGATGTATGGGGAGAGGCTGTCGAGGATGCACGGGAGAGGCGCGGTGCGGGCCGACCCGGAAATAATCACTCGCTGTCGGGAAATCGTGCCCAGGACTCGGCTCGATCAGAAGATGTTCGGGTTGATCCAATCACTTTTATGCAGGCCATGATGACCCATGTGCAGTTGCTCAATCATCATTGCACCACTCTGGCCGGATTAATCGAGAGAACTCTCCCGTATGAGCCGGCTGCTAAGGAAAGTGCTGAACAACAACCTTCATCTGTCAGCAAGAAATCAACGAAGCGTAATCAATCCGAAGGCGGTCAGTCAACCTTCAAGAAGCCTCATGTGAGTCCTATCGTTTCTGAGCGACCTCCTACGGTGCATAGTTGTGCGGGATCTCAGTCCCGAGCGGCCAGTTCGGCCATCACCTGTTTCAACTGTGAAGAACAGGGTCATTTCAGCACCAAATGTCTGAAGCGGACTGTCTCGTGCCATAACTGTGGAATTGCTGGGCATAGGGCCCGTTTTTGCCGAAGGGACTCCAAGTCGGCTCCGGCGGCATCTCAGGCCCCGAAGCAATCAGCGTTTCGGAATCAGACTGCTTTGTCAACGTCGTTTAAGACAATGGAAGCAAATAGAGTTGGAGCTCATATTTATCAGACGGGAGCGTCCAGTTCGGGGGCCGGCAAGCCCCAGATTCATGTGCTGAGGAGGATCGACGATTCGGTGGCCCGAATGATCGCAGGTTTACTCGTGATTTTATTTCAACCTGTGTGTACCTTTTAATAGTGGTGCACCGCATTCATTCATTTTCGAATCATGTTTGAATGGACTTATTTTGGGATAGTCCTATTGCTTGTGGACCCCATACCATCGGTCTACCTGACGATGGAAGAATTTTCGGAAATCATACCGAAGTAAGCTTAGTGACCGCAATTGGTTGATGGACCTAATCGTGGTGAATTTTATCTTAGGACGATGTAATTTTCGGTATTAGTTAGTTTGATCGTCTTGATACTATCCTCAGTGTTTGTAAGCGTTTGACCACTATCTTTCCGTCATTGGTTGTCGAATGTGTACTTCAGGGAAGTAATCCCCGTTGTTCCAGAAGAAGTATTATTATGGCGAAAGCAGAGAAATTCCGCAATCGAGCTATTCAATCATTCATTGTATCATTTTCATCGATTGGCCTTTCTAAGACAATCGAGTCATTCAATCATTCATTGTATCATTTTCATCGATTGGCCTTTCTAAGGCAATCGACTTATTCAATCATTCATTGTATCATCTCCATCGATTGGCCTTTCTAAGGCAATCGAGTTGTTCAAATCATTATTGGTATCATTTTTTTTCGATTGACCATTCTAGGGCAATCGAAATGTTCAATCATTCGTGGTATCATTGTCATCGATTGGCGATGTATTTCCAAACGAGTTATCTGGTTTCCTTCACATAGATTAGTCGAATTCAGGAGTGAGTTGGAGCCCAGTACGTCCCCGTTATCGAAGGCACCGTATCGGATGGCCCCGACCGAAATGTAGGAGTTGAAGATTCAACTTGAAGGATAGTTCGAGTAAGGGTATCTCCAACCGAATGCGTCCCCGTGGGGGGCACCAGTGTGATCTGTCAAGGAGAAGGATGGTTCGTTTCGTGTGTGTATTAATTATCAGGAGTTGAACAGGGTGATGATCAAGATTAGTATCCCTTACCCCGTATTGATGATCTTTTAGATCAACTTGAGGAAGCTTCAGTATTTTCCAGGATCGACTTAAGATCTGGATATCACCAGTTGCGGATTCGAGAGTCGGATATCGCGAGGACGGCGTCTCGAACATGCTATGGTCATTATGAGTTCGTAGTTATGCCGTTCGGGCTAACTAATGCACCTGCGGTATTCATGGAGTTAATGAATCGGGTTTTCATCGACTTTTTGGATCAGTTTGTTATTATCTTCATCGATGACATTTTGTTTTATTCTCGTGATCGAGAGGAACACAAAGTACGTCTTCAGCAGGTCCTCGACGTGTTAAACGCGAGCAACTTTATGGGAAGTTTTCTTAATGTGAGTTCTGGATGTCCGATGTGACTTTTCTCGGACATGTAATTTCATCAGACGGAGTTCGTGTTGACCCTCAAAAGACGGAGGCTATCCGAGATTGGTTACCTCCGAAGAATGTTAAGGAAATCCGAAGCTTTCTCGGATTAGCCGGTTATTATCGGCGAATTGTGGAAGGGTTTTCTTAAATCGCTCAATCAATGACGAACCTTTTGCGAAAGGGTAAGAAATACATGTGGTCCGACGTGTGTCAGCGGAGTTTTGAGGAACTCGAGAACCGGTTAATTTCAGCACCTGTCTTTTCCTTACCAGAAGGGACGGAAGGATTCGTGGTTTTTAGTAACGCGTCCGGACACGGTCCCGGATGTGTATTAATGCAGGATGGGAAGGTTATTGCCTATGCTTCACGGCAATTGCAACCTTACGAGGTTAATTATCCGACTCACGACCTGGAGCTAGCAGCCGTGGTGTTCGCATGGAAGATTTGGCGTCATTATCTTTATGGCGTTACTTGTCAGATATTCACCGATCACAAGAGTTTAAAGTATATATTTACTCAGAAGGAGTTAAATATGCGACAGAGACGGTGGTTGGAATTAATCAAGGATTATGATATCGAGATCCTTTACCACCCGGGCAAGGCGAACGTTGTCGCCGATGCCTTGAGTCGTAAGTCCGTGCAAGAGCAGATGCTTGCTTGTTTAATAGTTCAGAAGGAGCTTCAGCAGGAATTCCTTAGACCCGAGATCGAGGTCCGGTTTCAGCGAGTTCAGGGACAGCTTTGTATGTTAGAGATTTCATCATCACTTGAGAAGGAAATCGGGGAGAATCAGGGTTCAGATTCATTTTGTTGCTCATCCGCGAGGATCAGGCACAGGGGAAAGCCCCTGGATTTGTGGTCCACAAGGATGGACTCTTGAGATTTAAGAATCGGTTGTGCGTATCGGCGATTGATGAGTTGAGAAAAAAACTCGATCTTGAGAGAAGCTCATGCTACCCCTTATCCGGTTCATCCGGGGTCTAGCAAGATGTACAAGGACTTGAAACAAAATTTCTGGTGGAGTAATATGAAGCGAGAAGTCGCGGAATTTGTTTCGAGATGTTTAGCCTATCAGCAAGTCATGATGGAACATCAGCGACCGGCGAGTATGCTGATACCGCTCCCTATTCCAGAATGGAAGTGGGAAGACATTTCTATGGATTTCATCACGAGTTGCCGACGAGTCGTCGTGGCATGAATACGATCTGAGTGATCGCGGACTGCTTAACTAAATCAGCTCTTTTCCTTGAGATTAAGGATACGTGGGGTCCCGAGAGACTTGCCCAACTATTCATCAAAGAGATAGTGAGATTGCACGGTACCCCTAAGAGTATCGTTTCTGAGCGTGACGGTCGATTCGTGTCTCATTTTGGAAATCAGTTCATCGTGCTTTGGGAACTCAGCTTAATCTCATTACCGTTTTTCATCCTCAGTCTGATGGACAATCAGAGAGGACTATTCAGACATTGGAGGACATGTTGAGGGCATGCGTCCTCGATTTAGAAGACAATTGGGAAGCCCAACTACCGTTGATCGAATTCACG
The DNA here is from genome assembly GCA_033398695.1 of Orobanche coerulescens. Lineage (NCBI taxonomy): Eukaryota > Viridiplantae > Streptophyta > Magnoliopsida > Lamiales > Orobanchaceae > Orobanche > Orobanche coerulescens. Next base: position 111,822,901 of record CM065801.1, on the reverse strand, counting down.
TACAATAATAGTTGGCACTCTTCGTTTCAGGTAGCACCTTACGAGGCCTGGTACGGTCGTTGTTGTCGATCTCCCTTGTGTTGGGACGACCCATCAGAATCAATCGTCACCGAGCCCGATATGCTTATAGTCGCCCGTGAAAGGTAGCTTTGATCAGGAGTCGTTGTTGACCGCTCGGAGTCGACAGGAATCATATGCAGGTAATCTTCGTCGACCATTAGAGTTCGACGGGTGACCATGTTTTGGTCAAGGTAATCCCGAGTCGTAATATCTTCCGTTTTGGGAAGAGGGGAAAGTTGAGTCCGAGATTCATTGGACCGTTTGAGATTCTGGATCGAGTAGGCGAGTTAGCTTATCGATTGGCTTTACCTATGGCATTGAGCCGAATTCGTAATGTGTTTCACATCTCTCAGCTACGGAATTATGTTGCCGACCCGAGTCACATGCTTCAGTCGACGAAATCGAGATCACAGATGATCATTCGTATGAGGAGCATCCCATACGAGTGTTAGAGCGGCAAATCAAACAATTGAGGAATAAGGCGATTCCTTTGGTTAAGTTTCAATGGTCTAGACACGGAGTCGAAGAGGCCACTTGGGAAACCGAGGAGAGTAGGCGGGAGAGTTATCCCGAGTTGTTTGACCCTTAGTTTTGGGGACGAAACTCTTTTAAGGGGGGGGAGTATGTAATACCCGGTTGTAATTCATTCTTTACCATTCAGTAATTATCAGTCTGTAATTGTCACTCAGTAATTTTCACTCATTAATAATCCCTCATCATTCTTGAATCACTCATTTGCGTTCACTGTTGGCATGTTGTAATCGTATATCAGTTACCGATCGTCATTTTATCTCCGTTTATAGATCGAGACGGGAGTATTATCATTTTCATTGTGATTGATAGCCTTGTACTGGGAGTATCATCTTTGGCTCGTGTTAGACTTGTTCACTTTCACATTCGTATGGTATGTCGGATCATTCATCAGTCGTAGCAAGGAATCGGAGTTATCGGATTAATCCACCTTGGCCAGCATTGAGTTACGGCCGTAAGGTTCCGCGATACGGCCGTAAGTTCAGCGGGTACGGCCGTAAGGCTGGCCAGTTACGGCCGTACGTGGTCCAGCAGGCTGCCAGGCATTTTGGCCGAAGGCGAGTTACGGCCGTAAGGAGGGTTGGATACGGCCGTAAGTGGTGTTCGTAAATTACAGGTGATGTCGACCAAGGGTGACTTACGGCCGTAAGGGTTGCGGCATACGGCCGTAAGTCGAGGCAGGTACGGCCGTAAGGCTTGGCCGGATACGGCCGTATGCTGCAGGCAGGATGCGTGGTCATTTTTGACGAAGGCGGGTTACGCCCGTAAGTTTGGCCGGATACGGCCGTATCATCCGAGTTATGGCCGTAAGGTGTGCGGGTACGGCCGTAAGGATGTCGGCGGATGTTTTTGACAAAGGCGGGTTACGCCCGTAACTTAGGAGCGGTTACGGCCGTAAGTCTGCAGCCAGCGAGCTTTCGACGAAGCGAGTTACGGCCGTCTGAGTTGGCCGATTCTGCCGTAAGGCCGTTGACTTGGAATGTTACGGCCGTAAGAGGGCCGAGTTACGGCCGTAACTTCCGGCAGTATATAAGGTTTGGCCGGGACATTTTTCCTCATTTTTCTCATTTCCTTCATCTTGTCCGAGAGTGAGAGCTTGAGGGAGATATTTTGTCATCATAAATCACTTGTGTATTCGGATTTCATCATCTTATTTCGTTGGGAAGCTTGGATAGTCAATTTAACACGTTTTCATCGGATCGAAGTGTTTGGATCTTCAAAGGTAATATTCTTCAACACCTTGGATTTCGATTTTGTGTTGGGATATGATGTTTTGGACATTATAATCATGTTATATGAAGGGATATGTATATGATTATGAGTTTGTATAAGGATTCATTGGATTATTGAGGGATTATTCAAGAACACTTTGAATATCGAGTTGAAATTAGGGGTTTTCGATTAATTGTCGTTATAATCACGTTTTCGGATATTCGTCTTGGATTATTAATCGTTTTGAAGATGTTTTGTTGGTTTGAAACACTTCTTGGGGGATTTGATATTGGTATATTGAGGCTTGATTGTAAACAATCGAAGTTTGGCCGCAACGTGTTTGATTTAATGCCTCAATGGACTTGGTTTAGTCGTATCGACGTTTTGAGTTCGTTATATTCATGTTTGATTCGTATATTGATCGGATTGTTGGTAATTGTGTTATTCAAGGTTGTTCGAGTGAGCGATATCTCAATTAGGACGTTGTTCGTGGAAAGATATTTGTCACCGGTGTTGAGTAAGTTAATTCTTACTCGGTTAAAAGGATATTCATTCCTTTTGTGTTGATCATTTATAATCATAATTCATTCATCATTGTATTAATCATATTGAGACTTGTAATTGTCGAATAATCACTTCATTAACGAGGAACGGCGGTTCCAATCATTTCATTGAACTATCAATCGCTTCATTATTACTTTCATCTCGGTGAGTCATTCTTGACTTTGTCGGTTTATTATTCATTGACATTCATTATGGTCATTCTCGTTCATATGACCTTCTGGGTTCATATTGCGTGGCCGGGTGCGGATGTGTGGAATTTTTAGTCGGGCACGTGATGGCCATGTATTGGGAGTAATACATTGGACTGTGCACACGGTAACAGATTACCTCCGTGAGACTAATTAGGTACAAGGACGGGTGTGTCTGGTCATTCGTCTTGTACACTTGCACAGAACACTACGGGCGTACTATGATACTCCTCTTCAGCGTAATTCATAACTTAGGATATTTCATAACTAAAGGTAATTCATGATTGTGTATTTTCAACCCTTGAGGATTGTTGTTACGTATGGCGACCCATTTGGGATTCTTTTTAGTCATGGCAAGGCAAAAGCACGGGAATAGCATGCTGACGTCGAGGAGTCCCAGTGATACTAGTAGGGGGCCCCGATCGTTCAGTTATTCATATTGTCGTCATTTATTTTCCGCTGCAGATTTTCATTTGGATACTCCATTTCATTCAGTGTTGTGTATTTTATCTTCATATAAAATATACTAGTATTCGGTATTGTCCTGGTGTGTTGTAATTAAACTCCTCATCGGAGTAATTATTGTTGTAATGTGGTTCGGTACTACATTTATCCTGTATAATTCAGTCATTCTCATTTGCCTGGTGGGTCCCAGTCAGGGATCTACGGCACTGTAATATCCACCTAGTTTGGGGTGTTACATATGCCTTAGTCCCAAAATGATTTGGGGTCGGCTAACATGAATCAAACTTTGAAACCGTCAATGATCGTTACATAAATAACATAAAAGGAAAAAAGAGAGGGGAAAACGTAGAGAAAAAAGCAAATAAAAAAAAAGAGAATGAATGTTAAAAAATGAAAAATCCAGAAAAATAAATTAAAAGATAACCTGAAATAAAAAATAGGAATAAAAATACAGATAAAAAAAAGAATCAGATTCCATCCACCATCCGTATTCTTTCCCGCCACATTTGCCTCTCCATCGCCATACTTTCTCCAATTCCAAGAAATCGCATATCATTTTCAATCATCTTTATCCAAGTTTTCTTGGGTCTTCCTCTACCTTTCACAATATTACTTGTTCCCCAACTTTCTAGACTCCTCACTGGGGCATCAACAGGTCTTCTTCTCACATGACCAAACCATCGTAATCGATTCTCCATCATCTTGCCTTCTATAGACGCAACTCTTACCTTCTCTCTAATCACCTCATTTATGAGCCGATCCTTTTTTATATGACCACACATCCATCATAGCATACGTATCTCTGCCATATTCATGTTTTGAACGTGACACTATTTTATAGCCCAACACTCGGTGCCATATAACAGTGCAGACCTAATTGCCGTGTGGTAAAATTTACCCTTTAATCTATGAGGCATGTCAGTATCACATAAAATCCCTATGGCACTCTTCCACTTCAACCACCCTGCCTTTATTCTGTGAGCCACATCGCCATCTAGCTCTCCATCCTTTTGGATAATAGATCCAAGATACCGAAAGAAAGTGGATCCGTGAACCACTTTTCCATCAAATGTGATCATCCCCGCCTCTTTATCACTGTTTTCGCTAAACCTACACTCCATATATTCAGTCTTACTTCTGTTCAGCCTAAAGCCTCGAGCTTCCAAAGTATCCGTCCAAAGTTCCAATTTCTGTTGCACTCCAACCTTTGTTTCATCAATCAACACAATATCATCTGCGAACATCATATACCACGGAATGTCATTTTGAATTTTTCTTGTCAATTCGTCCATGACTATGGCAAATAGAAAAGAACTAAGAGCAGATCCTTGATGCACCCCAATCGCAATAGGGAATTCTTCTGTCCTCCCAACATTAGTACGTACACTTGTACTAGCTCCCTCATACATATCCTTTATAATGTCAATATATTTCCGCGATACACCCTTCTTTGCTAAGGCCCACCAAAGTACTTCCCCTGGTACTTTATCATATGCCTTCTCTAAATCAAGAAAAACCATGTGTAGATCTTTCTTTTTATATCAATAATGTTCCATCAACTGCCGGATAAGATAAATTGCTTCCATTATCGATTTTCTAGGCATAAATCCAAATCGATTATCTGTTATCTTCACACATTTCCTGATCCTTTGTTCAATCACTCATTCCCACAACTTCATGGTATGACTCATTAGTTTAATTCCGCGATAATTAGAACAATCTTGAACATCACCTTTGTTCTTGTACAAAGGGACGAGAATACTTTTCCTCCATGTTGATGGCATCTTATTGCTTCTCCAAATCTTATTTAAAAGCATAGTTACCCATTCGATCCCTCTCTCCCACAAACACCTCCAAACTTCAATATGTATACCATCTTGTCCTTCTGCTTTCTTTGACCCCATCTTCTGCAATGCTATTGTCACTTCACCCTTTTGAATTCTCCTCTTAAACTCTCGGTTAACCATACTTGAGGGGATGTTTAAATTCCCAATATCTTGTTCTTGATGTCCATTGAATAGGGTATCAAAGTATGACCTCCATCTCTCTTTTATCTCTTTATCTTGAACCAAAACTTTTTGGTCAATATCTTTTACATATTTAACTTTTCCAATATCTCGCGTCTTCTTCTCTCTCATTCGATTAAGTTTATAGATATCTTTTTCCACTTCTTTTGTATCTAATCTTGCATATAATTCTTGATTGACCTTTGATCGGGCATTTCGCACTGCCTTTTTAGCTTCTGTTCGAGCTTTCTTGTACTTCTCATAATTCTCATCGCTCGAGCATTTACCCAGTACCTTATAACATTCACGTTTGGTCTTTGTCGCTTGCTTAACTTCATCATTCCACAAATATGTGTCCTTACTTGATGGTCTGTTTCCTTTAGATTCTCCTAGGACTTCTTTTTCAACATCCTTTATGTTATGCTCCAACAAGTTCCACATCGAATCTATATCCATCTCCGTGCAATGATATCAGCAATCTTATCTACAAAAGTATGTCGACTCTCCCCTTGGAGCTTCCACCACTTAATTCGAGGGTCAACTTGTGGTCTTCTCTGTAACACCCCAAACTAGGCGGATATTACAGTGCCGTGGACCCCCGATTGGGACCCACCAGGCGAGTGAAAATGAATGACATACATAGGGTAAATGTAGTACCGAACCACATTATATCATCAACTACTCCGATGAGGAGTTTCATTATAACACACCCAAGATAATAACGGAAACATGTATAATAGTGGGATATTTTATAGAGTCGCTAAGATGGACTTCCGCCAAAAAAATAAAATTACCGGAAATCCAAATTGCGGATATTACATACTACCTTCCTTAAAAGAAGTTTCGTCCCGAAACTTAAAACAAGTAGGGAGAAGCAATATCCCGCTAGAAAAACTCAACGAGATACACAAGAACCGCAAATGTACGCAACAATAGCATGATTCGAACAAGAAGGAAATGTGAAATGGCATGAACTCCAATATCAACACCGATTAATTAAGTAATTATAACAATCAAGATAATATTCTCATCTCGATTCTCTAGCAAGGTTGAAACAATGAACGATATCGATACACGACTCAACATTAGTCCGAACGGTGAACACGAATGAATTAACATGAATGATAAATGATTATTAATGAGTGAAAATCCACTGAGTGACAATTACTGAATGAAAAATGAATGAATTTACAAGCGGGTATTACATACTCCCCCCCTTAAAAATAGTTTCGTCCTCGAAACTAAGGGTGAAACAAATCGGAATAACTCTTCCGCATACTATCCTCGATTTCCCAAGTAGCCTCTTCGACTTCGTGACTCGACTACTGAATTTAACCAAGGGATCGTCTTGTTCCTCAACTATTTGATTCGCCGTACTAAGATTCGTACGGGATGCTCCTCATACGTATGATCATCTTATCTCGATTTCATCAAACTGAAGTGTATGGCTAGGGTCGGCAATATACTTCCGCAACTGAGATACGTGAAACATATTATGAATTTGGCTCAACGCCGGAGGTAGGGCTAATCGATAAGCTAGCTCGCCTACTCGATCCAAAATCTCAAACGGTCCAATGAATCTCGGACTCAACTTTCCCCTCTTCCCAAAACGGAAGACACCACGACTCGGGGATACCTTGACTAAAACATGGTCACCTGTCTCGAACTCTAATGGTCGACAACGATGATCTGCATATGATTTCTGTCGAGTCTGAGCGGTCAACAAACGACTCCTGATCAAAGATACCTTCTCACAGGCGGCTATAAGCATATCCACTCGGAAGATAGTATTCAAAACCACGCTCCGATACCAACTCTGTAATACCCCAAACTAGGCGGATATTACAGTGCTGTGTACCCCCGACTGGGACCCACCAGGCGAGTGAAAATGAATGACATACACAGGGTAAATGTAGTACCGAACCACATTATATCATCAACTAATCCGATGAGGAGTTTCATTATAACACACCCAAGATAATAACGGAAACATGTATATTTTATATGAAGATAAAATACACAACCTTTGAAGCAAGCAGGTATCCAAATGGAAATCTGCAGCGGAAAATAAATGACAACAACATGAATGACTGAAAGGATTGGGGCCCCCTACTAGTATCACTGGGACTCATCGCCATCAATGTTCTATTCCCGTACTTTTGCCTTGCCATGACCTGAAAACAAAATCCCCCAACGGGGTCAGTTACACAGAACAACAATCCTCAAGAGTTGAATAAACACAATCATATATGTTGTATAAACCACAAGTTCGATCAAAAATCTCAAACCATCGAACACATGAGATCAAAAGTGAATCGGTCAGATTATAACCCAATCCTGTTGAAAACATACGCAATCAAACATGATGTAGGAAACAACTCACGGTACGGCTCAAAGGGTGGCGCCCCACTACGCCCGGGATGGAAATGTGTCCGTGCACAAGCCACCAACGAGTATCGATCGAATACACGTGTGGTCTTCTACCTAATCAGTCTCACGAAGTAATCGTCTCGTGTCCATAGTCCAATGTGAGGCCAACTACCAACACACGACTTAATATGTGCCCGACATGAAAATCCTACACATACCAACCGGCACGCCAGTATGACCCGGAATGCCACGAGATAACAAAAGTGACATCGAAATCAATAATGACTCACCGAGATGAAATGATAGTGAAATGAATGATATCTCAATGAAATGATTGGAACCGTCATTCCTCGTGACTGAAGTGATTAATTGACAATTACAAGTCTCAATACGGTTAATACATTATGAATGAACTATAATTATGAATGATCAACAAAGAAAGGAATGAATATCCTTTTAACCGAGTAAGAATTAACTTACACAACACCGATGAAGAATGTCCTTCCACGAACAACATCCTAAATGAGATGTCGGTCGATCGAACAACCTTGAATAACACAAATACCAACAATCAATTCAACATACGAATCAAACACGAATATAACGAACTCAAAACGTCGATACGACTAAACCAAGTTCATTGGGGCATTTCGACAAACACCTTGAAAACAAATTCCTTTCTTAAACAACCAAACTCATTTGTATCGAGAACCAACTTCAAACGAATGATTCAATCCAACAAAACACCATCAATACAATCAATAATCCAATAGGAATAGTCAAATCGAGCTTACGATAAGATTAATCGAAAATCCCAATTCCAAGTCAACCTTCAAAGTGTTCTTGAGAAAAACTTCCAACAATCCGATGATAACTCTTAAAAACTCGTAATCATACGTATATCCATCACAAATCATGATTATATCATCCAAAACATCAAGCTCCAACTCAAAATCGAATCTAGGGTTGAAGAAATTACCTTGGATTAGGATGAAGAATCCACAAACATGTTGTTAATCTACACCACAACTTGAAGAAGATGGAATTCTCTGAGTTTTGATGATGTTAAAACACCCCAAAATCACCCAAAATCGCCCCAAGGAAGAGAGGAAGAAGGAAAATCAAGAAATGAGGATGTTTTTCATAACAAACGCAGATATACAAAAATATGTACTGTGTGCCACGGCACAGGCCCAGTGTGCCGCGGCACAAGGCCAAAAACGCCCAGCAAAACAGTTTTGTGCTGCGGACCGGCCAGAAGGGGCCGCGGCCCGCGGTACAGCCTGCTCCAGCATCAAAAGGCACACAGTGCAGTCTTACCTATTTCGACCATAACTCCTTCGTCCGTACTCCGATTAACTCACCGTTTGAACCACTGGAAAGCTAACTTGATGCTACATAATATTGAAAAGATTAAGAATTTTTGGAGTTCACAAAAATTAATGGTGATTTTACAAAGTCGAACTCATACGTGGAAAAGTCGCTTAAGAACACGGAACTCAACAGAACGACACCGAGACGAACTCAGATGACAAAAAGTGTAGAATTAATCATTCTCGGAATCATTCTTGGAATGATTAATTCTACACTTTTTGTCATCCGAGTTCGTCTCGGTGTCGTTCTGTTGAGTTCCGTGTTCTTAAGCGACTTTTCCACCTATGAGTTCGACTTTGTAAAATTACCATTAATTCTTCGAAACTCCAAAAATTCTGAATATTTTCAATATTATAGAACATCAAGTTAGCTTTCCAATGGTTCAAACGGTGAATCAATCGGTGTCCGGACGAAGGAGTTATGGTCGAAATAGCTAAAGCTGCATTGTGTGCCTTTTGATGCTGGAGCGGGCTGTACTGCGGGTCGTGGTCCCTTCTGGCCGGGCCGCGGCACAAAGCCAATGTGCTGGGCAGTTTTTGGCCATGGGCCGCGGCACACTCAGCCTGTGCCGCGGCACACAGTGCAGGTTTGCCTATTTCAGCGGGTTTCATGAGAATCAAGCTCATTTTCATCATTTTCCTTCTTCCTCTCCTCTTTGGGCGATTTGTGGGCGATAGTTTGGGTGATTTAGCATCATCAAAGTCAGATAATTTCATCTTCTCCAAGTTGTGGTGTGGATTAACAACATGTTTGTGGATTCTTCATTCTAATCAAGGTAATTTTTCATTGAAGCTTGAATTTCGGGATTTGAAGGTTTTATTCCCGATCTCTTTGAGTTAGCTTGCTTTTATGTTGGAATATGTTAGATATGGATTATATATATTGGATACTTGTATTCTTATGGATTCATTGATGTAATTTTCTGAATTTTTGAATCATTGAGGAATTTTTCAAGAACACCTTGGTGTTGACTTTGGATTTTTGGGGGGTTTCGACTAGATGTTGTTGAAATCCTGATTTAAGTATTCCTATTGGATTATTGATAGTATTCATGAGGTTTTGTTGGATTGAATCATTCATTGGAGGTTGGTTTTTGATATAATTGAGTTTTGGTTGTAAACAATTGGAGATTGTTTACAACGTGTTTGTTTAAATGCCCCAATGAGCTTCGGTTAGTGTTGTTTCGACTTTTGAGTTGGTGGTGATCATGCTTGATTCGTATATTGAGCGAATTGTTGGTATTTGTATTGTTCAAGGTTGTCCGAGCGGCCGATATTCTTCAAGGACGTTGATCGTGGAAGGACTTTCTCGCCGTCGGATTGAGGCAAGTTTTATACGTGTACTAATCAATGAGATTAATGTTAGCATATATGTGTGTTAATATGTTGTATCATTCCGAGACTTAGTCTCTTCATTAGTTCATTGATATTAAGGGATCATTTGATACGATACTCTTCGGCAATGGTGCCAAATGTTAATTAATGTTATTGTCGATGGCCGGTTCGCGGTATCGATGTATCGATTGTTGTCGTTGATATGGATGTCGAATTAAGACATTGTTGTAATCATTGTTATTCATGTTGGTGTTTTGTCATTAAAACTGTATTGGCCGATTAAAGGCATTGGTGTATTCATTTCTCATCTTCGTCATCGGTAACCGATTAAAGGTGCTGAGGCATCCTTCGTATCATTGTTATCGATTGGCCGTTCCAAGGCAATCGAGGTATTCACTCATTCGTTATATCATTGTTATCGGTTGGCCGTTCTCAGGCAAATCGAAGTGTTCAATCATTCATCATATCATTGTTATAGGTTGGCCGTTCTCAGGCAAATCGAAGTGTTCAATCATTCATCATATCATTGTTATCGGTTTGCCGTTCTCAGGCAAATCGAAGTGTTCAATCATTCATTATATCATTGTTATCGATTGGCCGCCCTAAGGCAATCAAAGTACTCAATCATTTACTGAATCATCCGCTGCATCATTGTTATCGGTTGGCCATTCTAAGGCCATCGAGGTATTGAATTGGGATTGTCGAGGACGGTGCCCATCCGTGAATTACTGTCTTCGTGTGGGCCGACTCAAGGCAGCACACTATCATGCTTGTGATTTCGGTAATCTTTGAATCGTTACCGTCTGTGCTTAATTGTGTTTGGAGTCTAGTCTCGGCTAGTGCTCATTAAGGGGTAAGTTTGGTAAGGCCTGAACCTTCACGGTTGTTTCCCCCAACACATACAACTCAGTAGGTCAACGGCCATTGGATGGTTTCATTATGGGGTAAGTTTGGTGGGGCCTGAACCTTCGCGGTTGTTTCCCCCAATACCTACAACTCAGTAGGTTAATGGCCATTAGATGGTTTTATTGTGATACGGCTTCGTGCCGTGGCTTCGGCCCTTATTGTGATACGGCTTCGTGTTGTGGCTTCGGCCCCTATTGTGATACGGCTTCGTGCCGTGGCTTTGGCCCTTATTGTGATACGGCTTCGTGATGTGGCTTCGGCCCTCATTGTGATACAGCTTCGTGCTGTGGCTTCAGCCCTCATTGTGATACGGCTTCGTGCCGTGGCTTTGGCCCTTATTAGTACAGCTTCGGGCTATTTCGGTTTCAGGTGATTGTGATATTTACAGCTTCGGTTGAGTGGCTTTCAGGCATTTGTGATGTCTTGGTAATTTCATTGGAGCCTTCGGGCATTGTGATTTATATTTAATTCAGTCCTGGTGTGGTTCCTGTTCGTGTAATTCATTGTGGTGCTTTATAAGTTATGATTGACCATTGGGCATTCATGTTTTAACCTGTTGAGTAGGTATTATTCATATGCTGTGGGCATAGTGTTTCACGAATGCTCGGTTCTTAACTTGGTTTGTGAGCATCTCATATTATTATTATCATTTTACCGTTTCATTCTGCCTTTGGATGCATATCATGTTATACATATATTTGATGTTCATTATCTGGATGACTGACCCCGTGGGGGCGGAACATGTTTTCATGTTTTAGGTACTTGCGAGGAGAGAGTTGAGACACAGGGGCATGATGATGGCGACGAGGCATTCGAGCGATACTAGTCCGAGTTGTTCATGTTGGTCAGTCAGTTGTGGTGTACTCCAATTTTATCAGTTGATGTATTTTCATTTTTGGCCATGTAGGCCCATCATTGTCTTTAAAATTCCTTATCGGAATATTGTGTCAGTTATCATATTAAGGGATGTGGTTGCCCTTGTTGGTTAATTTAATGTAATGTCAGTTGTGTTCGACTGGTGGATCTCCTGGTGTGGGGTCCACGGCACTGTAATGAACCAATGGGATTTGGGGGTGTTACAGAAGATGGTATCAGAGACTTGGGTTGTGAGATACCCTGATATGTGAGTTATGTGGCTCTACCGTCGCGGTAGTAGGGTGCTGTCAGATTATGACAATCTGGATAGTCGAGTTTTGTGAGTCGTTAAGTTAGTACGGCTGCACGAGTCATTCATTCATCAAGTCGTCATCAGTGAAGACTGGTATCGCAAGACCTCGAAGCTTCGTATGACCTGTGTAAGGACTCGATTCTCTTTATGTTCATACATTCATCATGTCATTAATTATACATGATTTGTTGAAACTATATGTGATATTAGTATTACGATTGATTCATGACTAATTGTTTTGGAGCACGTGTGACCTGTGCGAGCGATAAGGATCAACTCATTCATCAGTCAACAATCCTCAATCATCATTTTTTATCTTGTCGATCATATTAATTCATTCATCACTCAGTCAATCTCATTGCTCAATTAATTCATTCATCACTCAGTCAATCTCATTGCTTAATTAATTCATTCATCACTCAGTCAATCTCATTATTCAATTAATTCATTCATCACTCAGTCAATCTTATTGCTCAGTTAATTTATTCATCACCCAGTCAATCTCATTGCTCAATTAATTCATTCATCACCCAGTCAATCTCATTACTCAATTAATTCATTCATCACTCAGTCAATCTCATTGCTCAATTAATTCATTCATCACTCAGTCAATCTCATTACTCAATTAATTCATTCATCATTCAGTCAATCTCATTGCTCAGTTAATTCATTCATCACTTAGTCAATCTCATTGCTCAGTTAGTTCATTCATCACTCACTCAATCTCATTACTCAGTCAATTCATTAATCATCCAGTCCATCTCATTGTTCAGTTGTTGATCTTGTGGATCGAATTTTCAACCTTGTTAACTTGTTCAAGGTAATCATTTCAGGAATTTCATCAGGTAATCATGTTACCTCATTTGATCTATCATGCGATCTTATCATATTCCGGCGTCATGTGGATGATCATTTTCCCGCATTATTAATGCATTCATTATGTTAGAGTATCTATGCTCATTATCATCATTCCGTAACGTAATCATAATGCGATCTTACTACAACCCGTGCATCATCCAAGGGGTCCTACCAGGCTTCGAGAGCCAGAGGTAAGGACATTCATCACTGGTGTTGAACAAGTTAATTCTTGCTCGGCAATAGGATAATCATTCATATCATTGTCGTTCATTCATTCATAGAATTCGTTCATCATATATCAATCATGTTGGGACTTATAATTATCAAACTAGTCATTCATTTCACGGGGAATAACGGTTCCAATCATTTCATTTGAGTTATCACTCATTGCGTTATTAGTTCAACTCGGTGAGTCATTCTTGATCCTTGTCGGATTTCTAATCATTTATCATTCATCATAGTCACTCTCGTTTTTGGTAACCTTTCGGGGTCATATTAAGCGGTGAGTTCAGATTTGAGTCTTCCTTGAATCGTTGGGATCGAGGAGATCGATGATATGAAGGATATCGATGTCGGGTACATTTGAGATGTGGCCTTGTTTTTCCGGATGACTGGGTAACCCAATCCGTAGTGGTGTATCGTTGTTGTGAATCATTTATGGTTGATCTATTTTATGAGGATCGTATTTGAGAATCTTGAGATTTTGAGATCAATTATGCGTTACTTTGGTATTGTAATGGAGATTTCGTGATTATCTGGGTAATTGTTCATTGAGATTTGAGACGTCTAGCCATGGGGACTTGGGCATGCGATTGATATTTGTGCAGTGTTGTTTTCAGATCATGATGGGCGGTTCATATCCCGGGATGTTTACCCTTAGTTTCGAGGACGAAACTCTTTCAAGGGGGGGAGTATGTAATACCCGGCCTTGTAGTCACTGTTATCATTCAGTAATTGTCACTCAAAAATTTTTTCACTCAGTAATAATTGTTAGGCGTATTTTTATACGCTTATTTATCTTTATTTTGTAGTGTTTTGGTGAGTGAAATCATCTAAATGAGCTTTTAATGCTTTAATTTTGTATGATTGACAGGAAATTGAAGTCCGGGAGCTAAAACGAGGCAAAACGGGCGAAAACGGCAAAACTGGACTATGAGCCGCGGCACAAGGAATCTGAGCCGCGGCACAGGAAGACACCAGCCGAAGGGCATAAGCTGTACTCTGTGCCGCGGCACAGCCCAGGTGAGCCGCGGCACAGAAGAATAAATTAACGCCCAGGCATTCAGCTTTTGCCGATGTGCCGCGGCACAGGTTCAATGAGCCGCGGCACACTTAGCGGGTTTTATAGGTCTGCGCGGATTTTGGGCCGTTTCAAAGCCAGTTTTCGACCGATTGAGACGGACGCATTTTACTGATGTGCTGAGCTATAAATAGGGTTTAAGACCCTAATTTAATTATCTTGGAATCATTGAATCTAATACCTTGGAGAGATTAAGCTTGGAGACGGCAGAAGAGGAGGAAAGCAGAAGAATTCAAGGGCGTATATGAGTCAAGAACGGAGGAATCCGAACTTCATATGCGTTTGAATTTTATGCTTTCGTTTATTTATTCTCGTATTTTCGCTTTTAGTATGTCGCTAAAGCCCTAATCTAGGGTTTTGATGAAACCTTTGTTTTGACGAATTGATTGAGATTATCCAATTTATTACCTTTTTATTGAGTTTTCCCAATTATGTTTAATGCTTGCAATTATCTGGCCAATAGTTGTATTGATTTAATCATTCACTTGAATCGGGAGAGGAGATTTGGTGAGGAACTATTGGTGAGGACCGTTTATTCTCGTGAGATAGGAATATACTCATAGGAACTACGTGGCCTTTAGGAGATTTCATGCTTTTGCCTATCGACGAGATAATTCACCTAGGGATAGAGTGCGTTAGTCGCCGTTAGATAAATCTATTGACCTCGGGAGAGGCGGTAGAATATATTAGCAATCTCCGCCTTCAATAAATTGGGAAAATCATTTATTACGGATAATCGAGAGTAAATTCGGATAAACTAAGGTGGATTCAGAACCCTAGACTTATTCATCATTTGATTCCTTTTATTCAAGCTATCATTTTCTGCTTAGTCTTTTATAAATTCTTTTAGTTATTAATCACAAAACCAAAATTCGATTGTTCAGATAAAATTGGAATACGAAAACATCGGTAGTTAGAGATTCAATCCTCGTGGGAACGATACTCTACTTATCACTTTATTACTTGTAAACGATGACGTGCACTTGCGTGTAGAAAATATCGCAACAAGTTTTTGGCGCCGTTGCCGGGGATTGAAAATTTTCTAATATCGATTTAAGTATTTCCAGTCTTAATTTGAACGTTTTATTTTTATTTTTGTGTATTTAATTTTGTTTATTCGTTTTTCCTTTCAGGACCTTTCGTTAGTGCATGAGAAGGCTCGGTAACGAAGGCCTACTACCTTTGGACACCGAGCTCGAGCGCACTCTAAGAAGGAACAAAAAGGAGAAAAGAGAGTTGCATTTACGGCCAACATGGCCGAGAATATTGAAATCCAGGGAGGAGACAACCAAGTGCGGCAAGTTCAACCGGAACTAGCTCTTAGAGATTATGCCATGCCGCAGGTCAACGCTAATTTTTCGGGAATTCGGCGTCCCACTATCCAAGCTAATAATTTTGAGATCAAGCCCGCCATTATTCAGATGGTGCAGGCGAGCCCATTCTGTGGACTGCCGAAGGACGACCCGAATGCCCACATTGCTTCGTTCCTTGAGATATGCGACACATTTAAAACTAATGGTGTCACCGACGATGCCATCCGATTGAGGCTTTTTCCTTTCTCTTTGAGGGACAAAGCAAAGTTTTGGTTAAATTCTTTACCGCCGGGGTCGATTACAACATGGGAGAGGTTAGCGCAAGCCTTCCTTGCAAAATTTTTCCCACCAGCTAAGACGGCGCGGTTGAGAAACGAGATAACCACTTTTGCCCAGTACGATATGGAATCGCTCCACGAGGCGTGGGAGCGATATAAAGAATTGCTACGAAGATGCCCTCATCACGGCATTCCTGATTGGCTTCAGCTTCATACATTTTATAATGGTTTGAGTGCTTCTACACGCACTCTTGTCGATGCGGCCTCCGGTGGGACCTTCATGGGAAAATCTATGGCCGAGGCTCACGTGCTTTTGGAAGATATGGCCGAAAACGCATACCAATGGCCATCAGAAAGATTGACACCGAAGAGAGTAATGGAAGTTTCGAGCAATGATCCGATTTCCACCTTGTCAGCTCAAGTCGCCGCTTTGACACAACAACTTCAGACATTTTCGCACGCACCAGCCCCCGTTACCATAGAGACATGCAATTGGTGTAACGGATCACCCCCGAGTGCGGAATGTCAATTTGGAAATCCGTTCGAGCAAAATCAGATGGAACAGGCTCAATTTGTGGGAAGTGGGAATCGACCGAATAACCCGTACTCCAATACTTATAATCCGGGGTGGCGCAATCATCCTAACTTTGCATGGAGAAACGGACAAAGCTCACACCAGCCCTCGTTCGCCCAGAATCAACAGCAGCCCCCTTCCGCTCCCAAAGTATCTCTCGAGGAAGCACTTGCAAAGTTAGCGGCAAATACGAGTCAATTTATGACCCGTACGGAAGCTACATTACAAAATCATTCTGCTTCCATTCGGAATTTGGAGGTCCAGCTGGGCAAAATCGCTAATGTGTTGACAGCTCGTCCGGAGGGAGCATTGCCGAGTACAACAGAGACAAATCCTAGAGAGAGTCTAAATGCAATTAGCTTGAGAAGCGGGAGAGAGGTGCTGGATCAGCCCGAGCAGGGTAAAGAGAAGAAGGTGATTGAGGAAGAGATGAATCTAAAGCCAGAGGAGTCGAAGGAATTGAAGCCGGATAACTCGAAGACATGTGTCCCCCCCGTTCCGTTTCCGCAGAGACTACAGCAAAAAAGGGCGGACAAACAATTTTCCAAGTTCCTCGATGTGTTCAAAAAGCTTCACATCAATATTCCGTCACGACGCATTGGAGCAGATGACGAGTTATGTCAAGTTCATGAAAGAGATATTATCGAAGAAGAGAAAGCTTGAGGAGTTCGAAACGGTCACCTTGACAGAGGAGTGCAGTGCTATTCTTCAAAAGAAGCTCCCACCTAAATTGAAAGATCCGGGAAGCTTCAACATACCGTGCACCATGGGGAATCTTTCGTTTAATAAGGCACTATGCGATCTTGGTGCGAGTATCAACCTCATGCCTCTGTCAATTTTCAAAAAGCTGAATATTGGGGAAGCTAAGCCAACCACAGTCTCATTACAATTGGCGGATCGATCGATAAAATATCCGAGGGGAGTGATCGAGGATGTTTTAGTTAAAGTTGATAAGTTCATCTTTCCGGCTGATTTCATCGTACTCGACATGGAGGAAGATGAAAATATTCCAATCATCTTGGGACGACCATTTCTAGCCACGGGCCGAACCCTTATAGACGTGGAAAAGGGAGAGTTAACTCTGAGGGTCCAAGACGAGCAAGTTACTTTTCAAGTGTTCAAATCGTTCCCATGTCCCGGAAGTGGTGATAAAGGATCACAAATTGAAGGTGTGGATGTTGTTGAAAGAGGAAAGCACCGAAAACATCGTCGGTGGGAAAATGCAGATCTTGTGTTAAATGACCCGAGTTTTAAGAAGGAGGTGGAACGAGTGGCGTTCCTCGAGCATGAGGAAAATCACGCAATCGTGAGTTCGTTTGTGAAGGAGGAGAGTGAGCCGAAAGCCAAGTGGAAAATTAGTCATGGAGAAACCGGGTGTTTCGGGAAGTTATTCACGTCGAAACCTTTTCGCAAACAACATTTGATGACCGAACCAAATTGAACCACCGATGACCAATGGTCATAATTTTTACCAAAATATAAACGGTTCGATGAATGGGGCGGAAGCCAAATGGAGTTTGCGAGCGAACTAACGTTGTCCAATAGGTCCTATGAAGACTATAAACTTAGCGCTTCTCGGAGGCAACCCGAGTTCGTAGTTGTAGATTTTTGCATTTCTTTATTTTTCTTGTATTCGTGATTCTTATTTTTCATCATTTTTGTGCTTCTATTTGCTTCGCCTCGTTTTTAACGTCTTCTTCTCAAAATTCTCAGGGAAAGTTCCAGGAAGAAATCAAGTATGAGCCGCGCACAGGTATTGTGAGCCGCGGCACACATCAATCGCCAGGGGAGGCTAAACCAACTGTACCATGTGCCGCGGCACGGCATAAATGAGCCGCGGCACACTTGAGCACTGAGCCGCGGCACACGGAATTTGAGCCGCGGCACACGAAAAAACGAGAACACAGTAATAGGATCAGACCTTGTGCCGCGGCTCACTTTAGCTGTGCCGCGGCACACTATGCGGAATCCGAAAGGCCAGGTAGCATATAACACGCTTTCGGCCGGCACTATCAGGTACGCTTTCCCTTCTCCTATGCCTTCCCTCCCCTGCGCGACCGACCGACCAAGTTTTTCAAATTTTTTTTTCCTGCGATTTTTCTTGCAATCTTCGAAAAGGTACGTTTCAAACCTTTAATCTTTACTTGCTTATGGTTTATATTTGGAAGTTGTGTATGCGTTTGATGAATGGAACATGCTTATTTTTCCTTCAAATAGTTTTGTGATTGTCAGAGAATAACAGGGTAGTTTTATAGAATTTCAATGGTTAAATCAGAATATCAATGAGTTGAATGTGTTTAGTTGATGATGATTGACTTATGTTTTGATTTTTGAGGGTTGAATCGAGCTAGAACTATGTTTATTCTTCAAGTAAACTTGTGCCCTCAAGGTGTCTGATAAATTGCCTAAATAAAAAAATTTTCTTTGAAAAGGCAATCGTTTTGAATTTTCGTGCAACGTATATGTTTTGAATTTACAGCAAGCCCACCCCTTACATCCAGGTTACATGATTAAGTCCAATTTCATCTTTCTCTCGTGTATGCTTTATTTTCTTAAATTAGGAATTTCTGGCTGGACATCCTTAGCCGAACATTGATCATTGTTATCATTTTTGCGTGAATTAACCCTCGTGTTTCACTTTTTAGGATTGATTATGGCGCGCACAAAGAAGCTGACCAAGCGTGCTAGGACCGAGTCATCCACTACTCGAGGGGAGACCTCTCGGGGTCGGGCCGAGGCGGAGGGGCACCAATTTTCGGATCCCGAAATTCACAAAATATTCAACGAAAAGATCCGCCCACGACCACTTATTCCCGAGAGGGGTTTTACTCCAGCTCCTCAGGACGGGGAGTTGCTCACGATGATTGACGAGATGGGATGGGCCAGATTTACCGCACCTCCCGAGCCAGCAGTCATCTCGATCGTCCAGGAGTTTTACGCCAGCGCTCTGCTGAAGCATATCCGGGCAGGGCATACGTTGCCGTCTTTAGAGTCTCGGACTCAGGTCGACGTCCGAGGGATTACAGTTGATTTCTCCCCGACTGCTATTCGGAGGCTTTTTGGGTTTCCGGCGGTTGACGAGTAAGCCTATACCCGAGTGATGACCAGCCTCACTAAGGAGGCCCTGCTTGAGACCATTGCACCCAGACCGATCGGGAGCAATGAGCACGAGCTCTTCCACTTTTCACTTCAGAGCTCGCGCCTCGGCGGCTCGGCGAGCCTCGGCTTTACTTTATTTGCGCACGCATTGACCCCACCTCCCGAGATCCGCATGCTTTTTCTCTCCGCGCCCGGATACTTTTGCTATCACCTCCGGCCAGAGTTTCGATGTGGCCCCCATTCTCGGTCCGATCTATCTTCCGGAGTATCCAGGGGGCCAAGACGGGTTGAAGCACCCCTCCCTCATCTGCGCTTTATGCCGGCAATGGCCGACGTGGTCGGGCCGACGAGCCGATGCTTGCCCCACAGGCCCCGATCGACAACCGCATCATATCGCACTTTGACCGGTGGGGCGGAGCGCCGGCACACGCCGGGGCGAGGATTTTTGCTCGAGGAGGCTCACGAGGATCCCCGAGCCGCTTTTGTTGACGCACGGAGAGGCGGCCCGCACTCGGCAGAGCGAGGTTGGAGGAGCTGTTTGATGGGTCATGGAGGATTTGAGGAGACAGAGAGAAGAGCATAGGGAGGAGCTGAGGAGAGAGAGAGAGAGGAGCTGAGAGAGGAGTTGAGGATAGAGAGAGATGAGATGAGGAGAGAGAGAGAGAGCTGGATGGCTGCCATGCGGGAGGAGCAGCGGGCGGCGCGGGAGAGTGTTGTTGCTGCCGCCAGAGCCGAGATGAGAGAGCAGCTCACGGCCGCCCGACGAGCGGCGAGGCGTCTTGCCGCGAGGATGCTTATCATCGAGCACCTCGCCGCATGGACGGCCCACATCATGCATCCCGACGGCCATTTATCGCGCCCGCCTTGGCCACCACACCACCCTCCTCACCGGACGATGCCGGCACCGGCTCTGAGCAGATCGAGGGGAGTACTTGACCTTTTACTTTTCTTGCATTTCATTTTTGTCCATTGAGGTCAATGTACGTCCTAAGTTTGGGGGAGGGATTTACATTCAGTCTACATTCATTGCTGTACTCTATTTTCTTGTTGTACATTATATTTTGTTGCACTTTTCTTTTCTTTGCGAAAATATTTTTTTTAGATAGCCTTGCTTGCCGTAGTTTTTCTTTATTCGTGAATTTTCGTGCTTCTATTTGTGTGATACTGATGTTACGACACTGTTTTTCTCTCTGAAGAAGCGGGCGAGTTCTAGTCGAGTTGTAGTCAGTTATTTCTGTTCTGCTTAGTATTCAGTTAGGTCCGAAATTGTTCGTGATTGTAGAGGTCTTGGCAGATAAGAGACGATACATACTTGTTTTTAAATCCCCATCAATACGTTGGCTACAGTTTCCGGATAGTGAGTCGTACTGTTTCTTTAGTCGTGTTGGCACTTAGATTGAGTTTAGAGTCGGTCAGTTTTTCCCAAAAGTCGAGATAAGTGTTCTATAAAGGGAAGTCTAGTAACCGGGGGTATTCGCGTGACCCGTTGTTTACTCTCGCGTAAAACGACGACCCCGATTAGTCTAGTGATTTAGTTTTTTCTCATGTGCCAATGATAGGAGCCTAGTAACCGGGGTATTCGCGTGACCCATTGTTTACTCTCGCGTAAAACGACAACCTTGATTAGGACATGCGGATATTATGTATTAGAGTTGTTTATCCGCCGTAGACGGGAACTTAGTAACTAGAAGCATCCATGTGCCCCATGAGTGTCTTTTACGTCAAACGGTTTCCTAATACATGAGAATGGAAGTTCCACCCTAGGATTATCCCGATGAAACATCCCGAGATCCTAACCTAGTGGTCGACTCGAATCAAATTCTTGAGCATATTTATATAAGGGGATACTGTCCGAGGTTTATTTGTTATGAGACTCGTGAAAATTGTGCCTTTAGACGTGGAACGCGACGAACTAGCTTGTTTATGTTAGCCTTTCATATTGACGGTCGATTTGACTCACGTTTTGTTGATCTTTGAGTGGATTTTCTTCATGAACGAGCGATTAGGACTGAACTTGATTACTTTGCGTAATCATTATTCGAGTGCATTCGCTTTTATGACACTCGTGTTATTTAGAGAGAATTACAGGATAGTATTGATTAGGTTGAACACTATGAGTTGCACGATTATTCACGACATTCTTTTATTGACTTTAATTCTTTTTGCTTGAGGACAAGCAAAGGCTTAAGTTTGGGGGTATTTGTTAGGCGTATTTTTATACGCTTATTTATCTTTATTTTGTAGTGTTTTGGTGAGTGAAATCATCTAAATGAGCTTTTAATGCTTTAATTTTGTATGATTGACAGAAATTGAAGTCCGGAGCTAAAACGAGGCAAAACGCGAAACGGCAAAATCGACTATGAGCCGCGACACAAGGAATCGAGCCGGCAGAGGAAGACACCACCAAGGGCGAGTAGTCAGTACGTGCCGCGACGCCTCGTGAGCCGCGCACGTAAGAATAAATTAACGCCTGTGCATTCGACTTTTGGCGATGTCCCGCACAGTTCTGAGCCGCGGCACACTTAGCGGGTTTTATAGGTCTCGTGGATTTTGGGCCGTTTCAAAGCCGATTTCGACCGATTGAGACGGACGCGCTTTTATCGATGTGCTGAGCTATAAATAGGGTTTAAGACCCTAATTTAATTATCTTGGAATCATTGAATCTAATACCTTGGAGAGCTTAAGCTTGGAGACGGCAGAAGAGGAGGAAAGCGTAAGAATTCAAGGGCGATATGAGTCAAGAACGGAGGAATCCGAACTTCATCTCGCGTTTGAATTTTATGCTTTCGTTTATTTATTCTGTATTTTCGCTTTTAGTATGTCGAGCTAAAGCCCTAATCTAGGTTTTGATGAAACCTTTGTTTTTGGAATTGATTGAGATTATCCAATTTATTACCTTTTTATTGAGTTTTCCCAATTATGTTTAATGCTTGCAATTATCTGGCCAATAGTTGTATTGATTTAATCATTCACTTCGAATCGGGAGAGGAGATTTGGTGAGGAACTATTGGTGAGGACCGTTTTATTCTGTGAGATAGGAATATACTCATAGGAACTACGTGGCCTTTAGGAGATTTGATGCTTTTTGCCTATCGACGAGATAATTCACCTAGGGATAGAGTGCGTTAGTCGCCGTTAGATAAATCTATTGACCTTGGGAGAGGCGGTAGAATATATTAGCAATCTCCGCCTTCAATAAATTGGGAAAATCATTTATTACGGATAATCGAGAGTAAATTCGGATAAACTAAGGTGGATTCAGAACCCTAGACTTATTCATCATTTGATTCCTTTTATTCAAGCTATCGTTTTCTGCTTAGTCTTTTATAAATTCTTTTAGTTATTAATCACAAAACCAAAATTCGATTGTTCAGATAAAATTGGAATACGAGAACATCGGTAGTTAGAGATTCAATCCTCGTGGGAACGATACTCTACTTATCACTTTATTACTTGTAAACGATGACGTGCACTTGCGTGTAGGAAATATCGCAACAATAATCATTCATCATTCATGTTCATTCATTCATGTTCACCGTTCGGACTAATGTTGAGTCGTGTATCGATATCATTCATTGTTTCAACCTTGCTTGAGAATCGAGACGAGAATATTATCTTGATCGTTATAATTACTTCATTAATCGATGTTGATATTGGAGTCCATATTAGCGACTCTATTGTGACCGTTTCATCATTCTGAGAATGATTAATTCTACACTTTTTGTCATCGGAGTTCGTATCGGTGTCGTTCTGTTGAGTTCCGTGTTCTTAAGCGACTTTTCCACGTATGAGTTCGACTTTATAAAATCACCATTAATTATTGGAAACTCCAAAAATTCTGAATCTTTTCAATATTATATAGCATCAAGTTAGCTTTCCATTAGTTCAAACGGTGAATGAATCGGTGTCCGAACGAAGGAGTTATGGTCGAAATAGCTAAAACTGCATTGTGTGCCTTTTCATCTTTGGAGCGGGTGTCAGACGCGGGCCGCGCCCTTCCCGGGCCGCGGCACAAAGCCGATGTCTTGGGTTGTTTTTGGCCGTGGGCGCGGCACACTCGATGCTGCCGTGGCACACAAGTTTGCGAGCCTATTTTCAGCGGGTTTCATGAGAATCAAGCTCATTTTCATCATTTTCCTTCTTCCTCTCCTCCTTGGGCGATTTGTGGGCGATAGTTTGGGTGATTCAGCATCACTATACTCAGATAATTTCATCTTCTTCAAGTTGTGGTGTGGATTAACAACATGTTTGTGGATTCTTCATCCTAATCAAGGTAATTTTTCATTGAAGCTTGAATTTCGGGATTTGAAGGTTTTATTCCCAATCTCTTTGAGTTAGCTTGCTTTTATGCTGAAATATGTTAGATATGGATTATATATCTTGGATACTTGTATTCTTATGGATTCATTGATGTAATTTTCATAATTTGTGAATCATTGAGGAATTTTTCAAGAACACCTTGGTGTTGACTTTGGATTTTTGGGGGGTTTCGACTTGATGTTGTTGAAATCCCGATTTAAGTATTCCTATTGGATTATTGATAGTATTCATGAGGTTTTGTTGGATTGAATCATCCATCGGAGGTTGGTTTTTGATATAATTGAGTTTTGGTTGTAAATAATTGGAGATTGTTTACAACGTGTTTGTTTAAATGCCCCAATGAGCTTCGGGTAGTGTTGTTTCGACTTTTGAGTTGGTGGTGATCATGCTTGTTCATATATTGAGCGAATTTTTGGTATTTGTATTGTTCAAGGTTGTCCGCGCGGCCGATATTCTTCAAGGACGTTGATCGTGGAAGGACTTTCTCGCCGTCGGATTGAGGCAAGTTTTATACTTGTACTAGTCAATGAGATTAATGTTATCATATATATATGTTAATATGTTGTATCATTACGAGACTTAGTCTCTTCATGAGTTCATTGATATTAAGGGATCGTTCGATACGATACTCTTCGGCAATGGTGCCAAATGTTAATAAATGTTATTGTCGATGGCCGGTTCGTGGTATCGATGTATCGATTGTTGTCATTGATATGGATGTCGAATTAAGACATTGTTGTAATCATTGTTATTCATGTTGGTGTTTTGTCATTAAAACTGTATTGGCCGATTAAAGGCATTAGCGTATTCATTTCTCATCTTTGTCGTCGGTAACCGACTAAAGGTGCTGAGGCATCCTTCGTATCATTGTTATCGATTGGCCGTTCTCAGGCAATCGAGGTATTCACTCATTCGTTATATCATTGTTATCGGTTGGCCGTTCTCAGGCAAATCAAAGTGTTCAATCATTCATCATATCATTGTTATCGGTTGGCCGTTCTCAGGCAAATCGAAGTGTTCAATCATTCATTATATCATTGTTATCGATTGGTCGCCCTAAGGCAATCGAAGTAATCAATCATTTACTGAATCATCCGCTGCATCATTGTTATCGGTTGGCCATTCTAAGGCCATCGAGGTATTGAATTGGGACTGTCGAGGACGGTGCCCATCCGTGAATTACTGTCTTCGTGTGGGCCGACTCAAGGCAGCATACTATCATGCTTGTGATTTCGGTAATCTTTGAATCGTTGCCGTCTGTGTTTAATTGTGTTTTGGAGTCTAGTCTCGGCTAGTGCTCATTAAGGGGTAAGTTTGGTGGGGCCTGAACCTTCGCGGTTGTTTCCCCCAACACCTACAACTCAGTAGGTCAACGACCATTGGATGGTTTCATTATGGGGTAAGTTTGGTGGGGACTGAACCTTCGCGGTTGTTTCCCCCAACACCTACAACTCAGTAGGTCAATGGCCATTAGATGGTTTCATTGTGATACGGCTTCGTGCCGTGGCTTCGGCCCTTATTCTCATACGGCTTCATGCCGTGGCTTCGGCCCTCATTGTGATACGGCTTCGTGCCGTGGCTTCGGCCCTTATTGTGATACGGCTTCGTGCCGTAGCTTCAGCCCTCATTGTGATACGGCTTCATGCCGTGGCTTCAGACCTCATTGTGATACGGATTTGTGTCGTGGCTTCGGCCCTCATTGTGATACGACTTCGTGCCATGGCTTTGGCCCTCATTAGTACAGCTTCGGGCTGTTTTGGTTTCAGGTGATTGTGATATTTACAGCTTCGGTTGAGTGGCTTTCAGGCATTTGTGATGTCTTGGTAATTTCATTGGAGCCTTCGGGCATTGTGATTTATATTTAATTCAGTCCTGGTGTGGTTCTTGTTCGTGTAATTCATTGTGGTGCTTTATAAGTTATGATTCACCGTTGGGCATTCACGTTATAACCTGTTGAGTAGGTATTATTCATATGCTGTGGGCATAGTGTTTCACGAATGCTTGGTTCTTAACTTGGTTTGTGAGCATCTCGTATTATTATCATTTTACCGTTTCATGCTGCCTTTGGATGCATATCATGTTATACATGTATTTGATGTTCATTATCTGGATGACTGACCCCGTGGGGCCGGAACATGTTTTCATGTTTTAGGTGCTTGCGAGGAGAGAGTTGAGACACAGGGGCATGATGATGGCGACGAGGCATTCGAGCGATACTAGTCGGAGTTGTTCATGTTGGTCAGTCAGTTGGGGTGTACTCCAGTTTTATCAGTTGATGTATTTTCATTTTTGGCCATGTAAGCCCATCACTGTCTTTAAAATTCCTTATCGGAATATTGTGTCAGTTATCATATTAAGGGCTGTGGTTGCTCTTGTTGGTTAATTTAATGTAATGTCAGTCGTGTTCGCCTGGTGGATCTCCTGGTGTGGGGTTCACGGCACTGTAATGAACCAATGGGATTTGAGGGTGTTAGATAATATTGCAGCAGATAAGCAAACATCAAATACAAACTTGAACACAATACTACACAGTCAGTATACTAAAATAAATCATGATAACACTTTCAAGAGAATGTTTAGGGAAATCATTCAAGACTGATGTAATTAAATCAAATGAACAACTCTATAAAACAGTAACTGTATTTTTTTGTAACGTCCATTTTCCAAGAAAGACAACATTGTTATGTCATTTGTGAAGTAACTGTATGGTTTTGTACGTGGCATTGTTACACCAACTTAAACCCAGGCTCTATTCAGAGGTTTTATGGAGACATGTCAGGTTTCCAGCCGATAAACTCAAACATACAACACAATCACAATGTTCGTTTACAACAGAAGCCAGCCCTTGATGTAATTAAAAAGTAGGGCAGACGCGTGTGTCCACAACGAATATCAAGAAAATGTGGAATTTGGGATCTATTCAAATATATAAATCAAAGACGGAACAACATTGTATGAACGAGCAGAAAGCAGTAAGGGGCAAATCGATAATCGAGAGACAAACATGCAGTAACATTACAGGAGATAAACAAACATCAAATACAAACCTGAGAAAAATACATGCAGGTACGACTACAGCCAAAAAAAGTAGTTACCGTGGGAGCAGAAAATCTTTCAGTCAAGTGATATAAAATCTAATATCAGAGAATATAGCATGAAATGTATTAGAGCAATGCAATCTAAAGCACAAGGCATCTGCCACACAGTTAATATATTAAATTAAAGCAGGAAAGCACTATTAAGAGCATGTTCAGGGAAATCACCCAAGACTGAGGTATTTAATTCCAAGGAACAACTCTATAAAACAATAACTGTAAGTTTTTGTAACGCCAAGTCATTTGTGAAGTAACTGTATGTTCTTTGCAAGTATAAAATGAAAAGGAAGTGGTTCCAGAAGACATCTAATATGTTAACACCCCCAAAACCATCCGGGATATTACAGCGCCATGGGTCCCGCGCCGGAACCCACCAGGCTATTTAAAACGCCAAAAGGCCGATGATGGTAATATTTTAAATACTCAAATATTTTCAAAGGCATAGTTCTCAAATACCGTCATGAAATACCTTTTGAAAATACAAGGCGAAATGCCAAAACTCAATAGTTCAAAATGTACGTTAAGCCACCACTTAAACGCACCGATAAAATAGTTGGGAAAAAGAGTTAATGAAATATCCCAAGTTCGCAAAATGCCAAAGGGCCATTTTGAAAGTACATACGAGTTGGTAAAGATACCGAAAAGCCATTTTAAAATACGCACGCAGTGGAAATAAAACAACCAGAAATAAATACTCAATTCTCCAAAAACATGCCACAACCAGTATCACTCGGTAAGCTCACCCCTTCACTGTAATACCCCCAAGACATTCAGGGCATATTACAGCGCCGTGGACCCCACACTATGGAATCCACCAGGCTAACGTACCAAACACGACATTCGACAATGACGAGCAATCATCAATAAAACGACAATTCAAGTAAAAGACTCCAAACCGACAAATAAAATTTGACATCAAATCCACTTCCCAAAACAGGAACACAACATTAACAAATTCAAACAGGAAGTACTCGAGTACTTAAACCAATTTTATAATACAGAAATCCCAAAATCAGACATCAATAAGAATTGACAGAACACCAATAATCAACTTCTGGACAATATCATGCTTGCCCATCATCCTCATACGGCTCGGGTGCTCGCTTGTCCCCATGATCAATACCTGAAATACAAAAAGTATTTCCCCCATTTAAGGGGTTAGCGACAACTGCTAGTGCAAGTACAATCCATTTGAATTACATTCTAATCAGATGAATATATGCGCCAAAAAGTCATTTTAGAAAACATTTTATATTCCGGAATATTTACAATGTACAATCACAAAACACATTATCTCCAACAAATCACAATTCAAAGTTAACTGTTGGTACAAGACTCACGGCCACCGTACCCCGCAGAGCCCCGTCGGACATCCCTGGGTGGCTAACCACAGTTCACGATACGCACACTCACGGCAATACGTATCCCTAGAGGCCCCGTCGGACCGTCCCTAGGTGAACATACACATAACCATCCACAACAACCATGATACAGCCATAATTCAAATACTAGAACATGTAAACAAATGTAAAGTACTTGCCTTTGAGACATTCTTGAAGAAACAGAAGTGAAACACGACTACGAACGGTCTGGGTGGAAAACGATGGTTCCTAAACGAAGGATCAACACAGTTCAGTCCCAACGGACAACAATACTCTATTGGAATACACCCCTAACCCCAATTACATGATACGACAATGAACGATCAATCGATACGGGCGAGGGTTTACGCAAAATCTCCCCGTATTGTTAATTCGCGGATTAAAATCAAGGAAATTGGATTTAGAATCACTTAATAACAATAATCGGTGAGGAATATCACAACATACTAGAGTAATTCGAGTCCAATTAGCAAAACCCGAAAAAACCCCCAAAGTTGACAAGTTAGGGTTCTAGACGAAAATACCTTGAATTCGGACGATGGAGGATAATTATGCTGATGATAATATGTTAACACGACTCTACGGTGATGGAAATTGAAGATCACTCCGATCAGTACTAGTGGAAATCATCTCTGAAGTCGCACGTCGAAGAAAACGAAGAGAAAAGAATAAAATCATTGCTCAAATCGCCACGACTTATATAATTTGTGAAGTTAGCGCACGCTAATCGTCATATATAGCGCGCTAACGGGCCGTGACAGTCCAAAGAGCTATCGCCACCATTCGCTAGCGTACGCTAACAATAGGGAGTTAGCGTACGCTAACTGCACATCGGTAGCGCACGCAAGGCAACAGGAGTAGCGTGCGCTACCTGCACAGCAGTTCAATACTGCTGCTCACATCAGCAGTGAGCTACTGTCGAGGGTACAAAACACGAAACGCACTACGAGACTAGAATCCAGAAACATAAACGCGAAGCATACAAGACGAAGGAGCTAAGCGCTGAAAGAAAATACAATTCTGACCACCGGAGGGTCCGTAATGCGACAACGAAAATGGGATTCCCTAAACTATTAGGAAATTACAAAAATGGTCCAAGTGCCCGAAAATCACGAAATGACGTCGGATTTACAAACCGAAAGTTTCAACATGACCAACTAAACCATACGAACTTGTACAAACCAAGAAACAACGAAAACGAACGAGTTTCACGAGAATCGAACGTTCACACGGCAAAACATGTCATAAATTGAAATTACGTGAAAACATCACCAAAACTCGTCTAAATGGAAAAAATCCAAGAATAAAGTAGATTCAAAATGTCGAAACGGTTACAAGCGAGTCGATAAAAATAAACATACACCAAAAATGGAAACTGCTAAAAATGGAAAGTTACGGATATTACATTCTCCCCCTCTAAAATAAAGTTTCGTCCCGAAACTTAAGAATCAAAAAGCTCGGAGTGCCTCGAACGCATATCCTCCTCCAACTCCCACGTCGCTTCTTCTACTTCGTACCTTGACCATTGCACCTTAACCAAAGGAATGGTTTTGCGCCTTAACTGCTTGTCGTGACGCTCCAAAATCTTGACGGGCCTCTCTTCAAATGTAACATCCTTCTCGATCTCTACGTCCCCAAAGTCAATAATGTGGGACGGGTCCGGAACGTACTTCCTCAACTGGGAAACTTGAAATACGCTATGCACATGACTCAGCGACGGAGGTAAAGCCAAACGGTATGCCAACTCACCGACTCTCTCCAATACCTCGAAAGGTCCAATATACCTCGGGCTGAGTTTCCTCTTCTTCCCAAAATGGAAAACTCCCTTCGTCGGAGACACTCTCAACAGAACATGATCTCCCACCTCAAACTCCAGAGTTCGACGCCTAACATCCGCATAAGACTTTTGTCGACTCTGAGCAGCCAATATTCTCTTCCTAATCAATTCAACTTTCTCCCTCGTCTCCAACACAAGGTCCGGCTCGGTGCCAACCAAATCGGACGGCTCATCCCAACATATCGGTGATTGGCAATGTCGGCCATAAAGTGCCTCATACGGTGCCATCTTAATCGACGCGTGCCAGCTATTATTATAAGTAAACTCAATTAAGGCCAAATGCTCCTCCCAGTCACTACTCCAATCTAACGCACACGCGCGCAACAAATCCTCGAACGTCTGAATGGTACGTTCGGACTGCCCATCGATCTGGGGATGGAACGAAGTGCTCAAACGTAATCGTGTCCCCAATGCCTTATGTACCGCCTGCCAAAAATGCGATACAAATCGGCCATCTCTATCTGAAATAATGGTCCTCGGCGTACCATGAAGCCTCACTATCTGTGCGATAAAAATACGAGCCAACTTTTCTGGACCCCAAGTATCCTTGATGCCCAGAAAATGTGCCGACTTAGTCAGTCGGTCTACAATCACCCACACCATATTCATACCAGTTTTCGTCCTCGGCAAACCCGTGACAAAATCCATAGAGATATCCTCCCACTTCCACTTCGGGATGGGAAGTGGTTTCAACAACCTGGCTGGCCGCTGATGCTCAATCTTGACTTGATGACAAGTCAAACACTTAGCCACAAACTGAACTACCTATTTCTTCATGTCGTTCTACCAGAAATTCCTTCTCAAATCTTTATACATTTTACTCGAGCCCGGATGGACTGAGTAAGGTGACGCATGAGCCTCTCGCATAATACTCTGTCTCAGTTCCGAGTCGTTCGGAACACACAACCGACCTCGGAATCTCAACACTCCATCCTCATGAATAACGAATCCCGGGGCTTTCCCCTTCCCTACACTCTCTCGAAGCTGAATAAACACCGGGTCCTCCAACTGTCCCGATTTAATGTCATCGACCAGAGATGAAGAAATCTCAAGAGTACGTAACTGCCCGGAACTCTCTAGCAGTACAACCTCAATGCTCAACCTCGTAAACTCTCGTTGAAGTCCCGACTGGGCCGTAAATAGCTCAAGCGCCCGAAGCGATACCGATTTCCGGCTCAAGGCATCTGCTACCACATTAGCCTTGCCCGGATGATAGAGGATCTCGAGATCGTAATCCTTAATCAATTCCAACCACCTCCTCTGCCTCATATTAAGCTCTTTCTGGGTGAAAATGTACTTTAGGCTCTTGTGATCAGTGAAAATCTGACACGATGAGCCATACAAGTAATGATGCCAGATCTTCAACACAAATACGACTGCGGCCAACTCAAGATCGTGCGTAGGGTAATTCAATTCATACGGTTTCAACTGACGGGAAGCATAGGCAATCGTCCTCCCGTGCTGCATAAGTACGCATCCGAGCCCTTGGCCCGAAGCATCACTATAAACTGAGAAACCATCATTACCACTCGGTAAAGCCAAAACGGGAGCGGTCGTCAACCGCTTCTTCAACTCCGCAAAACTATTCTGCCTCTCATCGGTCCACGCAAACTTCTCCCACTTTTGTAACAACTGAGTCAGCGGTCGAGCGAGCTTAGAGAACCCCTCGACGAATCTACGGTAATACCCGGCTAATCCCAGAAAACTGCGGACCTCCTTCACGTTCTTGGGCGGCGCCCAATCTAACACTGCCTCTACCTTATGTGGGTCCACACGAACACCCTCGGCCGAGATCACATGACCGAGAAACATAACCTCCCTTAACCAAAACTCGCACTTTGAGAACTTCGCAAAAAGATGCTGAGTTCTCAAAATATCTAGCACGATATGCAAATGACGGGCGTGCTCCTCCTCGCTCCTCGAGTAAATCAGGATGTCATCGATAAAAACGACTACACACTTATCGAGGTACTCGATAAAGACTTTTTTCATAAGCTGCATGAACACGGAGGGGGCGTTGGTTAGCCCAAAAGGCATAACCACAAACTCGTAGTGACCATATCTCATCCGAAAGGCCGTCTTCGGAATGTCGGTATCCTTCACTCGGAGCTGATAATACCCCGATCTCAAATCAATCTTCGAAAACACAGTTGACCCTTGCAACTGATCAAACAAATCATCAATCCTCGGGAGCGGATACTTGTTTTTGATGGTCACTTTGTTCAACTCTCGGTAGTCGATACACAAACGAAGTGACCCATCCTTCTTCTTCACAAACAAGACCGGTGCGCCCCAAGGTGAAGCGCTCGGTCGAATATACCCCATGTCTAGCAACTCTCCCAACTATTTCTTCAGCTCCAGCATCTCGGCAGGCGCCATACGGTATGGAGTCTTAGAGATCGGTGCTGCACCCGGCTCTAAATCGACGGTAAACTCAACTTCTCGGTCCGGCGGCAAACCCGGCAACTCGTCTGGGAAAACATCAGGATACTCACACACTACCGGAATAGACGAGAGCTCGACTCCCCCTTCTTACGATATCAAAGCATAACACCAATAGCCCGTGCAACCTCCCCGAAGAAGTCTCACCGCCCTCAAGGCGCTGATCAGTAATCTCTGGCTACTCCGCTTACGCCCCACAAAAGAATGCTCGGTACCATCAGAGGCTAACATCGAAACGGTTCTCGTTCTATAATTCATGATCGCCCCATGACGGTCCAGCCAATCCTCACCCAGAATCAAATCCTCATCTCTAATATCTACCGCGATCATATTAGAAGGCCAATCCCTCCCCGCGATACTCACAGAAAAATCTCTAATCTCACGGTCCCCCACGATGCTATCCCCGCTAGGAAGTTTAACAACAAAAGGCTCACAAGCAACAAGGTAATCAACATACAGACGACGCACACAATCCATAGATATAAAAGAATGCGTAGCACCAGAATCGAACAATACGGAAACTGGATGATCAAGGATGTGGACGGTACCTGTAGCCACCGTCGCGTCGGGATCTCCGGCACGCCTCATCTCATACACACGGGGCGGAACAGACCCCGCACTAGAAGCTCCCCCTCTAGAAGGTTGCCCACGTCCTCGACCTCTACCAAAACTCTGTTGCGGCTGAGGAACTGTCGGTGCCTGATTCACACTCGGCTCTCCCGCAGTTGGGGCTGATATCTGAGTAACTGGAGCTTGAGCTGCATACGTACAAAACTTAGCACGATGACCCATCCGACCTCAAGCAAGACACTGAATTGGAGGCCTATCACACTCACTCATCATGTGGCCCGGACGACTACAGTTGAAGCACGTAGGACCACGAACGGAACCAGCAGGAGCAGACCTAGAACCGTTTCCTCGACCAACTGATGGCGATCGACTCAAGACTCGCGAACTGACCGAGCCTTCTGATACCCTCCGACTTGCCTCCCGAAACCGACCGAGGTCTTCTCGCTTCTTTCCTTCTGTTGCCGTCTGCCGCAGTAAAACGACATCTCATAAGCCATCGCTTTATTCGATAATCTTTCAAAGTCGTGCACCCTGCACGGACATGTAGTGGCGCACCCTCGGTTTCATCCGCATATCAAAGTGGCGGATCTTATCAAGCTCATCTCGGACTTGGTTTCTCACATAATGCAGCTGTTGATTGTAGTCTTTGATAGCTTGAGAAATAGGAACATCCTGGGGCTTAGCCTCAAAGAAGGCTCGGATCCTCCCCTCTTTCACTGGCTATGGACATAATTCGTCTTCCATCAAATCCCGAAACTCTGCCCATGTAGCTGCCCGGTCATGCAGTTTCACCGCTTGCCACCACGTTGCTGCCTCCTTGGCGAGGAAGTACTGAGCAATGGGTACTTTCCTCTCCTCGGAACAATTAGCAGCCTCAAATACTTTCTCCATCTCGAATAGCCAATTCTCCCAACCAGAAGGGTCGGAAGCACCATCAAACTGTGGAGGACGCATACGAATCACGTCCTGAAGTAGCTTATCATTGCCGGATCCAGTAGGCGGAACTGGGTTGGCATTAGCTTGGCCGACTAGAACGGCCTGAGTCAGTAGCGTCATCTGGTTCGCTACTTGCTGCAAAATGTTGGCCACTCCAACATTCTCATGTGCATTACCGGAGCTAGCAGACTGGTCCTGCTGACCTTCGGAACTAGGGGGAACACTGTTCGAGAAAGAAGGCATCGCCGAATCAGTTCCCGAGTGATCGGACATGGCCGCCCCACAGGCTGCGCCACATCCCCTACCGCGTCCGCGACCGCGTCCGCGTCCTCTACCAGCAGGAATTCTGAAGAAGCAACGGGTAAGTACAATTCAAACGCAAAACGCAATAAGATACTAAGACAGGAATAGAACAGAACGGTGAAACGAGTTAGGAAAAACTTACGAGCACCGGCGTACTGAGATGATGGCATAGCAGTGATACTGTCCCAAAAACGACACTCGACTAGACCCAAATAACCGACAGCCTAGGTATCCATAAACCTAAGCTGTGATACCATATTCTGTAACACCCCCAAGACATTCAGGGCATATTACAGCGCCGTGGACCCCACACTATGGAATCCACCAGGCTACCGTACCAAACACGACATTCGACAACGACGAGCAATCATCAATAAAACGACAATTCAAGTAAAAGACTCCAAACCGACAAATAAAATTTGACATCAAATCCACTTCCCAAAACAGGAACACAACATTAACAAATTCAAACAGGAAGTACTCGAGTACTTAAACCAATTTTATAATACAGAAATCCCAAAATCAGACATCAATAATAATTGACAGACAGAACACCAATAATCAACTTCTGGACAATATCATGCTTGCCCATCATCCTCATACGGCTCGGGTGCTCGCTTGTCCCCACGATCAATACCTGAAATACAAAAAGTATTTCCCCCATTTAAGGGGTTAGCGACAACTGCTAGTGCAAGTACAATCCATTTGAATTACATTCTAATCAGATGAATATATGCGCCAAAAAGTCATTTTAGAAAACATTTTATATTCCGGAATATTTACAATGTACAATCACAAAACACATTATCTCCAACAAATCACAATTCAAAGTTAACCGTTGGTACGAGACTCACGGCCACCGTACCCCGCAGAGCCCCGTCGGACATCCCTGGGTGGCTAACCACAGTTCACGATACGCACACTCACGGCAATACGTATCCCTAGAGGCCCCGTTGGACCGTCCCTAGGTGAACATACACATAACCATCCACAACAACCACGATACAGCCATAATTCAAATACTAGAACATGTAAACAAATGTAAAGTACTTGCCTTTGAGACATTCTTGAAGAAACGGAAGTGAAACACAACTACGAACGGTCCGGGTGGAAAACGACGGTTCCTAAACGAAGGATCAACACAGTTCAGTCCCAATGGACAACAATACTCTATTGGAATACACCCATAACCCCGATTACATGATACGACAATGAACGATCAATCGATACGGGCGAGGGTTTACGCAAAATCCCCCCGTATTGTTAATTCGCGGATTAAAATCAAGGAAATTGGATTTAGAATCACTTAATGACAATAATCGGTGAGGAATATCACAACATACTAGAGTAATTCGAGTCCAATTAGCAAAACCCGGAAAAACCCCCAAAGTTGACAAGTTAGGGTTCTAGACGAAAATACCTTGAATTCGGACGATGGAGGATAATTATGCTGATGATAATATGTTAACACGACTCTACGGTGATGGAAATTGAAGAGCACTCTGATCAATACTGGTGGAGATCGTCTCTGAAGTCGCACGTCGAAGAAAACGAAGAGAAAAGAATAAAACTGCTGTTCTGAAACTGCCCACTGACTTATATAATTTGTGAAGTTAGCGCACGCTAACTGTCATATATAGCGCGCGCTAACGGGCCGTGACAGGTCCAGTAGCTACTGCCACCATTCGCTAGCGTACGCTAACAATAGGGAGTTTCACGAAACGACGTCGGATTTACAAACCGAAAGTTTCAACATGACCAACTCAACCATACGAACTTGTGCAAACCAAGAAACAACGCAAACGAACGAGTTTCACGAGAATCGAACGTTCACACGGCAAAACATGTCATAAAATGAAATTACGTGAAAACATCACCAAAACTCGTCTAAATGGAAAAACTCCAAGAATAAAGTAGATTCAAAATGTCGAAACGGTTACAAGCGAGTCGATAAAAATAAACATACACCAAAAATGGAAACTTCTAAAAATGGAAAGTTACGGATATTACATTCACGACCGCTACTAGCTCGATCTCCAAGTACCTAAAAATAAAGCCCACGACTGGGTCAGCCACAATACTCAAAAATGATATCGATCACATCATCATGAATAATTACATACCAATGTAATAATATAGTAAGAATACTACCAACGTAATCTTACCGTCATAACCTTACCAATCCATAACAATCCATAACAAATCAATCCTTACCATAATCCGTATTTCGCATTCTCAAACGACGAAATGAACTCAACAACAATTATTTGTACTGTATTCCAAAAATACCAACAATCCTCAAAACACATAACTCATAAGTGTGGAAATAATCCAATATGTGCCAACTCCTGTCCGTCGGATTACACAATCAAATTTCAACATGGATAAACCAATAATACACAACATATCTGTAGATCAACTACCACATGATAATGATAACAAATCCTGAAACATCGACGTACAGTCCGAATGTTCATACGATCAGTAACAATGGTCAACCAATACATCAACTGAGAATATCATCGAC
Source organism: Orobanche coerulescens (assembly GCA_033398695.1). NCBI lineage: Eukaryota > Viridiplantae > Streptophyta > Magnoliopsida > Lamiales > Orobanchaceae > Orobanche > Orobanche coerulescens. The sequence goes on along the minus strand of CM065801.1, from coordinate 111,785,889 downwards.
ATGATAACTCCAATATGACCCATAAAGGATCAACGATAACCGAGAGTACCCTCAACATGGTAAACTCCCAACACGATCAACAAAGGATCAACAATAACCGAGAATACCCTCAACGTGGTAAACTCCAAACACGATCAACAAAGGATCAACTATAACCGAGAATACCCTCAACAAGGTAGACTCCAAATGATCAACAAAGGACCAACAATAACCGAGAATACCCTCAACAAGGTAGACTCCAAATGATCAACAATAATAGATCTCAAAGAAATAACCCCGACTGTTGAACATACCCCTCGGGCGTATGAACAACCAGTCGCAAACCGTCGAACATATTCAATCATACATGGACTATGAACGACCAAACAATATGGCTCAAAAGATGGACGTCACAGTACGCTCGATCCGGAAATGTGTCCGTGCACATGTCCACCCCGTATACGGAATCCAGGATATACGTGGGACATGTACCTAATTAGCCTCACGAACTACGTCTCGTGTGCACGGTTCAATGCGAAAACATCCACGCATAACCATCATGTGCCCGGCTAAAAATCCTACACAATAACCAATCGGCACGCAGATATGACTCCAGATATGTCACGATGTAACATGACAACGAAACTCAAAGAATAACATATCCAATAAGGATCAAAAGACTCACCGAAGTGAACAATGACAAACTGACAAAGAAAAGTCGACACGACTAATCAATATTCAAAACAACAATCTTGGGATCACAAACCCCAAAGGATAATCCATACGATCAACAATCTCAGACAACATTCTGGGATCAACATCCCTCAATGAGACGATCAACACAACCATTAATACCAACAATAGTCCTGGGATCAACATCCCTCAACGAACAACCAATTCGAATCTCAATATACGAAGCCTCAACGTACAACATATACAACAACTCAACATAATAATTATCTCATAACTGAACAATACATAAATGACCTCAAAGCCGAAGACAACATCCTTTCCACGAACAACATCCATGAACGAATACACAGTTATACGAATAATCACAAATACGGTACCATCCATTCAATACCAATAAACCTTTATCCCGATACTTATGTCATCAAGATAACTATCCTCGATATCCGATATTCTATATCCTTGACCAAAGATAACTCACGTCTTTCTTGAACACAATTAAATCATATACCTTGTGATTAAATACAACCAGAGCACGATAAACAAACCCTTATCCCGATAACTTACATTTCTAACAACATTGCTATACGAATTATAAATGAAATGAAAACGAAACCATTCATCAAATATTATAAACTGAACAAGTATAAACGTGCCTCGATACCGATACCACGAAGTCGTTATCAAATCCATTGCCTTCGTCTACGACCTCCTCAGCCCCGACCAAAAGCAATCTACGAACTCTTCAACTTCAACCGCAACACAACGGTCATAATCCACGATCAAAACATCACAACCTATTGCAATAACCGATTAACATACATTCGATAAAAATCTATAACCGACATACCCAACCAACAAACTCAACGATTCAACGAAACCTCGGTCATATACATAAAACCAAATAATCCAACTCAACGAAATACGAGCTCATATCACCGATACAAGCCATAACTCGATGATCACAAATAACAATCAATAACCGATTGAGAAACACAACGGTTCTACAATATCCCGATTAAATACACATCCGAATAACCAAATCAATCAAACACGAATTCAAAACCACAATACGATTCCACAGTCCGAAAATCATATCCATAATCAAATTAAACCAACAAGGGTCTAACATTACCGATTCCAAATTCAATCTTAAATACGGATACAAGTTTCCTCCTTGTAAATTCATATTGCCAAAACATAAAACATACTTTTGTATTTGTCATCATGCATATAAAAGTAACACATGGGGGTTTTAAGAAAAAGCCCATGTTTACTAAATCATTTCATTTCATCGCATGTGTCATCAGATTCACCATATCCATAATTTACGCTGGGGAAGGTGGACACCTCCCGCGAACGTTACTCCCCGAGATCGGCCACTCCGAAGAGATCTTACTATCCCGAGTACTGTGTACACTAACCCTGGCCAGCAACGTTTGTCTAGCTCAGGATCCGATCATTTCATAGGTTGGCAAGCCAACAGTGATAGGTTCATAAGAATACACATAAAAGTTTTTATGCATCATAATCATTTGAAATCCTAATTTGCTTGTAAAACATTTCATCAAGATAGAGAAAAGCTCAAATCATTTTCGTATAGAAAGTCCACATAATCATTTTCGTATATAAAGCCCACACAATCATTTTCGTATAGAAAGCCCACCTGGACAAGTAATAAACGCAAGCAAAATGATTCTCGGCTCTTCCTTACGCTTCAGTCTACTGCTCCACCTTTCATCGGAAACAACAAAGTTTAGCGGTCGATCGAGCTTAACGAAGTCTAACGGACAACAGACTCGATCTACATGTTTGGACTTTAGAGTTTTGCATTCGACTTAAGTTTAATAATAAAAGTTATGGTTCTCCTAGAGAACCTAACTGACCACATAACATATAAAGATACTAACAATGGTAACCGATACTCGATTCCGTTACACATCCCTTGGTTCAAAAAAAACATCATAAAACACTTAGGGCCTGTTTGGTAGGTTGGTTTTGTCAGGTTAGTAAAAATAATCTGGGATTTTGTACTCGTTTGATACCTTAGTTTTTTAACAAGTCAAATCTTAATGGCCCGTTTTATATGTTGGGCCCGAGCTTAAAAGTACTGTTTCACTTGCTCACTGAAACTGGCGAGGGACACCCGATATGAGAAAGCTGACTTCAACAGTGCATTCCCACTTTTACACCTACTCCAAAAACACCCTTCCCCTCATTTCCATTTCACCGTTCAATTGCCCATCTTCTTCATTATTTCAGAAAGACGACCCTACTTGCAGATCGCCCATCTTCTTCATTATTTCAGAAAGACGACGACGCCCATCTTCTTCCAAAGTCGACCCTACTTACAGATCGCTAGATCGCTGAGTTGACTGAAGGAGTTGCTTCGACCGTCGACTGAAGGAGTTGCTTCCACCGCCTGCTTCCCCTATTCTTCAAAGGTACAAAGTTTTCCCCTATTCATAGGTACAAAATCGATTTTTTCAGTAGTTCTTAAGATTTCGAAAAAGATAGAAAAATAAAAAAATGTTACTTTGCAAAATTGCTTCTGTTTTTGTAAATATTTTGCAAAATTGCTTCTGTAGGTATGGAATATTCATAGGTATGGAATATTTTGCAAAATCGACCCTGTTTTTTTTTTTTTTACTTTGAAGAAGACTCATAAACACTTCAATTTGATGTTTGACAGGTGATATTGTTCAGTTTAGAACTCGGTGCATTAAATTTTTCGGATTTGATGTTCTGCTCGGTGAATTAAATTTTTCGGATTTTTAGAACTGAACTTGTGTGTTTTTCTTCTTACGTCAGTGGATTTGTTGTAGTTGTATAAATGAGTAGGTTATTTTAAATTTTGAAGGCCTATTAATAATCGATTGTTCAGGTTGCAACCTTCCTATGAGAATCTGAGAGCCACATAAGAAAAATGCCACGGAATAGGGATTCAGATGTGGAAATTTACAAGATTGTCGACGAGATAATCACTTCATTCTTTAACCAGATGTTTTTGGTTATTGATATAATAAGAAAAAGATCTGCTAGGAAAAGAATGCGTGTTTCAGAGTCTCGCCCATACGGCATGATTGAGAGGTTCCCTGCTCAGGTTCAGCACCTACATAGGATGGTTCATGTAACTGATTCTGATTGCCTCAATAATCTTAGAATGGATCGAAACGCATTCGCGATTGTGTAGATTACTGAGAGACGTAGGAGGCATGAGTGATGGGAGATACGTAACCGTAGAAGAACAATTAGCAATATTCCTAGGGATCCTTGCCCACCACAAAAAGAATTGTGTGGTGAAGTTCAATTTCTGGAGGTCGGGCCAGACAATTTCCCATTATATTCATGTAATTTTGCATGCAATAATAAAGTGCCATAGATTGTTCTTGGTTAAGCCAACTCCTGTTCCTGACGATTGTGGTGATCCTAGGTGGAAATGGTTTAAGGTAATAACTCACCATTATGTTGTGAATTATTATAATGTACAGAACATATATTTATTTCACAATTTGGGTTCTTGTAGGGTTGTTTAGGCGCATTGGATGGCACATATATTAATGTGCAAGTACAAAACACAGACAAGCCAAGGTATAGAACTAGAAAAGGTCAAATATGTACAAATACCCTTGCAGTTTGCGATAGAAATCTACGTTTTGTGTACGTGTTGCCTGGATGGGAGGGATCAGCAGCTGATGGGAGGGTGTTGCGGGATGCTGTGATTCGTGAAAATGGATTGAAGATCCCAAGGGGTAAACTTTTGTGGAGCTCTTTATAATAGCCACAAAATTCTGTTTTTCGAATTTTAATGTATTTATAAACTGACCTAATAAGATCATTGTTATATTTTCATCATATAATTCTTAGGCACATACTACCTTTGTGATAATGGGTATGCAAATAGCGAAGGCTTTCTAACCCCGTATAAAGGAGTGAGGTATCATCTCAAAGAGTGGGGCCCAGAGTCCGCAAGACCTCAATCTCCAGACGAGATGTTCAACATGCGTCATACTAAAGCCCGAAATGTTATTGAACGTGCATTCGGGATTATGAAGATGCGCTGGGGAATTCTTAGGAGCTCATCTTACTACCCTGTGAAAGTTCAAAATAGATTGATAATGGCATGCTTTTTGATTCACAATTTTATTCGGAATGAGATGGCCCATGACCCGATAGAGGACTTGGTTGATGAACATGGTGATGAAGGTGCAAATGAGGACCACGACCAAGAAGATGACTACGTTGATGCGGTTGAGAACACTGCCGAGTGGAATCAATTTAGGGATGATTTAGCGCACGCTATGTGGCAAAATTGATAATGTGATATTGAAACTTGTTAAAACCGAATGTGTGTGTGTTTTATCATCATGTAATTCTCCTGTTAAGACCGAATTGTATTGGGATTGCTATATATGCTCCTGTAATTCTATGCATTATTACCATATGATTTTGATGTGTGATTGTTATCACTCATTTTGCCATTATTCTACATGTAGCAGGAACTTCTTGAAAAATGAGCTGTATTCCTGATTGTTGGTGTGGGACGGGTAAAATGATAGTTAGATGTGCAAGGAAGGATGCGAAACACCCCGGTCGTTACTACAAATGTCCAGGCGATAAGGTCCACGAAGACGATTTTTTTTGGTGTGATGACTACCACTGGAGCGATCCAAACGGATATATTCCAGACTATGTTCGTGCTCAAACTTACCCCCTGAGGTCCACTCAAACCTCCCCTCATTTATCACGCAGCCAAGTTAATAGGCATGCTGAATTTACAAATGATGCCCAATCAGAGAGAATTCAGGACGAGAGTGCGCATGCAAAGGAAAGAGTCGAACTGAAGAGTGAACTATTTCTGCTAATTGAGCGTGCATTCATGACAATTGTTCTTGTACTTTTTGGTATCGTTCTAGGTCGGTTAATGTGAACCAAGTTTATCATCATATACTTTTGTTGCCATTTCGCTTCGTAGTTCTGTTGTGTATCGTCGTCAATGTTATGAAGAGGATTTTTTTTGTTTGGATTTTCTGCTAAATTCTGAATATTATTAGCTTTTTTGGTAGTTCTGTTTGGCTTTTCGTCAATGTTGCTTGCTTTTTTGCTGGGCCGAAAGTAACTGCCCAGTATGGTGAATGATATATATATATATTATTTCTTGTTACTTTTTAAATCAAAGTAACTCTAGTCCACTTCTCTAGTTTTGGAAATAAGAAATGGATTTGTACTACTTTGAAGTACTGAACTAGGAAGTACTAGAAGTACTGAAGAAAATGAAATAAGTACGGCTCTTGAAGTAAATAAGTACAACACTTGAAGTACCGGAGGAAAATGAAATATTACACAACTCATTTTAAGATCAAAATTTCACCAACTAGGAAGTTATAAGACTAGAATTGCATTACATTGAAACTTATGGACCAAACTAGCAAATATTCAAAAGTTGCGAAACACCAAAATTGCTAGCATCTACTAGCAGTTAACTGACCAACATCACAATTTAGCCAAAAACAAGAAATTCTTTGTGTTTCAATATATAAAACACTACACCGAAAGCAAACAAACAAGACGAATTTTCATATAATTAAACCCAACAAATCTAGGATGCTTCACTACTTCCTCAACGAGGTGAGGATCCGCATCACATAGGCCTCTCTTGCATCTTCAGGCAGTCCCATGAAAACGTCCAGCTTCTCGATCTCTTTCGCTAGAAGATCACAGACATCAAACCTATCTTCCAACGAGAGCCCTTCAATAGAACCTAGGAGATCAAATGCCTCATTTCTTTTGATGCTCACGTCAAAATCGTATCCAATGCGCTTGGCCAAGTCTCGAAGCCTTGCATCAGTTTTGTCTCCAATCTCTCGCAGTACTTCACAGACACCCTGCATCTCCTCACCTGCCTTCCGTTTCTTCCCCTTACGCTTTTCAGGTTGATTATTCTTCTGGGTAGGGGAGACACTATCAGGAGTGCCCTCATGTGCAGATTGTGTATCCATGTAAATATCATGATCTCCATGTGTGCCCATTGGAAAAGTGTCTGCCTCAAGTGTATCAATGATGTCATTCCAAGCTTCCAATATATCTTCAGCTGCTTCACCGGTCGCTCTATCCTTGCCGAAGATGATAGTCCAGTCGTCGTAGTAAGGCCATGATTTGTAACGCATCAATCGTGCATTGTTATCAACCTAACCAGAAATTGACAAATAAAAGAAGAACAAAATAAATAGAAAGATACAAGATGTAAGCTAGAAAAAATCTTAAAACATACTCTACGCAAGCTATAACAATTTACACTTGAGTTTAATGATTCTCATGCAACATACGATTGTGATTAGGATATCTACAAACAAGCCCTCGTCTCTAAATTTTACGGCATCTGTAGAACGTATGTTGCATCATCAACAATTTACACTTGAGTTTAATGATTCTCATGCAACATACGAGTTGCATCATCATTACTCGTATGTGAACGGAAAAAAAACCAAATCATTTTAGATGGAAATTGTCAAGGCACAACAATTGCACCACATGTCTATAGGAAAATAGTAATAACAAACCAAGTTAGGCATAACAATAGATTTTATGGCCACATTTCAGATTATTGCTGTCAAGAATTGAAACAACTTGTCTTCTCCAAAAAAAAAAAAAAACCTTCTTTAGAGTTGAAATTTCTACTGTCCCATTTCAACTCGGCGCATTTCAAAAAAAAAAAACACGTTCCTTATAGTAGAAATTCACTCGGCTATGCAAAAAACCTTCTTTAGAGTTGTCTTCTCCCATTTAGCTTAGGCAATGTGACAGTATAAATTCACTCGGCTCCGAAAAAACGAAAAAAAAAATACAAAACTTCATAGACAGCTTCAAGATCATGTTCGACTTAAAATAACAAACATATTCAGAATTACCTTCACAATTTGTTCCCACTGGTCATCCTCGACTTCGATCATGTGACGCCCATTTGAGTTGAAACCCACGCCACTACGACTCAGGATTCCACTGAGGGAATAATAGTTTTTTTTCCAAGAGCAGAGGCGTGAGTTGATGTGTGGAACTCCCTTCAAATCAGTCGTCGGAAACACCTTCTTTAGAGCTTCTTCCAGCTTGTTCAAGTACCCAGCCTTAAACCCATTGTCTGACTTCCATCCCTGCGCGATTAGTTCCTTCAGTGCGCCGATAAGAGTTGTTTCTTCCTCTAAAGACCAGCTTCTTCGACCAATACCCGTCTTCTTCATCCGCTGGCTTGCTCCGCTGCTCCCACTGTCGTGAAGGGAGCTCATCCTCAGATCTTTGTTTTGCGACTATACCTCACACTGTCGGCGAAATTTCTCAGCTCCGTCGGCGAAATTTCTCAGCTTTGTCGGCGAAATTTCTCAGCTCCGTCGTGAAAGGAACGATTTTTAACAAGTGTGAGGGAATGTGAGGGCTCAGCGGCGATGAAATGTGAGGGAATGATTAGGGCTACATTAGTTTAGTGAGGATAAGAGGGTAAGTTTCAACAAGTGTGTTATAAATAAAATAGGCTACCAAAGGGAATTTTCTAAAGTGGCTGGATGTTTTAAATAGGCTACCAAACAACCTGTTAGAATTGTAACTCCTCATATCCTGACATACCTATGCTATTTTTATCCTAACCTGACATAACCCAACCAACCTACCAAACAGGCCCTTAATCATAATGATAAAATAATATGCATCAAGTCTAGAAAGAATAAGCATTCTGTTAATGCATAATAAGAACTAGATAGTGAATCTTATACCATTGGAAATCCACTGAAGTCTAGTTTCAAATACATTTTACGAATCTCAAAAATATAAAACTTGGAGAAAGTTATGGCCATTTCCGTGAAGTGTGACGAAACTGCCAACTTCCGAAGAAAATGGGAAAAACATCATATAAACCTAGAGCTCGTTTCTAGCAACGAAAACCCTAAACATGTGAACTCTAATCATGCATATCATAATTGTAACACATATATGAGTCGACATACAATCATGCTTCTCGACATCACGAACTCCATTTCATAATCTTTTCTTTTGCAAAATGACTACTTACTCATTCTTATTTGTCCAACATTAACATTCAAACATCATTAACATCAAACAACACACTTAACATACACTCATGTTGATAATCAAAGTCTTTATCCTAACATACAAATGACCTAAACATTACTTTAAAATCCTCAATACATAACATGCTCCTTAACTACATCAAATATTACCAACACATCTTCCAACTTTATAAATCTAACTTCATGTTCTTGATTTCAAATAAATTTCCAAAACATTATAAAAATCTAACAAAAACATATCATGTACTCCTTTCATATATCCTCAGAATCATCAGGTCACTTTTGAACATATATCAACATATCAAGAACTAAGTATGATTCTTCCTTGCTTTCAAAACACCAAACATTTTATAAAAATCCCATAAATTCATCATAGCATCATATCATCATATAACAACATATTGTGTAATAAAATCATAAGAAAAACAACACATGATTAGGTTATGAAACCCTAAAATTTTCGGCCAACATGAAGAAAATCAAGACATGATTACAACTTGTTCTAAACACTTCAAGAACCTTAAAATCAACTTAAAACAACATACAAAATATTATAACATTAAACCTAAACTCTTCATATATTTTTCAAATATTAAAGTGGTCCAAAACCTATTTTTACTTGGGTAGAAATGAAGAGAATGAGGTAACTTACTTGAATATGAACTTGGATTCAAGTTTGGAACACAAAGTGAGCTTCTAACTTGAGTTTTTAATGAAGAACAATGGTGTTCTTCAATGGTGTGTGGGGGAGGGGGGGCTGAAGTAGAGAAGAAGAGGGAAGAAGATGAAGTGAGGAGGAGAAAGAAAGGGAGGTGATGTCCCTTTATATACTAGGTTAACCCTAGACGTCGTCATAAACCGGTCGAAGAATATTTTACGTTTCGCTCCTCCACATATAAAATTACTCGGGTATTAAATGTATGACATATACTTAAATTATCGTGTCGCACTTACTGCTTAAATTCGGAGAAAAGTTTCGCGATTTACGGAACACGAATTATCCGATAAAACGAATCGACATAAAATATACCCGAAAACTCAAAAAGTAAACTTTTGAAAATCGTACTCGTAATGTAAAAGCAGTGGATATAGAAGTCGACGGAATCACGATTCTGTCTATCGAAACATAAAAATCAAATTCGGAAGATAAACCCAAGCAGATAACCGAACATCTGATTTCTGAATTTAAAACGTGCAAATAGTTCTAACCTTATTCCATTAGTCAGAATTTTATTATTTGTGAATGCAAAACTCTAATGTCTCACTTGAGGTCATAATAATTCATGCATATAAAAGACCGGGGCATTACATCCTACCCCTCTAACAAGAAATTTCGTCCTGAAATTTACATACCTTATCAAAAAGTTCTGGGTATTTCTCCATCATCTTGCTTTCGAGTTCCCACGTAGCTTCTTTGCGACCGTGGTGACTCCATAATACTTTCACCAAAGAAATTGACTTATTCCTCAATTCTTGAACTTTATGGTCTAAAATAGCTTCAGGCCTCTCTACATATCTCGTATCGTGACTAAGAACTATGTCACTCTGATGAATCACATGCTTGGGATCAAATACATATTTCTCAGCTGGGAAACGTGGAAAACATTGTGAACATTCCCAAGACTAAGTGGCAGAGCCAACCTATAAGCAACTGGGTCGATCCTTTCAAGAATCTCATATGGCCCTATAAAACGTGGCCTAAGCTTGCCTTTAACGCCAAACCTGATTATTCAGTTAGAAGGGGAAACCTTGATGAAAACCTTATCCCTACTTTCGAAATGCAATTCAGTTCGGCGTGTATAGGCGTATGACTTCTGTCGAGTCTGGGCCTCTTGTATTATTTGTCGTATCTTTCGGATAATCTCGATCATCTCGCTGACTGTATCTGGCCCTAAAATATTCCACTCACCCACTTCGTCCCAATAAAGTGGTGATCTGCATTGTCTAACGTATAAAGCCTCATAAGGCGCCATACCTATCGTTGCCTAGTGACTATTGCTGTAAGCAAATTCGATTAATGGCAAAACATGCTCCCAATTTGCATCTTGATCCAACACTATAGTTCTTAACATGTCTTCTAGTGTTTGAATCGTCCTTTCCGATTGTCCGTCGGTCTGCGGGTGGAAAGCAGTACTAAAGTTCAGATGTGTACCCAATTCCTTCTGTAGACTCGTCCAAAATCTAGAGGTAAATTTTATATCTCGATCTGACGTGATTGATACCGGCACTCCATGCAAACGTACAATTTCACGGACATACAACTGTGCCAACTTCTCAGATCCGTAAGTGATTGGGATAGACAAAAAGTGAGCTGATTTTGTGAGTCTGTCTACTATAACCCATATATCAGTGTTTCCTCATTTGGTCCTCGGCAAACTAGTCACAAAATCCATCACTATTCCTTCTCACTTCCATTCTGGAATGGTCAATGGCTGTAACTTCCCATAAGGTCGTTGGTGTAGTGCTTTCACTTGCTGACAAGCCAAACACCGCTCGATAAAAAAAGCTACATCCCGTTTCATACCGTCCCACCAGAAATTTCTCTTCAGGTCTTGGTACATCTTGGTACTTCCGAGGTGAGCGGTATAGGGAGTATCATGAGCCTCACTCATAATCTCATTCCTTAATTCCCCATCATGTGGGACACATATTCTCTCTTCGAATATAATTGCGTTATCAGCCGCTTCGCGGTAACTTCCTAGGTTATCTAATCTGATTCTCATACGTAGTTTCTCGAATGCTTCATCTCTCCTTTGTGCATTCACTATTCGTCCTCTCAGATCTGGTGTCGTCACTAACATTGCGACACGACCCATTATCGTTTCCGGTGGATGAACCACCTCTAAACTCATTCCTTCAAAATCTCGGATTATATCCCCTTCCATGGTAAGTAGGTATCCTAATTGCGATTGAGTCTTATGACTCAAGGCATCTGCTACCACATTAGCCTTGCCGGGGTGGTAGTTAATACAACAATCATAATCCTTTACCAATTCGAGCCATCTTCTCTGTCTCATGTTCAAGTCCTTCTGCTCGAAAAAGTACTTTAAACTCTTGTGATCCGTGAAAATTTCACATCTTACCCCATAGAGGTGATGCCTCCATATCTTCAATGAGTGCACAACTACAGCTAGTTCCAAATCATGTGTGGGATAATTCACCTCATGCGGCTGAAGTTGTCTTGATGCGTAATCTATCACTTTCCCATCTTACATCAATACACAACCTAGACCATTCTTAGAAGCATCCGTGTAACCCACATACTCCTTGTTCGCTTCTGGTACTGCTAAAACTGGCGCAGTAGTCAATCTCCTCTTGAGTTCCTGAAAACTCTCATCACATTCATCCGTCCATAAATACTTAATTCCTTTCCGCAACAGTTGTGTCATTGGTCTAGCAATCTTGGAAAATCCTTCGATGAATCTTCGGTAATACCCATCTAGACCCAAGAAACTCCTAATCTCATTAGGGTTGGTTGGTGACTTCCAATCACGTATTGCTTCCACTTTAGCTGGATCCACCTCAATACCATCCGCTGACATAATGTGCCCAAGAAACATTACTTCTTTCAACCAAAATTTGCACTTACTGAATTTGGCAAAGAGTTTTTCTCTTCTCAGTGTTTCCAACACTATCCTGAGATGTTCTTCATGCTCTTTCTCATTTCTAGAGTAGATGAGAATATCATCTATGAACACCAATACAAACTTATCCAAGTACGGGTGGAAAACTCTGTTCATAAGATCTATGAATACTGCGGGGACATTAGTTAATCCAAATGGCATGACTATAAACTCATAGTGTCCATATCTTGTTTGGAAAGCTGTCTTGGGTATCTCCTCTGGTCGAATCTTCAGCTGATGATACCCAGACCTAAGATCTATCTTAGAAAACACAGTTGTTCCCTTGAGTTGGTCAAACAAGTCATCTATCCTTGGCAGAGGATACTTGTTCTTGAGTGTGAGCTTGTTCAGCTCCCTGTAATCTATACACATTCTCAGTGTACCATCCTTCTTTTTCACAAAAAGGACAGGTGCTCCCAATGGAGAAACACTCGGTCTGATGAAACCTAAATCCAATAGCTCTTGCAGTTGGATCTTAAGTTCTTGCAGTTCCTTCAGTGCCATCCTATAAGGTGCTTTCAACACTGGGGCTGACCCTGGATCCAGGTCGATGTTGAAATCCACTTGTCGATATGGTGGTAAACCCGGTAACACTTCTGGTAATACATCCTCGAATTACCGCACAATTGGCACATCTCCTATAGTATGCTCTTCTCCAGCTTCTCCATTAAGGTAAACAAGGAAAGCCTGGCAATCCTTCTTTCTCATCATCTTCTTGGCTTGTAGAGCAGAGATAACGGGTGATCCTCTACCCATTCTTATGCCGTGAAAGTCTGTGGGCTCCTTTCCCGGTGGTCGGAAGGAAATTTTCCTCTCATAACAAAGAATTGTGGCATAATTCTCAGCTAACCAATCCATTCCTAGGATTACATCAACATCCCACATCGTCATAACAGTCAGATTATTAGTTACCACTTTAATATTCCCGAGTTGTAATTCCAGATTAGAACAAACATGCGTGGTAGTTGAAATTCCTCCTAGTGGTGAAGATACTCTCATGACATGACTAGCACGTTCCGGTATAATACTAAGATTATCCACACATGCTCTAGCAATAAATGAATGCGATGCTCCAGTATCAAACAAAACAATTGCAGGTAGGTTAAGAAGTTTGCCCATACCTGCCAAGTTACCCTTATCCTTCTCGGGTTGCTTCTGATTGATGGCATATGATCTAGCATTCTGATTCTGCTGTTTAGGTGGTGGCGGCAGTTGTGTCTGTCCTTGTATTGCTCTCAGTGGCTGGGGTTGACCCTGGTGGTTTGGTCTCTCTCCCTGCTGCTGCTGCTGCTTAGGACAATTTCTCATGATATGGTCTTTCTGACCACACGTGTAACAACTTCCAGTGCCCAACAGACAGGTACCATGATGCTGCTTGTTACACTTGGGACATACGGGGTTTGCAACTCGTCCCTGATTATTGCCTCCCTGAGCAGGAACCATCTGTCGTCCCTGATTGTTGCCTCTCTGAGCCTGAGGCTATACTTGAGATATATTTCACTGCCACGGCTTCCTGTTAGTCTGGCTATTCCCATTGCCACCATTGTTTCGTCCTTCCCACGTACGCTTCCCCTTATAATCGTGGGAATTTTTCTGAGTGGGTGGTGGTGTAACTGTGGGTGCTCGCTTCTCTTCTGGCATTGCTGCCTCAATATCCAGAGTTCTGTTCAGCGATTCATTGTAGCTCAGCCTTCCATGGCTAGCTATGGACATGCCTATCTCATGTCTCAATCCTGATCTAAATTTTCCTGCCATCTTCTCATCCGAATCAACTTGGTCTGGAGCATATCTTGATAACTCAGAAAACATTCTATCATACTCAGTCACTGACATCCTTCCTTGCTTCAGATTATAGAACTCAGCTTCCTTCTCGACCTTGAAGGTTTTTAGAACATACTTATCATACAGTGACTCCTTGAATTCCTCCCAAGAGTAGTTTTCGAGTTGCTCAGCCGTCGGGATCTTCCTACGCGCTTCCCACCAGAAGTCTGCAGATCCATTGAGTTGGAAGAGCACACAAGAAAGACGCTCTTGTTTGGTACACCTTAGGAAGTTAAAAATTCATTCCATAGCTCTAACCCAAATCTCAGCATCGCTCGGGTTTCCTGACCCATCGAAAGTGGGTGGATTCTGCTTGAGGAAAAGCTCTTCAATAGCCCGTTGGGGTGGAGGAGGAGGTGGTGTAGGGGCGCGTTCATGCCCTCCTCTCCTTCTTTCTCTTCTGGGTGGCATTCTGAGGTGCACATAATCATCATTAGTTCATTCTCATTGGTCCGTAATTATCATCATACTAGATCATAGATAGCAGTTCGGAACTACATAATCATAACGCATCAACATATACTCATAGATAAATCTCGTGGTAAGGTCGAGAAAGAAATCATAAATAACAACATCATACGCATGAGAAGAAAAGCCCATGAAGGGTCAAAATATATATATCAATATATCATATGCATCGTAATAGTATAATTGCCTTCAACGAGCTCTTACTGACTATCAAAATAAGCTGGTCTAGGCTACCTGCCTACACATATACGAAAATACGGGATGCTCTAACAAATAGCATTGTCGTCCATAACATAAGAAAGTGCTAGACATCGGAATGACACGTATAAGCAAAAAAGTGACGTTCCGCATAAAAAACACAAAATAAATGGCTAGCACCATCCTGAGCTATCTCAAGTCGCCCTCGACTCGGCGGTCGAGCTGTCCTCTTCGGAGAACTCCTCTGGATCCTCGTCCGAATCTTCTTCTGACTCCTAGTCTAACGCTGGAGAGACTGCAACAGGGTCTTCAGTGACTCTGCGCTTCTTCAGGAGAAATAGATGAGCATCATCTGTGATCGGTAATGGATGGACTGGATCGATGACTGGCATAGGTTGAAATGGCGGGGACGTCCTCCTGAGAATAAAAGGCTCGGTCCTCATGTCCATGCGGCGAGGTGCTGATGTCCCTGCCTCCGTGTCTAACCCATCCTGAGCATGAGACGGCGCAACAAGAACCATCTGGCTTGGTAGAGGTGTAGCTAGCCTATCCGGCAAAGATCCCCTAGCATAAGGTCGGTACACGTAAGCTCCAGGTGGAGGTGCACGATCCTGGAGTTACTGAGTGGTGATGCGGATTGCAAAGGCCATGAAATCTCCGGAAGGTACTAAAGTCGGCTCACGCAAAAAGATATAATACCATGAGACTGCAGCAGCCCACTCCCTCCACTCGATCGGAAGGAGGTCGATAAGACGCTGAATGCCCTTGTAGTCCGAGACACCATGAGGAGCACCTAAGCGCCATGCCTCCTCGAGGTCTGCCACGCACTAACCCACGGTGGCACCTATGCCTCGATACGTGTTGCGGAAAGCCTCCACAAGGTCGCACGGCGTACGCCTTCTCCTTGTTGACTTACGCGGCGTCGTCTTCGTGGTTGCCATCCTATGAAGAAGGTATACGTATAATACATCAACGTCTCAACATAATAGAACAACTCCACTAAAGGGTTCTCAGAAGAAGGATATAAATTTCATCCTAAGTTCTCGACTCGAACTCTGGACTCTGAGAAACACCTAACATAAAAATAACAATATACTCTCTGACGGGGTATGTTATGAAAGTTATTCGGGTTCTGCCATAAATGGACATCCCGATAAAATAACCATACTCGTATTACTCGTACGTAAGTCATATTCGTTGGAGACGTCACTGCATCGTCGATCCTCATTATTACATCGTCATTGTTCGTCCTTCATATTCGTGCATGTGCTGAAATACTTAAGGCGCATAAGTTCTCGTTCGCGTAATAGAAGACACTAAGGAAGTTTCTAGGTTCTCGTATTTCGTGTTTCTTCATAAGCAACAATTCATGCGTACTTGAAAAATATAAGGGTTCATATAGTCCATGCTTCATCATACATATATCATTCCATATATGTTCATAATTAACATTTCATAAAAGCTTGTAAAGAGATACATTTTCATGGCAAAAGAAGTTTGAATCATAAAGACTAGTAAATCTTTTACCTTACTCTTCAGTTGAGCATGACGTAACGGGTGTTGAGTTGACAATTGATTCTTAAATCAGTTTAGAGAATCGAACTAAACTTCGCTTGAAAGAATATAGACTCAGAGCGAATGAACCGCTCCGATACCATTCTGTCACGGTCCCTTATCCCTAAGGACGGCTCAGCCGGGGCATGACCCGTGGTAGGAATTAAGAAGCGGGGAATAAAGGGGGAAACATACGTTTCATAAGGCATATGGGTGAATTACCATGAATAACCTATCAAGGTATCATGAAGGAGAGTCAGTCCCGCGGGAATGACTTAGAATCCAAAGTAGAATATACAGTCATAACATTAGCCTTGAAGTTTAGGAAAAGGCTTCATAGCATATTACAATCAACAAGACATAGAAAGCATAATCATAAAGAGTGTTTGCAGCGGAAAAACATGGTTGGTTACATATATGAAGATATGTAACCAGGGCTTAACATTGATCGTAAACAAAAGACTTCCACTCAACACCCTCCATCACATCCCTTGCTCAACCTGCATATTTAAAAAGATATACAGGGCTGAGTACAACGTATTCCGCGAACATATTGCCAAAACATAAAACATACTTTCGTATTTGTCATCATGCATATAAAAGTAACACACGGGGGTTTTAAGAAAAAGCCCATGTTTACTAAATCATTTCATTTCATAGCATATGTCATCAGATCCACCCTATCCATAATTTACGCCGGGGAAGGTGGCTACCTCCCGCGAACGTTACTCCCCGAGATCGGCCACTCCGAAGAGAGCTCACAATCCCGAGTACTGTGTACACTAACCCTGGCCAGCAACCTTTGTCTAGCTCAGGATCCGATTATTTCATAGGTTGGCAAGCCAACAGTGATAGGTTCATAAGAATCCACATAAAAGTTTTTAGGCATCATAATAATTTGAAATCCTAATTTGCTTGTAAAACATTTCATCAAGATAGAGCAAACCTCAAATCATTTTCGTATAGAAAGCCCACATAATCATTTTCGTATAGAAAGCCCATCTGGACAAGTAATAGACGCAAGCAAAATAATTATCGGCTCTTCCTTAGGCTTCAGTCTGCTGCTCCACCTTCCATCGGAAACAACTAAGTTTAGCGGTCGATCGAGCTTAACGAAGTCTAATGGACAACGAACTCGATCTATATGTTTGGACTTTAGAGTTTTGCATTCGACTTAAGTTTAATAATAAAAGCTATGATTATCTTAGAGAACCTAACTGACCACATAACATATAAAGATACTAACAACGGTAACCGATACTCGATTCCGTTACACATCCCTTGTTTCAAAAAAACCATCATAAAACACTTAATCATAATCTTAAAATAATTTGCATCAAGTCTGAAAAGAATAAGCATTATGTTAATGCACATTAAGAACTTGATAGTAAATCTTATACCATTGGAAAGCCACTTAAGTCTAGTTTCAAATACATTTTACAAATCTCAAAAATATAAAATGTGGAGAAAGTTATGGCCGTTTCCGTGAAGTGTGATGAAACTGCCAACTTCCGACAAAAATGGGAAAAACATCATATAAACCTAGAGCTCGTTTCTAGCAACGAAAACCTTAAACATGTGAACTCTAATCATGCATATAATACTTGTAACACATATATGAGTCGACATACAATCATGCTTCTCGACATCACGAACTCCATTTCATAATCTTTTCTTTTGCAAAATGACTACTTACTCATTCTTAGTTTTCCAACATTAACATTCAAACATCATTAACATCAAACAACACACTTAACATACACTCATGTTGATAATCAAAGTCTTGATCCTAACATACAAATGACCTAAACATTACTTTAAAATCCTCAATACATAACATGCTCCTTAACTACATCAAATATTACCAACATATCTTCCAACTTTATAAATATAACTTCATGTTCTTGTTTTCAAATAAATTTCCAAAACATTTTATAAAAATCTAACAAAAACATATCATGTACTCCTTTCATATATCATCATAATCATCAAGTCACTTTTAAAATATAATCAACATATCAAGAACTAAGTATGATTCTTCCTTACTTTCAAAACACCAAACATTTTATAAAAATCTCATAAATTCATCATAGCATCATAGCATCATATAACAACATATTGTGTAAGAAAATCATAAGAAAAACAACACATGATTAGGTTATGAAACCCTAAAATTTTCGGCCAACATGAAGAAAATCAAGACATGATTACAACTTGTTCTAAACACTTCAAGAACCTTAAAATCAACTTAAAAACAACATACAAAACATTATAACATTAAACCTAAACTCTTCATATATTTTTCAAATTTTAAAGTGGTCCAAAACCTATTTTTACTTGGGTAGAAATGAAGAGAATGAGGTAACTTACTTGAATATGAACTTGGATTCAAGTTTGGAACTCAAAGTGAGCTTCTAACTTGAGTTTTTAATGAAGAACAATGGTGTTCTTCAATGGTGAAGAGGTGGGGGGGGGGGGGGGGATGAAGTAGAGAAGAAGAGGGAAGAAGATGAAGTGAGAAGGAGAAAGAAAGGGAGGTGATGTCCCTTTATATACTAGGTTAACCGTAGACGTCGTCATAAACCGGTCGAAGAATATTTTACGTTTCGCTCCTCCACAGGTAAAATTACTCGGGTATTAAATGTATGACATATACTTAAATTATCATGTCGCACTTACAGCTTAAAGTCGGAGAAAAGTTTCGCGATTTACAGAACACGAATTATCCGAGAAATCGACTCGACATAAAATATACCCGAAAACTCAAAAAGTAAACTTTTGAAAATCGTACTCGTAACCTAAAAGTAGTGTATATAGAAGTCGAAGGAATCACGATTCTGTCTATCGAAACATAAAAATCAAATTCGGAAGATAAACCCAAGCAGATAACCGAACATCTGATTTCTGAATTTAAAACGTGCAAATAGTTCTAACCTTATTCCATTAGTCAGAATTTTATTTTTTGTGAATGCAAAACTCTAATGTATCACTTGAGGTCATAATAATTCATGCATATAAAAGACCGGGGCATTACATAACAAATCCTGAAATATCGACGTACAGTCCGAATGTTCATACGATCAGTAACAATGGTCAACCAATACATCAACTGAGAATATCTTCAACATGATAACTCCAATACGACCCATAGAGGATCAACGATAACCGAGAGTACCCTCAACATGGTAAACTCCCAACACGATCAACAAAGGATCAACAATAACCGAGAATACCCTCAACGTGGTAAACTCCAAACACGATCAACAAAGGATCAACTATAACTGAGAATACCCTCAACAAGGTAGACTCCAAATGATCAACAAAGGACCAACAATAACCGAGAATACCCTCAACAAGGTAGACTCCAAATGATCAACAATAATAGATCTCAAAGAATTAACCCCGACTGTTGAACATACCCCTCGGGCGTATGAACAACCAGTCGTAAACCGTCGAACATATCCAATCATACATGGACTATGAACGACCCAACAATATGGATCAAAATATGCACGTCAGAGTACGCTCGATCCGGAAATGTGTCCGTGCACATGTCCACCCTGTATACGAAATCCAGGATATATGTGGGACATGTACCTAATTAACCTCACAAACTACGTCTCGTGTGCACGGTTCAATGTGGAAACATCCATGCATAACCATCATGTGCCCGGCTAAAAATCCTACACAATAACCAATCGGCACGCAGAGATGACTCCAGATATGTCACGATGCAGCATGACAACGAACCTCAAAGAATTACATATCCAATAAGGATCAAAAGACTCACCGAAGTGAACAATGACAAACTGACAAAGAAAAGTCGACACGACTAATCAATATTCAAAACAACAATCCTGGGATCACAAACCCCAAAGGATAATCCATACGATCAACAATTTCAGACAACAGTTCTGGGATCAACATCCCTCAGTGAGACGATCAACACAACCATTAATACCAACAATAGTCCTGGGATCAACATCCCTCAATGAACAACCAATATGAATCTCAATATACGAAGCCTCAATGTACAACATATACAACAACTCAACATAATAATTATCTCATAACTGAACAATACATAAATTACCTCAAAGCCGAAGACAACATCCTTTCCACGAACGACATCCCTGAACGAATACACAGTTATACCAATAATCTCAAATAAGGTACCATCCATTCAATACCAATAAACCTTTATCCCGATACTTATGTCATCACGATAACTATCCTCGATATCCGATATTCTATATCCTTGACCAAAGATAACTCACGTCTTCCTTGAACACAATTAAATCATATACCTTATGATTTAATACAACGAGAGCACGATATACAAACCATTATCCCGAAAACTTACATTTCTAACAACATTGTTATACGAATTATAAATGAAATGAAAACGAAACCATTCATCAAATATTATAAACTGAACAAGTATAAACTTGCCTCGATACCGATTCCACAAAGCCGTTATCAAATCCATTGCCTTCGTCTACGAGCTCCTAAGCCCCGACCAAAAGCAATCTACGAACTCTTCAACTTCAACCACAACACAACGGTCATAATCCACGATCAAAACATCACAACCTATTGCAATAACCGATTAACACACATTCGATAAAAATCAATAACCGACATACCCAACCAACAAACTCAACGGTTCAACGAAACCTCGGTCATATACATAAAACCAAATAATCCAACTCAACAAAATACGAGCTCATATCACCGATACAAGCCATAACTCGATGATCACAAATAACAATCAATAACCGATCGACAAACACAATGGTTCTACAATATCCCGATTAAATACACATCCGAATAACCAAATCAATCAAACACGAATTCAAAACCACAATACGATTCCACAGTCCGAAAATCATATCAATAATCAAATTAAACCAACAAGGGTCCAACATTATCGATTCCAAATTCAATCTTAAATATGGATACAAGTTTCCTCCTTGTAAATTCATAATATAAACCAATTACCGATTATCATCACCAATCCGGACGATCCGATTAATTCAACATTATAGATAACCATATTCCAAAGGTTTCAAATAATTCCATTATCCGAATTGTACACTTGTTCGATACGTATAAATTCTCAAACTCAAAAGTGAATCATTATCTTATCAAACCCGGAACTATATTCGTATTCCTATACGAATATTGTACCAAAACACATAACTTAGTTCTAGATATGAATATTCCATATTCATATCCAAAATACCAACACCTCTTAAACATATTCATCGATTCACATAATCCAAGAGTTCCTTAAGAACACAACTTATTCCGACATCACATTCAAAATCCTCAAATGACATAATCCGATGTGTTCTAACATCTAAACAATCCTTGTTTACAATTCAAGGTGTATATAATCATGTTCTTCAACATATACTTCTCATAACATCATGAATCGCAACAAACCACGAAGAACATCGAGCATACTACGATTCCATAATCATAACAACATAATCAAGGCATTTGATCATCAATTCATTATCTTCCCTTAACAAAATTCCCGTAAATACCAAGAATCATCACAACAATATCAATTCAATCACCATTCATACGAAAACGTGTAGAATTTCCCAAGTTCTACTCATTGAGGCATTTTATTGAACACTTAATGTGCATAGTCCAATTAAATCGTTTAATGAAGAAATACTCGAATTTATTCCACAAAAATTCAAGAGTAATGAATGATTCCGAGAATACAACAAAGTTCCATCAATAATCTGGATTAAAACGAATCAAATCGGTCAAAACACCAAGAAACTCCAAAAACTTCCAAAACCAAGAGTTTAGGTGTTCTTACCTTCGATCCGGACGAAAGAAGATGTTAAACACGAATCCAACTTTCAAAATATGTTGCTCTATGATGTTTCCATCCAAATCCATCCATCCCAGATGAAGAATCGCGAAAAGAATGAAGAAAAAATGAAATTGGTCTAGTGACCCGTCGCCCAGGCTTATATAGCCGAGACCTGACGACACCCTTATGTACGTAACATGTAGCTTCCTTACGTACGTAATCGGCCTTTGAAAACAATCTGCCCAGTTTGGCCGACACCCTTATGTATGTAACCGGCACAAGCTTACGTACGTAATTGGCCCTTATGGCACCCTTATGGCCGTTATCGGACAGTCCTAGCCCCCAACGAGTCACTGCCGATCGTGATCGGACATCCCTGCGAGTCATTGTCGACCATGCTCGGCCACTACAGGTCCTCTCGGCCACGACTCGGCCAGCCGCCCCGTAACGTACGTAACACTTAATCCATTGCGTACATAATACGTACGTTGACTTGCTACAGTATTATACTCGTACTACATATGTAATACACCCTGTATAGCGTACGTAAATCCATCCGTTGACTCACTTGTCCACATCCGCACCGAAAGCCTCCGACCACGGGCCCCACTATCCGATCACAACTCGGTCCTATCTGATTCCTCTTGTTACGTACGTAATGTCTTATGCATAACGTACGTAAAGCGTATAATTTAGCGTACGTAAGTCCTTAAACTTAGTGTACGTTAAGGGCTCTATACTTAGCCAAAATCCAACTGTTCCTGTCTGATGTCTTGAGATAGTGGATACGAACATACGGCATACTGAATACACATATACTCAGCCCAAAAATATTCTCATATGATATACCTGATATCCAAATCAGTTCAACCTGATACAACAAATCCTCAATATAACTGTCAATCAAAACGTCAATTACACAAGTATAACTGTCTCGGTCCTCAATTTATTTTATCCATACTGTTTTGATACCAAACCATATAGTATATCTCAGATAAAATAACGCGAAAAAATTATACTGAAAATCCGGGTATTACATACTACACAGTCAGTATACTAAAACAAAGCATGATAAGACTTTCAAAGAATGTTTAGGGAAATCATTCAAGACTGATGTAATTAAATCAAATGAACAACTCTATAATACAGTAATTGTATGTTTTTGTAACGTCCATTTTCCAAGAAAGACAACATTGTTATGTCATTCGTGAGGTAACTGTATGTTTTTGTTCGTGGCATTGTTACACCTACTTATACCCAGGCTCTATTCAGAGGTTTTATGGGGCCATGTCAGGTTTCCAGCTGATAAACTCAAACATACAACACCATCACATTGTTCTCGACAACGAATATCAAGAAAATGTGGAATTTGGGATCTATTTAAATATATAAATCAAAGACGGAACAACATTGTATGCATTAGCAGAAAGCAATAAGGGGCAAAGCGATAACCGAGAGACAAACATGCAATAACATTGCAGGAAATAAACAAACATCAAATACAAACCTCAGAAAAATATAAGCAAGTGCGACTATAGTAATAAAAAAAGTAAAGACTGTGGGAGCAGAAAATCTTTCAGTCAAGTGATATAAAATATAATATCACAGATTATAGCATTAAATGTATTAGAGCAATGCAATATAAAGCATAAGGCATCTGCCACACATTTGATATACTAAAATAAAGCATGAAAATACTATTAAGAGAATAAAGGAACAATTCTATAAAACAGTAATTGTAAGTTTTTGTAACGTCCATTTTCCAAGAGAGACAACATTGCTAAGTCATTTGGGAAGTAACTGTATGTTTTTGTTCGTGGCGTTATTACACCTACTTAGACCAAGGCTCTATTCAGAGATTTTATGGGTCCATGTCGGTTTCCAGCCGATAAACTCAAACATACAACACTATCACAATGTCTGTTTTATAAAGGGAGATGTATGCGACTCCAACGAATATAAAAAAAATGTGGAATTTGGAAGACGTTCAAATATATAAATCAAGTATGGATCAACACTGTACGCATGAGCAGAAACCAGTATGGAGCAAAGCGAAAACCGAGAGCCGAGCATGCGATAACATTGCGGCAGATAAGCAAACATCAAATACAAACCTGAACACAATATTTGCAAGTATAAAACGTAAAAGGAATGGTTCCATAAGCGAAACAAATCTGCACACAATGGAGAGCCAGAATGAAGAAATATTTCGAAGACTAAAAGATAGAAGCTAGGATAATATTAGAGTATACCTTGAAGAGAAAATAGCACAGCAGTTATTGACCTGGGTGACAAAGACAAATCTGTTGAGCAAGAAAACAGACATCATATTTAATACCGTACCTAATATGCGTAGGTGGAAGAAAAATATTTGCGGTGGGCCTAACAAAATATAACTAATAATAATAATGAAGTGAAGCTAGCAAGTGTAACACCCCCTAAATCATTCGGGATATTAAAGCGCCGTGGGTACCGCGCCGGAACCCACCAGGATAAAAACCATTTCAAAAACATTTAAAAATGCCAAAAGGTCGATGACGGTAATATTTTAAATACTCAAATATTTTCAAAAACATAGTTCTCAAATACCGTCATAAAATACCATTTGAAAATACAAGGTGAAATGTCAAATCTCGATAGTTCAAAATGTACGTTAAGCCACCACTTAAACGTACCGATAAAATAGTTTAGGAAAAGGTTTAACGAAATAACCCAAGTTTGCAAAAGTGCCAAAAGGCCATTTTGAAAGTACACACGAGTTGGTAAAAATACCGAAACGCTATTTTGAAATACACACGAGTTGGTAAAGATACTGAAAAGCCATTTTAAAATACACACGCAACGGATAAAACATAGTTCAAAATACACATTTGCAGCGGAAATAAAACAACCAAAAATAAATACTCAATACTCAAATAAATGCCACAGCCAGTATCACCCGAGAAGCTCATCCCTTCACGACCGCTACTAGCTCGATCTCCGAGTACCTAAAAATAAAGCCCACGACGGGGTAAACCACAATAATAAACAATGATATCGATCACATCATCATAAATAATTACATACCAATGTAATAACGAAGTAAGAATACTACCAATGTAATCTTACCGTTATAACCTTACCAATTCATAGCAATCCATACTAAATCAATCCTTGACATATTCCACATTTCGTATTCTCAAATGATGAAATGAATTCAACAACAATCATCTGTAATGTATTCCAAAAATATTGATAATCTTCAAAACATCATCATAACTCATAAGTGCGGAAATAATCCAATCTGTGCCAAATCCTATCCGTCGGATTACGCAATCAAAACTCAACCTAGATAAACCAATAATACACAACATATCCGTAGATCAACTACCACATGATAATGATAACAAATCCCGAACATCGACATACAGTCCGAATGCTCATACGATCAATAACAATGATCAATCAATACATCACTGAGAATATCATTGACATGATAACTCCAATATGACCAACAAAGGATCAATGATAACCAAGAATACCCTCAACAAGGTAAACTCCGACATGATCAATAAAGATCAACTATGATCGAGAATTCCCTCAACAAGATAAACTCCAAACATGATCAACAAAGATCAACAATAACCGAGAATACCCTCAACAAGGTAAACTCCAAACGATCAACAAATGACCAATAATAACCGAGAATATCATCAACAAGGTAAACTCCAAATGATCAACAATAATGGATCTCAAAGAAATAACTCCGACTGTCGAACATACCCCTCGGGCGTATGAACAACCAGTCGCAAACCGTCGAACATATTCAATCATACATGGACTATGAACGACCAAACAATATGGCTCAAAGATGGACATCACAATACGCCCAATCCGGAAATGTGTCAGTGCACATGTCCACCCCGTATACGAAATCCAGAATATACGTGGGACAATGTACCTAATTAGCCTCACGAACTACGTCTTGTGTGCACGGTTCAATGTGGAAATATCAACACATAACCATAGTGTGCCCAGCTAAAAATCCTACACAATGACCAATCGGAACGCAGATATGATTCAGATATGTCACGATGCAACATGACAACGAAACTCAAAGAATCACATATCCAATAAGGATCAAAAGACTCATTGAAGTGAACAAAGACAAACTGACAAAGAAAAGTCGACACGACTAATCATCGTACAACATATACAACAACTCAATATATTAATTATCTTCATAACCGAACAATACTTAAATTACCTAAAAACCGAAGACAATATCCTTTCCACGAACCAACATCCCTGAACGAATACAGAGTTATACGAATAATCCCGAAATAGGTATAGGCCATTTATACCAACAAACCACCATCCCGACATCAATATCGACACGGTAAACCAGCCTCGATATCCGACATTCCATATCATTGACCAAATATAACTCATATCTCCGTATTCACCAATACATTTAAAACATATACATTATGATTTAATCCAAACCAAGGCCCAATGTACAAACCATCATCCCGACAATTTATATTTATAATATTATTGCTATATGAATTATAAATGAAATGAAAGCGAGATCATTCATTAAATATTATAACTGAACAAGTATAACTTGCCTCGATACCGATACCACGAACTCGTTACCAAAATCTATTGCCTTAGTCTACGAGCTCCTCAGCCCCAACCAAAATCAATCTACGAACTCTTCGACCTTAACCCCAACACAACGATCATAATCCACGATCAAAACATCACAACCTATTACAATAACCGATTAACACACATTCGATAAAAATCAATAACCGACATACCCAACCAACAAACTCAACGGTTCAACAAAGCCTCGATCATATACACAAAACCAAATAATCCAACTCAATAAATATGAACTCATATCCAAGCCGTAACTCGATGATCACAAATAACAATCAATAACCGATCAACAAACACAACGGTTCTACAATATCCCGATTAAATACAAATCCAAATAGCCCAAACCAATCAAACACGAACTTAAAACCACAACACGATTCCACAATCCGAAGATCATATCAATAATCAAATTAAACCATCAAGGGTAACATTATTGATTCCAAATTCAATCTTAAATACGGATACAAGTTTCCTCCTTATACGTTCATAATAAAAATCAATTACCGATTACCATCATCAATCCGGACGATCCGATTAATTCAACATTATAGATAACCATATTCCAAAGGTTTCAAATAATTCCATTATCCGAATTGTACACTTGTTCAATACGTATAAATTCTCAAACTCAAAAGTGAATCATTATCTTATCAAACCCGGAACCATATTCGTATTCCTATACGAATATTGTACCAAAACACATAACTTAGTTCAAGATATGAATATTCCATTTTCATATCCAAAACACCAACACCTCTTAAACATATTCATCAATTCATATAATCCAAGAGTTCCTTAAGAACACAAATTATTCCGACATCACATTCAAAATCCTCAAATGACATAATCTGATGTGTTCTAACATCTAAACAATCCTTATTTACAATTCAAGGTGTATATAATCATGTTCTTCAACATATACTTCTCATAACATCATGAATCGCAACAAACCACCAAGAACATCGAGAATACTACGATTCCATAATCATAACAACATAATCATGGAATTTGATCATCAATTTATTATCTTCCCTTAACAAAATTCCGGTAATTACCAAGAATCATCACAACAATATCAATTTAATCACCATTTACACGAAAACGTGTAGAATTTCCCAAGTTCTACTCATTGAGGCATTTTATCGAACACTTAAGGTGAATAGTCCAATTCAATCGTTTAACGAAGAAATACTCGAATTTGTTCCACAATACTTCAAGAGTAATGAAGGATTCCGATAATACAACAAAGTTCCATCAATAATCTGGATTAAAACAAATCAGATCGGCCAAAACACCAAGAAACTCCAAAAATTTCCAAAACCAAGAGTTTAGGTGTTCTTACCTTTGATCCATGCGGAAGAAGATGTTAAGCATGAATCCAACTTCCAAAAACTGATGCTCCATGATATCTCAGGCTCAAAACCTTCAATTCCTACAAAAAATCGCGAAGAAGGAGGAAAAATTCTGAAAAATGGTCAAATGATCCGTCGCCCAGGCTTATATAGCCGAGACCTGCCGACACCCTTATGTACTTAACCGACAGCTTCCTTACGTAATTAATCGGCCTTGAAAAAAATCTGCCCAGTTTGGCCGACACCCTTACGTATGTAACCGGTACAAGCTTACGTACGTAATAGGCCCTTATGGCCGTAACCGGCCACACCCTTACGGCCGTTAATGGCCAGTCCTTACGCCCAGCGAGTCACTGCCGACCATGATCGGCCATCCCTGTGAGTCACTGCCGACCGTCTGTACTGTATTCCAAAAATACTGATAATCCTCAAAACATCATCATAACTCATAAGTGCGGAAATAATCCAATCTGTGCCAAATCCTGTCCGTCGGATTACACAATCAAAACTCAACCTGGATAAACCATTAATACACAACATATCTGTAGATCAACTACCACATGATAATGATAACAAATCCCGAACATCGACGTACAGTCTGAATGCTCATACGATCAATAACAATTGTTAGGCGTATTTTTATACGCTTATTTATCATTATTCTTTATCCATTTTGTGTCTAAACCTGCATAAATGAGCCTTTAAAGCACTATTCTTTTATGTTTGGCAGGAAATTGGAGTCCGGAAGCTCGAACGATGAAAAACGAGCAAAAACGGCAAATTTTGGCCTGGGGCCGCGGCATGAACCAAGTGAGCCGCGGCACACGAAGGCAACCAGCAAGTGCCGACCCAATTGTACTGTGAGCTGCGGCACAAGGATGCTGAGCCACGGCCCAGGAAGGAAAGAAGATGCCCAGGTATAGGCGCTGAGCACCATGAGCCTCGGCACAGATTAAGTGAGCCGCGGCCCACGGGGCGGTTTTGATAGAAATTGCCGCGTTTCTGGGCCGTTTTGGAGCCTGTTCTCGACCTAATCATACGGACGCATTTTGGATGCTGAGGAGAATTATAAATAAGCATTGAAGGTCATAATTGAAGGGGGATTATGAGAGAAGATCGATCATCATCAAGGAGAAGAAGCAGAAAACACAGAGGAGCAGAGAGCGGAAGCTAGAGAACGGCGGAATCCGAGCTCTTCGACTGCGTTTGATCTTTATGCTTACTTTATTTATTTCTGTATTTTTATTCTTTAGCATGTCAGGCTAAAACCCTGTTCTAGGATTTTGATGAAACCGAAGTTTTGACAAATTTACTTTTGATTATTAATATAATTCCCTTTTCTATTGAGTTTTCCCAATTGTTCTTAATGCTTTCAATTGTGTGGACTATAATTAAATTGTTTTAATTACGCAACTCGAATCGGGAGAGGAGAGTTGGTAAGGATATATTGGTGAGAACCGTTTTATCTTGTGAGATAGAAATATACTCATAGGAATTACGTGGCCTTTTTGGAGATTTCGTACTTTTTGCCTATTGTCGAATTAATTCACCTAGGAATAGAGTGGGTTATTTGCCTTAGAAAAATCAATTGACCTCGGGAGAGGCGGTAGAGTATTTTAGCAATCTTAACCTTCATTAAATTGGGAAATCATTAAATTCATATAATCGAGAGTAATTCGGATAAACCGAGGTAGATTCACAATCCTAGATTGATTCCATATTTGATCTTCTTCCCTTGCATAATCGATTTTTCTATTCTTTGCTTTTATTAATTTTCCTTCATTATTTCTTGCACCTAAAATTTCGACAGTTCAAATAAAATTAGGATACTCATAAATCGGTAGTTAGTAACTCAGTCCTCGTGGGAACGATATCTGACTTATCACTTTATTACTTGTCTACGATAACGTGCACTTGTGTTCAACGAAATCCGCAACAAGTTTTTGGCGCTGTTGCCGGGGATTGATTATTTTTACTAATATCGATTTCAGTATTTCTAGTCTTAGTTTGAACATTTTATTTATTTATTATTTTTGTGTAATTTTATTTATTTGTTTTTTTCTTTCAGGAGTTTCCGGTTAGTGCATGAGAAAATTCGGTAACGAAGGCCTACTACCTTTGGATACCGAACTCGAGCGCACTCTTCGGAGAAGCAAGAAGGATAAACGAGAGCTACCAGCAGCAGGCACCATGGCCGATATCACGGGAAATCACGAAGCAGACAACCCCATTCAGCAAGCTCAACCGGCATTAGCACTCCGCGATTATGCTATGCCACAAATAAATACAAACTTTTCGGGGATTCGGCGTCCAACCATCCAAGCCAACAACTTCAAAATCAAGCCGGCTATTATTCAGATGGTGCAAGCAAGCCAGTTTTGTGGATTGCCGAACGATGACCCCAACGCACACATTGCTTTGTTTCTCGAGATTTGTGACACCTTCAAAAATAACGGTGTCACCGATGATGCTATTTGTCTACGGCTTTTCCCTTTCTCTTTGAGGGACAAAGCCAAATTTTGGTTGAATTCTTTACCGCCGGGTTCTATCACGACTTGGGCAGAATTAGCGCAAGCCTTCCTAGCTAAATTCTTCCCACCATCAAAGACGGCGAGACTGAGGAACGAAATCACTACCTTTGGGCAATTTGATATGGAGTCGCTTCACGAGGCTTGGGAGCGATACAAGGATTTATTACGGAGATGCCCACACCATGGCCTACCGGACTGGCTACAAATTCAGACTTTTTATAACGGATTGAGTGCTTCTACACGCACTCTTGTTGATGCAGCCGCTGGAAGCGCCTTAATGGGAAAAACAATGGCGAAAACCCATGCTCTATTGGAGGCGATGGCTGCGAATGCCTACCAGTGGCCTTCCGAACGAGTTATTCCGAAGCGAGTTATGGAAATTTCCAATAACAATCCGATCTCTACATTATCAGCAGAAGTTGCAGTGCTGACTCAGCAACTTCAAGCCTTTTCACATGCTCCTTCCCCGTTACCATTGAATCATACAATTGGAGCAACGGATCTCATCCTAGCGCAGAATGTCAAGTTGGAAATCTTTTCGAGCAACATCCGATGGAACAAGCTCAGTTTGTGGGGAACGCGAATCGGCAAAATAATCCGTACTCCAACACTTATAATCCGGGATGGCGTAATCATCCTAACTTTTCATGGAAGAATGGACAAAATTTAAACCAACCTCAGTTTGCTCAGCACCAACAGCAACCTCCTCCCGCTCCAAAAATTTCTCTAGAGGAAGCCATTGTGAAATTGGCAGCAAATACGAGTCAGTTCATGACCCATACGGAAGCAACCCTGCAAAACCATTCCGCTTCTATTCGCAACTTGGAAGTCCAATTGGGCCAAATTGCTAATGTATTAACAACCCGCCCGGAGGGTACCTTGCCAAGTATGACTGAAACGAATCACAGAGAGAGTATCAATGCCATTGGTTTGAGAAGTGGGAAGGAATTGGGTGACCTTCCCGGGCAGAACAAAAAGAGAAGTTAGGATGAGGAGAAGAAAAATTCAGCGACTGAGGAATCACAATTATTTAGACCCTCAAAATTGTTTCCGGATAATCCGACAGCCTATGTGCCACCCGTCCCGTTTCCACAGTGTCTGCAAAAGCAGAAAGTGGACAAGCAATTCTCTAAGTTTCTTTACGTCTTCAAGAAAGTACATATAAATATTCCATTTGCTGATGTATTGGAACAAATGCCGAGCTATGTCAAGTTCATGAAAGTGATCTTATCTAACAAACGGAAGCTCGAGGAATATGAGACAGTGACATTGACTGAAGAGTGCAGCGCGATTCTACAGAAAAAGCTCCCGCCAAAATTGAAGGATCCAGGAAGCTTTAATATACCGTGCATCTTAGGAAACCTCTCTTTTGATAAGGCATTGTGCGATCTCGGCGCTAGTGTTAATCTCATGCCTCTTTCTGTTTTCAAGAAGCTAGGAATTGGGGAAGCGAAACCTACTACGGTCTCCTTGCAATTAGCCGATAGATCGATCAAATATCTGAGGGGAGTAATAGAGGATGTCTTAGTAAAGGTAGATAAATTCATTTTTCCTGCCGATTTCATTGTGCTCGATATGGAGGAGGACCAAGACATCCCAATTATTTTGGGAAGACCATTCTTAGCTACCAGCCGAACTCTCATAGATGTGGAAAAAGGGAAACTAACTCTACGGGTTCAGGATGAGCATGTCACTTTCCAAGTGTTTCAACCCTATCCGTGTTCAAGTGGTGTCGAAAAGAGTTCACAAATTGAAAGTGTAAATATCTTTGCAAGAGACGCACACCGGGAGAGTTTTCGGTCAAAGTATTCAGAATCCATTCCATATGCTCCGACATCTAAGAAAAATATAGAACGAGTCGCATATCTTAGGCATTTGGACATGTCGTCATCATCAACCGTTCATCCACCAATGAAAAATCCTAATGCTGTCATAAGTCCGTTCGTGAAAAAGGAGAATAAGTCGGAAGTGAAACGGGTGCCAAGTCATGCAAAATATGGGTGTTTTGGAAAGTTGTTTTTGTTCAAATCTTTTCGCAAAGAACATTGGGTGTCCAAACCAAAAATCGAATTGTTAAAGACCAATGGTCAAAAATTTAAAACACATATTAACGGTTTGACGAACGGGGCGGAGTTCAAATGGTCTTTACGGAAAGCAAACTGATTTTCAATGAGTCCGGCTGAAGAATATAAACTTAGCGCTTCTCGGGAGGCAACCCGAGTATTAGTCGTAGATTTTACTTTTTCAGTATTTTCTTACATTTTTGGATCTTTATTTTTCATCATTTTTACTTTGATACGCTTATCCGTCACGTTCTTGGTGTTTTCTTTTGAAAATTCTGTACATAAATCACCCCAGGGGAAGAATTCAGCAATGGGCCGCGGCCCAAGGAAAATGAGCCGCGGCACACACCAGTTGAAGGAAAAAGGCCAAACAAATTGTACTCTGTGCCGCGGCACGACCTTACTGAGCCGCGGCACACCAGGTCCCTGAGCCGCGGCGCATACGCCCTGAGCCGCGGCACACCAAATGTCCAAGATCGCCCAGGAGGCTTTACTCCGTGCCGCGGCACAGACCAAATGAGTCGCGGCACACTAACATGACGAGTCGCGGCACCCGTAAGCTGAGCCGCGGCACAAGGCGAAAGAACAAACAATGCCCAGGCGGACTGTACTCTGGACCGCGGCTCACTTAAGTCATGCCGCGGCCCCCGTTCGGAAGTTCAAAGGCCCAGGTACCTTTATAACACGAATTGGCCGACACACCAGGTAAACTTCTTCCTCTCCTTTGCACAAGCGATCGGCCGAAAACTTCTTCTCATCTTCTTCTTCCTCTTGCATACTACAATCCAACTCAGGTAATCCTCAATACCTTTGTAATGCCCGGATAAAAGATGTATTTTACCTTGTACTCGACCTTGTATTATTTCGACTTCATGATGTTATAAATCATAGACTGGTTTTTCGTATTTCGTATCCTTATGTTTTTGGTATCTACAGTATTCTGCATGCATGTTTCTGCACGTGTTAACGTACGTTATCATACGGTCATAACGTACGCTAAGACTGCAGTATTGCGTACGTTATCTTAAGTGGTTAACGTACGTAAGCTAAGTCAACTTGGGATCGGATAAGGGTCGGCGTGTGGGGGCCGAGGAAGGGGCCGGGGAAGATCCGTGTGATTTCCGAATGAACCTGGACATAGGTGTTACGTACGCTATGGTGCATGTATAACGTACGCTAAGGACATGGATATTACGTACGTAAAACCCTTGCGATTACGTACGTAAGGAAATGGCGAAATCAGGCCAGTGAGTTCTGGTCAGACGACTACGTACGCTATAGTTAGAGTATAACGTACGTTAAGCTTATTACGTACGTAAGGTTTATTGCATAACGTACGTAATGTCCGGAATTCTATTTATAGACTTCGACCCTATTTCATTTCTCACCTTTCCTTTGGCCGATTTTTCGTGTTCGAGATCTTTCATCACCTCTTATCCTCCCTATCATCTTTTGGGACGATTCTTGGGAAGCATAGGCTTGTAGATTGGTGTTCAAACTTCCAGTGGTTGAGTTTGTTCAAGTTCTTCCTTGTTCATCCATTTGTTGAGGTATGTGATCCTTCACCAACTAATTTTAGCATGACCTTAGTAATGTTTAGGACCTGTTTTGAGTAGGCCAAACCAGTTTTCTTTTGAGGAGCCTTTCATCCTGGTTTATAAGATGGAATTCAATTATTTTCGATTCCTCTTAATTGTAGTAATCGTTTAGCAACCTCTAATGATTAGACTATTGATTAGTGTATCTTGAGATTTATAAACCGAATCATATCTAGTTTTCGAAGATTATCTTAGTTCAGGAGAATGTTTTGATCGAACATTTCGGTGTAGAATTAATGGATTGAACTTAAGGATTAATTCGTAGAAGGAGATGATATTGAAACTAGTCTTTTCGATGATTCATCAAGTTCGGATATCTTGCTATTATAAAACATGATTAGAATCCTCCTAGGATGAATTCCATATTATGTAGTAACAATCAACCGAAGGAATTGTGTTAGACGAATAGTCCATCGCCATGATAGATGCATCATGCCTTCTTATGATTCATTTGATGATTTCAACGATTATCCGGAATTGTGGGTCATACCGACATTATTGTTCAATGAAGGTTTGCATTCCGGTGAGCCGACCGAGTGAGAGTTCTCCGAACGGATTGAAGACTGTTGAAAGTAGAAATTCTTGTCGCCTTTGTCGAGGCAAGTATCGTATTTAAAAGTCTGTAAACAATTGATGAATTTGATCATGCATATGGCTTATTCATATTGTTGATATGAGATTATCATTACAATTGCTATCGATTTAACGTACGTTCATATTGATGAATATGTCGATTTTCTTGCATATGTATATGCATAGTTGTGTTTATGTGTAAGTTGTGATGATCCGATGGGATCAAGCGATCTATGCTGAGGGCGCTGGATCGAATGTCCACCTCGTGTTGATCCGACGGGATCATCTTGGGATCTAGGCTGAGGGCGCTGGATCATTGGACGGGTTTTTCCACCTCGTGTTGGTCCGACGGGATCATCTTGGGATCTATGCTGAGGGCGCTGGATCGTTGGAATACCCATGTTGTGTTGATTGAATCTCGTGGATTCGTATTGGTGGATTCCGGTAGCGGAAGTCCATATTGTGTATGATTTTATGCATTGTCGTTGCATATTGTGTGTTCCGATACTTGTACTAGCATTGTTTTGCTAACCCCTTCGGGGGTGGACATTTGTTTTGATGTTCAGGTAGCCGAGGAGCGGGGAAGCAGCCACAGTACCATCATGACGATGAAGTTGCTCAGTGATGTTAGTCGTTTTGTCGTCTTTGTGATTTGTCTTCTTGGTCCTTTTTTTTAGTACTCGAGTACGCGTGTTTTTTTTAAAAATTCATTTCGATGTGGTTGTAATATAACTGTTGGAATTAATTTTGCTATTTGGATTTCGGTGATATTATTGCTTTACATTTACATTTCTTTTAATCAGCCTTGTAAATCCTTACTAAAAGGAATTTACGGTACTGTAATTATTCCGATTATTTCGGGGTGTTACGTAATATGGTATCGAGCTAAGATTCATGGATATCTTGGCGATGGTTAGTTGGGTCTGCTTACGTCATTTTATTTTTGATCGTTTGTAACATCAACTGCCGAGCCAAAGATCGTCGTGTGGACCGTGGTTGTAAGTTTCCTAATCTCGAATACTACCGCTTTATTTAATTCATGTCTTGTAATCATTGACGGATGTATCTTTAGAAAGTTTGCCATGGATATTGAGTATTTATGTTTACGGTATGTTGAGAGGAGGTCGTGGACGCGACGTGGTCGTGGACGCGGACGTGGAAATGCGAGGCAAGAAGAGTCGATATCTACCCCGAGATAACCGCTAGTCGAACGGATTCCCATTCCGGGGACGGCAGGATCGCAAATATTGATGCGATCCTAACATGCCAGAGTGCTTCACAGTGGTTGCTCGATAAATCGGTTTGCTCAAGTTGTTGATCGCATGCACGGCGATGGGACAAAGAACATAACATGGATAATCGGGAGATAAATGGCTTACGGAGGTGATCAAATTGCATCCTCCGAAATTTGACGATTCACGAGACGCTTTCTTGGGATCACCGGCCAAAGAATTAGAGAAGATTTTTGCGGATTAAGCTGTCCCAACGAAAGGAAGGTTCCGATCGCCCAAGATCTTCGACAGGGAAGCTTTCGACTGGTGGGAGGCCATTCGACCGAGGAGCACAATGTTGACTGGACGGAATTCAAATTGATGATGGAAGCGCAGATTGTCCTCGCCCGATTAGAGAGGCCCGAGTCCGGAGTTTTTCTCACCACAAAATTCGAGAGGCATCTGTGACAGACGTGATTAAGACTTTTAATCACCGGTTGACTTATGTGCGCCACTTGGTCCGGACCGAGGCGGAGAGGATTTTCATTTTGACATGCGGATGAAGCGGAGATTCAACAATATATGTCCGGATTTGAATGCACCACCCTACGGCGATCAGGACAAGGCGTTGGCCTATGATATGAAAGAGGCGGCGATGAGAAGTCAGAAGCAAAGAAGCGAAAGTGTCCTAGAACTTCTCGGAAAACAAGAATGGTGGGCCCCGCATAGCGATCTTCATTTTATTCATCTAGGAAACCTCCACATCCTTCTCGAGGTGGCAAGAAGTTCCGGACAACATCAGTAGTTTCGGACGCATCAAAGAAATGCTATAATTGTGGTCGAGCAGGGCATGTTCGACGTGATTGTCCCGCGTCTTCTGTGACTTGTTTCGATTGTGGGCAAGAAGGGCACCGTGCGGCTTTCTGTGGAGCTGCGAATAGATCTTATGGCACTCGCAATACAGCGCCAGCACCGAAGGAGGTGAGTGTGAACCAGACACAGCAGAGTGGGTTTCAGCAGCAGAATGTTGGGAAGAGAGAAACATCCAGTGCTGGGTCCGTTCCTCCGCGCCTATACGAGATGAGGAAGTCCGACGATCAGAACACTGCTGTTGCATCAGGTACGATTCAGATCCTTTTGCAACCAGTTAGTGTCTTATTCGATTCAGGAGCTACACATTCTTTCATATCCTTGAACTGTGTTAATCGTTTGAAAATCTCGTGTTTATTTGATTGTGAACCGTATGTTGTGGGTTTGCCGAGCTGAGAGAGAATTGTGGGAACCCTAGAAACTAGAGATTTTCCAGTGTCTATAGGAGGGAGAGATTGGCCATCAAATCTTATTGTAGTCGACATCCATGGTGACGATTTAATTCTCGGAGACGATTGGCTCAACCGTTATGGAGCTATTTTAAATTACCGAAAACGAGTCATCTCTATCATTGCCGATGACGGATCTGAACATTTATTCAAAGGATGGAGACCAGGAAGCTCGGGAAAATTGATCAAAGCTATGAAGGCAGTGAAATTACTGAAGCAGGGTTGTCACGGATTATGGTGCTATGCCATGAAGAAAGAAGAAGGAGTAGAGCTCTCATCTATTCCAGTTGTGAACGAATTCTCAGATGTATTCCCCGACGAACTACAGGTTACCTCCGCAGAGAAGTAGAGTTTAACATCGAATTAGAGCCAGGAGCCACTCCTATTTCCAGAGCACCATACCGCATGGCGCCAACCGAGATGTATGAACTAAAGAAGCAAGCTGGAGGAATTATTACGGAAGGGTTACATTCAACCTAGCGTTTCTCCTTGGGGAGCACCTTCTCTTTGTCCTAAGAAAGATGGATCCCTCCGATTATGTATTGACTACGGAGCTAAACAAAGTGACGATCAAGAACAAGTATCCTATACCTCGGATCGACGACTTGTTTGATCAACTACGGGGGCTAGAGTATTCTCTAAGATTGACTTGCGATCCGGATATCATCACCGAGGATTAAGAAATCGGATATACCGAAATGCGCTCGGATCTCAGACGGGCATTATGAATTTGTAGTGATGCCATTCGGACTTACCAATGCTCCTGCGGTATTTATGCAATTGATGAATCGGGTATTCTTAGAATACTTAGATAAGTTCGTGGTCGTTTTCATTGATGACATCTTGATCTATTCGAAAGACCCCGAGGAACATGCTGAGCATTTGCGTATTGTTCTGAGCACCTTGAGAAATGAACAGTTATATGCGAAACTTTCTAAATGTGAGTTCTGGCTTAAGGAAGTGATTTTCCTTGGGCATGTGATATCATCTGACGGAGTTCAAGTAGATCCGAAGAAAGTCGAGGCAATCTTGGAGTGGGAATCTCCGAATAATGTGAAAGAGGTCCGGAGTTTCTTAGGACTTGCTGGATATTATCGTCGTTTCGTAGAAGGATTTTCCAAAATTGCTCGTCCACTCACTCAGCTATTACAGAAAACTCATAAGTTTGAGTGGAATGAGAAATGCCAGGCTAGTTTTGATGATCTCAAGAGGCGACTGACGACAGCGCCCATACTAGCGTTACCAGATGGAACTGATGGATTCATGGTATATAGCGATGCTTCAAATCAGGGTCTGGGATGTGTGTTGATGCAAAAGGGTAAGGTGATCGCCTATGCTTCTCGGCAGCTGAAACCGTATGAAGTTAATTACCCGACTCATGATTTGGAGCTAGCAGCTGTGGTCTTTGCTCTGAAAATTTGGCGACATTACTTGTACGGCACTCGTTGTCAGATCTTTACCGATCACAAGAGCCTTAAATATATTTTCAGTCAGAAGGAATTAAATATGAGGCAGAGAAGGTGGCTGGAATTGATCAAGGATTACGATTTGGAAATCCTTTATCATCCAGGCAAAGCAAACGTGGTAGCTGATGCACTGAGCCGAAAACCTATTTCTATTCGAGTGTTGGAAGCACTTACATCCCAAACCAACTTGCAACGAGAGCTAAT
Organism: Orobanche coerulescens; assembly: GCA_033398695.1. Classification (NCBI taxonomy): domain Eukaryota; kingdom Viridiplantae; phylum Streptophyta; class Magnoliopsida; order Lamiales; family Orobanchaceae; genus Orobanche; species Orobanche coerulescens. The sequence continues at coordinate 111,746,681 of CM065801.1, read as the reverse complement.
TCGTGAAGGAATTGAAGTGTGGTCGCAAGGAGTCCAGGGACAATTGTGGGTGATGGAACTAACTTCGTCGTTGGTTGAAGAAGTCAAATCTAAACAGCTGGGTGACTCTCTGATTCTTCGATTGTGCGACGAAGTAAAGAAAGGAAAAGCCCCAGGATTCGTGGTACAAGATGATGGAATTCTGAGATTTCATAATCGACTTTGCGTTCCCGATGCTGATGATTTGAGACGGACAATTTTGAAGGAAGCTCATAGCGCGCCTTATTCTATTCACCCGGGGAGCAGTAAGATGTATAAGGATCTAAAACAAAACTTCTGGTGGGGGAATATGAAAAAGGACGTAGGAGAGTATGTTTCAAAGTGTTTGACTTGTCAGCAGGTTAAGATTGAACATCAGCGACCTGCCGGAATGTTAAAGCCGCTTCCGATTCCTGAGTGGAAGTGGGAGGATATCTCGATGGATTTCATCACCAATATGCCTAGGACCAAGACGGAATGAACATGATTTGGGTTATAGTTGATCGACTAACCAAGTCGGCTCATTTCCTAGGAATTAAAGACACATGGGGACCCGAGAGATTGGCGAGTATTTATTGCGGAGATAGTCGGGTTGCATGGAACGCCGAAGACCATTATTTCGATCGAGATGGTCGCCGTGTCGCACTCGGAGGCGATTCACACGGCTTTGGGGATCGAGCTAAACTTTAGCACGGCTTATCATCCTCGGACGGACGGTCAAGACGAAAGGACTATTCGCATAAGAGAAGACATGCTTAGAGCTTGTGCTTTAGATTGGTCGATCGATCGGGAAGTTCACTTGCCGTTGATTGAATTCACGTATAACAATAGTTGGCATGCTTCTATTAAGATGGCACCGTCAAGCTTTGTACGGAAGGAGATGTCGATCACCCCTGTCCGGGATGATTCTTCAGACTTGATTGGAACGGAACCGGAATTGATAGTCCAGACTCAAGAGAAGATAGCTTTGATTCGAGAAAGACTATTGACGCCCAGTCGGCGAAGTCTTATGCAGATGTACGTCGTCGCCCTCTAGAGATAGACATTGGGGACCACGTACTATTGAAGGTGTCTCCTACACGAGGGATTTTCCGTTTTGGGAGGAAGGGCAAACTAAGTCCGAGATATATCGGACCATTTGAGATCCTCGAGAGAGTTGGGGATTTAGCATACAGGTTGGCCTTACCGCCATCGCTGAGTCACGTTCACAGTGTGTTTCACGTATCCCAATTACGAAAATATGTGCCAGATCCCAATCACGTTATTGATTTCGACGAGATTGAGATAGCTAATGACGGCACCTTTGAAGAGCGACCAATCAAGATACTCGAGAGACGAGTCAAGCAGTTGAGGAATAAACCGATCTCCCTGGTAAAAATTCAGTGGTCTCGACATGGAGTCGAAGAAGCCACTTGGGAGACAGAGGAGAGTATGAAGTCGAGATACCCGGAATTGTTTTCGTTTTAAGTTTCGGGCCGAAACTTCTTTTTAGAGGGGTAGTATGTAATGCCCGGATAAAAGATGTATTTTACCTTGTACTCGACCTTGTATTATTTCGACTTCATGATGTTATAAATCATAGACTGGTTTTCCGTATTTCGTATCCTTATGTTTTTGGTATCTACAGTATTCTGCATGCATGTTTCTGCACGTGTTAACGTACGTTATCATACGGTCATAACGTCGCTAAGATCGCAGATACGTGCGTTATCTTAAGTGGTTAACGTCGTAAGCTAAGTCAACTTGGGATCGTATATGGGTGGGGGTGTGGGGGCCGTGGAAGGGGCCGGGAAGATCCGTGTGATTTCCGAATGAACACGGACATAGGTGTTACGACGCTATGGTGCATGTATAACGACGCTAAGGACATGGATATTACGTCGTAAAACCCTTGCGATTACGTGCGTAAGGAAATGGCGAAATCGAGGCCGTGAGTTCTCGGGTCGACGACTACGACGCTATAGTTAGAGTATAACGACGTTAAGCTTATTACGACGTAAGGTTTATTGCATAACGTCGTAATGTCCGAATTCTATTTATAGACTTGACCTATTTCATTTCTCACCTTTCCTTTGGCGATTTTTCGTGTTCGAGATCTTTCATCACCTCTTATCCTCCCTATCATCTTTTGGGACGATTCTTGGGAAGCATAGGCTTGTAGATTGGTGTTCAAACTTCCAGTGGTTGAGTTTGTTCAAGTTCTTCCTTGTTCATCCATTTGTTGAGGTATGTGATCCTTCACCAACTAATTTTAGCATGACCTTAGTAATGTTTAGGACTGTTTGAGTAGGCCAAACCAGTTTTCTTTTGAGGAGCCTTTCATCCTGGTTTATAAGATGGAATTCAATTATTTTCGATTCCTCTTAATTGTAGTAATCGTTTAGCAACCTCTAATGATTAGACTATTGATTAGTGTATCTTGAGATTTATAAACCGAATCATATCTAGTTTTCAAGATTATCTTAGTTCAGAGAATTTTTGATCGAACATTTCGGTGTAGAATTAATGGATTGAACTTAAGGATTAATTCGTAGAAGGAGATGATATTGAAACTAGTCTTTTCGATGATTCATCGAAGTTCGGATATCTTGCTATTATAAAACATGATTAGAATCCTCCTAGGATGAATTCCATATTATGTAGTAACAATCAACCGAAGGAATTGTGTTAGACAGACTAGTCCATCGCCGTGATAGATGCATCATGCCTTCTTATGATTCATTTGATGATTTCAAGGATTATCCTAATTGTGGGTCATACCGACATTATTGTTCAATGAAGGTTCGCATTCCGGTGAGCCGACCGAGTGAGAGTTCTCCGAACGGATTGAAGACTGTTGAAAGTAGAAATTCTTGTCGCCTTTGTCGAGGCAAGTATCGTATTTAAAAGTCTGTAAACAATTGATGAATTTGATCATGCATATGGCTTATTCATATTGTTGATATGAGATTATCATTACAATTGCTATCGATTTAACGTACGTTCATATTGATGAATATGTCGATTTTCTTGCATATGTATATGCATAGTTGTGTTTATGTGTAAGTTGTGATGATCCGATGGGATCAAGCGATCTATGCTGAGGGCGCTGGATCGAATGTCCACCTCGTGTTGATCCGACGGGATCATCTTGGGATCTAGGCTGAGGGCGCTGGATCATTGGACGGGTTTTTCCACCTCGTGTTGGTCCGACGGGATCATCTTGGGATCTATGCTGAGGGCGCTGGATCGTTGGAATACCCATGTTGTGTTGATTGAATCTCGTGGATTCGTATTGGTGGATTCCGTAGCGGAAGTCCATATTGTTTATGATTTTATGCATTGTCGTTGCATATTGTGTGTTCCGATACTTGTACTAGCATTGTTTTGCTAACCCCTTCGGGGTGGACATTTGTTTTGATGTTCGTAGCCGAGGAGCGGGAAGCGACCACGACCATCATGACGATGAAGTTGCTCAGTGATGTTAGTCGTTTTGTCGTCTTTGTGATTTGTCTTCTTGGTCCTTTTTTTTAGTACTCGAGTACGCGTGTTTTTTTTAAAAATTCATTTCGATGTGGTTGTAATATAACTGTTGGAATTAATTTTGCTATTTGGATTTCGGTGATATTATTGCTTTACATTTACATTTCTTTTAATCAGCCTTGTAAATCCTTACTAAAAGGAATTTACGGCGCTGTAATTATTCCGATTATTTCGGGGTGTTACAACCTTAATCCTTATTGATACATGATTTGAGAAGTAAGGTATGGTTATTCATTTCATGTTGATTGTGTTATTAGTTTTTCTTTTTCAAAGTCCTATCAAAGGTTGAGTTGGGAATATGATTTTTTTGATTGATTATTGATGTTATCTGTCGATTATGAATGAATTGATTATGTTATATATCGTTTGTCATGATGATCGATTTGAGGATGTTATTTTTGGGGATTGAATTAATCTATTACAATTCTTGTTTGTTCATTTGAATTCATGCATTCAAGGTTTTTGATGAAATGCATAAATGAAAATTTTTCTTTGTTAAGTCAATGTTTTGAAACTTTGTGCAAACGAAATTGTTTATGGATTTACAATGTACCCCAACCCTTACGACAAGTTTAAACGTGAAAGCTCAATTTTAATTTTCTCTCACGGCGGTGCTAGCTCGTTAAACTCTTTATTCACGTTTTGCATATCTTTAGTCAAGTGGTGTCGTTTTCCTTACAGCTTAAGTAGTTTCCGTTATTTATCTTTTCAGGAACTCGCCATGGCCAGAAAGAGAAAGGTTAGCACAAGGGCTAGGACGAAATCGTCCCCCACACGAAGGGAAACTTCACAGAGCCGAGCCGAGTTGGAGTCGCACCAATTCTCCGACCCGGAAATTCATAAAATATTTAATGAAAAGATCCGTCCTCGACCTTTGATTCCGGAGCGGGGATTCACTCCAGCCCCCCAGGACGGGGAGCTTCTGACGATGATAGACGAGATGGGGTGGGCCCGTTTCGCTGCGCCTCCCGAGCCGGCGGTGATCTCCATTGTACAGGAGTTTTATGCTAGCGCTCTGCTGAAGCATATCCGAGCAGGGCAGATGATACCGCAGTCAGATACTCGGACGCAGGTCGTGGTCCGAGGCATTACAGTGGATTTTTCGGTGGCTGCTATTCGGAGATTATTCGAGCTGCCTGTGGTGGATGAGACGGCATATACGCGAGATATGAGTGGCCTCATGAGGGAGGCCCTGCTCGAGACACTTACACAGCCTGGCTCCGTCTGGGAGATGCGCGCCCCGGGTTCCTCAGCCTTCTACTTTAAGAGCTCGCGCCTCAGTCGGCTTGGGCGAGCCTGGTTGTATTTCATCTGCGCTCGTGTAGATCCTACCTCGCAGATTCGTTCTGTTTTACTCTCTCGTACCCGTACACTATATGCTATCACTTCCGGGCTAAGATTTGATGTGGCCCCTCTTCGGGTCCGATCTATTCTGCTGTGTATTCAAGAAGGGGCCAAGACGGGGCTGAAGCACCCCTCTCTCATCTGCGCTCTATGCCGCCAGTCGGGCATGACGTGGTCGGATGATGAGCCGATGCTGGCCCCCCAGGGTCCGATTGATCATCGCATCATTTCTCACTTCGACCAGTGGGGAGGAGCGTCGGCACTTGCTCGGGGGCGAGGATTTATTCTTGATGAGGCACACGAGCAGTCCCCCGAGCCTCTTCTTCTGACGCATGGGCAGACGGAGTCTAGCCCGCCGCCCGACAGAGAGCACTTGCAGGCGATGTTCGACGGCCTGAGAGAGGAGATGAGGAGATAGAGGGAGAGCCATCTGGCTGCCCTGAGAGAGGAGCTTCAGACGGAGAGAGAGAGAGCATCATCGCAGCCGTCCGAGATGAGATGAGAGAGCAGGCCCGTCGGGCCAACCGACGTGAGACAAGGCGCCTGGCAGCGAGAGATGCTTACCACCAGGAGCACCTTGCTGCATGGACGGCCCACATTATGCACCCGGACGGGCCATTCATCCCACCAGTTCGGCCAGCCACGCCACCCTCCTCGTCGGACGACGCCGGCACCAGTTCATGAGCGGACAGTAGGGGAGTACTTGACCTTGTCTCTTATTGCATTTTACTATTTTTTTCCATTGAGGTCAATGTACGTCCTAAGTTTGGGGGGATTTTACTTTATGTTGCTGTACTTATTCGTTTGCATTTTTCGTTATTTTTTTTCGTTAGTTTCTTTTGACGTTAACCTTGCTTGTCGTGATATTATTTGCATTCGTGAATTTTTCGTGCTTCCTTGTGTAAAACTGATGTTACGATACTGATTTATCTCTGAAGAAACGGTTGAATTTTAGTTGAGTTGTAGTCAGCGACATCTGTTTCTGTTGAGTATTCATTTAGGTCCGAAATTTTTTCGTTTTTGTAGAAATCTTAGCAGATAAGAAAGGAGACATTTGTGTTTTCAAATCGCCGTCTATACGTTTGGTTATACTTTTCGGTTAGCTAGTCGTCTAGTAACATATGTCTTGTGGGCACTTAAATTGAGTTGAGAGTCGGACAGTTTTTCCCAAAAAGTCGAGATATTATTTGTTCTATGATGGGAAGTCTAGTAACCGGGGGTATTCACGTGACCCGTTGTTTACTCTCGCGTAAAACGATGACCCTGATTAGACTAGTGGTTTATAGATTTCGCATGTGCCGATGATGGGGAGCCTAGTAACCGGGGGTATTCGCGTGACCCGTTGTTTACTCTCGCGTAAAACAGCGACCTTGAATCGGACATGCGGGAATAGCTATTCGAGTTGTTTCTCCATTGTGGAGGGGAACTTAGTAACTAAAAGCATCCATGTGCCCCATGAGTGTCTTTTACGTCAAACGGTGCCCCAATACATGAGAATGGAATTCCACCCTAGGATTATCCCGATGAAACATCCCGAGATCCGAACCTAGTGGTTAACTTGAATCATTTTATTGATCATATATAAGGGAATGCTGTCCGAGGGTTATTTTTAACGATGAAACTCTAAAATGTTTGCCATTAGACTGTGGGACTGGGCAAGTTAGCTTGTTTATTTTAACCCTTCATATTGGCGGTCGGTTAAATTCACGCTTGTTAATCTTTGAGCTTGATTTTCTTCATGAACGATTGATTAGCACTGAAAATGGTTACTTCGTGGAATCAGTGTCCTGGATGTAACTCACTATTATGATACTTGTGTTATTCTTTGAGAATTTCAGGGTAGTATTGATTAAGTTAAGCACTATGGAGTTGCACGATCATTCACGATATTCTTTTATTTGAAATCGATAATTTTTGCTTGAGGACAAGCAAAGGCTCAAGTTTGGGGGTATTTGTTAGGCGTATTTTTATACGCTTATTTATCATTATTTTTTATCCATTTTGTGTCTAAACCTGCATAAATGAGCCTTTAAAGCACTATTCTTTTATGTTTGGCAGGGAATTGGAGTCCGGAAGCTCGAACGATGAAAAACGAGCGAAAACGGCAAATTTTGGCCTGGGGCCGCGGCATGAACCAAGTGAGCCGCGGCACACAAAGGCAACCAGTAAGTGCCGAACCAACTGTGCTGTGAGCCGCGACACAAGGATGCTGAGCCCCGGCCCAGGAAGGAAAGAAGACGCCCAGGTATAGGCGCTGAGCACCGTGAGCCGCGGCACAGATTAAGTGAGCCGCGGCCCACGGGGCGGTTTTGATAGAAATTGCCGCGTTTCTGGGCCGTTTTGGAGCCTATTCTTGACCTAATCACACGGACGCGTTTTGGAGGCTGAGGAGAATTATAAAGAAGCATTGAAGGTCATAATTGAAGGGGGGTTATGAGAGAAGATCGATCATCATCAAGGAGAAGAAGCAAAAAACATAGAGGAGCAGAGAGCGGAAGCTAGAGAACGGAGGAATCCGAGCTCTTCGACTGCGTTTGATCTTTATGCTTACTTTATTTATTTCTGTATTTTTATTCTTTAGCATGTCAGGCTAAAACCCTGTTCTAGGATTTTGATGAAACCAAAGTTTTGACGAATTTACTTTTGATTATTAATATAATTCCCTTTTCTATTGAGTTTTCCCAATTGTTCTTAATGCTTTCAATTGTGTGGCCTATAATTGAATTGTTTTAATTAAGCAACTCGAATCGGGAGAGGAGAGTTGGTAAGGATATATTGGTGAGAACCGTTTTATCTTGTGAGATAGGAATATACTCATAGGAATTACGTGGCCTTTTGGAGATTTCGTACTTTTTGCCTATTGTCGAATTAATTCACCTAGGAATAGAGTGGGTTATTTGCCTTAGAAAAATCTATTGACCTCGGGAGAGGCGGTAGAGTATTTTAGCAATCTTCACCTTCAATAAATTGGGAAATCATTAAATTCATATAATCGAGAGTAATTCGGATAAACCGAGGTGGATTCACAATCCTAGATTGATTCCATATTTGATCTTCTTCCCTTGCATAATTGATTTTTCTATTCTTTGCTTTTATTAATTTTCCTTAATTATTTCTTGCACCTAAAATTTCGACAGTTCAAATAAAATTAGGATACTCATAAATCGGTAGTTAGTAACTCAGTCCTCGTGGGAACGATATCTGACTTATCACTTTATTACTTGTCTACGATAACGTGCACTTGCGTTCAATGAAATCCGCAACAAGTTTTTGGCGCCGTTGCTGGGGATTGATTATTTTTACTAATATCGATTTCAGTATTTCTAGTCTTAGTTTGAACATTTTATTTATTTATTATTTTTGTGTAATTTTATTTATTTGTTTTTTTCTTTCAGGAGTTTCCGGTTAGTGCATGAGAAAATTCGGTAACGAAGGCCTACTACCTTTGGATACCGAACTCGAGCGCACTCTTCGGAGAAGCAAGAAGGAGAAATGAGAGCTACCAGCAGTAGGCACCATGGCCGATAACACGGGAAATCACGAAGCACACAACCCCATTCAGCAAGCTCAACCGGCATTAGCACTCCGCGATTATGCTATGCCACAAATAAATGCAAACTTTTCGGGGATTCGGCGTCCAACCATCTAAGCCAACAACTTCGAAATCAAGCCGGCTATTATTCAGATGGTGCAAGCAAGCCAGTTTTGTGGATTGCCGAACGATGATCCCAACGCACACATTGCTTTGTTTCTCGAGATTTGTGACACCTTCAAAAATAATGGTGTCATCGATGATGCTATTCGTCTACGGCTTTTCCCTTTCTCTTTGAGGGACAAAGCCAAATTTTGGTTGAATTCTTTACCGCCTGGTTCTATCACGACTTGGGCGGAATTAGCGCAAGCCTTCCTAGCTAAGTTCTTCCCACCATCAAAGACGGCGAGACTGAGGAACGAAATCACTACCTTTGGGCAATTTGATATGGAGTCGCTTCACGAGGCTTGGGAGCAATACAAAGATTTATTATGGAGATGCCCACACCATGGCCTACCGGACTGGCTACAAATTCAGACTTTTTATAACGGATTGAGTGCTTCTACACGCACTCTTGTTGATGCAGCCGCTGGAGGCGCCTTAATGGGAAAAACGATGGCGGAAGCCCATGCTCTATTGGAGGCGATGGCTGCGAATGCCTACCAGTGGCCTTCCAAACGAGTAATTCCGAAGCGAGTTATGGAAATTTCCAATAGCGATCCGATCTCTACATTATCAGCACAAGTTGCAGCGCTGACTCAGCAACTTCAAGCCTTTTCACATGCTCCTTCCCCCGTTACCATTGAATCATACAATTGGTGCAACGGATCTCATCCTAGCGCAGAATGTCAAGTTGGAAATCCTTTCGCGCAACATCCGATGGAACAAGCTCAGTTTGTGGGGAACGCGAATCGGCAAAATAATCCGTACTCCAACACTTATAATCCGGGATGGCGTAATCATCCTAACTTTTCATGGAAGAACAGACAAAATTTAAACCAACCTCAGTTTGCTCAGCACCAACAGCAACCTCCTCCCGCTCCAAAAATTTCTCTAGAGGAAGCCATTGTGAAATTGGCAGCAAATACGAGTCAGTTCATGACCCATACGGAAGCAACCCTGCAAAACCATTCCGCTTCTATTCGCAACTTGGAAGTCCAATTGGGCCAAATTGCTAATGTATTAACAACCTGCCCGGAGGGTACCTTGCCAAGTACGACTGAAACGAATCCCAGAGAGAGTATCAATGCCATTGGTTTGAGAAGTGGGAAGGAATTGAGTGAGCTGCCCGGGCAGAACAAAAAGAGAAGTGGGGATGAGGAGAAGAAAAATTCAGCGAATGAGGAATCACAATTATTTAGACCCTCAAAATTGTTTCCGGATAATCCGACAGCCTATGTGCCACCCGTCCCATTTCCACAGCGTCTATAAAATCAGAAAGTGGACAAGCAATTCTCTAAGTTTCTTGACGTCTTCAAAAAACTACATATAAATATTCCATTTGCTGATGCATTTGAACAAATGCCGAGCTATGTCAAGTTCATGAAAGAGATCTTATCTAACAAACGGAAGCTAGAGGAATATGAGACAGTGGCATTGACTGAAGAGTGCAGCGCGATTCTACAGAAAAAGCTCCCGCCAAAATTGAAGGATCCAGGAAGCTTCAATATACCGTGCATCATAGGAAACCTCTCTTTTGATAAGGCGTTGTGCGATCTCGGCGCTAGTGTTAATCTCATGCCTCTTTCTATTTTCAAGAAGCTAGGAATTGGGGAAGCGAAACCTACTACGGTCTCCTTGCAATTAGCCGATAGATCGATCAAATATCCGAGGGGAGTAATAGAGGACGTCTTAGTAAAGGTAGATAAATTCATTTTTCCTGCCGATTTCATTGTGCTCGATATGGAGGAGGACCAAGACATCCCAATTGTTTTGGGAAGACCATTCTTAGCTATCGACCGAACTCTCATAGATGTGGAAAAAGGGAAACTAACTCTACGGGTTTAGGATGAGCATGTCACTTTCCAAGTGTTTCAACCCTATCCGTGTCCAAGTGGTGTCGAAAAGAGTTCACAAATTGAAAGTGTAAATATCTTTGCAAGAGACGCACACCGGGAGAGTTGTCGGTCAAAGTATTCAGAATCCGTTCCATATGCTCCGACATCTAAAAAAAATGTAGAATGAGTCGCATATCTTAGGCATTTGGACATGTCGTCATCATCAACCGTTCATCCACCAATAAAAAATCCTAATGCTGTCATAAGTTCGTTCGTGAAAAAGGAGAATAAGTCGGAAGTGAAACGGGTGCCAAGTCATGCGGAATATGGGTGTTTTGGAAAGTTGTTTTTGTTCAAATCTTTTCGCAAAGAACATTGGGTGTCCAAACCAAAAATCGAATTGTTAAAGACCAATGGTCAAAAATTTAAAACACATATTAACGGTTTGACGAACGGGGCGGAGTTCAAATGGTCTTTGCGGAAAGCAAACTGATTTTCAATGAGTCCGGCTGAAGACTATAAACTTAGCGCTTCTCGGGAGGCAACCCGAGTATTAGTCGTAGATTTTACTTTTTCAATATTTTCTTGCATTTTTGGATCTTTATTTTTCGTCATTTTTGCTTTGATACACTTATCCATCACGTTCTTGGTGTTTTCTTTTGTAAATTCTGTGCATAAATCACCCCAGGGGAAGAATTCAGCAATGGGCCGCGGCACAAGGAAAATGAGCCGCGGCACACACCAGTTGAAGGAAAAAGGCCAAACAAACTGTACTCTGTGCCGCGGCACGACCTTACTGAGCCGCGGCGCATACGCCCTGATCCGCGGCACACCAAATGTCCAAGATCGCCCAGGAGGCTGTACTCTGTGCCGCGGCACAGACCAAATGAGCCGCGACACACTAACATGACGAGCCGTGGCACAAGGCGAAAGAGCAAACAATGCCCAGGCGGACTGTACTCTGGGCCGCGGCTCACTTAAGTCATGCCGCGGCCCCCGTTCGGAAGTTCAAAGGCCTAGGTACCTTTGTAACACGAATTGGCCGACACACCAGGTAAACTTCTTCCTCTCCTTTGCACAAGCGATCGGCTGAAAACTTCTTCTCATCTTCTTCTTCCTCTTGCATACTACAATCCAACTCAGGTAATCTTCAATCCCTTAATCCTTATTGATACATGATTTGAGAAGTAAGGTATGGTTATTCATTTCATGTTGATTGTGTTGTTAGTTTTTCTTTTTCAAAGTCCTATCAAATGTTGAGTTGGGAATATGAAGTTTTTGATTGATTATTGATGTTATCTGTCGATTATGAATGAATTGATTATGTTATATATTGTTTGTCATGATGATCGATTTGAGGATGTTATTTTTGGGGATTGAATTAAGCTATTACAATTCTTGTTCTTCATTTGAATTCATGCATTCAAGGTGTTTGATGAAATACATAAATGAAAATTTTTCTTTGTTAAGTCAATGTTTTGAAACTTTGTGCAAACGAAATTGTTTATAGATTTACAATGTACCCCAACCCTTACGACAAGTTTAAATGTGCAAGCACAATTTTAATTTTCTCTCACGGCGGTGCTAGGTCGTTAAACTCTTTATTCACGTTTTGCATATCTTTAGTCAAGTAGTGTCGTTTTCCTTAGAGCTTAAGTAGTTTCCGTTATTTATCTTTTCAGGAACTCGCCATGGCCAGAAAGAGAAAGGTTAGCACAAGGGCTAGGACGCAATCGTCCCCCACACGAGGGGAAACTTCACAGAGCCGAGCCGAGTTGGAGTCGCACCAATTCTCCGACCCGGAAATTCATAAAATATTTAATGAAAAGATCCGTCCTCGACCTTTGATTCCGGAGCAGGGATTCACTCCAGCCCCCCAGGACGGGGAGCTTCTGACGATGATAGACGAGATGGGGTGGGCCCGTTTCGCTGCGCCTCCCGAGCCGGCGGTGATCTCCATTGTACAGGAGTTTTATGCTAGCGCTCTGCTGAAGCATATCCGAGCAGGGCAGATGATACCGCAGTCAGATACTCGGACGCAGGTCGTTGTCCGAGGCATTACAGTGGATTTTTCGGTGGCTGCTATTCGGAGATTATTCGATCTGCCTGTGGTGGATGAGACGGAATATACACGAGCTACGAGTGGCCTCACGAGGGAGGCCCTGCTCGAGACACTTACACAGACCGGATCCGTCTGGGAGATGCGCGCCCCGGGTTACTCGGCCTTTTACTTTAAGAGCTCGTGCCTCAGTCGGCTTGGGCGAGCCTGGTTGTATTTCATCTGCGCTCGTGTAGATCCTACCTCGCAGATTCGTTCTGTTTTACTCTCTCGTACCCGTACACTATATGCCATCACTTCCGGGCTAAGATTTGATGTGGCCCCTCTCCTGGTCTGATCTATTCTGCTGTGTATTCAAGGAGGGGCCAAGACGGGGCTGAAGCACCCCTCTCTCATCTGCACTCTATGCCGCCAGTCGGGCATGACGTGGTCGGATGATGAGCCGATGCTGGCCCCCCAGGGTCCGATTGATCATCGCATCATTTCTCACTTCGACCAGTGGGGAGGAGCGCCGGCGCACGCTCGGGGGCGAGGATTTATTCTTGATGAGGCACACGAGCAGTCCCCCGAGCCTCTTCTTCTGACGCATGGGCAGGCTGAGTCCAGCCCGCCGCCCGACAGAGAGCACTTGCAGGCGATGTTCGACGGCTTGAGAGAGGAGATGAGGAGAGAGAGGGAGAGCCATCTGGCTACCCTGAGAGAGGAGCTTCAGACGGAGAGAGAGAGCATCATCGCAGCCGTCCGAGATGAGATGAGAGAGCAGGCCCGCCGGGCCAACCGACGTGAGACGAGGCGCCTGGCATCGAGAGATGCTTATTACCAGGAGCACCTTGCTGCATGGACGGCCCACGTTATGCACCCGGACGGGCCATTCATCCCACCAGTTCGGCCAGCCACGCCACCCTCTTCGCCGGACGATGCCGGCACCAGTTCATGATCGGACAGTAGGGGAGTAGTTGACCTTGTCTCTTATTGCGTTTTACTATTTTTGTCCATTGAGGTCAATGTACGTCCTAAGTTTGGGGGGGTTTACTTTCTGTTGCTGTACTTATTCGTTTGCATTTTTCGTTATTTTTTTTCGTTAGTTTCTTTTGACGTTAGCCTTGCTTGTCGTGATATTATTTGCATTCGTGAATTTTTCGTGCTTCCTTGTGTAAAAATAATGTTACGATACTGATTTCTCTCTGAAGAAACGGTTGAATTTTAGTCGAGTTGTAGTCAGCGACATCTGTTTCTGTTGAGTATTCATTTAGGTCCGAAATTTTTTCGTTTTTGTAGAAATCTTAGCAGATAATAAAGGAGACATATGTGTTTTCAAATCGCCGTCTATACGTTTGGTTATACTTTTTGGTTAGCTAGTCGTCCAGTAACATAAGTCTTGTGGGCACTTAAATTGAGTTTAGAGTCGGACAGTTTTTCCCAAAAAGTCGAGATATTATTTGTTCTATGATGGGAAGTCTAGTAACCGGGGGTATTCACGTGACCCGTTGTTTACTCTCGCGTAAAACGACGACCCTGATTAGACTAGTAGTTTAGAGATTTTGCATGTGCCGATGATGGGGAGCCTAGTAACCGGGGGTATTCGCGTGACCCGTTGTTTACTCTCACGTAAAACAGCGACCTTGAATCAGACATGCGGGGATAGCTATTCGAGTTGTTTCTCTGCTGTGGAGGGGAACTTAGTAACTAGAAGCATCCATGTGCCCCATGAGTGTCTTTTACATCAAACGGTGCCCCAATACATGAGAATGGAATTCTACCCTAGGATTATCCCGATGAAACATCCCGAGATCCGAACCTAGTGGTTAACTCGAATCATTTTATTGATCATATATAAGGGAATATTGTCCAAGGGTTATTTTTAACGATGAAACTCTAAAATGTTCGCCATTAGATTGTGGGACTGGGCAAGTTAGCTTGTTTATTTTAACCCTTCATATTGGCGGTCGGTTAAATTCACGCTTGTCAATCTTTGAGCTTGATTTTCTTCATGAACGATTGATTAGCACTGAAATTGGTTACTTTGTGGAATCAGTGTCCTGGATGTAACTCACTATTACGATACTTGTGTTATTCTTTGAGAATTTCAGGGTAGTATTGATTAAGTTAAGCACTATGGAGTTGCACGATCATTCACGATATTCTTTTATTTGAAATCGATAATTTTTGCTTGAGGACAAGCAAAGGCTCAAGTTTGGGGGTATTTGTTAGGCGTATTTTTATACGCTTATTTATCATTATTCTTTATACATTTTGTGTCTAAACCTGCATAAATGAGCCTTTAAAGCACTATTCTTTTATGTTTGGCAGGGAATTGGAGTCCGGAAGCTCGAACGATGAAAAACGGGCAAAAACGGCAAATTTTGGCCTGGGGCAGCGGCATGAACCAAGTGAGCCGCGGCACACGAAGGCAACCAGTAAGTGCCGAACCAACTGTACTGTGAGCCGCGACACAAGGATGCTGAGCCGCGGCCCAGGAAGGAAAGAAGACGCCCAGGTATAGGCGCTGAGCACCGTGAGCCGCGGCACAGATTAAGTGAGCCGCGGCCCACGGGGCGGTTTTGATAGAAATTGCCGCGTTTCTGGGCCGTTTTGGAGCCTATTCTTGACCTAATCACATGGACGCGTTTTGGAGGCTGAGGAGAATTATAAAGAAGCATTGAAGGTCATAATTGAAGGGGGATTATGAGAGAAGATCGCTCATCATCAAGGAGAAGAAGCAAAAAACATAGAGGAGCAGAGAGCGGAAGCTAGAGAACGGAGGAATCCGAGCTCTTCGACTGCGTTTGATCTTTATGCTTACTTTATTTATTTCTGTATTTTTATTCTTTAGCATGTCAGGCTAAAACCCTATTCTAGGATTTTGATGAAACCAAAGTTTTGACGAATTTACTTTTGATTATTAATATAATTCCCTTTTCTATTGAGTTTTCCCAATTGTTCTTAATGCTTTCAATTGTGTGGCCTATAATTGAATTGTTTTAATTAAGCAACTCGAATCGGGAGAGGAGAGTTGGTAAGGATATATTGGTGAGAACCGTTTTATCTTGTGAGATAGGAATATACTCATAGGAATTACGTGGCCTTTTTGGAGATTTCGTACTTTTTGCCTATTGTCGAATTAATTCACCTAGGAATAGAGTGGGTTATTTGCCTTAGAAAAATCTATTGACCTCGGGAGAGGCGGTAGAGTATTTTAGCAATCTTCGCCTTCAATAAATTGGGAAATCATTAAATTCATATAATCGAGAGTAATTCGGATAAACCGAGGTGGATTCACAATCCTAGATTGATTCCATATTTGATCTTCTTCCCTTGCATAATCGATTTTTCTATTCTTTGCTTTTATTAATTTTCCTTAATTATTTCTTGCACCTAAAATTTCGACAGTTCAAATAAAATTAGGATACTCATAAATCGGTAGTTAGTAACTCAGTCCTCGTGGGAACGATATCTGACTTATCACTTTATTACTTGTCTACGATAACGTGCACTTGCGTTCAACGAAATCCGCAACAACAATGATCAAAAACCAATACATCACTCAGAATATCATCGACATGATAACTCCAATATGACCAACAAAGGATCAATGATAACCAAGAATACCCTCAACAAGGTAAACTCCGACACGATCAATAAAGATCAACTATAACCGAGAATACCCTCAACAAGGTGAACTCCAAACACGATCAATAAAGATCAACAATAACCGAGAATACACTCAACAAGGTAAACTCCAAACGATCAATAAAGGACCAACAATAACCGAGAATACCATCAACAAGGTACACTCCAAATGATCAACAATAATGGATCTCAAAGAAATAACTCCGACTATCGAACATACCCCTCGGGCGTATGAACAACCAGTCGCAAACCGTCGACCATATCCAATCATACATGGACTATGAACGACCAAACAATATGGCTCAAAGATGGACATCACAGTACGCCCGATTCGGAAATGTGTCATTGCACATGTCCACCCCATATACGGAATACAGAATATACGTGGGACAGTGAACGTAATTAGCCTCACGAACTACGTCTCGTGTGCACGGTTCAATGTGAAAATATCAACACATAACCATAGTGTGCCCAGCTAAAAATCCTACACAATGACCAATCGGAACGCAGATATGATTCCAGATATGTTATGATGCAACATGACAACAAAACTCAAAGAATCACATATCCAATAAGGATCAAAAGACTCATTGAAGTGAACAAAGACAAACTGACAAAGAAAAGTCGACACGACTAATCAATATCCAAAACAATAATCCTGGGATCATCATCCCCGATAAATGATTAACACGATCAACGATCTCAATACAATCAGCCCTGGGATCATCATCCCTCAGCAAAATAATCAATATGAATCCCAATATACGAAACATCATCGTACAACATATACAACAACTCAACATATTAATTATCTTCATAACCGAACAATACTTAAATTACCTCAAAACTAAAGACAATATCCTTTCCACGAACCAACATCCCTGAATGAATACACAGTTATACGAATAATCCCGAAATAGGTATAGGCCATTTATACCAACAAACCACCATCCCGACATCAATATCGACACGGTAAACCAGCCTCGATATCCGACATTCCATATCACTGACCAAATATAACTCACATCTCCGTATTCAACAATACATTTAAACCATATACATTATGATTTAATCCAAACCAAGGCACAATGTACAAACCATCATCCCGACAATTTATATTTATAATGTAACACCCCAAACTAGGCGGATATTACAGTGCCGTAGATCCCCAACTGGGACCCACCAGGCAAATGAAAATGAATGAATTACACAGGATAAATGTAGTACCGAACCACATTACAACAATAATTACTCCGATGAGGAGTTTAGTTACAACACACCAGACAATACTCAATACTAGTGTATTTTATATGAAGATAAAATACACAACACCGAATGAAACGGAGTATCCAAATGAAAGTCTGCAGCGGAAAATAAAGGACAATAACATGAATAATCAAAGATCGGGGCCCCTACTAGTCTCACTGACTCCTCGACATCAACATGCTATTCCCGTGCGTTTGCCTTGCCATGACTAAAAACAAAATCCCCAAATGGGTCGATTAAATGTAACAACAATCCTCAAGGGTTGAAAATACACAAACATGATTTAACTGAAGTTATGAAATATCCTTAGTTATGAATTACGCTGAAGAGGAGCATCATAGTACGCCCGTAGTGTTCTGTGCAAGTGTACAAGACGGATGACCGGACACACCCGTCCTTGTACCTAATTAGTCTCACGGAGGTAATCGTTACCGTGTGCACAGTCCAATGTATCACTCCCAATACATGGCCATCATGTGTCCGACTAAAAATTCCACACATCCGCACCCGGCCACGCAATATGAACCCAGAAGGTCATATGTGTAATACCCGGATTTTCAGTATAAATTTTTCGCGTTATTTTATCTGAGAGATACTGTATAGTTTGGTATTTATACAGTATGGATAAAATAAATTGAGAACCGAGACAGTTATACTGGTGTGATTATCGTTTTTGATTGACAGATATATTCAGGATATGTTGTATCAGGTTGAACTGATTTGGATATCAGGTATACCGTATGAGAATATTTTTGGATTCGGTATGTGTATTCAGTATGCCGTATGTTTGTATTTTGTACGTCGAGACGTCGGACATGACAGTTGAATTTTTGGCTAAGTATAAAAGCCATTACGTACGTTAAGCCTTGGAGCTTACGCACGTAAAATGTGTTAGCTTACGTACGTTATATAGCGTACATAACGTACGTAACAAGAGGAATCGGACAGTGGGGCCCGTGGTCGGCAGCTTTCGGCGCAGATGTGGACAGGTGAGTCAACGGATGGAGTTACGTACGTTATACAGGGTGTATTACGTACGTAATACGAGTATTATACTGTAGCAAGTCAACGTATGTATTACGTACGCAACGGATTAAGTGTTATGTACGTTACGGAGTAGCCGGTCGAGTCGTGGCCGAGATGACCTGGATGGCCGAGCATGGCCGGTCGTGACTCGTTGGAATGGCCGAGCATGGTCGGTAGTGATTCGTGGGGGTGGCCGATCACGGTCGGCAGTGACTCGCAGGGATGGCTAGGACTGGCCGATTACGTACGTAAGGCAGTGGCCGGTTACGGCCGTAAGGGCCAGTTACGTACGTAAGCCACCGCCGGACGCACGTAAGGGTTCCGCAGAATCGGGCAAAGGAGCGTGCCATGGCGATTACGTACGTAAGGCGGTGCCGGTTACGACGTAACGTGCCGGCAGGTCCGCCTATTTAAAGGCTCGACCGAGTCATCCGCCATTTTCATGTTTTCTCTTCGTTTTTGGCGATTTCTTCATCAAAGTGGATGGATTTGAGTAATATCATCATCTAGCAACATGTTTTGGAAGTTGGAATCATGGATTAACATCATCTTCCACCCGGATCGAAGGTAAGAACACCTAAACACTTGGTTTTGGATATTTTTGAAGTTTCTTGATGTCTTGGCCGATTTGATTCGTTTTAACTCAGATTATTGATGGAATCTTGTTGTATTCTTGAGATTATTCGTTGTTCTTGAAGTTTTGTGGATCGGATTCGAGTATTTCTTTGAATAATCGATTGAATTGGACTATGCCTTCAAAGTGTTCGATGAAATGTCTCAATGAGTAGAACTTGAAAAATTCTACACGTTTTCGTATGAATAGTGATGGAAATGATATTGTTGTAATGATTCTTGGTAATTATGGGAATTTTGTTAAAGGAAGATAATGAATTGATGGTCAAATGATTCGATTATGTTGTTATGATTATGGAATCGTAGTATTCTCGATGTTCTTGGTGGTTTGTTGCGATTCATGATGTTATGAGAAGTATATGTTGAAGAACATGATTATATACACCTTGAATTGTGAATAAGGGTTGTTTAGATGTTAGAAAACATCGGGTTATGTTGTTTTATGGATTATGAACGTGAATTTGGATAATTCGTGTTCTTAAAGAACTCTTGAGTTACATGTTATGATTTTGGAAGGATTTCGGATAATTTGGAATGTGATTATTCACGATAATAATCGGTAAATTGTTTTCTACGAATTTACAAGTATGAACAAGAAGGAGTTTTGTCTTCGTATTTGGAGTTGAAGTTGGAATCGAATATGTTATAAAATCCTTAATCTCGAGATGAATTGATCATTGAATTGATGAATATGTTTAAGTGATGTTGGTGTTTTGGATATGAATATGGAATATTCATATCTAAAACTAAGTTATGTGTCTTAGTACAATATTCGTATAGGAATACGAATATGATTTCAAGTTTGATTGGAATTATTATTCATGTTTGAATTTGGATATTCATACTTATTGAATAAGTGTTCAATTCGGATAATGGAATTAGTTGAGACCTTTGGAATATGGTTATCTATGATGTTGAATTAATCGGATCGTCCGGATTGATAATGATAACCGGTAATTGGTTTATATTATGAATTTACAAGGAGGAAACTTGTATCCGTATTTAAGATTGAATTTGGAATCGGTAATGTTAGACCCTTGTTGGTTTAAATTGATTATTGATATGATCTTCGGATTGTGGAATCGTATTTTGGTTTTGAGTTCGTGTTTGATTGGTTTGGGTTGTTTGGATATGTGTTTAATCGGGATATTGTAGAACCATTGTTGATCGGTTATTGATTGTTATTTGTGATCATCGAGTTACGGCTTGTATCGTGGATATGGGTTCGTATTTGTTGAGTTGGATTATTTGGTATTATGTATATGATCGAGGTTTTGTTGAACCGTTGAGTTTGTTGGTTGAGTATGTCAGTTATTGATTGTTATCGGATTGTTGTTAATTGATTATTGCAATAGGTTGTGATGTTTTGATCGTGGATTATGACCGTTGTGTTGCGGTTGAGGTCGAAGAGTTCGTGTATTGCTTTGTTCGGGGCTGAGGAGCTCGTAGACGAAGGCAATGGATTTTGGTAACGGCTTCGTGGTATCGGTATCGAGGCAAGTTTATAGTTGTTCAGTTTATAATATTTGATGAATGGTTTCGTTTTCATTTCATTTATAATTCGTATAGCAATGTTGTTAGAAATGTAAGTTGTCGGGATAATGGTTTGTATAATGTGCCCTAGTTGTATTAAATCATAAGCTATATGATTTAATTGTGTTCAGGGAAGACGTGAGTTATTTTTGGTCAAGGATATAGAATATCGGATATCGAGGATAGTTATCGTGATTACATAAGTATCGGGATAAAGGGTTATTGATATTGAATGGATGGTACCTTATTTGAGATTATTTGTATAACTGTGTATTCGTTCAGGGATGTTGTTCGTGGAAAGGATATTGTCGTCGGCTTTGAGGTAACTTATGTATTGTTCAGTTATGAGATAATTAGTATGTTGAGTTGTTGTATATGTTGAGGTTTCGTATAATGAGTTTCGTATCGGTTATTCGTTGAGGGATGTTGATCCCAGGACTATTGTATTGAGATCGTAGATCGTGTTGGTCATTCATTTGGGATGATGATCCGTGATTGATGTTTTGGATATTGATTAGTCGTGTCGACTTTTCATTGTCAGTCTGTTGTTGTTCACTTCGGTGAGTCTTTTGATCCTTATTGGATATGTGTTTCTTTGAGTTTCGTTGTCATATTGCATCGTGACACATCTGGAGTCATATCTGTGTGCCGATTGGTTATTGTGTAGGATTTTTAGCCGGGCACATGATGGTTATGTGTTGATATTTCCACATTGAACCGTGCACACGAGACGTAGTTCGTGAGGCTAATTAGGTACAAGACCACACGTGTATGTGATCAATACCCGGGGTGGCTTGTGCACGGACACATTTGCGGATCGGGCGTACTATGGCGTCCATCTTTGAGCCATATTGTTTGGTCGTTCATCCTCCATTTATGGTTGGGTATGTTCGACGGTTTGTGACTGGTTGTTCATACGCCCGAGGGGTATGTTCGATAAATCGAGTTATTTCTTGAGATCCATTATTGTTGATCATTTGGAGTTTACCTTGTTGAGGGTATTCTCAGTTATAGTTGATCCTTTGTTGATCGTGTTTGGAGTTTACCTTGTTGAGGGTACTCTCAGTCATCGTTGATCCTTCGTTGGTCGTATTGGAGTTATCATGTCGATGATATTCTCAGTTGATTTATCGGTTGATCTGGTTATTGATCGTATAAGCATTCGGACTATATGTCGATGTTTCGGGATTTGTTATCATTATCATGTGGTAGTTGATCTACAGATATGTTGTGTATTATTGGTTTATACATGCTGAGATTTGATTGTGTAATCCGACGGACAGGATTTGGCACAGACTGGATTATTACCGCACTTATGAGTTTTGATGATGTTTTGAGGATTATTGGTATTTTTGGAATACAGTACAGATAATTATTGTTGAGTTCATTTCGTCATTTGAGGATGCGAAATGTGGATTATGGTAAGGATTGGATTATTATGGATTGGTAAGGTTATAACGGTAAGATTACTTTGGTAGTATTCTTACTACATTATTACATTGGTATGTAATTATTTATGATGATGTGATCGGTATCATTATTGAGTATTGTGGCTGACCCCGTCGTGGGCTTTATTTTTACGTACTCGGAGATCGAGCTAGTAGCGGTCGTGAAGGGATGAGCTTCCCGATGTGATACTGGTTGTGGCTTGTTTTCGGAGAATTGAGTATTCTTTTCCGGTTATTTATTTCCGCTGCAAATGTGTATTTTAAACTGTGTTTTTATCCGCTGCATGTGTATATTTCAAAATAGCTTTTCGGTATCTTTATCCGCTGCGTGTGTGTATTTTTAAATGGCCCTTTTGGCACTTTGCGAACTTGGGTTATTTTCGTCAAATGCTTTTTCCCAATTATTTTTCGGTACGTTTAAGTGGCGGCTTAACGTACATTTTGAACTATCGAGATTTGGCACTTCGCCTTGTATTTTCAAATGGTATTTTATGACGGTATTTCAAAATTATGTTTTTGAAAATATTTGAGAGTATTTAAAATATTACCGCCATTGGCCTTTTGGCGTTTTTAAACGTTTTTGAAATGGTTTTGTAAATGGTTATTAGCCTCGTGGGTTCCGGCGCGGGACCTACGGCGCTGTAATATCCCGGATGGTTTTGGGGGTGTTACAGAAGATGGTATCGGAGCTTGGGTTTTGTGAAACCCAGGCGTGTGTGTTATGTGGCTCTACCGGTACGGTAGTAGCGTGGCTTTTGAAAATGAGTTTTTCTGACTTTTGAGTCGTATCGATTTTTGGAGTTTCCAAAATTTCGAGATTCTTTTCAAACTGCTATTTGTGATATTGGTGTGCGTTGGTTGTGTTGAGACTTCGTATGGGAGTCGTGTGCTAGTATCACGTGAGATCATCGGCTTCACGCACCTGTAAGTATATTGGTTTGGTTATTTCGCTTGTGGCGACGCTTGATTGTTTTTGTGATGAGTTGGAAATTTTGGACTTATATGTTGTTGGTGACGGGTTGCAAGTTTCGAGGACGAAACTTATTTTAAGGGGGGTAGTATGTAATACCCGGATTTTCAGTATAAATTTTTCGCGTTATTTTATCTGAGAGATACTGTATAGTTTGGTATCTATACAGTATGGATAAAATAAACTGAGAACCGAGACAGTTATACTGGTGTGATTATCGTTTTTGATTGACAGATATATTCAGGATATGTTGTATCAGGTTGAACTGATTTGGATATCAGGTATACCGTATGAGAATATTTTTGGATTCGGTATGTGTATTCAGTATGTCGTATGTTTGTATTTTGTACGTCGAGACGTCGGACATGACAGTTGAATTTTTGGCTAAGTATAAAAGCCATTACGTACGTTAAGCCTTGGAGCTTACGCACGTAAAATGTGTTAGCTTACGTACGTTATATAGCGTACATAACGACGTAACAAGAGGAATCGGACAAATGGGCCCGTGGTCGGCCTTTCGGCGCAGATGTGGACAGTGAGTCTACGGATGGAGTTTCGTTCGTTTTACAGGGTGTATTACGTACGTAATACGAGTATAATACTGTAGCAAGTCAACGTACGTATTACGTACGCAACGGATTAAGTGTTACGTACGTTACGGAGTAGCCGGTCGAGTCGTGGCCGAGATGACCTGGATGGCCGGTCGTGACTCGTTGGAATGGCCGAGCATGGTCGGCAGTGATTCGTGGGGGTGGCCGATCACGGTCGGCAGTGACTCGCTGGAGGCTAGGACTGGCCGATTACGTACGTAAGGCAGGCTTGCTACGCGTAGGGGCGATTACGTCGTAAGCCACCGCCGATTCGTACGTAAGGGTTCCGGCAGAATCGGGCGATGAGCGTGCCATGGCCGATTACGTACGTAAGGCGGTGGCCGGTTACGTACGTAACGTGCCGGCGTGGTCCGCCTATTTAAAGGCCTATACCGAGTCATCCGCCATTTTCATGTTTTCTCTTCGTTTTTGGCGATTTCTTCATCAAAGTGGATGGATTTGAGTAATATCATCATCTAGCAACATGTTTTGGAAGTTGGAATCATGGATTAACATCATCTTCCACCCGGATCGAAGGTAAGAACACCTAAACACTTGGTTTTGGATATTTTTGAAGTTTCTTGATGTCTTGGCCGATTTGATTCGTTTTAACTCAGATTATTGATGGAATCTTGTTGTATTCTTGAGATTATTCGTTGTTCTTGAAGTTTTGTGGATCGGATTCGAGTATTTCTTTGAATAATCGATTGAATTGGACTATGCCTTCAAAGTGTTCGATGAAATGTCTCAATGAGTAGAACTTGGAAAATTCTACACGTTTTCGTATGAATGGTGATGGAAATGATATTGTTGTGATGATTCTTGGTAATTATGGGAATTTTGTTAAAGGAAGATAATGAATTGATGGTCAAATGATTCGATTATGTTGTTATGATTATGGAATCGTAGTATTCTCGATGTTCTTGGTGGTTTGTTGTGATTCATGATGTTATGAGAAGTATATGTTGAAGAACATGATTATATACACCTTGAATTGTGAATAAGGGTTGTTTAGATGTTAGAAAACATCGGGTTATGTTGTTTTATGGATTATGAACGTGAATTTGGATAATTCGTGTTCTTAAAGAACTCTTGAGTTACATGTTATGATTTTGGAAGGATTTCGGATAATTTGGAATGTGATTATTCACGATAATAATCGGTAAATTGTTTTCTACGAATTTACAAGTATGAACAAGAAGGAGTTTTGTCTTCGTATTTGGAGTTGAAGTTGGAATCGAATATGTTATAAAATCCTTAATATCGAGATGAATTGATCATTGAATTGATGAATATGTTTAAGTGATGTTGGTGTTTTGGATATGAATATGGAATATTCATATCTAAAACTAAGTTATGTGTCTTAGTACAATATTCGTATAGGAATACGAATATGATTTCGAGTTTGATTGGAATTATTATTCATGTTTGAATTTGGATATTCATACTTATTGAATAAGTGTTCAATTCGGATAATGGAATTAGTTGAGACCTTTGGAATATGGTTATCTATGATGTTGAATTAATCGGATCGTCCGGATTGATAATGATAACCGGCAATTGGTTTATATTATGAATTTACAAGGAGGAAACTTGTATCCGTATTTAAGATTGAATTTGGAATCGGTAATGTTAGACCCTTGTTGGTTTAAATTGATTATTGATATGATCTTCGGATTGTGGAATCGTATTTTGGTTTTGAGTTCGTGTTTGATTGGTTTGGGTTGTTTGGATATGTGTTTAATCGGGATATTGTAGAACCATTGTTGATCGGTTATTGATTGTTATTTGTGATCATCGAGTTACGGCTTGTATCGTGGATATGGGTTCGTATTTGTTGAGTTGGATTATTTGGTATTATGTATATGATCGAGGTTTCGTTGAACCGTTGAGTTTGTTGGTTGAGTATGTCAGTTATTGATTGTTATCGGATTGTTGTTAATTGATTATTGCAATAGGTTGTGATGTTTTGATCGTGGATTATGACCGTTGTGTTGCGGTTGAGGTCGAAGAGTTCGTGTATTGCTTTGTTCGGGCTGAGGAGCTCGTGGACGAAGGCAATGGATTTTGGTAACGGCTTCGTGGTATCGGTATCGAGGCAAGTTTATACTTGTTCGATTTATAATATTTGATGAATGGTTTCGTTTTCATTTCATTTATAATTCGTATAGCAATGTTGTTAGAAATGTAAGTTGTCGGGATAATGGTTTGTATATCGTGCTCTAGTTGTATTAAATCATAAGCTATATGATTTAATTGTGTTCAGGAAGACGTGAGTTATTTTTGGTCAAGGATATAGAATATCCGATATCGAGGATAGTTATCGTGATTACATAAGTATCGGGATAAAGGGTTATTGATATTGAATGGATGGTACCTTATTTGAGATTATTTGTATAACCGTATTCGTTCGGGGATGTTGTTCGTGGAAAGGATATTGTCGTCGGCTTTGAGGTAACTTATGTATTGTTCGGTTATGAGATAATTAGTATGTTGAGTTGTTGTATATGTTGAGGTTTCGTATAATGAGTTTCGTATCGGTTATTCGTTGAGGGATGTTGATCCCGTGACTATTGTATTGAGATCGTAGATCGTGTTGGTCATTCATTTGGGATGATGATCCGGGATTGATGTTTTGGATATTGATTAGTCGTGTCGACTTTTCATTGTCGATCTGTTGTTGTTCACTTGGTGAGTCTTTGATCCTTATCGATATGTGTTTCTTTGAGTTTCGTTGTCATGTTGCATCGTGACATCTCGAGTCATATCTGCGTGCCGATTGGTTATTGTGTAGGATTTTTAGCCGGGCACATGATGGTTATGTGTTGATATTTCCACATTGAACTGCACACGAGACGTAGTTCGTGAGGCTAATTAGGTACAAGACCACACGTGTATGTGATCAATACCCGGTGGCTTGTGCACGGACACATTTCCGGATCGGGCGTACTATGGCGTCCATCTTTGAGCCATATTGTTTGGTCGTTCATCCTCCATTTATGGTTGGGTATGTTCGACGGTTTGTGACTGGTTGTTCATACGCCCGAGGGGTATGTTCGACAGTCAGAGTTATTTCTTGAGATCCATTATTGTTGATCATTTGGAGTTTACCTTGTTGAGGGTATTCTCAGTTATAGTTGATCCTTTGTTGATCGTGTTTGGAGTTTACCTTGTTGAGGGTACTCTCAGTCATCGTTGATCCTTCGTTGGTCGTATTGGAGTTATCATGTCGATGATATTCTCAGTTGATTTATCGGTTGATCTGGTTATTGATCGTATAAGCATTCGGACTATATGTCGATGTTTCGGGATTTGTTATCATTATCATGTGGTAGTTGATCTACAGATATGTTGTGTATTATTGGTTTATACATGCTGAGATTTGATTGTGTAATCCGACGGATAGGATTTGGCACAGACTGGATTATTACCGCACTTATGAGTTTGATGATGTTTTGAGGATTATTGGTATTTTTGGAATACAGTACAGATAATTATTGTTGAGTTCATTTCGTCATTTGAGGATGCGAAATGTGGATTATGGTAAGGATTGGATTATTATGGATTGGTAAGGTTATAACGGTAAGATTACTTTGGTAGTATTCTTACTACATTATTACATTGGTATGTAATTATTTATGATGATGTGATCGGTATCATTATTGAGTATTGTGGCTGACCCCGTCGTGGGCTTTATTTTTAGGTACTCGGAGATCGAGCTAGTAGCGGTCGTGAAGGGATGAGCTTCCCGATGTGATACTGGTTGTGGCTTGTTTTCGGAGAATTGAGTATTCTTTTCCGGTTATTTATTTCCGCTGCAAATGTGTATTTTAAACTGTGTTTTTATCCGCTGCATGTGTATATTTCAAAATAGCTTTTCGGTATCTTTATCCGCTGCGTGTGTGTATTTTTAAATGGCCCTTTTGGCACTTTGCGAACTTGGGTTATTTTCGTCAAATGCTTTTTCCCAATTATTTTTCAACGTTTAAGTGGCGGCTTAACGTACATTTTGAACTATCGAGATTTGGCACTTCGCCTTGTATTTTCAAATGGTATTTTATGACGGTATTTCAAAATTATGTTTTTGAAAATATTTGAGAGTATTTAAAATATTACCGCCATTGGCCTTTTGGCGTTTTTAAACTTTTTGAAATGGTTTTGTAAATGGTTATTAGCCTCGTGGGTTCCGGCGCGGGACCTACGGCGCTGTAATATCCCGGATGGTTTTGGGGGTGTTACAATATGAACGAGAATGACCATAATGAATATCAATGAATAATAATAATCTGACAACGTCAAGAATGACTTACCGAGATGAAAGTAATAATGAAGTGATTGATAGATTCAATGAAATGATTGGAACCGCCATTCCTCGTTAATGAAGTGATTATTCGACAATTACAAGTCTCAATATGATTAATACAATGATGAATGAGTTATGATTATGAATGATCAACAACAAAAGGAATGAATGTCCTTTTAACCGAGTAAGAATTAACTTACACAATACCGATGAAGAAAGTCCTTCCACGAACAAATGTCCTAAATGAAGTGTCGGTCGCACGAACAACCTTAATTCAATACAATTACCAACAATCCGATCAATATACGAATTAAACACGAATATAACGAACTCAAAACGTCGATACGATTAAACCAAGTTCATTGGGGGCATTATATCGAACACTTTGAGGCCAACTTCGATTGATTACAACTAAACCTCAACAATACCAACCTCAAATCCCCAAGAAGTGTTTCAAACCAACAAAACATCTCCAATACGATCAATAATCCGTTATGAATATCCAAAAACGTGATTATAACAACAATTAGTCGAAAATCCCCAAATCCAACTCGATATTCAAAGTGTTCTTGAATAATCCCTCAATAATCCAATGAATCCTTATACAAACTCATAATCATATACATATCCCTTCATATAACATGATTATAAAGTCCAAAACATCATATCTCAACACAAAATCGAAATCCAAGATGTTGAAGAAATTACCTCTAGAAGATCCAACCACTTCGATCCGAAGAACACGAGTTTAATCGAGTATCCAAGCTTCCCAAATGATTGAAGATGATGAAAAATACACACTCAAATGATAATTGATGAAGAAATCTCTCCCTCAAGACCCTCTCTCGCGTATGAATGTGAAAGAATGAAGAAATGAGCTGAAATGCTAAAAAAAACGAATTTAAAGGGGTTTGCTGGTCTGTCGAACACGGCCCGTGCCGATCGGCACGGCCGCGGCGCGCAACTGGCCGACAGGGACTCGACCGTGTCCTGATTGACACGGTCGCGGCGCGAAGGGGCCTTCCGATAGTGACCTGTCCGATGCTGACTCAGACGGGCGCGGGCGCTCGGATTGACTGACCGTGTCCCGAACACGGCCGCCGGCCCGGCACGGCTCGCTTATCCGGAAGAGTTCGACTCGGCCGTGCTGCACGACACGGCCGAGTCCTTTGGCAGAGACTTCGCATTTCCGGACGAGTACAAGACGGGCCGTGTTGGACGACACGGCCGAGTTCGGTCGGCAGTGATCGGCCAATAACTGAACAATGAGCGGGTGAGCTAAAACGACCATAACTCTCTCGTCCGGACTCCGATTGACTCACCGTTTGAACCATTGGAAAGATAACTCGATGCTCTATAATATTGCAAAGATTCAAAATTTTTGGAGTTACCAAAAGTTAATGGTGATCTAACAAAGTCGAACTCATATGCGGAAAGTTGAAACAATGGACAATAACGATACACAACTCGAAGTTTTTCCGAACGGTGAACACGGGTGAATGAACATGATTGATGAATGATTATAAATGAGTGAAAATCCACTGAGTGACAATCACGGAATGAAATTACTGAATGATAATGACTGAATTACAACCGCGTATTACATATAATATCATTGCTATATGAATTATAAATGAAATGAAAGCGAAATCATTCATTAAATATTATAACTGAACAAGTATAACTTGCCTCGATACCGATACCATGAAACCGTTACCAAAATCCATTGTCTTAGTCTACGAGCTCCTCAGCCCCGACCAAAACCAATCTACGAACTCTTCGACCTTAACCGCAACACAACGATCATAATCCACGATCAAAACATCACAACCTATTGCAATAACCGATTAACACACATTCGATAAAAATCAATAACCGACATACCCAACCAACAAACTCAACGGTTCAACGAAACCTCAATCATATACATAAAACCAAATAATCCAACTCAACAAATACAAACTCATATCCACAATAGAAGCCGTAACTCGATGATCACAAATACAACAACCGATCAACAAACACAACGGTTCTACAATATCCCGATTAAATACAAATCCAAACAACCCAAACCAATCAAACACGAACTTAAAACCACAATACGATTCCACAATCCGAAGATCATATCAATAATCAAATTAAACCAT
Organism: Orobanche coerulescens; assembly: GCA_033398695.1. Classification (NCBI taxonomy): domain Eukaryota; kingdom Viridiplantae; phylum Streptophyta; class Magnoliopsida; order Lamiales; family Orobanchaceae; genus Orobanche; species Orobanche coerulescens. Next base: position 111,716,663 of record CM065801.1, on the reverse strand, counting down.
CAAGGGTCTAGCATTACCGATTCCAAATTCAATCTTAAATACGGATACAAGTTTTCTCCTTGTAAATTCATAATAAAAATCAATTACCGATTACCATCATCAATCCGGACGATCCGATTAGTTCGACATTATAGATAACCATATTCCAAAGGTTTCAAATAATTCCATTATCCGAATTGAACACTTGTTCAATACGTATAAATTCTCAAACTCAAAAGTGAATCATAATCTTATCAAACTCGGAACCATATTCGTATTCCTATACGAATATTGTACCAAAACACATAACTTAGTTCTAGATATGAATATTCCATATTCATATCCAAAACACCAACACCTCTTAAACATATTCATCAATTCATATAATCTAAGAGTTCCTTAAGAACACAACTTATTCCGACATCACATTCAAAATCTTCAAATGACATAATCCGATGTGTTCTAACATCTAAACAATCCTTATTTACAATTCAAGGTGTATATAATCATGTTCTTCAACATATACTTCTCATAACATCAAGAATCGCAACAAACCACCAAGAACATCGAGAATACTATGATTCCATAATCATAACAACATAATCAAGGCATTTGATCATCAATTCATTATCTTCCCTCAAAAAAATTCTCGTATTTACCAAGAATCATCACAACAATATCAATTCAATCACCATTCATACGAAAACATGTAGAATTTCCCAAGTTCTACTCATTGAGGTATTTTATCGAACACTTAAGGTGCATAGTCCAATTCAATCGTTTAACGAAGAAATACTCGAATTTGTTCCACAAAACTTCAAGAGTAATGAATGATTCCGAGAATATAATAAAGTTCCATCAATAATCTGGATTAAAACAAATCAAATCGGCTAAAACACCAAGAAACTCCAAAAATTTCCAAACCAAAAGTTTAGGTGTTCTTACCTTCGATCCAGGCGGAAGAAGATGTTAAGCACGAATCCAACTTCCAAAAATTGATACTCCATGATATCTCAGGCTCAAAACCTTTAATTCCTACTAAAAATCGCGAAGAAGGAGGAAAAATTCTGAAAAATGGTCAAATGGCCCGTCGCCCAGGCTTATATAGCCGAGACCTGCCGACATCCTTACGTACGTAACCGGCAGCTTTCTTACATACGTAATCGGCCTTGAAAATAATCTGCCCAGTTTGGCCGACACCCTTACGTACGTAACCGGCACAAGCTTACGTACGTAATAGGCCCTTACGGCCGTAACCGGCCGCACCCTTACTGTAACACCCCGAGATAATCGGAATAATTACAGCGCTGTAAACCCTTTAAGTAAGGATTTACAAGGATGATTAAAAGAAATGTGAATATAAACCAACAATACCACCGAAATTCAAATTACAAAACCAGTTCCAACTGATCCATTACAACCATATCGAAAATGATATTAAAAAGACACGCGTACTCGAGTACTGAAAATGAACCAAGAAGACAAATAACAAAAACAACGAACATTTAACATCACTGGGCCACTTCATCGTCATGACGGTACTGTGGCTGCTTCCCCTCTCCTCGACTACCTGAACATCAAAACAAATGTCCACCCCCGAAGGGGTTAGCAAAACAATACTAGTACAAGTATCGAAACACACAAATATGCAACGACAATGGATAAAAACATACACAAATATGGACTTCCGCTACCGGAATCCAACAGTACGAATCCACAAGATTCAATCAACACAACATGGGTATTCCAACGATCCAGCGCCCTCAGCATAGATCCCAAGATGATCCCGTCGGACCAACACGAGGTGGAAAAACCCGTCCAATGATCCAGCGCCCTTAGCCTAGATCCCAAGATGATCCCGTCGGACCAACACGAGGTGGACATCCGATCCAGCGCCCTCAGCATAGATCGCTTGATCCCTTCAGATCATCACAACTTACACATAACACAACTATGCATATACATATGCAAGAAAATCGACATGTTCATCAATATGAACGTACGTTAAATCGATAGCAAATGTCATGACAATTCAATGAAATAATCTCATGTCAACAACACGAATAAACCATATGCATGATCAAGTTCATCAATTATTCACAAACTTTCAAAATACGATACTTGCCTCAACAAATGGCGACAAGAATTTCTACTATCAATAGTCTTCAATCCGATTGGAGAATTCTCATTTGGTCGGCTCACCGGAATGCAAACCTTCATCGAACAATAACGTCGGTAAAACTAACGGTTCCGGATAATCGTTCAAATCATCAAATGAATCATCAAAAGGCATGATGCATCTATCATGGCGATGGACTATTCTGCCCTAACACGATTTGGTTGGACCGATACTACGCTATTCGTCCTTGCAATAGCTCAATGGAATACTTTCTAAGTTCCAACACAATTCCTTCGGTTGATTGTTTCATGGAATTCATCCTAGGAGGATTCTAATCATGTTCTATTATAACAAGATATCCGAACTTCGATGAATCATCATAAGGACTTGTTCACTAGTTTCAATATCCTCTCCTTCTACGAATAAATCCTTAAGTTCAATCCATTAATTCTTCACCTAAATGTTCGATCATAACATTCTTATGAACTAAGATAATCTTCGAAAACTAGATATGATTAGGTTTACCATCTCAAGATGCACTAATCAATAGTTTAATCACTAGAAGGTTTGCTCAACGATTACAACAACCAAGAGGAATCGAAAATAATTAAATTTAATCTTCTAAACCATGATGAAAGGCTCCTCAAGAAGATAACTGGTTCGGTCTACTCAAAACAGGTCCAAAATGTTACTAAGATCATGCTAAATTAGTTGGGGAAGGATTACATATCTCAATAAATTGATGAACAATGAAGAACTTGAATAAACTCTCCCACCGGAAGCTTGAGCACCAATCTACAAGGCCTAAGCTCCCCAAGAATCGTCTCAGAAGATGATATGAAGGATAAGAGGTGATGAAAGATCTCCAGAACACGAAGAATCAACCAAAGGAAAGGTGAGAAATGAAATAGGGTCGAGGTCTATAAATAGAATTCTGGGCATTACGTACGTTATGCAATTAACCTTACGTACGTAACAAACTTAACATACGTTATACCCTAGCCTTAGCGTACGTAATCGTCTGACCAGAATTCACTGGCCTGATTTCGCCATTTTCTTACGTACGTAATCACAAGGGTTTTACGTACGTAATATCCATGTCCTTAGCGTACGTAAAACATGCACCATAGCGTACGTAACACCTATGTCCAGGTTCACGCGGAAATCAAATGAATCTTCCCCGGCCCCCACACGCCGACCCTTATCCGATCCCAAGTTGGCTTAGCTTACGTACGTTAAGAAAATCAGATAGTGTACGTAATACTGCAGTCTTAGCGTACGTTATGGACGCCTGATAGCGTACGTTAACACGTGCAGAACCATGCATGCAGAATGCTGGAGATACCAAAATGTAAGGATACGAAATACGGGAAACCAACCTCCAAATAATAACATCACGAAGTTGATTCTTACAAGATAGATACACAATAATTATCCGGGCATTACATACTACCCCTCTAAAAAGAAGTTTCGGCCCGAAACTTAAATCGCAAACAATTCTGGGTACCTCGACTTCATACTATCTTCCGTCTCCCAAGTTGCTTCTTCGACTCCGTGTCGAGACCATTGAACTTTTACCAAGGAGATCAGTTTATTCCTCAATTGCTTAACTCGACTCTCAAGTATCTTGATTGGCTTCTCTTCGAAGGTGCCGTCATTAGCTATCTCGATCTCATCGAACTCAATGATATGACTGGGATCTGGTACATACTTCCGCAATTGGGATACGTGAAACACATTGTGAACGTGACTCAGCAATGGCGGTAAGGCCAACCTATATGCTAAATCCCCAACTCTCTCGAGGATCTCAAATGGTCCGATATATCTCGGACTTAGCTTACCTTTCCTCCCAAAACGGAAAATTCCTCGTGTAGGAGACACCTTCAATAGTACGTGGTCCCTAATGTCGAACTCTAGTGGGCGACGACGCACGTCTGCATAAGAATTCTGTCGACTCTGGGCAGTCAACAGTCTTTCCCGAATCAAAGCTATCTTCTCTTGAGTCTGAACTATCAATTCCGGTTCCGTCCCGATCAAGTCCGAAGAATCATCCCAGCACAGGGGTGATCGGCATCTTCTCCCGTACAAAGCTTCAAATGGTGCCATCTTAATAGAAGTATGCCAACTATTGTTGTAGGTGAATTCAATCAACGGCAAGTGAACTTCCCAATCAGTTGACCAATCCAAAGCACAAGCCCTAAGCATGTCTTCTACTGTTTGTATAGTCCTTTCGGACTGACCGTCCGTTTGAGGATGATAAGCCGTGCTAAAGTTTAGCTCAGTCCCCAAAGCCCTGTGAACTGCCTTCCAGAAGTGCGACACGAAGCGACCATCTCGATCTGAAATAATAGTCTTCGGCGTCCCATGCAATCTGACTATCTCTGCAATAAATACTCGTGCCAATTTCTCGGGTCCCCATGTGTCCTTAATTCCTAGGAAATGAGCCGACTTGGTTAGTCGATCAACTATAACCCAAATCATGTTCATTACCGTCTTGGTCCTTGGCATATTGGTGATGAAATCCATCGAGATATCCTCCCACTTCCACTCAGGGATCGGAAGTGTTAGGAATACTTGTTAGATTTTGATGATGTCATTAATTTAAAAATCAAATGTTTATTAATTGGCGAAATGTAAGGAAGAACCAAATGAGTATCTTCCATAGGCCAAAATATGTTAAGTATAAAATTGGCAATATGTAAAGAAGAACCAAATGAGTGTCTTCTATAGGCCAAAGTTAGTTAGGCTGAAAATCGGCTAACTACTAAAGTACAGTCTAGTCCATCAGAGAAGTACAAATTGACTCAATCGTAGTAGCCCCGGTCAACTAAAAATTTGTCGAGAAGTTTGACTGCATCGCAATGAGGAACCTCGTGGAAGTCACCCGATCGACAAGTCTCAAACAAGATATACCAAGAGGACCTACTGCAAAGATGTAAGCCGCACCACAACTACTCAACTACAAATTTAGTACTCCAAGTCCACGTCGATGCTTTGAAAAGTCAAATATTACTAAAGCTCACATGCAACGTGAAGAGACAAATTGGAGTGATTCCCGCAAGAAATATGATTTATTTAAATCATCCCGACCCACCGTGAAGACTTTAATCCTTTTATATTCAAAAGATTCGGCGCTCACATGCGTAAGTCATCACAACGGAAGATAAAATAAAATAATGGGAATCCAACTTGCAACGCTCAAAAGATTAAACAATGAAGTCTCCTCCAACGGACGGATTTGTTCGATTTGCAATGGCTACAAGGAAGAAGCTCGAGATCGTGATCTATATATATCTCAAGATTTGAAATCGAGCAACTAACGGTGCGAACATATACTCTAGCGATCAAAGCAAACAAAGCAATCTCAAGCAATCAAATAGCATCGTGAAAAGAGCAGATCCAAAAGTTCATATTCAAGGAAGCTCTTTAGTTGGAGAAGACAAACACTCTTGTCTATAAATCTTGAGTACGGGTACTTCACCGGTTGAAGTAAGTGATCAGAAGGCATCCGAGGATCGAGGATCAAGAGGTGCAAGGCAGTCAAGTGTGTACAACGGCACGGAATTCCACTGGTTGGAAGCTGTTGTAGTGTGTTGTGAATCACTGTAATCTTTATCACTTGTTGAAAATTATAGTGAATTCATCTCCAACTGGTTTGGAGAAAAGTGGATTAGTAGAGGATTACCCCACCTCTGAGACCACTATAACTGCCTGTGTTATTTACTGTTTTACTGCATCATACTCTAACTGTTGCATCCATTGTTAAGTGTTTCATTAAGTTAATTTATATTCGTCATCAGCTGACTTCCGCACATATCCAAGAACAAACGACTCTGACCACAGCTGCTAACTCCAGATCATGAGTCGGGTAATTAACTTCGTACAGTTTCAACTGTCGAGAGGCATAGGCAATCACCCTATCCTTTTGCATCAACACACATCCCAGACCCTGATTTGAAGCATCGTTGTATACCATGAATCCATCAGTTCCATCTGGTAACGCTAGTATAAGCGTTGTCGTCAGTCTCCTCTTAAGATCATCAAAACTAGCCTGGCATTTCTCATTCCACGCGAACCTTTGAGTTTTCTGTAATAGCTGAGTGAGCTGACGAGCAATTTTGGAAAATCCCTCTACGAAACGGCGAAAATATCCAGCAAGTGCTAAGAAACTCCGGACTTCTTTCACATTATTTGGAGATTCCCACTCCAAGATTGCCTCGACTTTCTTCGGATCTACTTGAACTACGTAAGATGATATCACAAGCCCAAGGAATGTCACTTCCTTAAGCCAGAACTCACATTTAGAAAGTTTCGCATACAACTGTTCATTCCTCAAGGTGCTCAGAACAATACGCAAATGCTCAGCATGTTCCTCGGGGTCTTTCGAATAGATCAAGATGTCATCAATGAAAACGACCACGAACTTATCCAAGTATTCTAAGAATACCTGATTCATCAATTGCATAAATATCGCATGAGCATTGGTAAGTCCGAATGGCATCACTACAAATTCATAATGCCCGTACCGGGATCTGAAAGCAGATTTCGGTATATCCGATTCCTTAATCCTCAGCTGATGATATCCTGATCGCAAGTCGATCTTAGAGAATACTCTTGCCCCTTGCAGTTGATCAAACAAGTCGTCGATCCGAGGTATAGGATACTTGTTCTTGATCGTCACCTTGTTTAGCTCTCTATAATCAATACATAATCGGAGGGATCCATCTTTCTTCCAGACAAAGAGAACGGGTGCTCCCCATGAAGAAACGCTAGGTTGAATGTAACCCTTCTGCAATAATTCCTCTAGTTGCTTCTTTAGTTCATACATCTCGGTTGGCGCCATGCGGTATGGTGCTCTGGAAATAGGAGCGGCTCCAGGCTCTAATTCGATAGTGAACTCCACTTCTCTCTGCGGAGGTAGCCCAGGTAGTTCGTCAGGGAATACATCTGAGAATTTATTCACAACTGGAATAGATGAGAGCTCCACTCCTTCCTCTTTCCTCATGGCATAACACCAAAGTCCATGACATCCCTGCTTCAGTAATTTCACTGCTTTCACCGCTTTGATCAATTTTCCCGAGCTTCCCGGTCTCCATTCTCTGAATAAGTGTTCAGATCCGTCATCAGCAATGATAGAAATGACTCTCTTTCGGTAATTCAGAATAGCTCCATAACGGTTGAGCCAATCATCTCCGAGAATTAAATCGTCACCATGGATGTCAACTACAATAAGATTCGATGGCCAATCTCTCCCTCCTATAGATACTGGGAAATCTCTAGTTTCTAGGGTTCCCACAATTCTCTCTCCGCTCGGCAAACCCACAACATATGGTTCACAATCAAATAAACACGAGATTTTGAAACGATTAACACAGTTCAATGATATGAAAGAATGTGTAGCTCCTGAATCGAATAAGACACTAACTGGTTGCAAAAGGATCTGAATCGTACCTGATGCAACAGAAGTGTTCTGATCGTCAGATATCCTCATCTCTTACAGGCGCGGAGGAACGGACCCAGTACTGGATGTCTCTCTCTTCCCAACACTCTGCTGCTGAAATCCACTCTGCTGCGTCTGGTTCACACTCATCTCCTTCGGAACTGGCGCTGGAGTGCGAGTGCCAAATGATCTAGTCGCAACTCCACAAAAAGCCGTATGGTGCCCTTCTTGCCCACAATCGAAACAAGTTACAGAAGATGCGGGGCAATCACGTCGAATATGCCCTGCTCGACTACAATTATAGCATTTCTTTGATGCGTCCGAAACTACTGATGTTGTCCGGAACTTCTTTCCACCTCTAGAAGGATGTGGAGGTTTCCTAGATGAATAAAATGAAGACTGGCCCTTGCGGGCCCCACCACTCTTGTTTTCCGAGAAGTTGCCGGACACTTTCTGCTTCTTTGCCTCCATCGATTTCTCCACCGCCGCCTCTTTCATGTCGTAGGCCAGCGCTTTGTCTTGATATTGTCGCAACGTAGTACACTCGAATCCGGACATGTACTGCTGAATCTCCGGCTTCATCCGCATATCGAAATGAAAAATCTTTTTTGCCTCCATTCTGACCAAGTGTCGCACACAAGTCAGCTGATGGTTAAAAGTCTTGATTATGTCTGTCACAGATGCTTCCGAACTCTGTGGTGAGAAAAACTCTCGGATTTCTGCCTCTCTTACTGGACGAGGACAATACTGTGCTTCCATCATTAGTTTGAATTCCGTCCAGTCAGCATTATGATTCTCGGGTCGAATAGCCTCCCACCAGTCAAAAGCCTCCCCAGTCAGAAATTACTGGGCAATAAGAACTTTCCGGTCCTCGGGACAGTTAATCCCCGCAAATATCTTCTCTAACTCCTTCAACCAATGATCCCAAGTGAGTGCCTCAGCAGAACCGTCAAATTTTGGCGGGTGCAATTTGACCACCTCAGTAAGCCATCTGTCTCCCCGGTTATCCTCGTTATGCTGTTGTCTCATTGCCATCTGCATGCGGTCAACTACCTGAGCGAACTGGTTTATTTGAGCCACCACCTGTTGAAGCACTCCCGGCATGTTAGGATTCGCGTCGTCATTCGCTGATCCCTGTTGTCCTCCAGAATGGGAATCGGTTCGACTAGCCGATAATTCAGGGGTAGTTGCGGAATCCTCCTGTCTCATGTTACCACGTCCGCGTCCGCGACCGCGTCCGCGTCCACAACCTCCTCTCAACATACTGTAAACACAATTTCTCAATATCCAGGACAAAATTTTCAAAAATAAAGCCCGTCAATACTCACAAAACAGAAATTAAGTAAAACGGTAGTATAAGAGATTAGGAGACTTACAACCACGGTCCACATGACGACTTTGGCTGAACAGTGATGTTACGAACGACCCGTAAATCAAATCACGTAAACAAACCCAACTAAAACCCGACTTCCAAGATATCCATGAATCTTAGCTCCGATACCTTATTCTGTAACACCCCGAGATAATCGGAATAATTACAGCGCCGTAAACCCTTTAAGTAAGGATTTACAAGGCTGATTAAAAGAAATGTGAATATAAACCAACAATACCACCGAAATTCAAATTACAAAACCAGTTCCAACTGATCCATTACAACCATATCGAAAATGATATTAAAAAGACACGCGTACTCGAGTACTGAAAATGAACCAAGAAGACAAATCACAAAAACAACGAACATTTAACATCACTGAGCCACTTCATCGTCATGACGGATCGTGGTCGCTTCCCGCTCCTCTACTCCGAACATCAAAACAAATGTCCACACCCGAAGGGGTTAGCAAAACAATGCTAGTACAAGTATCGAAACACACAAATATGCAACGACAATGCATAAAAACATACACAAATATGGACTTCCGCTACCGGAACCCAACAGTACGAATCCACAAGATTCAATCAACACAACATGGGTATTCCAACGATCCAGCGCCCTCAGCATAGATCCCAAGATGATCCCGTCGGACCAACACGAGGTGGAAAAACCCGTCCAATGATCCACCGCCCTCAGCCTAGATCCCAAGATGATCCCGTCGAACCAACACGAGGTGGACATCCGATCCAGCGCCCTCAGCATAGATCGCTTGATCCCTTCGGATCATCACAACTTACACATAACACAACTATGCATATACATATGTAAGAAAATCGACATGTTCATCAATATGAACGTATGTTAAATCGATAGCAAATGTCATGACAATTCAATAAAATAATATCATGTCAACAACACGAATAAACCATATGCATGATCAAGTTCATCAATTATTCACAAACTTTCAAAATACGATACTTGCCTCAACAAATGGCGACAAGAATTTCTACTATCAATAGTCTTCAATCCGATTGGAGAATTCTCACTTGGTCGGCTCACCGGAATGCAAACCTTCATCGAACAATAACGTCGGTAAAACTAACGGTTCCGGATAATCGTTCAAATCATCAAATGAATCATCAAAAGGCATGATGCATCTATCATGGCGATGGACTATTCTGCCCTAACACAATTTGGTTGGACCGATACTACGCTATTCGTCCTTGCAATAGCTCAATGGAATACTTTCTAAGTTCCAACACAATTCCTTCGGTTGATTGTTTCATGGAATTCATCCGAGGAGGATTCTAATCATGTTCTATTATAACAAGATATCCGAACTTCGATGAATCATCATAAGGACTTGTTCACTAGTTTCAATATCCTCTCCTTCTACGAATAAATCCTTAAGTTCAATCCATTAATTCTTCACCGAAATGTTCGATCATAACATTCTTATGAACTAAGATAATCTTCGAAACCTAGATATGATTGGGTTTACCATCTCAAGATGCACTAATCAATAGTCTAATCACTAGAAGGTTTGCTCAACGATTACAACAACCAAGAGGAATCGAAAATAATTGAATTTAATCTTCTAAACCATGATAAAAGGCTCCTCAAGAAGATAACTAGTTCAGTCTACTCAAAACTGGTCCAAAACATTACTAAGATCATGCTAAATTAGTTGGTGAAGGATTACATACTTCAATAAATTGATGAACAATGAAGAACTTGAATAAACTCTACCACCGGAAGCTTGAGCACCAATCTACAAGGCCTAAGCTCCCCAAGAATCGTCTCAGAAGATGATATGAAGGATAAGAGGTGATGAAAGATCTCCAGAACACGAAAAATCAGCCAAAGGAAAGGTGAGAAATGAAATTAGGTCGAGGTCTATAAATAGAATTCTGGGCATTGCGTACGTTATGCAATTAAACTTACGTACGTAACAAACTTAAAGTACGTTATACCCTAGCCTTAGCGTACGTAATCGTCTGACCAGAATTCACTGGCCTGATTTCGCCATTTTCTTACGTACGTAATCACAAGGGTTTTACGTACGTAATATCCATGTCCTTAGCGTACGTAAAACATGCACCATAGCGTACGTAACACCTATGTACAGGTTCACGCGGAAATCACACGAATCTTCCCCGACCCCTTCCTCGGCCCCCACACGCCGACCCTTATCCGATCCCAAGTTGACTTAGCTTACGTACGTTAAGAAAATCATATAACGTACGTAATACTTCCGTCTTAGCGTACGATATGGACACCTGATAGCGTACGTTAACACGTGCATAACCATGCATGCAGAATGCTGGAGATACCAAAATGTAAGGATACGAAATACGGGAAACCAACCTCGAAATAATAACATCACAAAGTTGATTCTTACAAGATAGATACACAATAATTATCTGGGCATTACACTTACGGCCGTTATCGGCCAGTCCTTACGCCCAGCGAGTCACTGCCGATCGTGATCTGCCATCCCTGCAAGTCACTGCCGATCGTGATTGGCCATCCAGCGAGAACTCGGCCATGACTCGGCCAGCTGCCTCCTAACGTACGTAACACTTAATCCATTGCGTACGTAATACGTACGTTGACTTGATACAGTAATATACTCGTATTACGTACGTAATACACCCTGTATAGCGTATGTAAATCCATCTGTTGACTCACCTGTCAACATCTGTTGCCGAAAGCTGTCGACACAGGGCCCACCTGTCGATCATATCCGGATCCTGTCCGATTCCCTCTGTTACGTACGTAATGCCTTATGCATAACGTACGTAAAGCGTAGAATTTAGCGCATGTAAGTCCTTGAGCTTAGCGTACGTAATGTCCTTCTGTACTTGGCCAAAATCCAACTGTTCCTGTCCGACGTCTCGACATACATAATACAAACATACGGCATATTGAATATATATACTGTATCCAATAATATTCTCATATGATATACCCGATATCAAAATGAAAACAACCTGATATACGATATCCTCAAATGTAGTTGTCTACCAAATACAACAATTATACAAATACGACTGTCTCAGTTCTCAATTTATTTTATCCATACTGTATAGACACCAAGCTATACAATATACCTCAGATAAAATAACGCGAAAAAATTATACTGAAAATCTGGATATTACATACTACCCCCCTTAAAATAAGTTTCGTCCTCGAAACTTGCAACCTGTCACAAACAACCGATCAATCCAAAATTTCCAACTCATCATGAAAACAATCAATCGTCGCCACAAGCGAATAACCAAAATGATATACTTACAGGTGCGTCAAGCAGATGATCTCCCATGATACTAGCACACGACCCCCATACGAAGTCTCAACACAACCAACACACACAAATATCACAATTAGCAATTTGAAAATATCCCAAAAATTTTGAAACCTCCAAAAATCGATTCGACTCAAAAGTCAGAAAAATCATTTTCAAAAGCCACGCTACTACCGTACCGGTATAGCCACATAACACACACGCCCGGGTTTCACAAAACCCAAGCTCTAATACCATCTTCTGCAACACCCCCAAAACTGTAATACCCGGTTGTAATTCAGTCATTATCATTCAGTAATTGTCACTATGTAATTTTTCACTTGTTAATAATCATTCATCATCCACATTCATTCATCCGTGTTCACCGTTCGGAATAACTTCAAGTCGTGTATCGATATTGTTCATTGTTTCAACCTTGCTTGGGAATCGAGACAAGAGTATTATCTTGATTGTTGTAATTGATTCATTAGTTGATGTTGACGTTGGAGTTCATGTCATTTCAGATCTCATCATTTTTCAAATTGTGCTTTTGTTGGGCGAACCCTTGTAATCATTGCTTGGAACCACCGTTTTGGGGTTTCCGCACTTCCATTTCATGTTATTGTTTCCCAAATATTGATTCCTATTGCTTTTATTCTCTTCCCGGGTCATTTTCATCATTTTAGGACCCAAGGGGGTGTGGGCCGCGACACAATGGAGTGTGCGCCGCGGCACACACATGCTGCAGTTTTGGCCGACCCACCTGTACCGGGGCCGCTGCTCCTGCCGGCAGGGCCGCGGCATACTGCCGAGTCACTGCCGCGGCACACTCGGCCGGTCCGCGGCACACTGTCGAGCACTAGGGGCAGATTTTGGCCCTGTGCCGCGGAACACTCGGCCGGGCCGCGGCACACAGTTCAGGCTGCACTATAATTTCGTTTTTTGAGAAGAAAAACTCATTTCTTCATCCTACTTCCGAGAGAGAGGGTTTGTGGGAGAAATTTTCATCATCAATCACTTGAATACTCGATTTTTCATCATTTTCATTCGGTTGTGAAGCTCGGATCGTCGATCTAACGCGTGTTCATCGAATCAAAGTGTTTGGATCTTCAAAGGTAATATTCCCAAATCTCTTGGATTTCGATTTGTGTTGAGATATGATGTTTTGGACATTATAATCATGTTGTATGAAGAGATATACATATGATTATGAGTATGTATGAATATTCATCGGATTATTGAAAGGTTATTCAAGAACACTTTGAATATTGAGTTGGATTTGGGGGTTTTCGATTAATTGTTGTTGAAATCACGAATTTGGATATTCATATTGGATTATTGATCGTATTGAAGATGTTTTGTTGGTTTGAAACACTTCTTGGGGATTTGATATTGGTATTATTGAGGTTTGGTTGTAAATAATCAAAGTTTGGCCACAACGTGTTCGATATAATGCCCCAATGAACTTGATTTAGTCGTATCGACGTTTTGAGTTAGTTATACTCGTGTTTGATTCGTGTGTTGAACCGGATTATTGGTCATTGTGTTATTCAAGGTTGTTCGAGCGACCGACATCTCATTTAGGACGTTGTTCGTGGAAGGACATTCTTCATCGGCGTTGTGTAAGTTAATTCTTACTCGGTTAAAAGGATATTCATTCCTTTCGTTGTTGTTCATTCATAATTATAGTTCATTCATAATGTATTAACCGTATTGAGACTTGTAATTGTCAATTAATCACTTCAGTCACAAGGAACGACGGTTCCAATCATTTCATTGAGCTATCATTCATTTCACTGCCGTTTCATCTCGGTGAGTCATTATTGATTTCGATGTCACTTTTGTTATCTCGTGGCATTCCGGGTCATACTGGCGTGCCGGTTGGTATGTGTAGGATTTTCATGTCGGGCACATATTAAGTCGTGTGTTGGTTGTTGGCCTCACATTGGACTGTGCACACGAGAAGATCACTTCGTCAGACTGATTAGGTACAAGACCATACGTGTATTCGATCGATACTCGATGGTGACTTGTGCACGGACACATTTCCATCCCGGGCGTAGTGTGGCGCCACCCTTTGAGCCGTACCGTTAGTTGATTCATACAGCATGTTTGATTGCGTATATTTTCAACAGGATTGGGTTATAATCTGACCGATTCACTTTTGATCGCATGTGTTCGACATTTTGAGACTTTGATCGAACTTGTGGTTTATACAGCATATACGGTTATGTTTATTCAACTGTTGAGGATTGTTGTTCTGTGTAACTGACCCCGTTGGGGGATTTTATTTTTAGGTCATGGCAAGGCAAAAGCACGGAAATATAACGTTGACGGCGAGGAGTCCCAGTGATACTAGTAGGGCCCCCCGATCCTTTCAGTCATTCATGTTGTTGTCATTTATTTTCCGCTGCAGATTTCCATTTGGATACTCCGTTTCGTTCAGTGTTGTATATTTTATCTTCATATAAAATATACATGTACTCGGTATTATCTTGGGTGTGTTATAATGAAACTCCTCATCGGAGTAATTGTTGATATATTGTGGTTCGGTACTACAATTATATCACTTAATTCATTAATTTTCATCCGCCCGGTGGGTCCCAGTCGGGGGTCCACGGCACTGTAATATCCGCCTAGTTTTGGGTGTTACAAAAACCATCCGGAATATTACAGTGTCGTGGGTCCCGCGCCGGAACCCACCAGTCTAAAAACCATTTCAAAAATATGTAAAAATGCCAAAAGACCGATGACGGTAATATTTTAAATACTCAAATATTTTCAAAAACACAGTTCTCAAATACCGTCATAAAATACCATTTGAAAATACAAGGCGAAATGCCAAATCTCGACAGTTCCAAATGTACGTTAAGCCACCACTTAAACGTACCGATAAAATAGTTTAGGAAAAGATTGAACGAAATAACCCAAGTTTGCAAAGTGCCAAAAGGCCATTTTGAAAGTACACACGAGTTGGTAAAAATACCGAAAAGCCATTTTGAAATACAGACGAGTTGGTAAAGATACCGAAAAGCCATTTTAAAATACACACGCAGCGGATAAAACACAGTTCAAAATACACATTTGCAGCGGAAATAAAACAACTAGAAATAAATACTCAATACTCAAATAAATGCCACGGCCAGTATCACCCGGGAAGCTCATCCCTTCACGACCGCTACTAGCTCGATCTCCGAGTACCTAAAAATAAAGCCCACGGCGGGGTCAGCCACAATACTTAACAATGATATCGATCACATCATCATAAATAATTACATACCAATGTAATAACGAAGTAAGAATACTACCAATGTAATCTTACCGTTATAACCTTACCAATTCATAGCAATCCATACTAAATCAATCCTTGACATATTCCACATTTCGTATTCTCAAATGACGAAATGAATTCAACAACAATCATTTGTACTGTATTCCAAAAATACCGATAATCCTCAAAACATCATCATAACTCATAAGTGCGGAAATAATCCAATGTGCCAAATCCTGTCCGTCGGATTACACAATCAAAACTCAACCTGGACAAACCAATAATACACAACATATTTGTAGATCAACTACCACATGATAATGATAACAAATCCCGAACATCGACGTACAGTCTGAATGCTCATACGATCAATAACAATTATCAAAAACCAATACATCACTGAGAATATCATCGACATGATAACTCCAATATGACCAACAAAGGATCAATGATAACCAAGAATACCCTCAACAAGGTAAACTCCGACACGATCAATAAAGATCAACTATAACCGAGAATACCCTCAACAAGGTAAACTCCAAACACGATCAATAAAGATCAACAATAACCGAGAATACCCTCAACAAGGTAAACTCCAAACGATCAACAAAGGACCAACAATAACCGAGAATACCATCAACAAGGTAAACTCCAAATGATCAACAATAATGGATCTCAAAGAAATAACTCCGACTGTCGAACATACCCCTCGGGCGTATGAACAACCAGTCGCAAACCGTCGAACATATCCAATCATACATGGACTATGAACGACCAAACAATATGGCTCAAAGATGGACATCACAGTACGCCCGATCCGAAAATGTGTCAGTGCACATATCCACCCCGTATACGGAATCCAGAATATACGTGAGACAATGTACCTAATTAGCCTCACGAACTACGTCTCGTGTGCACGGTTCAATGTGGAAATATCAACACATAACCATATTGTGCCTAGCTAAAAATCCTACACAATGACCAATCAGAACGTAGATATGATTCCAGATATGTCACGATGCAACATGACAACGAAACTCAAAGAATCACATATCCAATAAGGATTAAAAGACTCATTGAAGTGAACAAAGACAAACTGACAAAGAAAAGTCGACACGACTAATCAATATCCAAAACAATAATCCTGGGATCATCATCCCCGATAAATGATCAACACAATAAACGATCTCAATACAATCAGCCCTCGGATCATCATCTCTCAACGAAATAATCAATATGAATCCCAATATATGAAACATCATCGTACAACATATACAACAACTCAACATATTAATTATTTTCATAACCGAACAATACTTAAATTACCTCAAAACCAAAGACAATATCCTTTCCACGAACCAACATCCCTGAACGAATACACAGTTATACGAATAATCCCGAAATAGGTATATGCCATTTATACCAACAAACCACCATCCCGACATCAATATCGACATGGTAAACTAGCCTCGATATCCGACATTCCATATCACTGACCAAATACAACTCACATCTCCGTATTCACCAATACATTTAAACCATATACATTATGATTTAATCCAAACCAAGGCACAATGTACAAACCATCATCCCGACAATTTATATTTATAATATCATTGCTATATGAATTATAAATGAAATGAAAGCAAAATCATTCATTAAATATTATAACTGAACAAGTATAACTTGCCTCGATACCGATACCACAAAGCCGTTACCAAAATCTATTGCCTTAGTCTACGAGCTCCTCAGCCCCGACCAAAATCAATCTACGAACTCTTCGGCCTTAACCGCAACACAACGATCATAATCCACGATCAAAACATCACAACCTATTGCAATAACCGATTAACATACATTCGATAAAATTCAATAACCGACATACCCAACCAACAAACTCAACGGTTCAACGAAACCTCGATCATATACATAAAACCAAATAATCCAACTCAACAAATACGAACTCATATCCACAATAGAAGCCGTAAATCTATGATCACAGATAACAATCAATAATCGATCAACAAACACAACGGTTCTACAATATCCCGATTAAATACAAATCCAAACAACCCAAACCAATCAAACACGAACGTAAAACCACAATACGATTCCACAATCCGAAGATCATATAAATAATCAAATTAAACCATCAAGGGTCTAACATTACCGATTCCAAATTCAATCTTAAATACGGATAAAAGTTTCCTCCTTGTAAATTCATAATAAAAATCAATTACCGATTACCATCATCAATCCGAACGATCCGATTAGTTCGACATTATAGATAACCATATTCCAAAGGATTCAAATAATTCCATTATCCGAATTGAACACTTGTTCAATAAGTATAAATTCTCAAACTCAAAAGTGAATCATAATCTTATCAAACCCGGAACCATACTCGTATTCCTATACGAATATTGTACCAAAACACATAACTTAGTTCTAAATATGAATATTCCATATTCATATCCAAAACACCAACACCTCTTAAACATATTCATCAATTCATATAATCCAAGAGTTCTTAAGAACACAACTTATTCCCACATCACATTCAAAATCCTCAAATGACATAATCCGATGTGTTCTAACATCTAAACAATCCTTATTTACAATTTAAGGTGTATATAATC
Organism: Orobanche coerulescens; assembly: GCA_033398695.1. Classification (NCBI taxonomy): domain Eukaryota; kingdom Viridiplantae; phylum Streptophyta; class Magnoliopsida; order Lamiales; family Orobanchaceae; genus Orobanche; species Orobanche coerulescens. Next base: position 111,698,554 of record CM065801.1, on the reverse strand, counting down.
ATGTTCTTCAATATATACTTCTCATAACATCATGAATCGCAACAAACCACCAAGAACATCGAGAATACTACGATTCCATAATCATAACAACATAATCAAGGCATTTGATCATCAATTCATTATCTTCCCTTAACAAGATTCCCATAATTACCAAGAATCATAACAACAATATCAATTCAATCACCATTCATACGAAAACGTGTAGAATTTCCCAAGTTCTACTCATTGAGGCATTTTATCGAACACTTAAGGTGCATAGTCCAATTCAATCGTTTAACGAAGAAATACTCGAATTTGTTCCACAAAACTTCAAGAGTAATGAATGAGTCCGAGAATACAACAAATTTTAATGAATAATCTGGATTAAAACGAATCAAATCGGCCAAAACACCAAGAAACTCCAAAAATTTCCAAAACCAAGAGTTTAGGTATTCTTACGTTCGTTCCGTGCGGAAGATGTTAAGCACGAATCCAGCTTCCAAAAACTGATGCTCCATGATATCTCAGGCTCAAAACCTTCAATTCCTACTAAAAATCGCGAAGGAGGAGGAAAAATTCTGAAAAATGGTCAAATGACCCGTCGCCCAGGCTTATATAGCCGAGACCTGCCGACACCCTTACGTACGTAACCGGCAGCTTCCTTACGTACGTAATCGGCCTTGAAAACAATCTGCCTAGTTTGGCTGACACCTTTACGTACGTAACCGGCACAAGCTTACGTACGTAACCGGCACAAGCTTACGTACGTAATAGGCCCTTACGGCCGTTATCGGCCAGTCCTTACGCCCAGCGAGTCACTGCCTGTAACACCCCAAACTAGGCGGCTATTACAGTGTCGTGGAATCCCCAACTGGGACCCACCAGGCGAATGATAATAAATGAATTAAATAATATAATTGTAGTACCGAACCACATTATATTACCAAATACTCCGATGAGGAGCTTTAAGTACCATACACCAGGAAAATACAGAATACTTGTATATTTTATATGAAGATAAAATACACAACCCTGAATAAATAAACATCTCAAACGGAATTTGCAGCGAAAATAAAAATGAAGAAAACAAGAATGACTGAAAGGACTAGGGCCCCCTACTAGTATCACTGGGACTCCTCGCCGTCAACGTTCTCTTCCCGTGTTTTTGCCTTGCCATGACCTGAAAACAAAATCCCCCAACGGGGTCAGTTACACTGAATAACAATCCTCAAGAGTTTAATAAACAAAATCATGAAATATCCTTAGTTATGAATTTAAGCTGAAGAAGAGCATCATAGTACGCCCGTAATGGAATGTGCACGTGCACAAGACGAGTGTCCGGACACACCCGCCCTTGTACCTAATTAGTCTCACGGAGGTACATTACCGTGTGCACAGTACAATGTGTCGGTGAACCCAACACATGACTATCATGTGCCCGACTAAAAATTCCACACATCCCTTCCCGGCCACGCAATATGAATCCAGAAGGTCACACGATCAAAAGTGACCAATGAACATAATGAATAACAATCCGACAAGGGTCAAGAATGACTCACCGAGATGAGATAATAATGAAATGAATGGTAGCTCATTGAAATGATTTGGAACCGTCGTTCCTCATGAATGAAATGATTATTTGACAATTACAAGTCTCAAAACGGTTAATACATTATGAATGAGTTATGATTATGAATGAACAACAACGAAAGGAATGAGTATCCTTTTAACCGAGTAAGAATTAACTTACACAACACCGGTGAAGAAGTCCTTCCATGAACAATCATCATAAATGAGGTGTCGGTCGGTCGAACAACCTTGAATAACATAATTACCAACAATCCGCTCAATATACGTATCAAGTACAATTATAACTAACTCCAAACGTCGATATGACAAATCCAAGTTCATTGGGACATTATAACAAACACGTTGTAACCAATCTTCGATTGGTTACAATCAACCTCAATTATATCCATATCAAACCTCCAAAGAGTGTTCAACCAAACAAAACATCTTCAATATAATCAATAGTCCAAAATGAATACCCAATTCGAGATTACAACAACGTCTAATCGAAAAACCCCCAAATCCAATTCAATAATCAAAATGTTCTTGAATAAACCCAAATAATCCGATGATAATCCTTAACAATTCATAATCACAAGTATATCACTTCATATATCACTCCAAAACATCATATCCCCACTCAAAATCGAAATCCAAGATGTTGAAGAATTTACCTTTGAAGATCCAAACACTTCGATCCGGTGAAATCGTGTTAAATCGACTATCCAAGCTTCCCAATCCAAGATATATGTTTAGAACACTCCTACCAAAGTGATGTGATGAAGAAAATCTCTCCCAAGAACTTCTCTCTCGGAATTCAAGTGAAGAAATGAGAAAAATGACCTCAAAAACCCATCCAGGTACTTAAGTACTGCCATTGTTACGGCCGTAACTCGGCCAACTTACGGCCGTAACTCGGCTTCGTCCAGAATCTGTCGACAGTCATACGGCCGTACCCGCATCTGCCTTACGGGCGTAACTCGACTGATACGGCCGTACTCGGCAAAACTTACGGGCGTATGAAGCCCTCGTCGAAACTGCCTGGGCACCCTGCTCGAAACGTACGGCCATAACCGGCCAAGCCTTACGGCCGTACCTGCCTCAACTTATGGCCGTATGCCGCAACCCTTACGGTCGTAAGTCCTATTCGTTCGAACTGTCCTGAAAACAACGGACTCATGTTACGGCCGTATCCGCCTATCCTTACGGCTGTAACTCACCTTCATCCAAAACATCCCTAAACCAACGAATGCATGTTACGGCCGTAATGCCTGATTAGTTACGGCCGTAACTCGCTGCTGGAAGTGACAAAAATCCGACAACTCTGCTTTCTCGCTACGATTGATGAATGATCCGATATACCATACATATGTGAAAGTAAAAAAGTCCAACACATGCCATAGAAGATACTTCCAACACAAGACTACCAATCACGATGATAATGATAATACTCTCGTCTCGACACTCAAACGGAGGCAATTGACGATCGGTAATTGATACACGGCTAAAAATACACCAACAATGAATACAATGAATGAATGTGAATGATGAATGATTATTAATGAGTGAAATTTACTAAGTGACAGTTACTGAATGACAATTACTGAATGATAATGAATGAATTACAACCCGGTATTACATACTCCCCCCCCCCCTTAAAAAGAGTTTCGTCCCCAAAACTAAGGGGCAAACAACTCGGGATAACTCTCCTGCATACTCTCCTCGGTTTCCCAAGTAGCCTCTTCGACTCCGTGTCTAGACCACTGAATTTTAACCAACGGAATCGTCTTGTTCCTCAACTATTTGATTCGCCGCTCTAAAACTCGTATAGGATGCTCCTCATACGAATGATCGAACTGAAGTATGTGGCTCGGGTCGACAACATACTTCCTCAGCTGAGAGACGTGAAACATATTATGAATTCGACTCAATGCCGGAGGTAAAGCCAATCGATAAGCCAGAATGCCTACTCGATCCAAAATCTCAAACGGTCCAATGAATCTCGGACTCAACTTTCCCCGCTTCCGAAACGGAAGATACCTCGACTTGGGGATACCTTGACCAAAACGTGGTCACCTGCCTCGAACTCTAATGGTCGACGACAATTATCTGCATATGATTTCTGTCGACTCTGAGCGGTCAACAAACGACTCCTGATCCAGCTACCTTCTCACGGGCCGATATAAATATATCAGGCTCGGTGCCAATTGATTCTGATAAGTCATCCCAACACAGAGGAGATCGACAACGACGATCGCACATGGCCTCGTAAGGTGCCATCTTAATCGAAACATGCCAACTATTGTTATACGTGAACTCGATCAACGGTAGTTGGGCTTCCCAATCATCTTTCAATCGAGGACACATCCTCTCAACATGTCCTCCAATGTCTGATCCTCTCTGATTGTCCGTCAGACTGAGGATGACAAGCTGTGCTGAGATTAAGCTGAGTTCCCATAGCACGATGAACTAATTTCCAAAAATGTGACACGAATTGAACGATACTCTTAGGAGTACCGTGCAATCTCACTATCTCTTTGATGAACAACTGGCCAAGTCTCTCGGGACCCCACGTATCCTTAATCTCAAGGAAATGAGCTGACTTAGTCATACGGTCCACAATTACCCAGATTGTATTTATGCCACGACGAATCGTCGGTAAACTCGTGATGAAGTCCATTGAGATATCCTCCCACTTCCACTCTGGAATATGGAGTGGTTTCAGCATACCCGCCGGTCGCTGATGTTCCATCTTAACTTGCTGACAGGTTAAGCATCTCGAAACAAATTCTGCGACTTTTCGCTTCATATTACTCCACCAGTAATTTTGTTTCAAGTCTTTATACATCTTGCTAGACCCCGGATGAATGGAATAAGGGGTAGCATGAGCTTCTCTCAAAATCGAGTTTTTCAACTCGTCATTCGCCGGAACACATAACCGGTTCTTAAATCGCAAAAGTCCATCCTCGTGGACCACAAGTCCAGGGGCTTTCCCCTGAGCCACATCCTCTCGGATGCGCGACAAAAATGGGTCTGAACCCTGATTCACTTTGATCGCCTCCTCAAGTGGCGATGAAATCTCTAACATGCAAAGTTTCCCTTGCACTCGCTGTAACCAGACCTCGATCTCGTGTCTCAGAATTTCCTGCTGAAGCTCCTTCTGAACTGTTAAACGAGCAAGCATTTGCTCCTGAACGGACTTACGACTCAAGGTATCGGCGACAACGTTCGCCTTGCCCGGGTGGTATAGTATCTCGATATCATAATCTTTAATCAATTCTAACCACCGTCTCTGTCGCATATTTAACTCCTTCTGAGTAAATATATACTTCAAACTCTTATGATCTGTGAAAATCTGACAGGTGACGCCATAAAGATAATGACGCCAAATCTTCAATGCGAAAACCACGACTGCTAGCTCCAGGTCGTGGGCCGGGTAATTGACCTCGTAAGGTCTCAGTTTCCATGAAGCATAGACAATGACCTTCCCGTTCTGCATTAGTACACATCCGAGTTCGTGTCCGGATGCGTCACTATAAACCACGAATCCTTCCGTCCCTTGTGGTAAGGAAAGGACAGGCGCTGAAATTAAACGGCTCTTGAGTTCCTCAAAACTCTTCTGACACGCGTCAAACCACGTGTATTTCTTATCCTTCTGCAAAAGGTTCGTCATGGGTTGAGCGATTTTAGAAAATCCCTCCACAAATCGCCGGTAATATCCTACTAATCCGAAAAAGCTTTGGATTTCCTTAACATTCTTCGGAGGTTTCCAATCTCGGATAGCCTCCGTCTTTTGAGGGTCGACACGAACTCCGTCTGATGAAATTACATGTCTGAGAAACGTCACTTCGGACATCCAGAACTCACATTTGGAAAACTTTACATAGAGTTGCTCTCGTCTTAACACGTCGAGAACCTGATGAAGGTGAACTTCGTGTTCCTCTTGGCCACGAGAATAAATCAAAATATCGTCAATGAAGACAACCACGAACTGATCCAAATAGTTGATGAAAACTCGATTCATTAATTCCATGAATACCGCAGGTGCATTAGTCAACCCAAACGACATTACCACAAACTCATAATGACCATAACGTGTTTGAAACGCTATCCTAGCGATATCCGACTCTCGAATTCGCAACTGATGATAACCAGATCTTAAATCGATCTTGGAAAATACTGAAGCTCCCTGAAGTTGATCTAAGAGATCATCAATACGGGGTAGAGGATATTTATTCTTGATCGTCACCCTGTTCAACTCTCGGTAATCAATACACAAGAAAGAATCATCCTTCTTCTTGACAAATAACACAGGTGCTCCCCACGGGGACGCACTCGGTCGGATATAACCCTTCTCGGTCAAATCCTCCAATTGATTCTTCAGTTCCTGCATTTCAGTCAGGGCCATCCGATACGGTGCCTTAGATAATGGGGACGTACCAGGCTCCAACTCTATCGTGAATTCCACATCTCTCTGTGGAGGCAAACCAGGTAACTCGTCTGGAAAAACATCGGCATATTCTCTCACTACAGGAATATCCGCCAACATCACTGATGATTTCTCGGTCTTGGTCATATAGTATCAATAACCAACACACCCTTGATTGAGTAATTTCACCGCTTTTATCATATTAATGATGGGATAATTGCATATAATAGAAACATACTTTGCATCGGTTCCTATTTTTAGCAATCAGCTTCAACAATTACCAGTAATAGTAACGAACTATCCATTTCTTGCAAGTTTAGAAACTTTTAACATTGACTTCCGTTAAGTGCTGACGTGGCCGTTAAGATATTTTTAAATAATTTTATATTCCACTGTGTAGGTGAGTTGGATGCTGACTCAGCCCTACATTAGAAGTATAATTTATTTATTTTATGTTCACAAAAAAGCTGAAAAATAATAAAATTTTGTAATAAAAAAAAACAGTTTTTTTTGGAGACAAAAAAATTTAAGTACCTGGAAATTTATAAAAAAAAAAAAAAAAAAGAAAATTGAAAAATTTTAGAAAATAAATATTTAAGTACCGAATTCATATCTAATTACTTTTTTTTTCTTTTTTTCTTTGGAGACAAAACCAGCTTTTTTTATTTTTATAAATTTTCAGGTACTTAAATATTTATTTTCTAGAATTTGCCACTTTTATTAAAATTTTCCAATTTTATTTAACAAATAGGTTTCTTTTTCATTAAAAAAACTCAAAGTTCGGAAATACAAAAAAAAAATCTAAAAAATGTTAAACAAATCTCAACTTTTATTTCTAAGAAAATAATATATCTCGAATATTAGTACAAAAATATTTATTTAAAATTCCAAGATAAAAAAATAAGAAAACTTAAAAAAATCTAGAGTATATTAATAGACTGTTTTTATTAAAAACTGGAATAATATTTTTCATAAATATGTAAAAACTAAATTATTTTACTAAAAAGCGCCAATTCTAGTTTTCGTAAAAAGAATTTACTTTTCATAAAAAAACTGCTTTATTTTAAAAATTAAAAAAATCAAAAATAAATTAAAGATTAATTATTTAAACAACTGGAGTATATAATAAAAAATTGTTATTTGTATTTCCGAACTTTGAGCTTTTTTAATGAAAAAGAAACCTATTTGTTAAATAAAATTGGAAAATTTTAATAAAAGTGGCAAATTCTAGAAAATAAATATTTAAGTACCTGAAAATTTATAAAAAAAAAAAAAACTGGTTTTGTCTCCAAAGAAAAAAGAAAAAAAAGTAATTAGATATGAATTCGGTATTTAAATATTTATTTTCTAAAATTTTCCACTTTTTTTTTTTATAAATTTTCGTGTACTTAAATTTTTGTCTCCAAAAAAAAACTGTTTTTTTTTATTACAAAATTTTATTGTTTTTCAGCTTTTTTGTGAACATAAAATAAATAAATTATACTTCTAATGTAGGGCTGAGTCAGCATCCAACTCACCTACACAGTGGAATATAAAATTATTTAAAAATATCTTAACGGCCACGTCAGCACTTAACAGAAGTCAATGTTAAAAGTTTCTAAACTTGCAAGAAATGGATAGTTCGTTACTATTACTGGTAATTGTTGAAGCTGATTGCTAAAAATAGGAACCGATGCAAAGTATGTTTCTATTATATGCAATTATCCCTATTAATGATCTTACCAGAACAGCTGGGATTACCTCCCTGAAATACACACTCGACCCCATCGTCTGAAACAATAGTGACCATACGCTTACGGACACTAATGATGGCATCGTGACGATCCATCCAATCGATACCCAAAATAATATCGTCTCTCGGTAAATCTACCACGATCAAGTTCGCCAACCAAACACAGTCATTAAGCTGAATCGGACAATTCTCAATCTCACGATCCCCGATAATCCTTCTACCGTCAGGTAGGCCAATGATATAAGGTTCACAACTAGTAGTACTATCCAGATGAAGTCTACTCAAGCATGACTCAGAAATGAATGAATGCGATGCACCAGTATCAAAAAGTGTACACATGGGTTGAGATAGAATTTCGAGTGTACCTGAGATCATCTGGGCCTCCAGATCGTCGGTCCTCTTCATCTCGTAAATTCGGGGCTTGCCGGCCCCAGTACCAGATGCTCCTGCCTGATAACTATGAGATCCGCCTTTGTTTGCTCCCGTCGTTTTAAACGACGCGGACTGAGTGGCCTGATTATGAACAGTTGACTGCTTCGGGGCCTAAGATGATGTTGGAGTAGGTTTGGAGTCTCTTCGGCAAAAAAGAGCCTTATGCCCAGCAATCCCACAGTTATGGCATGTGATAGTCTGCCTCGGATGTAATATCCGCAATTTTCGATTTCCGGTAATTCTTTTTTTTTCGGTCGGAGTCCGTTTTGACGACTCGCTCATGACCGTTTCGTCATTCTGAGAATGATTAATTCTACACTTTTTGACATCCGAGTTCGTTTCGGTATCGTTTCGTTGAGTTCTGTGCTTTTTAGCGACTTTTCCGCACTTGAGTTCGATTCTTGCGAATCTCGTCCGAAACTGTTGTTTCGAGTTTCCCGCAAGTCCGTTTAACTTTGTTAGACGTGTTGTGAGCTTTGGTTTGATTATTCGTTGTCGTATGGTGATTTTCGGGCAGTTGGGCCATTTTCGTAATTTCCCAAAGTTTGGGGTAATTACCTTCCGTTGTCGAATTTCGAGCCTTCGGGTGGTCGAAATCGTGTGTTCTACTAGCTCTTAGATTCGTCTTTGTGAATACCTCGTAACCGTATCTTCGGTTCGTATTCGTGCTCTCGGGTTTCGGTGTCGTTTTGTTGAATTCGGGATTACTAAACGACTTTTCTAAGTATGAGTTCGTCTTTGTTAGATCATCATTAATTTTTGGTAACTCCAAAAATTATAAATCTTTGCAATATTATAGAACATCGAGTTAGCTTTCCAATGGTTCAAACGGTGAGTCAATCTGAGTCCTGGACGAGAGAGTTATGGTCGTTTTAGTGAAAGATCACACTGTCGGGCACCTTCCAGAGCCTTTCGGCCGATAGGGGGTCGATAGACCCTACCGCGGCATTCCGTATGGCTATCGGTTGGGCCTATCGGCCGATAGGCCGGCCGATAGTGGTCTGTGTTACACTATAAATGTGTCGCTTTGAGCGAACCGCTCATTTCCTTCCCCATTTTGCACGGCCGCGAGAGAGAGATATAGAGGGAGAGAGAATTCTTCATCCGGGTCGATTTTCATCATTTCCTTTCGGTTGTGAGGCTCGGATAATCAATCTAACGCGTGTTCTACGGATCTTAACACCGAATCACTCAAGGTAATATCTCTTGAAACCCTACCTTTTTGGATAATTGGGGATTTTGGGGTTTTGTCCGATTCTTTCCGCTTTGTTGATGGATTGATGATTATTTAGATGTATTATATCATTTCCTTGTTATTCCATGGTTGGATCGTATCGATTCGTTGTTTGAGTTGAGTTCTTGACCGACGCCTTGAAGGTGTCCGTAAAATGTCTTAGAGGGGTTTTCGGGCGTTCTACGATTATTCTTCCTCGTATGGTCGATGATTTATTGATTGTATGATGTTAGTGGTCGTGTTTCTTGCGAAGAAACCGCGTTGAACCCTTTCGCTCGCCGCCGTCTTCGCTTCGATAGCATTGGGCGTTTGAAGCTTTCCGCTGAGCCGTGTTCGCCGGAATACTTGCGCACCGATTTTGAGGCAAGTATCTTGTCCATACATTTCATGTTTCGTAGGCATAATTATTGATAAATGGTTTTATGCGAAATCCAATGTTTAATGAACGTAAAAAGGGATCGGTATGTTCTCGATAAATGTTGTCTTTCAACAATAATTCTTGTAATTCGTGAATATATGTATTCTCGGAATATATGTGTTGGTTTTGTATGTTGAAAGATGCTACGATCACTTTGAGTGAGTTTAATAGACCGTAATCCTTTGCCGGGGATTACGTAAAGTTATGTGTACTTGTTCGGTAAGAACGTAATGTGTGTGATATTAGTTGTTATTCCTTCATGAGGAGGTTGTGACACTTGGTGTTGTTTGGTATTGGTATTTGCTTGTGGTTGTGTGACATTAGTTGTGAGTGCACGTCGACTATAGTGGCCATTCTAGCGAAGTACCTAACATTTGTATGCATATTCTAGTATTCGAATTATGGCTTCCCGTGGCGTTGTGGATGATATGTGTATGTTCACCTAGGGACGGTCTGACGAGGCCTCTAGGGATACGTTGCCGTGAGTTTCGTATCGCGAACTATGGTTAACCACCAGGATGTCCGACGGCTCTGCGGGTACGGTGGCCGTGAGTCTCGTACCAAGGTTAACTTTGAAGTGTTTTGTTGAGAACCGTGATCTTTGGCGCATATTTCGTCCGATTAGAATGGCGGTTCAAATGGTATCGTACTTTTTGGAATGGCACTAATAAATGTTTTGTGAATGAATTGTCTCTTGGTTGTGATAATTTGGTATGGGTACGTGAGTCATGTGGTTGCTCTGTGCATTGTAGCTCGTGGTATGATGAGTGAGACCGTTGTCATGGTAATGTTGGATACGGTGTAATTTCCACCGGGTATTCTTGCGAGTATGTGATGTGGATGATTTGGGTCGTGGACCCTGTGTTGTGATTGGAATGTTATAATTGGGTCGTGGCCCTGTTATCTGCTATCGGACTTGTATTTTGAAATAAACGATTGTTGGGCTATGTCCCTAAGCATTTCGAAAGGCTTGAAAATTCTTAAATCCCAAACGTTTTCAAAACTCCCGAGATCGTAAAATGTTTTGTAAGTTGTAAAATGGTTTTATTCTTATCTTTCGTAATCTAAATTGTTTTGATCAAGTGAATTATCTCGGAAGTATATTCATGATTTCTATGTTCTTGGAGTATGATTTGTATGGCCTGTCTTTGTATTTATACTTGCACTAGCAAAACAGTGGGTTTGCTAACCCCGAGTATTCGGGGTGGATGTCTGTACAAGGCCCGTATTTGCGGAGTTCTGGGAGCAATTCACAGATCGTTACGAAGGATGATGGAAGACGGCGATACTAATCACATGAAGACCGGTGTTGAATATTTGGTGATGTTTTGTTTTGTCTTTCCGTTGTGTTTACTTTCCCCTATGCGGGATTGTTGATTTATGTTAACCCCTGCGTGGGTATGAGTTACGAGAAAGAGTAATGTATGCTCGATGTGTATGTTGTGGTAAAAGACCAAATCGGTCTAATGGTTCGTTTGTTAGCCATGTCGGCATGTATAGTGTTAATGTGTTTTCTGTATTTAGCCTGGTAGATCCTCACGGAGGGGGTCTGCGGCGCTGTAATATTCCCGAAGGGTTTGGGGGTGTTACATCGGACACTTGGTGCTGACATGACCCTATTCTTCACAGTTGAAACAGGTGATGGCCGAACTGGCCGCTCGGGACTGAGATTCCGCAGGTTTAGGCGCCGCAATAGGTCGCCCCGAAAAAATAGAGCCCACACGAGGCTTCTTGAAGGTTGCCTGACTGCCTTCAGACTGATTACGGCTCTTAGACTTCTTGTCAGAAGATGAAGTTTGATTCTTAGCAATTTCCTTCGCAGTAAGCTCATAAGTAAGAGCTTTCTCGATGAATTCAGCCAGGGTTGTACAATGATGATTAAGCGGTTGCATTCGCATACGAGGTTTCAAGCTCTTGCTGAAATACTTGATCTTATCCGCCTCAGAGTGAATAATAGATGAGGCGAAAGGAAGAAGTTCCTGAAATTTCTCGGCGATGGCGAGAACATCATCGTCTGCTGAGAGGTCGACAATGAGTAATTCTGATAACTTGGCCTCCCTGAGTGGGGCTGGATAATACCTCTATATCATGAGAGTCTTGAATTGACCCCAAGTACAAGAAGTTCCTGAAATTTCTCGGCGATGGCGAGAACATCATCGTCTGCTGAGAGGTCGACAATGAGTAATTCTGATAACTTGGCCTCCCTGAGTGGGGCTGGATAATACCTCTCTATCATGAGAGTCTTGAATTGATCCCAAGTACAAGATCCGTCAGTGGGTTTCAAAGATAACCACCAAGAGTGAGCGCTCTTACCCAGATAGTAAGCCGCAACTGAAGTAGGAAAGTCACACGATAATTATAGATCTCGCACCGCACCGCGGCCTCTTCCCCTGCGTCCTCTGACCGCTCTATCCATACTGAAGTAGGAAAGTCACACGATAATTATAGATCTCGCATGAATATCACATTATGATTACGTTATGAGATGATAATAACGAGCATACGCACTCTGACATAATAATTATATGAATGATTAACTGAGGTGACATGATTGTCTAATGAAACTCTTGAAATGATTATCTTGGACAAGTTAAAAAGATTAATGATACGATTCTCAAGATCGACAACTGAGTAATGAAATAAACTGAGTGATTAATGAGTTAACATGATCAACATGATCAAAATAAAAATGATGTTTGAGGATTGTTAACTGATTAATGATGAATGAATGATTCTTATTGCCAGAAATTATACCATGGCGTCAGAAATCATACAGTTCTTGGTCTGAGGGGCTTGGCATTTGCACAGGTCACACGCGACGCGAGAGTCCAATGATACTAGTCTGGTGAATGATGATTTCAATGAGACATGACTCGAAAGGTAGTATTCAAAACCACGCTCCGATACCAACTCTATAACACCCCAAACTAGGCGGCTATTACAATGCCGTGGAATCCCTAAGTGGGACCCACCAAGCGAATGATAATTAATGAATTAAATAATATAATTGTAGTACCAAACCACATTATATTACCAAATACTCCGATGAGGAGCTTTAAGTACCATACACCAGGAAAATACAGAATACTTGTATATGTTATATGAAGATAAAATACACAACCCTGAATAAATAAACATCCTAAACGAAATTTGCAGCGGAAATAAAAATGAAGAAAACAAGAATGACTGAAAGGACTGGGCCCCCCTACTAGTATCACTGGGACTCCTCGCCGTCAACGTTCTCTTCCCGTGCTTTTGCCTTGCCATGACCTGAAAACAAAATCCCCCAACGGGGTCAGTTACACAGAATAACAATCCTCAAGAGTTGAATAAACAAAATCATGAAATATCCTTAGTTATGAATTTAAGCTGAAGAGTAGCATCATAGTACGCCCGTAATGGAATGTGCACGTGCACAAGACGAGTGTCCGGACACACCCACCCTTGTACCTAATTAGTCTCATGGAGGTACATTACCGTGTGCACAGTCCAATGTGTCGGTGAACCCAACACATGACTATCGTGTGCCCGACTAAAAATTTCACACATCCCTACCCGGCCACGCAATATGAACCCAGAAGGTCACACGATCAAAAGTGACCAATGAACATAATGAATAACAATCCGACAAAGGTCAACAATGACTCACCGAGATGAGATAATAATGAAATGAATGGTAGCTCATTGAAATGATTTGGAACCGTCGTTCCTCGTGAATGAAATGATTATATGACAATTACAAGTCTCAAAACGGTTAATACATTATGAATGAGTTATGATTATGAATGAACAACAACGAAAGGAATGAGTATCCTTTTAACCGAGTAAGAATTAACTTACACAACACCGGTGAAGAAGTCCTTCCACGAACAAACATCCTAAATGAGGTGTCGATCGCTCGAACAACCTTGAATAACACAATTACCAACAATCCGTTCAATATACGTATAGAGTACGATTATAACTAACTTCAAACATCGATATGACAAATTCAAGTTCATTGGGACATTATAACAAACACGTTGTAACCAATTGGTTACAATCAACCTGTGTTTCAACCCAACAAAACATCTTCAATACAATCAATAGTCCAAAATGAATACCCAATTCGAGATTACAACGTCTAATCGAAAAACCCCCAAATCCAATTCAATAATCAAAATGTTCTTGAATAAACCCAAATAATCCGATGATAATCCTTAACAATTCATAATCACAAGTATATCACTTCATATATCATGATTATCACATCCAAAACATCATATCCCCACCCAAAATCGAAATCCAAGATGTTGAAGAATTTACCGTTGAAGATCCAAATACTTCGATCCGGTGAAATCGTGTTAAATCGACTATCCAAGCTTCCCAATCCAAGATATATGTTTAGAACACTCCTACCAAAGTGATGTGATGAAGAAAATCTCTCCCAAGGACTTCTCTCTCGGAACTCAAGTGAAGAAATGAGAAAAATGACCTCAAAAACCCGTCCAGGTACTTAAGTATTGCCATTGTTACGGCCGTAACTCGACCAACTTACGGCCGTAACCTTCCCAAGTCAACAGCCTTACGGCCGTAACCAGCCATCTCGTATGGCCATAACTCGGCTTCGTCCAGAATCTGCCGACAGTCATACGGCCATACCCGCATCTGCCTTACGAGCGTAACTCAACTAATACGGCCGTACTCGGCAAAACTTACGGGCGTATGAAGCCCTCGTCTAAACTGCCTGGGCACCCTGCTTGAAACGTACGACCGTAACCGGCCAAGCCTTACGGCCATACCTACCTCAACTTACGGCCGTATGCTGCAACCCTTACAGCCGTAAGTCCTATTCGTCCGAACTGTCCTGAAAACAACGAACGCATGTTACGGCCGTATCTGCCTATCCTTACGGCCGTAACTCACCTTCGTCCAAAACATCCCTAAACCAACGAATGCATGTTACGGCCGTAATGCCTGATTAGTTAGTAACTCGCTGCTGGAAGTGACAAAAATTCGACAACTCCACTTTCTCGCTACGATTGATGAATGATCCGACATACCATACGTATGTGAAAGTAAAAAAGTCCAACAAATGCCATAGAAGATACTTCCAACACAAGACTACCAATCACGATGATAATGATAATACTCTCGTCTCGACACTCAAACGGAGGCGATTGACGATCGGTAATTGATACATGGCTAAAAATACGCCAACAATGAATACAATGAATGAACGTAAATGATGAATGATTCTTAATGAGTGAAATTTATTGAGTGACAGTTACTGAATGACAATTACTGAATGATAATGTATGAATTACAACCGGGTATTACACTGCCGACCATGATCGGCCATCCAACGAGTCCTCGGCCACGACTCGGCCAGCTGCCTCCTAACATACATAACACTTAATCCATTGCGTATGTAATACGTACGTTGACTTACTACAGTAATATACTCGTATTACGTACGTAATACACCCTATATAGCGTACGTAAATCCATCCGTTGACTCACCTATCCACATCCGCTGCCGAAAGCTGTCGACACAGGGCCCACCTGTCGATCATATCCGGATCCTGTCTGATTCCCTTTGTTATGTACGTAATGCCTTATGCACGACGTACGTAAAGCATAGAATTTAGCGTACGTAAGTCCTTGAGCTTAGCGTACGTAATGGCCTTCTGTACTTGGCCAAAATCTAATTGTTCCTGTCCGACGTCTCGACATACATAATATAAACATACGGCATATTGAATATATATACTGTATCCAATAATATTCTCATATGATACACCTGATATCAAAATTAAAATAACCTGATATACGATATCCTCAAATGTAGTTGTCTACCAAATACAATAATTATACAAATACGACTGTCTCAGTTCTCAATTTATTTTATCCATACTGTATAGACACCAAGCTATACAATATACCTCAGATAAAATAACGCGAAAAATTTATACTGAAAATCTGGGTATTACAGCAAGAAGGTTGTCAGATAAACATATGAGGAAAAAAAAGGCAGGGAAAAAAATCAGGAGAATCTGAAATGTAAAAAAAGAAGATACGAAGGCAAAATCGAACTCCCTATTACCTGCCCAAATGTAGCAATATCTTGAAATCGAAGATATTCGATCTGAATAATAGTAGTATCAAAATCAATTTTACAAACTCATAAAGTGTATAACCAAATATGAAATATGAGAACTCAATATATTTTAACAGAGCATGCAATTGTAGTAATATAAGAAAACCCTAATGCTCCACAATTAAATGAGCTGCCCATATCGTCACGAGAAAGTCGTAAGAACAAAAAAAATATCCAAAACAGCTACCGAAATTGCCAGATGAAACTAAATGTTGGCAAAACTAAATGTAACAAAAAAATTAAATACTAATCACGATATGCTAAGAAGGAAATACTACAGGTTTATCAAAAAATAGAACAAGAACACATTCAGTGAGAGAAATGTAAAAGAAGCCGAGTAATACTGCAAAGAATGTTATATAGCCCAAGATTTGACATTGAAAAATTTGTTATGTGATTGTATGCAACATATTGTGTATATTTGAAGCGAAACTAAATGAGTAATATTTGATTTATCATCAGAAAATAAATAAACTGTAAAATCAGCGTATATGAACAAATATAAGTTATGCATCTGTTATTGCTATGTAATGCATCTCATATAATCCAACTGAACAAATTGCAAATTTTCTTCGAGAACATTCATTACAGTTAGTGTTCCCAGCCACCACCCAATGTATTTGATTTATAACTAAGTTCCACAAAAAACAATGCAGCCAATGCAATTGGGTAATAGAACTAATGCATATGGTATCACTATGTAACAACTAAGCTAAATATGGAACACAAGCACACAAGCGAGCGTAGAAAAAAAACAAAAGTAGCAAACATTTGCCTGAAAATTGTTGCAAGTAGCAAACAGAAAGGTATAAGCGACAACAGTGAAAAACGAGACCTACCGAATAAAGAGCAAAATCAGACCATAAGGAAGTTAGTAGGAGCAACGGTCAAAGCCAATTCAAACAAACCTGGCTGCCAGCTGAAAAACACAATAACCTGCACGGAACACCACCAACCATCAAAACATAGTCTAACATACAAAGAAATACAGACAGACAGCACCGAGAAATCGAAAGGGCAGAAAAAATACAACACTAACTCAGAAGAACCCCAGTACAAGAGGCTGATAATAACAGAAAAAATACAAAAAAAGCCCACTGAAAAATAACCATATAAATAGATTGAAAGGTGAAAAGAATAATACGTACTAAAAAATGACCAGAACTATATAACACCAATGCATATGGACAAATATAACTAAGACGGCCTAACATTTGAATCATGATCAAGAAATAAGCACCGTGCAAAACCAATGCATACGTATAAATATAACTAATACATTTAGTGTTGCTAAATAAACTGATAGACGAGCCTGAGCCTCGATGCACATATAATGCATATTTTAAACCATACTAAAAGACCCAGCATCTGAATCATGATCAAGAAATAAGCAATGTGCAAAACCAATGCCTACAGATAAATATAACAAAGACAATCTAACATCTGAATCGCTATCAAGAAATAACCAGCGTGCAAAACCAATGCATATGGATAAATACAACTAATACAACTTATTGTTGTTATACCAAATATAAAACAAACAAACAGTTAAGTAAGCTAGCAATAAATGAAACCGAGCTATGAAACCATGCAATAAATGAGTTGAAACAAAAAAAAAATCCATCGGTTCCCGGATTTATGAAACCATGGTTGCACGTTAAAAAATCGCGGTAACAAATAACTCCGGAGGACTGATTTCCCTGAATAACCAGAAATCAGACAAATCAAAGAAATTACCAAAAATAACCAACAACGCTAATGCACAATTTGAAAAAAAATATACGATTTTCTGATACAGTAAGAGCTACACAACAACATCAAACCTTTGAAGCCCCAACTCAGCTCTAGCATAGTAAATATCGGAAAAAGCCACGGAACTACGGTGATGAAACATAAATCACAGAGATCATAGAAGAAATACATGGGTCCACAAAATCCATTAAACCAAACAGTAATTGCAAACATAAAAAAAGAGTTGTACTAAAAATACAATAATCGTAAACACACAAAAAACAAATCAGTGATTGCCAGAGAGTCATGTTGGAATCCTGTTTATATAAATAAATGCAATATGTTTATTTAAAATGCATGCTAAAATTGGTTACTGGGGGAGTCTTTGACTTCCTCTCCTAAACTGATCTGTTCCAACGTATGCTAACCAATCATGCAAAATCAGCAAAATATGGATATAGGCAGAACATCAAACCCCTAAAAATTCCAGCCACACCTAAAAAACAGAAATATACAAAAACATAAAATCAAAATTTCCAAAATCTGTATCTAATACTCGAATTTAAATAATAACGAAACACATCAAAATACAAACAACCATCAGCCAACAATTTAAGTACCAAGAAAATTTGAGTCATTTAGTCAATAAGGCATACCCTCTTTTAAGTCAAAATTTTGCCCCACAAGCAATGTCGCAGCAAAGGTAAGACAGTTCCAGCGGGAGACCTGTGATTGGAACAATGCAAAAACAACACCAAACCCTCTTGGTTAAATGGCACATTATAAAAGAAGAACATATGAAATTACATACAGGTTTAAATAACACGTTTTATGCGCTGATTTCTATCACGTAGCCAAAACAGAAAATTTTTGGGACATATAACATAACATTCTGTTCTATGGAATCACAAAAAAATAGCAAAATAAGGATATAGACAGAACATCAAACCACCAAAAATTCCAACTACACCTACAATCCAAAAAACCAAGAAATATACAAAACCATAAAATCAAAACCTCCAAAATTTGTATACAACACTCGAATTTAAACGAGAACGAAACATATCAGAATACAAACAACCATACTGTCTCAGCAAGGCATACCCTATTTTAAGTCAAAATTTTGCTCCACACGCAGCAAAGGTCAGACAGTTCCAGCGAGAGACCTGTGATTAGAACAATGCAAAACAACGCCAAAACATTCTGGTTAGTTGTCAGAATATAAAAGCAAATGAGATAGCATACAGGTTTAAATAACAAGTTGTCACTAAACCTAAATAACAAGTAGAAAATTACTCCTCTAGGAAGCCCCTTAAGTCTAGTTAATCAGAAAAAAATAAACACAGCAAAAGCCTAGCGAAATTGTCACAGTTTCGGGCAGCCATCTAGTAAGATGACCAAAAAATAACAAACGCTTTCATTATGTCCTGAAACTTTGAGGAGAGGTTTGAAACATATAACAAAACAATCTGTCCCTCTCTTCCTCCACCAAAGCTCTTTCCTGAACAACAAGAAAACAATTAAAAATAAGAAAAAAAAAAGGAATACAAATACCTCGGATAAATATAAAAGAGAGAACACATCCCCAAAAAAGCCCTCACCAAAACGAAACTCAAACGAATCTCCGAAAATATTCAAACAGCCCTAGATCGATAGAGAACCCAAAAAAAAAAAAGCCAACAAAAGAGAAAAGAAGATCAATGGAGCAACAAAACATAGCAGCACGGCAGAAGAGGAAGTCATCGTGGTTAGGAATCTGACCTCACAAGTGAACAAAACCTGCAAAGTATCTGAAAATAATCTGAAGAAAAAAAGGGAAAACACAATAAAAAAGCCCAAAAACGATAAACCAACAAGCAATAAACACCAGAGGAAAAACCAAATCGAGAATAGGTTGCTGCCCTCGACAGATAAAAAAACCCTCGACGAAAATATGAAAGCAGAGGCAGATCGCAACCAAAGCAAAGGCGAACGGCAATTTCCTGCACAAACAGAAACAAAATTGAAGAGAAAGGAACGGCTACAAAAGAAAGCAAAAGAAAACCTAAAAACAAAAAAAGAATAAAAATAAATCCCAAAAACAATAAACCCACAGGCAAAAAACACCAGAGGAAAAACCAAACCGGGAATAGGGTGCAGACCTCGACAGCTAACACACCCTCGACGAAAATATGAAAGAAACGAAGCCGGTTGTGTCATACGCGAAGGAAAAAAAGAAAGATGCAGGCAGGTAAAGCGGCGGCCACAAGAGAGGTAGGGCAGAGAAAGCACGCAGGTGAAAGAGGGAGGAAGCAGTCGACGAAAGTGTAACACCCCAGAATCAAAGAGGGAATAATACACGCCGCCACAGGCTAGAGATTCAAACAACACAACTCATTACATACCGACATGATAAAATACCAAATTAACATATTAACTCGGTCTTTCATCACAAACATACAAGTCAAAATGCCCATTTCTACCTCGACTCATACCCATGTAAGGGTAAAATACACTCTCAAACGAAAAGTACGACAGAAGAAAGACCATACACAAACTCCGACTGACTGCATCTGACACTGGACTTCGTGTGATTAGTATCATTCGTCTTTCATCATCCTTCGCGCCGATCCTGTGTTTCGCTCCCCAAACCTGCATGTACCTGGACGCAAAGACAGATATCCACCCCCGAATACTCGGGGGTTAGCAAAACTTCACTGTTTTGCTAGCACAAGTATAAAGTGCAAATACGAGCCATACATAACACATTCCGAGAATACCACAAAAGACTTCCCGAGATATTTTGAATTTAAAAATAGTTTAAGTCTTGAAAGTAGAAACAAAACAAGAAAGCACTTTGAAAACACTTCCAAATCTCGGGAGTTTTGAAAACATTTGCGATTGTAAAGTTCTTAATTCTTCAAAAGCCTCTTAGGGTCACCGCCCCAAAGTTCATTTTCCAAAATACAAATCCGTTAACAAAACATGAGGTTCACGACCCAACCATTACAGTCACAAAACACAGGGTCCACGACCCAACCATTCCAATCACAAAATACAAGGTTCACGACCCGATCATCAACTTCAATTCACTTCCAACAACACATTACACATAACACATTATTTTTATGCCATTTTAGTCAAACACCAAGACTCGATATATAATGTCTCTCGACACCGAGCACCAAGCATTGTGATATTCCGGACATATCACAATTATTCATCAGTACAAACATTCTGGCAATTCTCGCGGCCCGGTCCGGCCCTCAAGCCACCAAGTCCCTGTGTGCCCGGTCGAGCAATCCCCAGGTGAGAATGCCCACTCGAAGTAACTCTCATGACCCGGTCCAGCCGCTAAGCCACCAGGTCCCCGTGTGACCCCCTCGAGTCAATCCCCGAGTGAGAGTACCCGAGAATAACCTTTCAACTCTTATCATTCACTAAACCATCACAGAAATGCATGTCATAAACTAATGCAATAAAGTACTTGCCTGGACTTTCTTACTCTCAAAGGAACAACAACGAACAAAGCTACGGTCCGAACTATCTTCCAAATCCCGCTCCTAACAAACATTGAGGCTCAATCATTTACAATTTTGTTGGAAAACACTAAAATCCATCCTAAGTTCTACCCTTAGGACCATTTAATCGAGCACTACGAGGGCATAACGGGTTTTGCTCGATTTACAAAAGAAGATTTAGAATCAATCCACAAAACCTTGAGGAAATCATGAAATCATACTTACGCAACTATTTTCAACTATAATCCATCATAAATTTGGAGCTAAAACGGTTGGAGAAACGAGATCCCCAAAACCCCCAAGTTTTCTCAAAGTTAGGGTTCTACGGAAAGATTACCTCAATTCCTTGGTGAAGATGATGTAGGATTGATAGATCTTTACTTGAAGTTGAAAAGATTTGAGTTTCAACCGTGCTCCGCCGAAACCCTCGCCTACACAGCCCTAAAGTCGTCTAGAAGCTCGAAGAAGAGGAAAGAAGGTGAAAAATGACAAGTGTTGACCGCAACACATGTATTTATATAAGTGCGCCCTAGCGCGCGCTAACGCTTACCGAATAGCGTGCGCTATCGGCCTAGGTCTGCAGCCCAGACCCTTCTGCCCAGCCGAGATGGTGTGCACCATATCCGACAGCGTGCGCTACTCAATCGAGTTAGCGTGCGCTGTACCGCCGAGTTAGCGCGCGCAGCTTCCGCCTTAGCGTGTGCTATCTGGTGTCCAGTCTAAGTCCAGAACCTTCTGCCCTGTTCAGAAACCCTTCTGTCTATTCCGGTAGCGTGCGTTACGACCGACTAGCATGCGCTACGACCAACGAGTTAGCGCACGCAACGATTGTCTTAGCGCACGTTACCTGTTGGTCTGGCCAAAGTCTAGACCTCACTGTCCTTACTGTCCGGGCCACTTAGCGCGCGTTATCACCCAACAGTGGCGTGCGCTACCTGTTCCCCTAGCGTGCGCTACTATGTTGCCTTAGCGTGCGCTAGCTCGATTCTTGTCCCAGTCCAGTGCCCTCTGGACTGTCCCATGCTGCCGGTTAGCGTGCGCTATCCTTCCGGCGGTAGCGTGCGCTACCCGCTCCTCTAGCGTGCGTTAATAAAATGCATTAGCGTGCGCTAGCTTGATTTTTAGTCCCAGTCCAGTGCTCTCTGGACTGCCACATGCTGCCGGTTAGCATGCGTAACTTCCTGTAGTAGCGCGCGCTAGCCTACAACTTCCGTTGCGTATGCTACCCATATAAATTAGCGTACGCTAATCTTGGGTTGCAGAAGCGATATAAGCGGTTCGACACAACGATAACGAATATTAGCGGAATACCAACAAGAAACACAACATACAGGCTCAATCTCGTATCAAACACATGATACCAATATTCGAAAAAAATTACGAACCAAACCACAAAGTTCATGAATTAATAATTATAACCATTAAAAGGTACGATTATTACATTCTCGCCCCAATACCCAGATGTATTTCCGGATGATCTACCGGGATTACCTCCATCTAGAGAGGTAGAGTTTCCTATTGATCTTGTGCCAAGCACAGCACCTGTTTCCCGAGCGCCGTATCGTATGGCACCCTCCGAGATGTTAGAACTGAAGAAACAATTGGGCGAGCTTCTGGATAAAGGGCACATTCGACCTAGTGCATCACCTTGGGGTGCGCCGGTCCTCTTCGTTAAGAAGAAGGATGGATCGTTCCGTCTATGCATTGATTATCGGGAATTGAATAAGTTAACCATTAAGAACAAATATCCTTTACCTCGGATAGATGACTTGTTCGATCAACTTCAGGGTGCCACAGTTTTCTCTAAAATTGACTTGCGATCGGGATATTACCAGCTGAGGATTCGGGATTCTGACATTCCGAAGACTGCCTTCCGTACTCGGTACAGCCATTACGAATTTGTGGTTATGCCATTTGGCCTAACCAACGCTCCTGCCGTGTTTATGCAGTTGATGAACAAAGTTTTCATTGACTATCTTGATAAATTTGTGGTCGTTTTTATTGATGATATTCTTGTCTACTCCCGGAATGATGAAGATCATGCTGAACATCTCCGAATGGTGTTGAACACTTTGAGAATGGAGAAACTTTACGCTAAATTCTCAAAGTGCGAATTATGGCTTAAAGAGGTGACATTTCTTGGTCATGTAATTTCAGTTGATGGAGTTCGGGTGGATCCCCAAAAGATAGCGGCCATTGTTGAGTGGGAACCCCCTAGGAATGTGAAGGAGACCAGAAGTTTTCTAGGGCTTGCTGGATATTATCGTAGATTCGTCGAGGGATTTTCAAAAATCGCTCGACCACTTACTCAATTGCTCCAGAAATCTCAGAAATTCAAGTGGACAGACGAGAGGCAAAACAGTTTTGATGAACTTAAACGACGATTAACTTCGGCGCCCGTGTTATAGTTACCTCAGGGCACCGATGATTTTGAAGTGTACAGTGATGCTTCCGGACTTGGATTGGGTTGTGTTTTGATGCAGAGAGGTAGAGTAATTTCATATGCGTCCCGACAATTGAAACCATATGAAATAAATTACCCTACCCATGATTTAGAGTTATCGGCGGTTGTATTCGTGCTAAAAATTTGGAGGCATTATCTTTATGGCTCTTCGTGTAAAGTCTACACGGATCACAAAAGTCTAAAATATATATTTAGCCAAAAGGAGCTAAATATGAGACAACGTCGATGGTTGGATCTGATTAAGGATTACGATCTTGAAATATTATATCATCCAGGAAAAGCTAATGTGGTAGCGGACGCATTGAGTCGGAAACCCGTAGCCCTCCAAATGCTGAGTATGCTTACATCTCAACACGAGATCGGTCGAGACATAATTAGGCAAGATATAGAGATTTGGCTTCAGAAAGTTCAAGGCCAATTATGTACTTTGGAGATCACGTCGTCTTTGGTCAACGAAATCAAGTCGAAGCAATTTGAGGATCCGTTACTAGTCCAGCTAAGAAAGGATGTGATGGGAGGAAAAGCTCCCAGATTTATGATTCAGGACGATGGTGTTTTAAGGTTTAGAGGTAGACTTTGTATACCTGCAGACGTCGAGCTTAAGCAGACCATATTGAGGAAAGCGCACACTACACCGTATTCTCTTCACCCCGGTACAAGCAAAATGTATAAGGACGTGAAGAATAACTATTGGTGGAGCAATATGAAAAATGATGTTGAAGAGTTCGTGTCGAAATGCTTGACGTGTCAACAAGTCAAGATTGAACATCAACGGCCAGCGGGGTTGCTTAAATCGCTACCAATCCCAGAATGGAAATGGGAGGATATAACGATGGATTTTGTCACCAATATATCGAGTACGCGAACAGGGATGAACATGATTTGGGTTATTGTCAATCGACTAACCAAGTCAGCTCACTTTCTGGGAATTAAGGATAATTGGGGACCCGAGAAACTAGCTCGTGTATTCATCGCGGAAATTGTAAGATTACACGGGATTCCTAAGAGCATTATTTCCGATCGAGACGGTAGATTTGTGTCGCACTTTTGGTAATCCGTTCACCGAGCTTTAGGGACGGAACTGAGGCTCAGTACATCGTACCATCCTCAGACTCATGGGCAGTCTGAACGGACAATTCAGACCCTTGAGGACATGCTGCGAGCATGTGCCCTAAATTGGAAGCATGACTGGGAATCGCACTTGCCACTAATCGAATTTGCCTACAATAATAGCTGGCATGCGTCGATTAAGATGGCACCGTTTGAGGCTCTATATGGACGGAAATGTAAGTCACCATTGTGTTGGGATGATTCCTCTGAACTGATTGGGACGGAGCCGGATATGTTAGTGGAGACCCAGGAAAAGATTTCTTTGATTCGCAAGAGGCTTTTGGACGCCCAAAGCCGACAGAAGTCATATGCTGATAATCGATGTCGACCGCTAGAGTTCGAAGTCGGCAATCATGTGTTGATAAAAGTATCGCCAACCCAGGGAGTTTATCGCTTTGGGAAGAAGGGTAAACTTAGTCCGAGATATGTTGGGCCATTCGAGATTATAGAACAAATTGGTGAACTTGCTTACCGCGTGGGCCTTCCGCCTTTACTGGGTCATGTGCATAATGTATTTCATGTTTCGCAGTTGAGGAAATACGTACCAGACCCTAAGCATATCATCGATTTTGGAGAGATTGAATTGAATTCCGATATCACCTTTGAGGAAAAACCAATCCATATTTTGGAGCGTCGGGTAAAACAACTTAAGCGTAAAGTTATCCCTTTGGTCAAAGTACAATAGTCGAGACATGGATCGGAAGAAGCCACATGGTAGACAGAAGAGCATATGAAGTCTAGATACCCCGAATTATTCACTTCGTAAGTTTCGGGACGAGTCCTGTTTGCACTCATTTTTCATTTTCTCCCTTTCTCTTCCGCGGCTGGATCCTTTGGGAATTTGAAGGTATGTTGTTATACAACTAATACACGAAGTTTGGGAGCTCATAACATTGACTAATCACCCCATAACATCCTTCAATCCAGCAAATCAAGGTTAGTTTTCCTAAAATCCTAGTTTTGGGAAAATTGGGGGTTTTGGTTGATTTCGTCCGTTTGATCCGTGATAACTTATATTTGTGATGGATTGATGATTATTAAGTCATATTATACCAATTTCCTTGTTGATCCATGGTTCGATTGTTAAAGATTCTTTGTTTTGTTGAGTTCCTAATCGGTGCCTTGAAGGTATCCGGTGAAAATCCTTAGAGGGGGGTTTTGGGCGTTCTACAATTATTCTTCCTCGTTCGATCGTTGATTATTGACGTTATGGTGTTAGGGTCAGGTTCCTTGCGAAGAACTTGAGTCGGAACCCTTCCGTTCGCCGTTTCCCGATCGGTTATGTTACCGTCGTTTCCGCCGGAGGGTTGTGGGCATTCGAGGTTTCCTGGTTGAGCCATGTTCGTCGGAGTGTCCGGTATCAACTATCGAGGCAAGTATCTTGCCCATACATTACGTATTTTGTGAATATGATGGTTGAAAATTGACGATACGTGCTAAACGAATTGTTTACAACCATTTTTCTAAAGAATCGTTATAACTATAATCATGGTTTTATTAAAAGAGGATTCTTGTGTTCGGGAATTAATGTGCTTAATTGACTATGCGTATTGGTGTCGAGTATAGGATCACATTATTTTCGAGTGATTCCATTATGTGTGATTTTGTTGTTGGTAAGTTAAAGTTCAATTATTTTGTTAAGATTTTGTGTGGAGTCATGCGGATGTGTGTGAATATGTGAACTTGTGTGATATTGGTTGTGTCGTTTGGTGCTGTTTAGATGGTGTGCTTCTGTGTTAATTGTACAAGCTTTGGGTCGTGAGTGTGTGTTGGACATTTGGCCATTCTAGCAAAATACCTCGACTATATATATTGTGATTGACTCTTGAGGTTTTCGGTTTTGGAAATTGTGAATTGATGAGAGTTGTAAGGTTTTTCTTGGGTACTCTCACTCGGGGATTGACTCGATGGGGTCATACGGGGACCTGGTGGCTTAGCGGCTGGACCGGGTCGCGAGAGTTACTTCGAGTGGGCATTCTCACCTGGGGATTGCTCGACGGGGCACACAGGGACTTGGTGGCTTGAGGGCCGGACCGGGTCGCGAGAATTGCCAGAATGTTTGTACGGATGAATAATTGTGATATGTCCGGAATATCACAATGCTTGGTGCTCGGGGTCGAGAGACATTATATATCGAGTCTTGGTGTTTGGCTAAAATGGCATAAAAATAATGTGTTATGTGTAATGTGTTGTTGGATGTGAATTGAAGTTGATGATCGGGTCGTGAACCCTGTATTTTGTGATTGGAATGGTTGGGTCGTGGACCCTGTGTTTTGTTACTGGAATGGTTGGGTCGTGAACCCCATGTTTTGTTAACGGATTTGTATTTTGGAAAATGAACTTTGGGGCGGCGATTGACTCGATGGGATCACACGGGGACCTGGTGGCTTAGTGGATGGACCGGGTCACGAGAGATACTTTGAGTGGACATCCTCACCTGGGGTTGCTCGATGGAGCACACAGGGACTTGGTGGCTTGAGGGCCGGACCGGGTCGCGAGGATCGTCGGAGTGTTTTTACTGATGATCGATATTGATATTCCGGAATATCGCGAATTGAACTGTTTTGGATTTTGAAATATTTTGGAAATGCCTATGGATTAAAATAATTGTAATACTGTACTTACACTAGCGGTTGTGGCTAACCCCATCGTTGGGGTGGAATGTTTTGTACATTTCAGGTATTCTCGAGGGACAGGAGCCCCCATGTGGCGCACACGGAGTTGACAAGCACACTGGATGTTAGAGAGCTCGCATCAGTCGTTGTATTTGTGATGTTTGAGTCAGTTTTATATACTGTATTATTGTTGGTTTTGAGTTGTACTTTGTCGTGTAATGTTTGTGTTCAGTGATTGATGTTGAAATATACTATTTTGGCCGCGGCCGAGGCCTAACTCGTGTTTTGTATCCTTTGTTGGACTGTTATGTCGTGGTTATTATGTATTGGATTGTGATTTAATCCTGTGTGTCGTCAGCCTGGCGGGACCTTTGTGTGTCCTGCGGTGTGTAATAACCCAAAGTGAAATTGGGGTGTTACAGAAAGAAGGCTATTATAACGTGTGCTACAATATATATATATATATATATATATACACACACACACGTGTGTGTGGGGTTATGGTGAGAAACTCCTTAGTGTAGAAATATATGAAAAAATATATCCGTCTAGCACATCTTTTATATGTTTCTAACACAATTAGGATTATTATGCTGCACAGATTTTAAATATGTGAGTTTAGCACATATTTTATTATTTCATAGCATATATTTTAAATAGGTTGAGGTGTAGCACATCTTCCATAACATTATAGCACAAACAACACAAACACGTAGCACAACCTCATTTAATTTTCATATTTCAGTTCGCGTAGCACACACAACACAAACACGTAGCACAATGAGTATCAATCTCAAACATTGATCTAACTCAATCAAAGTCCCAAATTCATTCCTATTTCCTACAAAATTTAGTGTTCCTACCTAAACTAATCCCTATATATATATATATATAAGTTAAGAAATAAGTGGGTTCAGATGGGTTCGGTTAAGAAATAAGTGGGTTCAGGTGAGAATGCAATTTAAGTTAAGAAATAAGAATGAATTTCATTCATAGATCTTGATAAATGAATGACCTAAATTTATTCTCACAAAAATTTGATGGATATAATGCAATATTTTAATGCATCGATATTTTGATGCATATAATGCATATTTTAATGCATTGCAATTTTTGATGCACGATATGCATATATTTCCTGCATAATTAGTACAAAACTCATGCATATTCACAATTCGCAGGATAAGAACCATTCTCATTTGGTCTTAAATATATATATATTGTAGCCGTATAATAGAATCACGGATTCTTCGTCGTCCGTCTCCTGCTTCAGGTGTTTGCCTCACCTCTTCTCTTCACCTCCTTGAAACGTGTTGTCCTTCGATTTTCCTCTCATATTTCCTCTTCTTGGTGTGCTGCTCTCTTACCTTATCTTCTCTGCCTTTCTTCTTCGCATCGCATATCTGCATAGGTGATTCCTCTTCCTCTCTTCGTTTTCTTTTTTTTTTCTTCGATGCCCCGGCTGGATTTGATCGATTGTATATTACACTTCTTATTTGATTTTGGTTCAGTTTTCTTTCTGATTCGATTTCTCCTGATAATTTTTTTTCTATCCTTTGTTATTTAGGGTTCTTTCGTCCCTCGCGATAAAATTTTTTTTGTTTGTTCTTTGTTATTTAGGGATTTTTTCTCCTTCGATTTGTTCTCATTTTTTTTCTCCTTCGATTTGTTTCCAGTTTTTGTATTTGTGTGTGTGCTGGTGTGTTTTTTCGTTTGACACTGGTCTTTTGGCAATGGTTTTTCTTGTTTTGTGCAGATTTTTGCCTGTTCTTTATTTTGTTATTGTTATTTAGATAGACTTGCTTTCTTCAGATTGTTTATTATTCATTTCTCTTTTTTGTTTCTTATTTTGTTTTGTGTGTCTTTGTTTACAGTTTTTTTACCTCTGTGTGTGCTTGTGTGTTTCCTGTATTTGTTTGGCTTATACTAAATCTGTTGTTTGTTTCTTCTTTTGTTTGCAGTTGGAATCTCTCTAGCTATACGCTTTCTTGCATCAGGTTGGTGGTTATGTTTCTGGCTGTTTTGTGTCTTTTGCCTCTTTTCTAATTTGTGTGTTTCTTGTATTTGTTTGGGTGTTAATGATTCTTTTGTTTGTTTCTTATTTTGTTCGCAGTTGGAATCGCTCTGGCTATACGTTTTCGGGCATCAGGTTGGTGGTAATGTTTCTATGGTTGCAAATGTTTTTTGCCCTTTGTGATTCTTTCGACATTTTCGAGTGCTCTGCTCGGTTTCCGAGTTCGGTTTCATGCGCAGCTACATCTCTACAATTCTTCTTGTTTGATTTTCATTTACACTGCCGGTTTTTCTCTGCGCAGCAGTGTTTTGTGTGCCTCTTCGGGTGTTTTTTGGTCTCGAATTTCTCTTCGGTGCTGGGTAGGTTTTTCTGTTTCTTGTTACTGCCCAAATCTACCTTGCTGCATTTATATCAATAGACCTTGCATTTTATTTCATTAATGATGTGGCTTGGGTGTTGCTGGTTTTGTAGGCTTCTGTGTCGTTCTTCGGTGGCCTTGCTTGTATTATAGTTCGTGGATCAGGTTATATTCATCGGTCCTTTTTAGAGCAGATATTATATTCCTTCAGTTAGGCCCTATTTTTTATTTCCCTTGTTTTTCCTTGGGCTCGATTCTAGATTATCTATCCTGCTGCAATTCTATCAATAACCTTGCATTTTGGTTCATTAATGATGTGACTTTGGTGTCGCTGGTTTTGTAGGCTTCTGGGTCGTTCTTCAGTGGACTTGCTTGTGTTATAGTTTGTGGCTCGAGTTATATTCATCGGTTCTTTTTAGAGAAAATATTAAAGTGTTTGAGTCAGGCCCTATTTTTTAAATCTTTTTTTTTAAATCTCTTCTGACAATGGTTTTTCTTGTTTTGTGCAGATTGTTGCCTGTTCTTTAGTTTGTTATTGTTTCTTGTATTTGTTTGGCTTCTACTAAATCCGTTGTTTGTTTCTTCTTTTGTTTGCAGTCGTCTTCACCTTCTCTCTTATTATTGGTCTCTGTTGTTTGATTGGACTGCCGGTTGTTGTTACTTGTTGTTTTCGCTTGCCGCGGACCCTCTTGTTGCTTTAACTGGTTGGATTCGTTTCGGGTGTACTCTTGTTTTCCTACATTAAAATCCATACAAATTAAAACCTTAAAGTCTGAAGGCACTAAATCTTGCGCTGCCAGGACCGAGAGTGTCCCTCGGATCTTTGTTAAGAGCCTGTGGATCCCGGTTTTAATTTAAACAGATTTTAATCTCAAATATCAAATTGAGTCCCCGAATTTGATTCCTATCAGCTGTGTGCTCTCTTTTGATCTTTGTGCTTTTCGGGTTTCTTTGTGATTATCATATATTGTGTGTTTCAATGGGTTCTTTCTCAGTTTTTAATATTGCACTGTTTGATGGTAAAGGAGATTTCCGGTTTTGGCAACAAAGGACAAAGGGCATTTTGAATACAACAAAAGGTTATTAAAGCTATTGATCAATCCTTGTTTGATAATACTGCTGCCGAGAAAGAGGCTATTGATCTATCGCTCGCTGTTTCGTCGTCTCTGCATCTTTGTAGTTCTTTTTTTTGGGAAGGGCTGACCTCGAAATCGTGTTTTGACATTGATTTTTCTTGATGTTAGCTTTAGATTATTCACGTGGCTGTGTTTGTTTTCTTGTTCGGTATTCGAGTTTGCTTTCCTGCCCACCTACATCTCTATATTCGGTGTTCGATTTTGGTTTGTATTGCCGGTTTTTCTTTGCGGATGCTGTGTTTTGTGTGCTTCTTCGGAGCTTTAGGTCAACAAAGGCAGGGATACACAATTTTTAGTTATTGGGAAAGAGGCGCCCTACAGCAACCTATAGTTACTTACATTGAATTTTTGCATGTGCAACAACTACAGCCTCGCTGTTTCATATTTGCATTGACTTCTCATTGTTAGTGCAGGCTATTCCTCCTGATCCATGTTTTTATTACATCTCTTGTTGGAATTTCGATACGCATATGTTTATTCAGTTCTTGCCTGAGTATAGATAACAGTCTTCATTCATTTTATGTATTTGTCTCCCTATGCGATGACTGGAGAATGCTCCAACTATGTATAATACCCCCGTACATACTGCCGGCTGATTATGGGGTTGCGTGTTTCATTGTTCGGCATATGATCTCATGCAAGAACTTGGCCTGGTCTTCCGTAAACTCCGAGCTCGAGCAAATAGCTAGATTTGAAACATAGTTGCTATGCTGATTGGGCTGCCTGCTTTAGACTGTACTTGTTTAGTTAGTTCTTTGTCTTCCTACTTATGCTTTATTGTTTCTTGCTGTTTTCGCTGGACGCGGACCATCTGGTTGCTTTAACTGGTTGGGATCGTTTCGAGTGTACTCTCGTTTTCCTACATTAAAATCCAAACAAATTAAAATCTTAAAGTCTAAAAACACTACCTCTTGCACTGCCAGGACTGAAAGTGTCCCTCGGATCTTTGTCAAGAACTTGCGGATCCCGGTTTTAATTTAAATAGGTTTTAATCTCAAAAATCAAATTGAGTTCCTGATTTTGATTCCTATCAGCTGCGTGCTCTCTTTGGATCTTTGTGCTTTTCGGGTTTCTTTGTGATTATCATATATTGTGTGTTTCAATAGGTTCTTTCTCAGTTTTTCTTATTGCACTTTTTGATGGTAAAGGAGATTTCCGAATTTGGCAACAAAGGATGAAAGGCATTTCAATACAACAAAATATTTGTAAAGCTATTGATCAATCCGTGTCTAATAATACTGCTGCCGATAAAAAGGCTATTGATCTATCATTCGCTGTTTCGTCGTTTATGCATCTTAGTAGTTTTTTTTTGGGAAGAGGCTGACCTCGAAATCGTATTTTGACATTGCTCTTTCTTGCTGTTAGCTTTAGATTATTCACGTGGTTGTGTTTGTTTATTTGTCCAGTTTTCGAATTCAGTTTCCTGCCCAGCTACGTCTCTATATTTGTCATTCGATTTTGGTTTGTACTGCCGGTTTTTCTTTGCACATGTTGTGTTTTGTGTGGGGCAGGGATCCACGATTTTAGTTATTGGGAAAGAAGCGCCTTAGAGCAACCTACAGTTGCTTACATTAAATTTTTGCATGTGCAACAACTACACCCTCGCTGTTTTATATTTGCATGGACTTCTCATTGTTAGTGCAGGCTATTCCTCCTGATCTATGTTTTTATTGCATGTCTTGTTCGAATTTCGATACGCATATGTTTATTCAGTTCTTGCCTGAAAATAGATAACAGTCTTCATTCATTTTATGTACTTGTCTCCCTCTGCGATGACTGGAGAATGCTCCAACTATGTACAATACCCCCGTACATACTGCCGGCTGATTATGGGGTTGCGTGTTTCATTGTTCGGCATATGTTTTCATGCGAGAACTTGGCCTGGGCTTCCGTAAACTCCAAGCTTGAGCAAATAGCTAGATTTGAAACATAGTTGCTATGCTGATTGGGCTGCCTGTTTTAGACTGTACTTGTTTAGTTAGTTCTTTGTCTTCCTACTTATGCTTTATTATTACTTGCTGTTTTTGCTGGTCGCGGACCATCTGGTTGCTTTAACTGGTTGGGTTCGTTTCGGGTGTACTTTCGTTTTCCTACCTTAAAATCCAAACAAATTAAAATCTTAAAGTCTAAAAACATTAACTCTGGCACTGCCAGGACTGAAAGTGTCCCTCGGATCTTTGTCAAGAGCTTACGGATCCCGGTCTTAAGTTAAACAGGTTTTCATCTCAAAAATCAAATTGAGTTCCTGATTTTGATTCCTATCAACTGCATGCTCTCTTTGGATCTTTGTGCTTTTCGGGATTCTTTGTGATTATCATATATTGTGTGTTTCAATAGGTTCTTTCTCAGTTTTTTTTATTGCACTTTTTAATGATAAAGGAGATTTCCAAATTTGGCAACAAAGGACGAAAGGCATTTCAATACAACAAAATATTTGTAAAGCTATTGATCAATCCGTGTCTAATAATACTGCTGCCGATAAAAAGGCTATTGATCTATCGTTCGCTATTTCGTCGTTTATGCATCTTAGTAGTTTTTTGTTGGGAAGAGGCATACCTCGAAATTGTGTTTTGACATTGCACTTTCTTGATGTTAGCTTTAGATTATTCACGTGGCTGTGTTTGTGTATTTGTCCGATTTTCGAATTCTGTTTCCTGCCCAGCTGCGTCTCTATACTCGTCGTTCGATTTTGGTTTGTACTGCCGATTTTTCTTTGCTCATGCTGTGTTTTGTGTGGGGCAGGGATCCGCAATTTTAGTTATTGGGAAAGAGGCGCCTTAGAGCAACCTACAGTTGCTTACATTGAATTTTTGCATGTGCAACAACTACAGCCTCGCTGTTTCATATTTGCATGGACTTCTCATTGTTAGTGCTAGCTATTCCTCCTGATCTATGTTTTTATTGCATGTCTTGTTGGAATTTCAATACGCATATCTTTATTCAATTCTTGTTTTTGTCTCCCTCTGCAATGACTGGAGTCTGCTCCAACTATATACAATACCGTCATACATACTGCCGGCTGATTATGGGGTTGCGTATTTCATTATTCAGCATTGTAAGCTCGGTAAAACTAGAGGTCATTTTGAGGTCCTCGCCTCATTTTTTTTGGGGGCCAAGCAAGTTATATACCTTTTAAATAAATTATTAAAGTACTTTAGTCAAACCACATTTTTTAAAGTTGTTTTCGTTATTTCCCTTGGATCAAATCTAGAATATTGAAAATTTTGGTTCGAGGTGACAATGTAGGGTCCGAAAACTACAGTTTTAGGGCTGAATTGCATTGGTGTTTGAACATTATAATGACGTAGTGTGCTCGAGTTTACCGGCTGGAAACCTAACATGTGTTGGAACATTTTACCATACATGCTTAATAGTATTTTGGTGATTAAAGTTGTTACACAAAGCAAAACAACAAAAAGACGAAGCAAAGCATCGAAGGAAACGAGGTGCAAAAAGCTGGACTGAAGGAAGATAACGCACGCTATGCAGATAGCGTAACATACGTAAAATTGGAAGATTAACGTACGTAATCGATGTTACATAATGTACGTAATATATAGTTCAAATCAGATGAACTTTGGAAGAGTCAAAGTCAGAAAAGCAGCAACGAACATATGACGTCAGCAATGACGTATCCTTAACATACGTAATGGCTGATTGATTAACGTACGTAATGATCGAATCAGATGTTACTGACTGAATCTGGACTAGGCTAACGTACGTAACCCAGATGGTATAACGTACGTAACACGAGCTTACGGACATAATATGAAGAAGATAGCGGCCGTAATGAAGAGTCAGGGTGCTAACGGCTAGTTTGATGAAGAAGCCTATAAATACCATTCCTATGGTATTTTTTCACTACAATAACTTCAATCAAACGATACATTCATCAGAGATTGATATACTTGCATTGTTGTTGTGATATTGAGCTTATATTG
The DNA here is from genome assembly GCA_033398695.1 of Orobanche coerulescens. Taxonomy (NCBI): domain Eukaryota; kingdom Viridiplantae; phylum Streptophyta; class Magnoliopsida; order Lamiales; family Orobanchaceae; genus Orobanche; species Orobanche coerulescens. Next base: position 111,663,753 of record CM065801.1, on the reverse strand, counting down.
ATAGTTTGAGTGTTTATACATTCAACACATACACGAGAGGTAAAAGAAAAGATACGATTGGATTCAGTGTTATTAGGATCAAGGATCCTGCATTGTTAGAATCGCAATCAATATCTAAGTGAGGTTTATCTAGTATCGATAGAAAGCTAGAGTGGTTGATTCCTTGTCCAATGGAAAAGAAAAACGGTTTAACTTGGACCGACACAAAGACAAGTACGAGTGGTTTATCACGGACCAATAGAAGACGTGATTGTAACAGTTATCCCTCGACCGATAGAAGAGAGGTGCAGAGGTTTTTATCTTCAACCTATAGAAAAAGATACCTAGAGAGGATGTAGGCTCGATTATAGCCGAACCTCTATAAATCCGTGTGTCGTTTAATTTCCGCACTTTATATTTTACGCTTCCGCACAACGGCGCTAATACCGATTTTGCTCCAACAATTGATATCGGAGTAGTACCTCCAATAAGCGGCTTAACATCCGAGGAGTCGATCCAAATGGCGTTCCAAATTGCTCCAGTCGAAGGCCTTGCTCTTTACCGACCACCATTTTTTGATGGCTCAAACTTCATGACGTGGAAGAAAAAGATGTCAATATTCATCCGAGCGTATGACATCGAGCTTTGGAAAGTGATTTGCCTTAGTCCAAAAGTTTCTCTCAAATCCGACGGTACGCTTAAATCCTTCGAAGAATATGATGATTCAGATTAGAAGAACGACCACCTAAATTGTAAGGCTACTCAATTTCTATTTTGTGCCTTAAATCCGGAAGAGGTCAATCGTATCTCATCGTGTGAAAGTGCTAAAGAGATATGGAAAATTCTTGAAATCACACACGAATGGACAACTCAAGTCAAGGAGACGAAGATTAATATGCTTCTCTATGACTACGAGTTATTCATGATGAAGGGTGACGAGTCCATCACCAACATGCTCGATCGATTTTCGGCCATCACTAATGGACTTGCTTCGTTCGGAAAATCATTATCAAGTAGTGAGAAAGTCAAGAAAATCTTAAGATCACTACCTGTTGAATGGGACGGCACGGTTACGGCGATTATGGAATCGAAAGATCTCAATAATCTTGATTTTAGTGCCCTTGTTGGTTCACTAATAAATTACGAGATTTTCCTTAAATCTCGAAATGCAAAGCCGAAACCGAAGGAAAGATCGATAGCCTTGAAGGCTAAGATGTCAAAAAGAGAAGAAATCCCGGTTGATGAAAGCGATGAAGAATCGGCATATTATGCCAAGAATATTAATAAGTTTCAAACCTTATTAAACCGGAGAAAGAAAGACATCCCGGGCGAATCTAAGAAATCGACAACAATTGTCAATTATGTGGTAAACCAGGTCACTTTGCAAAGAATTGCCGAGCTAAACCCAAGAAGGAGGTTCTCGTTGCAACATGGAGCGATGAAGACGAAGATGATGATTTTATCAATCAAAATAATCTCGTTCTTATGGCCCAAAGTTCATTCGACGATAGTGACATCGAAAGTCAAGTAAGTAACTCTTACGATGAATTACTTAAAACATTTGAACTATTGCATACGGATTATTAAAATGCTTTATCGGAAATTAAATCCCTTCAATTTAAAAACAAATAATTGGAAATTGAAAATTCAAAAATTCTGGAAAAGGGAAAGTTTATCGAGATCGATCATTCAAAATACCTTGAAAATGAAAATATTTTAAAGGATGATCTTGTTAAAATTCAAACCGAGCTCAAAAATTTTACGAAGAATTTTCTCTCGAAAATGAGAAATTTGAAAATATACTCTCGGTTCAAAAATTTACTTTAAATAAATAGGGTTGGGATTCAAACCTCGTTCTAAATTCGAGTCCTTAAACTTAAAGATATCCCATTGCGAAAAATGTTTGAAAATCAGGCACCATATTTCAAACTGTAAAAGCCCACGTCGGACGATAAAAATAAAAAAGATTTGGATTTCAAAAGGAACCATTATTCCTAACATCGTCTATATTTCGAAACAAAAACAAACTATAGGTTAGATCCCCAAAAATTAATGTAATATCCGGGGATAATTTTTTTTTTCGAGTTACTGTTGAGTTGTACGTATTCATTTGGAATTGTACAAGTGTTGTTGTTTGGACCGATAAAATGTATATTGTATTAGAATATTTCGGGATCGAAGTATTTATACTTGTCATCGGTTTGGTTTCGTCGTTTGGATGTGCTTGGTGAGTTTGGGAATTTTTGGCTAAGTTTATAGCCATAGCGTACGCTACATGTGTAGCATTGCGTACGCTATCGTCTATAGATTACATACGTTAGACAGGTAAGTTACGTACGTAATGCGTGGTGGGTGGCAGGAACCTTCCTCGTAGTCAACTTTCGGCTGGTAGGGCCAAGGTATCTTTGGGGATCCTTTATATATATATATATATATGTATATTATCATTTTTTCACATTCTTTCTTATCACCCTCACGTTCTTTCTCTCTCCCTCTCACTTTCTCATCTTTCTCTCTCTCGTCCCTTCCCTCCATCTCGGCACTCCTCTCTCTTCTTCATAGTCTCCGGCGGCGGACTGGAGTTCATATCGGATATGTTCCGACGAGCTAAATGGTTGAAGACCGGACTGACCGCGAAAGTTAACGGGATGGGCTGAAATCTCCGGCGACAACTGAAGCTCAACGGCGGCATGGGGGCTCGTGACTGGAGCAGCGACGGCCTGGTTGGAATTTTCGGATGGAACGGCGTTGCAAATCCGGTCGAGCTGTTCCGGCCTTTTTCTGGCAAGATGGAGCTCAGGCGCCGGGTGTTCTTCAGGGTCTCCGGCCATAGACGCGGCTCCATAGATTCCAGCAACCGGAGATGGTTTCTGACCGGAACGGACGGCGGAACGGAGGCGCGGCAAAATTTCCAACGAGGAGTTGCAGGCGGAGATTGAGTTGGGTGAAAACCGACCATGGACGGAAACGGGTTGGAGTTGGACGAGGTCCGGCGGGTCAGATTGCCGACGACCGAGTTCCAGTGTTGCGACAGGGGAGTTGTTTTTCTGAACGGATTCCGGCATGGGTTGCCCGATCGAACCGTGTTCTTCTGTAGGTAAGTCTGTGTGTGTTTGTACAGGTATATATATATATATATTGTGTGCAGTGGGTGTGTGTGTGTATATATATATACTGTGTACAGTGTGTGTCATGTGTATATATATATATATATATATATATATATATATATGTGTGTGTGTGTGTGTGTGTGTGTGTGCGCGCGCGCGTGCGTGCGTGTAGAGAAGTTGATATGAGTGTGTACTTTATGTATATATATATATATATATATATGTGTGTGTGTGTGTGTGTATACGGGTAAATACGAGTACGGTATGTGTTCGTGTTGGAATCGGAGTTATCTATTATGTTGTTTTCGGTCGATATTGTGTTATCGAATGAATTGTATTTTATTCAAGGTTGTTCGAGTGCTTGTGATTGTCGGAGGACGCCGTTGATCGATTCGTGGTAGGACGTTGATTGTGGAAGGACTTTCTCGCCTTCGGTTTGAGGCAAGTTTTATACTGTACTAGTCAATGAGATTAATGTTATCATGTATATGTATGAATGTGTGTATCATTTCAAGACTTGGTCTCTTTATGATTTTGTTGATATCAAGGGATTTTTTGATACGATACCCTTCGACAAATTATGCCAAATATTACTGTTGTTCGTAAATGGCCGGTTTAAGGCATTGCGATACTTGTTGGTAATATTGTTGTCGATAGCCGGTTCGCGGTATCGACATATCGATTGTTATTGTTGATTGATGTTCTATTGAGACATTGTTGTCAATAGCCGGTTCGCGGTATCGACGTATCGATTGTTATTGTTGATTGATGTTCCATCAAGATATTGTTGTGATATCACTGTTTTTCTATTGATGTCATATTGGCCGATTGAAGGCATTGACGTATTCGATTATCAGCTTTGTTATCGGTAACCGATTACAGGTGCCGAGACATCTGTTGTATAATTGTTATTGATTGACCGTTCTGAAGGTAATCTATATATTGAATTGGGATTATCAAAGATAATTCCCATCCGTTGTATAATTGTTATCGATTGACCATTCTGAACGTAATCGATGTATTGAATTGGGACTGTCGAAAACATTCCCATCCATTGTATCGTTGTTATCGATTGTCCATTCTACGGTAATCGAAGTATTGAATTGGGACTGCCGAGGATAGTTGCCATCCGTTGAATTATTATTGTCGTGTTGGCCGACTCAAGGCAGCACACTATTATTCTTTTGAACTCGGTAATTTTGTGATCATTCAGGGTTGAGGATTCCTGGATTGTTGTGTTGTGATTGTTGCTCGTGTTAATCGGTCCTTAGGGATTTTGATCCCAGGATGGTTGTTTTGAATATTGTTGGTCGTGTCGATCTTTCATTATTCGTGTGTCATCGTTCACTTGGTGAGTCGTATGATTCGTATTGGATGTGTTATCCTTTGAGTTTCGTTGTCATGTTATATCGTGACATATCTGGAATCATATCTGCGTGCCGATTGGTTATTTGTAGGATCTTTAGCCAGGCACACGATGGTCATGCGTGGATGTTTCCGCATTGGACCGTGCACACGAGACGTAGTTCGTGAGGCTAATTAGGTACATTGTCACACGTATATTCTGGATTCCGTATATGGGGTGGACATGTGCACGGACATATTTCCGGATCGGGCGTACTGTGATGTCCCTCTTGAGCCTTATTGTTTGGTCGTTCATAGTCCATGTTGTATTGGATATGTCCGACGATTTGCGACTGGTTGTTCATACACCGAGGGGTATGTCCGACAGTCAGATTTGTTTCTTTGAGATCTGTATTGTGATGATTTACAGCTTCAGGCTGTTCGGCTTTCAGGCTATTATGATATACAGCTTCGGCTGAGGTCTTTCAGGCCATTGTGATGTATCAGTATTTCCGTTGGAGCCTTCGGGCATTGTGATTCGTATTTATTTCAGCGTTGGTTTGGTTTACCTTCGGGTAATGTATTGTTGTGTTCTATATTGATGATTCGCCATTGGGCACTTTTGTTCTAACCTATTGAGCAGGTATTGATCGTATGCCGTGGGCATAGTGTTTCACGAATGCTCGATTCTTACTTTGGTTTGTAAGCATCTCGTACTACCATTGTTGTACTGTTCATTCTGCCTTTGGATGCATATCATGTTGTACATGTATTTGATATTCATTATCTGGATGACTGACCCCGTGGGGGCGGAACATGTTTTCATGTTTTAGGTGCTTGTGAGGAGAGAGTTGAGATACAGGGGCATGACGATGGCGACGAGGCATTCGAGCGATACTAGTCCGAGATGTTTTGGTGTTTATGTCGGTCAGACCGTTTGGAGTACTCCAGTTTTGTTCAGTCGTTGTTGTTTTGTATTATCCGAGCAAGGCTCGTGGATGTTGTTGTATTTTATTTTGGCCATGTAGGCCCATCCTTGTCGTTGAATTCCATATCGGAATTGTATGTCGGACATCATAGTAGGGTCTGTGATTTCCTATTTTGGCCAGTTTGTTGTATTTTAGTCGTGTTCGCCTAGTGGATCACCGGTGTGGGGTCCACGGCACTGTAATAACCCAATGAGATTTGGGGGTGTTACAGAAGATGGTATCGGAGCATTGGGTTGTGAGATACCCTGATATGTGAGTTATGTGGCTCTCTGCGTGCGGTAGTAGTGGGTCACAAGGTTATGACAACCTGGGTAGTCGGGTTTTGTGAGTCGTGATAGTTGGACGACTGTATGAGTCATTTTTTTCATCGAGTCGTCGTCAGTGAAGACTAGTATCGCAAGACCTCGAAGCTTCGTATGACCTGTGTAAGGACTCGATTCTCTTCATATTCATACATTCATTATGTCATTGATTATACATGTTTTGTTGAAACATGTATGTAACATTTGTGTTACGATCCATTCATGATTATTTATTTTGGAGCGTGTAGGCTCAGTATTGGCTATCATTAGCATGATTGATATGATTATTTATTTGTTGAGTATGTATACTTGTGTTTGACTATTGACTTAGCATTCCGGATTGGCCGTTGAGGCATATTTGAGTTATGATCATGATTGAGCGTTATTCTTTCAGTATGGAGGGAGGAATCCGAGAACGTGACAGAGGGGGTAAGGGCTGTAGAACGAGCCAGAACCCAGAACCTCATGTTTATACACGTGCGGATGCCGAGATAGATTAGAATTCAGCCGGTAGTGCTACCTACGCGACCGATTCTCCTTCGGGACGTCATACTCAAGAAGTCAATCAGACTGAGAGTGGAAACATCGACCCTTCCTTGCTTATGAGGGGCATGATATCCCAAATGACTCAGATGACGCAGATAATAGAGACCATGCAGGCCTCGATGGTTCGTGGTCCACCGCAGCAAGTATTCCATGTTCCGTTTCATGGGCAGACTCGGGGAGTGAGTCAGATTGTTGGCGATATCTCTCGTCAGAGGCCGCCTATTATTGAGGGTTCGTCGGAACCAGCTGACTTTGTTCATTGGCTTGAACATTTCGATAAACTCTTCGACATGGTTCAATGTCCGGAAGAGAGTAAGGTGGTAGTCGCGACTTACTACCTGAGTAAGAGCGATTATTTTCGGTGGCTTTTTGTGAAATCCACCGATCGTGATTGTGTTTGGATCGAGTTCAAGACTCTCATGTCAGAGAGGTATTATCCGGCCCCACTTCGTGAAGCCAAGTTGTCGGAGGTTTTGAACCCCGAATCCGTCGAGGACGAGGGTGTTATTGTTATTGCTGAAAAGTTTCAAGGACTTCTTCAGTTTACTTCATCTGTTATCCGTACTGAGGCGGATAAGATCAAGTATTTTAGCTAGAGGTTGAACCCGCAGTTGAGGATGCAATTGTTCAACCATAATTATAACTCACTTGGCGAATTCATCGAGAAGGCTCTTAGAGCAGAGCTTTTGATCAAGGAGCTTGCTCGGAAGAATCCCTCAGTTTCTTCTGGTGAGAGGACTAGGATGTCGGTTTGTTCAGAGGGACATCGGGCTCTGACGTCCAGAAGATTATTTTCTAGTCGTCTTCGTGCTGGGAAAGCATCTTCTTCTCAGGCGGCGAGTTCGACCGCTGTTTGCTTTAACTGTGATACCTTAGGACATCGCAGTACTCGGTGTTCAATGCAATCTATTGTTTGTTTTATGTGTGGGAGGCAGGGACACCTTCAGAAATACTGCAGGCGTTCTAGTGCCAGTAGGTCTCAAGAGATTTTATCACTTCAGTCCATACTTCATCCTAGGGGTCCTATCAGGCTTCCGGAGCCAGAGGTAAGGACAGCCGAGGAGGAGCAGCAAGTTCAGATTTGGGTCTTCCTCGAGTCGATGAGATCGAGGAGATCGATGATTTGGAGGATGTTGATTTCGGGTACATTTGAGATGTAGCCTTGATTTGCATTCTTCCTTTTATTATTTTTCAGATCAATGTTGAAATTAATATATATTGTGGTATTGTGGTTGCGAACCATTTGTTGTTGATCTATCTTATAACGATAGTATTTGAGAATCTTGAGTTTTGAGGTTGTTTGATGTGATTTCCTTTCCTTTTGGTCTTGTAACCGAGATTTCGTGATAATCTGGGTAATTATTCATTCTGATTCGAGACGTCAAGTCATGAGGACTTGGGCGTGCATTTGATATAGTCCCGAGGACTATGTCTGTGTTGTTATTATCTTTGCGTGGCGTAAGTCAGTGTTTGCATGGGCATCCGATGCCGATGAGAATGGGGAAGTGTACACCGATGATTGTAGACATGTACAATGGGCGGCTCCCGCGGGGTGTGTATGCCGGTGTTACGAGTCATGCGGTTGGTACGACTTTCTGACTGGTCTCTGGCAGAGGAGTCATGATACGACTGATCTCGCACTCGGTTAAGTGTTTTTACCATTGATTGTTTGCCGTGTTTGGGCAGAGGAAATGTGGGGACCCGTGGGGTTGGCTGGATTGCTCAGACGAAGTAGTTCGCAGTGAGGAGTATTCCTGGAGATGTTGTTTTCTTATCCTGATGGATAGTTCATGCCCCGACTTGTGCACCCTGAGTTTCGGGGACAAAACTCCTTTTAATGGGGGTAGTATGTAATATCCGGGGATAATTTTTATTTTTTTCGAGTTAGGCCATGTTCTTTTGGACTTATTTTTCGATTCGATTCGGCCAAAGATTCGATTCGATTCGAGTCCATTCGATTCGATTGGTCATTCGAGTCCATTCGGGCCATTCGATTCGAGTCCATTCATCGATTGGGATTCGATTCACTCGGCTTTTTCTTCTTCTTATTATTATTATTATTAATCTTAATTATTATTATTGTTATTATTACTAATAATATTACTATTATCGTTGTTGTTGTTAATTACTATTATTATTATTATTATTTACCATTATTATTATTATTATTTACCCTTAATATATATTTCTTGATTCGATTCAGTTCAATTGATTCCATTCGATTCGATTCGATTCGTTGATTCGATTCGATCCATTCGATTCGATTCGATTCGGTTGATTCAGATTCATTCAGTCCAAAAGAACAGAGCCTTACTGTTGAGTTGTACGTATTCATTTGGAATTGTACAAGTGTTGTTGTTTGGACCGATACAATGTATATTGTATTAGAATATTTCGGGATCGAAGTATTTATACTTGTCATCGGTTTGGTTTCATCGTTTGGATGTGCTTGGTGAGTTTGGGAATTTTTGGCTGAGTTTATAGCCATAGCGTACGCTACATGTGTAGCATTGCGTACGCTATCGTGTATAGATTACGTACGTTAGACAGGTAAGTTACGTACGTAATGCGTGGTGGGTGGCAGGAACCTTCCTCGTAGTCAACTTTCGGCTGGTAGGGCCAGGGTATCTTTGGGGATCCTTTTATATATATATATATTATCATTTTTTCACATTCTTTCTTATCACCCTCACGTTCTTTCTCTCTCCCTCTCACTTTCTCATCTTTCTCTCTCTCGTCCCTTCCCTCCATCTCAGCACTCCCCTTTCTTCTTCATAGTCTCCGGCGGCGGACTGGAGTTCATATCGGATGTGTTCCGACGAGCTAAATGGTTGACGACCGGAGTGACCGCGAAAGTCAACGGGATGGGATGACATCTCCGGCGACAACTAAAGCTCGACGGCGGCATGGTGGGTCGTGACTGGAGCAGCGATGGCCTGGTCGGAATTTCCGGATGGGACGGCGTTGCAAATCCGGTCAAGCTGTTCCGGCCTTTTTCTGGCAAGATGGAGCTCAGGCGCCGGGTGTTCTTCAGGGTCTCCGGCCATGGACGCGGCTCCATAGATTCCAGCGACCGGAGATGGTTTCTGACCGGAACGGACGGCAGAACGGAGGCGCGGCAAAACTTCCGGTGAGGAGTTACAGGCGGAGATGGAGTTGGGTGAAAACCGACCATGGACGGAAATGGGTTGGAGTTGGACGAGGTCCGGCGGGTCATATTGCCGGCGATCGAGTTCCAGTGTTGCGACAGGGGAGTTGTTTTTCTGACCGGATTCCGGCGTGGGTTGCCCAGTCGAACCTTGTTCTTCTGTAGGTAAGTCTGTGTGTGTTTGTGCATGTATATATACTATATATATATATTGTGTGTACTGTGTGTTATATATATATATATGTGTATATATATATATATATTGTGTACTGTGTGTAACACCCCAAACTAGGTGGATTTACAGTGCCGTGGACCCCCGACTGGGACCCACCAGGCGAATGAAAACTGATGAATTAAATAATATAATTGTATTACCGAACCACATTATATTACCAAATACTCCGATGAGGAGCTTAAGTACAATACACCAGGACAATACAGAATACTAGTATATTTTATATGAAGATAAAATACACCACCCTGAATAAATAAACATCTCAAACGGAATTTTGCAATGAAAATACAAATGAAGAGAAATAAGAATGATCAAATGATCAAATGATTGGAATGATCGGGCCTCCCTACTAGTATCACTGGGACTCTCGCCGACATCATGCTCTTCCCGTGGCTTTGCCTTGCCGTGACTGAAATGTAATTCCCCAACGGCCGCCATACGTAACAACAATCCTCAAGGGTTGAAAATACACAATCATGATATATCTTTAGTTATGAAATATCCTTAGTTATGAATTACGCTGAAGAGGAGTATCATAGTACGCCCGTAATGTTCTGTGCAAGTGTACAAGACGAATGACCGGACACACCCGTCCTTGTACCTAATTAGTCTCACGGAGGTAAGCGTTACCGTGTGCACGGTCCAATGTATCGGTGAACCCAATACATGACCATCGTGTGCTCTACTAAAAATTCCACACATCCACACCCGGCCATGCAATATGAACCCAGAAGGTCATATGAACGAGAATGACCACAATGAATATCAATGAATAATAATTCGACAAGGTCAAGAATGACTCACCGAGATGGAAATAACAGTGAAGTGATTGATAACTCAATGAAATGATTGGAACCGCCGTTCCTCGTGAATAAAGTGATTATTCGACAATTACAAATCTCAATACGGTTAATACAATGATGAATGAGTTATGATTATGAATGAACAACAACAAAAGGAATGAATATCCTTTTAACTGAGTAAGAATTAACTTACACAACACCGGTGACAATTATCCTTCCACGAACAACGTCCTAATTGAGATATCGGTCGCTCGAACAACCTTGAATAACACAATTACCAACAATCCGTTCAACATACGAATCAAACACGAATATAACGAACTCAAAACGTCGATACGACTAAACCAAGTTCATTGGGGCATTATATCGAACACTTTGTGGCCAAACTTCGATTGTTTACAACCAAACCTCAATAATACCAACATCAAATCCCCAAGAAGTGTTTCAAACCAACAAAACATCTTTAATACGATCAATAATCCAATATGAATATTCAAATTCGTGATTACAACAACGATTAATCGAAAACCCCCAAATCTAACTCAATATTCAAAGTGTTCTTGAATAATCCTTCAATAATCCAATGAATAATCAAACATATCCATAATCATGCGTATATCACTTCATACAACATGATCTTAAAATCCAAAACATCATATCTCAATACAAAATCGAAATCCAAGATGTTGAAAAAATTACCTCTTGAAGATCCAAGCACTTTGATCCGAAGAACACGCATTAGATCGACTATCCGGGCTTCACGATCGAAAGGAGATGAAGAAAACCAAGTACTCAAGTGATAGATGATGGAAAGTCTCTCCCTCAAGCCCTCTATCTCGGAACAAGGTGGAAGAAATGGGAAAAAATGGGTTGATTCTCTCAAAAAACGCAATTATAGTGCACGGCACCAGCGTGTCTGCGGCCGGCGAAGTGTGCGCACGGCCAAAATCGCCCAGTGATCGGCAGCGTGCCGCGGCCCGGACGAGTGTGCCGCGGCAGTGACTCGGCAGTGTGCCGCGTCCCTGTCGGCATGAGCCGCGGCCCCCGGTACATACGGGTTGGCCGAAAATGCAGCATGTGTGTGCCGTGGCGCACACTCCCTTGTGCCGCGGCCCACACCCCCTTGGGTCCTAAAATGATGAAAAATGACCCGGGAAGAGAATAAAAGCAATAGGAATCAATATTTGGGAAACAATAACACGAAATGGAAGTGCAGAAACCCCAAAACAGTGGTTCCAAGCAAATATTACAAGGGTTCGCCCAACAAAAACACAATTTGAACAATGAGGAGATTTGAAATGACATGAACTCCAACGTCAACATCGACTAATGAATTAATTAAAACAATCAAGATTATACTCTTGTCTCGATTCCCGAGTAAGGTTGAAATAATGAATGATATCGATACACATCTCGAAGTTATTCCGAACGGTGAACACGGATGAATGATTATTAACAAGTGAAAAAATTACATAGCGATAATTACCGAATGAAATTACTGAACGATAATGATTGAATTACAACCGGGTATTACATACACCCCCCCTTAAAAGAGTTTCGTCCCCGAAACTAAGGGTCAAACAACTCGGGATAACTCTCCCGCATACTATCCTCAGTTTCCCCAGTAGCCTCTTCGACTCCGTGTCTAGACCACTGAATTTTAACCAAAGGAATCGCCTTATTCCTCAACTGTTTGATTTGCCGCTCTAAGACTCTTATGGGACGCTCTTCATACGAATGATCATCTGCGATCTCGATTTCATCGAACTGAAGTATGTGACTTTGGTCGGCAACATACTTCCGTAGCTGAGAGACGTGAAACACATTATGAATTCGGCTCAACGCCGGAGGTAAGGCCAATCGATAAGCTAGCTCGCCTACTCATTCCAAATCTCAAACGGTCCAATAAATCTTGGACTCAACTTTCCCCGCTTCCCGAAACGGAAGATGCCTCGACTCGGGGATACCTTGACCAACACGTGGTCACCTGTCTCGAACTCTAATGGTCGGCGACGACTGTCTGCATAAGATTTATGTCGACTCTGAGCGGTCAACAAACGACTCCTGATCAAAGCTACCTTATCACGGGTGGCTATAAGCATATCGGGCTCGGTGCCGATAGATTCTGATAAGTCGTCCCAACACAAAGGAGATCGACAACGATGACCGTACAAGGCTTCGTAAGGTGCCATCTTAATCGAAGTATGCCAACTATTATTATACGTGAACTCGATCAATGGTAGTTGGGTTTCCCAATCGTCTTTCCAATCGAGGACGCATGCCCTCAACATGTCCTCCAATGTCTGAATAGTCCTCTCTGATTGTCAGTCGGACTGAGGATGAAAAGATGTGCTGAAATTAAGCTGAGTTCCCATGGCACGATGAACTGATTTCCAAAAATAAGACACGAATCGCCCGTCACGATCAGAAACGATACTCTTAGGAGTACCGTGCAATCTCACTATTTCTTTGATGAATAACTGGGCAAGTCTCTCGGGACCCCAAGTATCCTTAATCTCAAGAAAGTGAGCTGACTTAGTTAAGCGGTCCACAATCACCCAGATTGTATTCATGCCACGATGACTCATCGGCAAACTCAGTGATGAAATCCATAGAAATGTCTTCCCACTTCCATTCTGGAATAGGGAGAGGTTTCAGCATACCCGCCGGTGCTGATGTTCTATCTTGACTTGCTGACAGGTTAAGCATCTCGAAACAAATTCTGCGACTTCTCGCTTCATATTACTCCACAAGTAATTTTGTTTCAAGTCCTTGTACATCTTGCTAGACCCCGGATGAACAGAATAACGGGTAGCATGAGCTTCTCTCAAAATCGAGTTTTTCAACTCGTCGTTCGCCGGTACGCACAACCGATTCTTAAATCTCAAAAGTCAATCCTCGTGGACCACGAATCCAGGGGCTTTCCCCTGAGCCACATCCTCGTGGATGCACAACAATGATGGGTCTGAGCCCTGATTCTCTCTGATTGCCTCCTCAAGCGGCGATGAAATCTATAGCATGCAAAGTTGCCCTTATACTTGCCGAAGCCAGACCTCGATCTCGGGTCTAAGGAATTCCTGCTGAACCTCCTTCTGAACTGTTAAACGAGCAAGCATCTGCTCCTGAACCGACTTACGAATCAATGCGTCGGCGACAACGTTCGCCTTGCCCGGGTGGTAAAGTATCTCGATATCATAATCTTTGATTAGTTCCAACCACCGTCTCTGTCGCATATTTAACTCCTTCTGAGTAAATATATACTTCAAACTCTTGTGATCCATGAAAATCTGACAGGTGACGTCATAAAGGTAATGACGCCAAATCTTCAACGCAAAAACCACGGATGCTAGCTCCAGGTCGTGGGTCGGATAATTAACCTCGTAAGGTCTCAATTGCCGTGAAGCATAGGCAATAACCTTCCCATTCTGCATGAGTACACATCCGAGACCCTGCCTGGACGCATCACTATAAACCACAAATCCTTCCGTCCCTTGCGGCAAGGAAAGTACAGGTGCTGAAATTAACCGGCTCTTGAGTTCCTCAAAACTCCGTTGACACGCGTCGGACCACGTGTATTTCTTATCCTTTCGCAAAAGGTTCGTCATTGGTTGAGTGATTTTAGAAAATCCTTCCACAAATCGCTGATAATAACCGGCGAATCCGAGAAAGCTTCAGATTTCCTTAACATTCTTCGGAGGTAACCAATCTTGGATAGCCTCCGTCTTCTGAAGATCAACACGCACTCCATCTTATGAAATTACATGCCCGAGAAAAGTCACTTCGGACATCCAGAACTCACATTTGGAAAACTTTCCATAAAGTTGCTCTCGTCTTAACACGTCGAGAACCTGATGAAGATAAACCTCATGTTCCTCTCGGTCACGAGAATAAATCAAAATGTCATCGATGAAGACAACAACAAACTGATCCAAAAAGTCGATGAAAATCCGATTCATTAACTCCATGAATACCACAAGTGCATTAGTTAGCCCGAACGGCATAACTACGAACTCATAATGACCATAGCGTGTACGAAACGCTGTCCTTGCGATATCCGACTCTCGAATTCGCAGCTGATGATATCAAGATCTTAGGTCGATCTTGGAAAATATTGAAGCTCCCTGAAGTTGTTCTAAGAGATCATCAATACGGGGTAAGGGATACTTATTATTGATTGTCACCCTGTTCAACTCCCGATAATCAATACACAAGCGAAATGAGCCATCCTTCTTCTTGACAAACAACACTTGTGCTCCCCACGGGGACGCACTCGGTCGGATATAACCTTTCTCGAACAATTCCTCAAGTTTATTCTTCAACTCCTGCATTTCGGTCGGGGCCATCCGGTACAGTGCCTTCGATATTGGAGATGTACCAGGCTCCAACTCAATCGTGAATTCCACATCTCTCTGTGGAGGCAAACCAGGTAACTCATCTGGGAATACATCGGCATATTCTCTCACTACCGGTATATCCGCCAACATTATCGATGATTTCTCAGTTTTAGTCATATAGCACCAATAACCAATACACCTCTGATTGAGTAATCTTACTGCTTTCATCAAATTAATAACTCTTCCAGAACAACTGGGATTACCTCCCTGAAACACACATTCGACCCCATCGTCTGAAATGATAGTGACCATACGCTTACGGACACTAATGATGGCATCATGACGATCTATCCAATAAATACCCAAGATGACGTCGTCTCTCGGCAAATCTACCACGATTAGGTCCGCTGGCCATACACGGCCATGAAGCTGAATCGGACAATTCCGAACCTCACGATTTCCGATAATTCGTCTACCATCAGGTAGACCAATGACATAAGGCTCACAACTAGTAGCACTGCCCAAACGTAGTCTACTCAAACATGACTCGGAAATGAATGAATGCGATACACCAGTATCAAAAAGGGTACACAGGTTGAGATAGAATATCGAGTGTACCTGAGATCATCCGGGCCTCTTGATCATCGGTCTTCTTCATCTCATAAATCCGGGGCTTGCTAGTCCCGGCACCAGACGCTCCCGTCTGCTGGCTATAGGCTCCACCTTTAGTCGCTCCTGTCGTTTTAAACGACGCTGACTGAGTAGCTTGATTCTGAACGGCTGACTGCTTCGGGGCCTGAAATGCCGCCGGAGTATTTTTGGAGTCTCTTCGGCAAAAACGGGCCTTATGCCCAGCAATTCCGCAATTATGGCATGTGATAGTCTGCTTCGGGCACTTGGTGCTGACGTGACTCGGTTCTCCATAATTGAAACAGGTGATGGTTGAGCTGGCCGCTCGAGACTGCGACTCCGTGGGTTTCGGTGTCATAGGAGGTCGCTCAGAAAAAGTAGAGCCCACACGAGGCTTCTTGAAAGTGGCCTGACTGCCGTCAGACTGATTACGGTTCTTAGACTTCTTGCAAGTAGATGAAGTTTGATTCTTAGCAATTTCCTTAGCGGTAAGCTCATACGTAAGAGCTTTCTCGATGAATTCGGCCAGAGTGGTACAATGATGATTAAGCAACTGTAGTATCATACGAGGTTTCAGCCTCTTGCTGAAATACTTAATATTATCCGCCTCGGAGTGAATGATAGATGAGGCGAACGGAAGAAGTTCCTGAAATTTCTCGGGAATGGCGAGAACATCCTCGTCTGCTGAGGGGTCGGGAGTGAGTAATTCTGACAGCTTGGCCTCTCTGAGTGGGGCCGGATAATACCTCTCCATCATGAGAGTCTTGAATTGATCCCAAGTACATGATCTGTCGGTGGGCTTCAATGATAACCACCAAGAATGAGCGCTCTTACCCAGGTAGTAAGCCGCAACTGAAACTTTGTGTCCTTCGGGACACTCTACCATCGCAAATAACTTCTCGAAATGTTTGAGCCAATGAACAATATCTGCCGGCTCAGATGAGCCTTCAAAAGTAGGTGGCCTTTGGCGAGAGATGTCGCCGATGATACTGCTCACATTCCTCTCTTGCTTCTGAGGTGGCGGCGGAGGAGCCTGTTGATTTTGATTAGCTGAGTTATGCATCGTCTCCATCAGTTGTGCCATCTGAGTCATTTGGGCCATCATGCCCTGCATAAAAGCGAGTGGGTCAACCCGAACACCTTCTCGGTAGCCGTGCCCAGGTACGACTCCCCGATAATGAATGATCACGTCCAGGTGAATGAGTGGCAGCGTCGCTGCTCGATGAATTAACATTATTTCTCGCGTTCGCACGTGTATTCACACGAGCTCTCGGGATTCGGCCAGCACCGCGGCCTCGTCCTCCGCGTCCTCTGCCTGCTCTCTCCATACTGAAGTAGGAAAATCACATGATGATTATATCTCTCGCATGGATATCACATTATGATTACGTCATGAAATGATGAAAATGAGCATACGTGCTCTAGCACAGTGATTACATGAATGATTAACTGAGACGACATGATTATCTGGTGAAATTCTTGAAATCATTATCTTGAACAAGTTAACAAGATTAATGATATGATCTTCCAGATCAACAACTGAGTAATGAAATGAATTGAGTGATTAATGAGTTAACATGACCGTCCTGGTCAAAATGAAAATGATGATTGAGGATTGTTAACTGATGAATTATGAATGAATGATTATTGCCAGAAATTATATAATGGCATTAGAAATCTTACAGTTCTTGGTCTGATTGGCTCGGCATTTGCACAGGTCACACGTGACGCGAAAGTCCAATGATACTAGTCCGATGACGATGATTTCAAATGAGACATGACTCGTAGGGTAGTATTCAAAACCACGCTCCGATACCAACTCTGTAACACCCCAAACTAGGCGGATATTACAGTGCCGTGGACCCCCAACTGGGACCCACTAGGCGAATGAAAACTGATGAATTAAATAATATAATTGTAGTACCGAACCACATTATATTACCAAATACTCCGATGAGGAGCTTAAGTACAATACACCAGGACAATACAGAATACTAGTATATTTTATATGAAGATAAAATACACCACCCTGAATAAATAAACATCTCAAACGGAATTTTGCAGCGGAAAATACAAATGAAGAGAAATAAGAATGACTGAAATGATTGGAATGACTGGGCCCCCCTACTAGTATCACTGGGACTCCTCGCTGTCAACATGCTCTTCCCGTGACTTTGCCTTGCCGTGACCTGGAAACAGAATTCTCCAACGGGGTCAGTTACACAGAACAACAATCCTCAAGGGTTGAAAATACACAATCATGATATATCTTTAGTTATGAAATATCCTTAGTTATGAATTACGCTGAAGAGGAGTATCATAGTACGCCCGTAATGTTCTGTGCAAGTGTACAAGATGAATGACCGGACACACCCGTCCTTGTACCTAATTAATCTCATGGAGGTAAGCGTTACCGTGTGCACGGTCCAATGTATCGGTGAACCCAATACATGACCATCGTGTGCTCTACTAAAAATTCCACACATCCACACCCGGCCATGCAATATGAACCCAGAAGGTCATATGAACGAGAATGACCACAATGAATATCAATGAATAATAATTCGACAAGGTCAAGAATGACTCACCGAGATGGAAATAACAGTGAAGTGATTGATAACTCAATGAAATGATTGGAACCGTCGTTCCTCGTGAATTAAGTGATTATTCGATAATTACAAATCTCAATACGGTTAATACAATGATGAATGAGTTATGATTATGAATGAAGAACAACAAAAGGAATGAATATCCTTTTAACCGAGTAAGAATTAACTTACACAACACCGATGACAATTATCCTTCCACGAACAACGTCCTAATTGAGATATCGGTCGCTCGAACAACCTTGAATAACACAATTACCAACAATCCGTTCAACATACGAATCAAACACGAATATAACGAACTCAAAACGTCGATACGACTAAACCAAGTTCATTGGGGCATTATATCGAACACTTTGTGGCCAAACTTCGATTGTTTACAACCAAACCTCAATAATACCAACATTAAATCCCCAAGAAGTCTTTCAAACCAACAAAACATCTTCAATACGATCAATAATCCAATATGAATATTCAAATTCGTGATTACAACAACGATTAATCGAAAACCCCCAAATTCAACTCAATATTCAAAGTGTTCTTGAATAATCCTTCAATAATCCAATGAATAATCAAACATATCCATAATTATGCGTATATCACTTCATACAACATGATCTTAACATCCAAAACATCATATCTCAATACAAAATCGAAATCCAAGATGTTGAAAAAATTACCTCTTGAAGATCCAAGCACTTTGATCCGAAGAACACGCGTTAGATCGACTATCCGGGCTTCACGATCGAAAGGAGATGAAGAAAACCAAGTACTCAAGTGATAGATGATGGAAAGTCTCTCCCTCAAGCCCTCTCTCTCGGAACAAGGTGGAAGAAATGGGAAAAAATGGGTTGATTCTCTCAAAAAACGCAATTATAGTGCAGCCTGCACTGTGTGCCGCGGCCCGGCCGAAGTGTGCCGCGGCACAGGGCCAAAATCTGTCCCAGTGATCGGCAGTGTGCCGTGGCCCAGACGAGTGTGCCACGGCAGTGTGCCACGGCCCTGTCGGCATAAGTCGCGGCCCCCAGTACAGATGGGTTGGCCGAAAATTGCAACATGAGTGTGCCGCGACCCGGACGAGTGTGCCGCGGCAGTGACTCGGCAGTGTGCCGCGGCCCTGTCGGCATGATCCGTGGCCCCCGGTACAGACGGGTTGGCCGAAAATGCAGCATGTGTGTGGCGCGGCGCACACTCCCTTGTGCCGCGGCCCACACCCCCTTGGGTCCTAAAATGATGAAAAATGACCCGGGAAGAGAATAAAAGCAATAGGAATCAATATTTGGGAAACAATAACACGAAATGGAAGTGCAGAAACCCCAAAACGGTGGTTCCAAGCAAAGATTACAAGGGTTCGCCCAACAAAAACACAATTTGAGCAATGAGGAGATTTGAAATGACATGAACTCCAACGTCAACATCGACTAATGAATCAATTACAACAATCAAGATAATACTCTTGTCTTGATTCCCGAGTACGGTTGAAATAATGAACGATATCGATACACATCTCGAAATTATTCCGAACGGTGAACACGGATGAATGATTATTAACAAGTGAATAAATTACATAGCGACAATTACCGAATGAAATTACTGAACGATAATGACTGAATTACAACCGGGTATTACACTGTGTGCATGTATATATATATATATAGTGTACAGTGTGCGTGTCATGTGTGTGTGTATATATATATATATATATGTGCATGCGTGTAGAGAAGTAGATATGAGTGTGTGTACTGTATTATATATATATATATATGTACACGTGTAAATACGAGTACGGTATGTGTTCATGTTGGAATCGGAGTTATCTATTATGTTTTTTTCGGTCGATATTGTGTTAGCGAATGAATTGTATTTTATTCAAGATTGTTCGAGTGCTTGTGATTGTCGGAGGACGCCGTTGATCGATTCGTGGTAGGAAGTTGATCGTGGAAGGACTTTCTCGCCTTCGGTTTGAGGCAAGTTTTATACTTGTACTAGTCAATGAGATTAATGTTATCATATATGTGTATGAATGTGTGTAGCATTTCGAGACTTGGTCTCTTTATGATTTTGTTGATATCAATGGATTGTTTGATACGATACCCTTCGGCAAAT
This sequence comes from Orobanche coerulescens, assembly GCA_033398695.1. Lineage (NCBI taxonomy): Eukaryota > Viridiplantae > Streptophyta > Magnoliopsida > Lamiales > Orobanchaceae > Orobanche > Orobanche coerulescens. Next base: position 111,643,621 of record CM065801.1, on the reverse strand, counting down.
TATGCCAAATATTATTGTTGTTCGTAAATGGCCGGTTTAAGGCATTGCGATACATGTTGGTAAAATTGTTGTCGATAGCCGGTTTGCGGTATCGACATATCGATTGTTATTGTTGATTGATGTTCCATTGAGATGTTGTTGTCGATAGCCGGTTCACGGTATCGACGTATCGATTGTTATTGTTGATTGATGTTCCATCAAGATATTGTTGTGAATCGTCATTATTGATATCAGTGTTTTTCTATTGATGTTGTATTGGCCGATTGAAGGCATTGACGTATTCGATTATCATCTTTGTTATCGGTAACCGATTAAAGGTGCCGAGACATCCGTTGTATAATTGTTATCGATTGACCGTTATGAAGGTAATCGATATATTGAATTGGGATTATCAAAGATAATTCCCATCCGTTGTATAATTGTTATCGATTGACCGTTCTAAAGGTAATCGATATATTGAATTAGGATTATCAAAGATAATTCCCATTTGTTGTATAATTGTTATCGATTGACCGTTCTGAAGGTAATCGATGTATTGAATTGGGACTGTCGAAAACATTCCCATCCGTTGTATCGTTGTTTTCGATTGGCCGTTCTACGGTAATCGAAGTATTGAATTGGGACTGCCGAGGATAGTTCCCATCCATTGAAATATTATTGTCGTGTTGGCCGACTCAAGGCAGCACACTATTATTCTTGTGAACTCGGTAATTTTGTGATCATTGAGGGTTGAGGATTCCCGGATTGTTGTGTTGTGATTGTTGCTCGTGTTAATCGGTCCTTAGGGATTTTGATCCCAGGATGGTTGTTTTGTGTAATATCCGCAATTTTCGATTTCCGGTAATTACTTTTTTTTCGGTCGGAGTCCGTTTTGACGACTCGCTCATGACCGTTTCGTCATTCTGAGAATGATTAATTCTACACTTTTTGACATCCGAGTTCGTTTCGGTGTCGTTTCGTTGAGTTCTGTGCTTTTTAGCGACTTTTCCGCACTTGAGTTCGATTCTTGCGAATCTCATCCGAAACTGTTGTTTCGAGTTTCCCGCAAGTCCGTTTATCTTTGTTGGACGTGTTGTGAACTTCGGTTCGGTTATTCGATCACGTATCGTGATTTTCGGGCCTTTGGGCCATTTTCGTAATTTCCCAAAGTTTGGGGTAATTACCTTCCGTTGTCGAATTTCGAGCCTTCGGGTGGTCGGAATCGTGTGTCCTACTAGCTCTTAGATTCGTCTTTGTGAGTACTTCGTAACCGTATCTTCGGTTCGTATTCAGGTTCGGGTTTCGGTGTCGTTTTGTTGAATTCCGGATTTCTAAACGACTTTTCTAAGTATGAGTTCGTCTTTGTTAGATCACCATTAATTTTTGGTGACTCCAAAAATTATAAATCTTTGCAATATTATAGAACATCGAGTTAGCTTTCCAATGGTTCAAACGGTGAGTCAATCGGAGTCCGGACGAGAGAGTTATGGTCGTTTGTTTTGGCCGAGCACTTCCAGAGCCTTTCGGCCGATAGGGGGCCGATAGACTCTCTGCCGGCATCCCGTAGGGGTATCGGTTGGGCCTATCGGCCGATAGGCCGGCCGATAGGTTCTGTGTGTTGCACTATAAATGTGGTTTTGAGCGTGAATGGCTCATTCCTTCCCCATTTTTCCACCGAGTCGCGAGAGAGAGAGTTAGAGAGGAGAGAGTTCTTCATCCGGGTCGATCTTCATCATTTCTTTTCGGTTGTGAGGCTCGGATAATCAATCCAACGCGTGTTCTACGAATCTAAATACTTGAATCATCCAAGGTACTCTTCTAAAAACCCATTTTTGGGAGATTTTGGGGATTTTGGGTATTTTGTTCGATTTCGTCCGTTTAATCCGATTTAACTTAGGATTTTGATGGATTGATGATTATTTAGATGTATTATATCATTTCCCTTGTTGTTCCATGGTTGGATCGTATCGATTCGTTGTTTGAGTTGAGTTCTTGACCGACGCCTTGAAGGTGTCCGGTAAAATGTCTTAGAGGGGTTTTCGGGCGTTCTACGATTATTCTTCCTCGTATGGTCGATGATTTATTGGTTGTATGATGTTAGGGTCGTGTTTCTTGCGAAGAAACCGTGTTGAACCCTTTCGTTCGTCGTCGTCTTCCGTTTCGATAGCATTGGGCGTTTCGAAGCTTTCCGGTTGAGCCGTGTTCGTCGGAATACTTGCGTACCGATTTTGAGGCAAGTACCTTGCCCATACTTTTCTCGTTTTATGTATATGATGATCGGTGGTCGTTTTGATGTGTTTGTTTGGTTATTTGAAATGAAGTTTCAAAAGGATTTCGGTTTGGCCTCGTTAAAGGCTTTCTTTCAAAAACGCGTGTGTTTTGTGAACGGCGTTTTGAGAATTGATTATGATTTGATTATTTTGAACGATTGAAGGATTTTGTGATGATACCCATATTGTTTAAGTTATGGAATCGTGTATTTCCTTATTTAATCTTGTTATCGAAATTTTGAAGAGTTTGATAATGGTGTCGAGTTAATGGCCATCTCTAGTGAGTATTCTTAATGAACTTACATTCTTAGCATATTAGTGTTGCATGAGTAACGTGTGTGTGTGTATGCTCACTACGGGTTAGACTCGACGGGGTCTCGGTAGGGTTCCACGAAGCTGTGGACCGCGAGCTTGCTTTTAACCACTGTGGGTTAGATCCGACGGGGTCTCGGCAGGGATCCACGAAGCTGTGGGTCCGCGGTTAATTGTGGTGCATTTTTACAAATGTGATTTGATATTGGCATTTCCGGAAATGAGTGCTTTCGAACGGTTTTCATGATTGCATGCATTGACTAAGTGTGTAAGAGGTAAGTGTTCGTTTGGCTTACTTGGCTAGGATGGTACTGGAGTATTTTGTTGTTTGTTTTAAATCCTTTATTGTGGATTTTGATGTTGGGATACGAACCTCGTGGTCGTTCTTGTGTACTGTGAATTGATGAGATTTGGGGCTAAAATCCCAATGGTTTTGTAAAACTTATTTTACCGGTTTGGGGCTAAAATCCCAACGGGTTGGTAAATGTCATTTTTCGGAAAGTAAACCTTTGGGGCGGTGACTCCTTTTGTCTTGTGGATTTTGAAAAGTAGGATTTGATAATCCTAAATTGTTTTCTATTAAAACTCTCGATGGCATTCTAAACCGTTTTATAAATTATTTCCATTGATTTATGATATTTCGATTTTGAAAGGTTTTCTCAAACTCTTGCCTCGGGAAGTACTCTTCGTTTTGTTTGGACCTTTGAGGATTCCTGGTTGTTGTTATTCGTGGAATGTGAATTGTATGGCTCGTATTTGCACTTTGTTCTTGCACTAGCAAAACAGTGGAGTTTGCTAACCCCGAGTATTCGGGGTGGATGTCTGTTTTGCATTCGTGTTTTGGAGCATAACACGGGTCGGCACGAAGGATGATGAAAGATGATCGATACTAATCACATGAGGAACCGTACATCGTGTGTTGGTTCATTGTACTTTATTTTCATTTCTTTGTATTGTTCCGTTATGCAGGTGTAGTTGTATTTTGTCCCTGCGTGGGCATGAGTTGTATTTGAGTTGTATGTATTTGTGGAAAGACCAAATCGGTCTCTCGAGTCATTGTAGCCTTGAAGGCATTGTCGAGATGTTAAATGTTGTTACCGGCTGGTAGATCCTCGAGGAGAGGGTCTACGGCGTGTAATATCCCCGAGTGGATTGGGGTGTTACATAAATGGTATCGGAGCTTAGGTTGAGGAAACTAGGGTGTCGGGTCAAGTCGTGTTGTTTGAGTCTTGTTTCGTCGGATTTTATCGGTAGTCGTGTCGCGACGCGTCGTTTGAGTTTGTTGGTCGTGATTAGTATCGTGGGCGATCATCATCTTCGTGCGACCTGTGGAAGTAAGTCTCCCTTCTTTGTGTTGTGCCTCGTGTGACACGAGCTATTTTTATGATTATTTGTTAAGTGATGGAATCCTTATGTGAATTTTGATTTCACGATATGTATTTAGTCGACTCTCGTATTTGATTTATACGAGGAGTGTAAATCGTTTGTGATGTCTTTTTATTGTTGTTTTCTCGTTGTTGATGATTTTGAATCGATTTGCACGTTTTACAAGTCTCTTGTGGAAGCTTTGTGCTTATACGCGTTCGACTTGTTCACTAGCCAGTGCGGGAGGGTATTTTATCGGTGGTTTTGTTCTGAATGTGGTGTTTTATCGTTTATTTTCGTTTAAAGACATGTATTGTCTTGATTTTAAACGTTTTGGTGCGTGTGCTAGGAGTTGTTTTAGTGAACATCGATATGTGTGAGTTTTGGGCATTCTGGCCTATTGGATTTTTGAAAACCTTGAGTATCTTAGAAAAAAATAAACTTCGAGACATACTTTTCAAATGACTTATTTTCTTGTGGTACATCCTAGGTGCCACAATATATTTCAAAAATTTTCTGCCTCGAGGACCAAAATATTTTGAGGTATTTTCAACACTTTTATTTAGACCCGAGGGTCGAATATTTTGAAAGTTTTCACTAAGAGAAAGTGTCCTCATTTTTATCAAATGTGATATGGTTCTCCAAAGTCTCGATAATGACGTTTCACGTTTGTACTTTTTGAAAGGTGATACTCAAGATCAACCAGTATTCTTCAAATTATTTTCAAAATGAAGTTTTCGTTTTTAAAACCTATCCATTCCCGTTTGAGGGCTGGGTATGAATGTATGATGTTCGCGTTGTCATTTTGATACTTTCTCCCGAGTATGATCGAATTGGCGGTGTGAGCGTTGAGTCGCTTTCCACACATGGGTTGTGCTAGCCCCCTGTGAGAGGCGGGATGTTGGTGTTGAATGTTGTCGCCTCGTGGTGATTTCTGCGTTGTCGCGCATGTGCGAGCTGTTAGAGCTTGGTTTGGTATGACCGTGTGCATCGGTGATGGTTCCGCTTTGTGTCGGTTGTTTAATGTCTTGTTACCTTGCTCCCGTTTTTGTGAATTTCGTGGACGAGGTCGGTGGTAATGCCCGTACTATTTTGACTTGGTATTTTCTCTTTCTCCAGTCTATCGATTCGCTCATGTTCGTTGGCACTTTATGAACTTGTTTTGTATTTCGGGTTCATCGTCCGAACGAGCCGTGATCTTGTTGTGGGCCGATCTGGTTATCGGTGTGACTTTTTCGAGTTCGGTTCGATTCTTGTGAACTTTGTTCGGGAGTAACATCATTTGGTTCTACTAGTCCTTTTATTCAAGGGATCGGATTTTGAACTTTCGTATTTTCTACTTTGTCGACTCATTTATGTTCGTTGACATTTCGAGCTTGTCCTGCTCCTTGCTTTTGTTGATCGAACGAGTGTGGTGTTATTTCTAATAACTAAATTGTCGTTGTGACTTTTCAATCGCTATTCCCTTTCTGTGGATCTTATGGGAATGCATGTCTTGTAGTTCTCACGGATCATCCGGGAGTTATTGTTGAACTTTATTGTTCTTCGTGATTCGAACATGATTCTTCGATTTTTGTTGTCTCGATCGTTTGTTTGTTCGGTTTTTGTTCTCGTTTGTGATTGTTGAACGCTCGGGCTCCTTCGTAATTCCCTTTAGTTCGGGAAATTAGTTTCGTTTTCAATCTTCCATCCCTTAGGCGATGGGATTCCGTGTTTGTTCAGCGGTTGACTCGCGTTTTGATTGATGTACCGTTGGGTTGATCAATCATATTGATTTTCGTTCGTTGTGTTTTGTGATTATCGGATAATTGACTTGGCTATGGTATCCGTTTGATGACGCTTGTCACTTGTCGGTTTTATTATATCCCTAACGGCGACGTTGTGTTGGTCACCGTGGAGCGTGTTTACACGCCGTATATTCCTTTGCGTTGTTTGTAACATTTCGCCGTTGGGCATTAGTTACGCATTATGGTGTGTCTCGTTGAGTTTTTTTCCTGGCGGAATATTTCTTCTACCTACTTGTTTTAAGTTTCGGGACGAAACTTCTTTTAAGGAGGGTAGAATGTAATATCCGCAATTTTCGATTTCCGGTAATTACTTTTTTTTCGGTCGGAGTCCGTTTTGACGACTCGCTCATGACCGTTTCGTCATTCTGAGAATGATTAATTCTACACTTTTTGACATCCGAGTTCGTTTCGGTGTCGTTTCGTTGAGTTCTGTGCTTTTTAGCGACTTTTCCGCACTTGAGTTCGATTCTTGCGAATCTCATCCGAAACTGTTGTTTCGAGTTTCCCGCAAGTCCGTTTATCTTTGTTGGACGTGTTGTGAACTTCGGTTCGGTTATTCGATCACGTATCGTGATTTTCGGGCCTTTGGGCCATTTTCGTAATTTCCCAAAGTTTGGGGTAATTACCTTCCGTTGTCGAATTTCGAGCCTTCGGGTGGTCGGAATCGTGTGTCCTACTAGCTCTTAGATTCGTCTTTGTGAGTACTTCGTAGCCGTATCTTCGGTTCGTATTCAGGTTCGGGTTTCGGTGTCGTTTTGTTGAATTAGGATTTCTAAACGACTTTTCTAAGTATGAGTTCGTCTTTGTTAGATCACCATTAATTTTTGGTGACTCCAAAATTATAAATCTTTGCAATATTATAGAACATCGAGTTAGCTTTCCAATGGTTCAAACGGTGAGTCAATCGAGTCCTGACGAGAGAGTTATGGTCGTTTCATTTTGACCGAGCACTTCCAGAGCCTTTCGGCCGATAGGGGGCGATAGACTCTCTGCCGGCATCCCGTAGGGGTATCGGTTGGGCCTATCGGCCGATAGGCCGGCCGATAGGTTCTGCTGTGTTGCACTATAAATGTGGTTTTGAGCGTGAACAGCTCATTCCTTCCCCATTTTTCCACCGAGTCGCGAGAGAGAGAGAGTTAGAGAGGGAGAGAGTTCTTCATCCGGGGGTCGATCTTCATCATTTCTTTTCGGTTGTGAGGCTCGGATAATCAATCCAACGCGTGTTCTACGAATCTAAATACTTGAATCATCCAAGGTACTCTTCTAAAAACCCATTTTTGGGAGATTTTGGGGATTTTGGGTATTTTGTTCGATTTCGTCCGTTTAATCCGATTTAACTTAGGATTTTGATGGATTGATGATTATTTAGATGTATTATATCATTTCCCTTGTTGTTCCATGGTTGGATCGTATCGATTCGTTGTTTGAGTTGAGTTCTTGACCGACGCCTTGAAGGTGTCCTAAAATGTCTTAGAGGGTTTTCGGGCGTTCTACGATTATTCTTCCTCGTATGGTCGATGATTTATTGGTTGTATGATGTTAGGGTCGTGTTTCTTGCGAAGAAACCGTGTTGAACCCTTTCGCTCGTCGCCGTCTTCCGCTTCGATAGCATTGGGCGTTTGAAGCTTTCCGCTGAGCCGTGTTCGTCGGAATACTTGCGTATCGATTTTGAGGCAAGTACCTTGCCCATACTTTTCTCGCTTTATGTATATGATGATCGGTGGTCGTTTTGATGTGTTTGTTTGGTTATTTGAAATGAAGTTTCAAAAGGATTTCGATTTGGCCTCGTTAAAGGCTTTCTTTCAAAAACGCGTGTGTTTTGTGAACGGCGTTTTGAGAATTGATTATGATTTGATTATTTTGAACGATTGAAGGATTTTGTGATGATACCCATATTGTTTAAGTTATGGAATCGTGTATTTCCTTATTTAATCTTGTTATCGAAATTTTGAAGAGTTTGATAATGGTGTCGAGTTAATGGCCATCTCTAGTGAGTATTCTTAATGAACTTACATTCTTAGCATATTAGTGTTGCATGAGTAACGTGTTTGTGTGTATGCTCACTACGGGTTAGACTCGACGGGTCTCGGTAGGGTTCCACGAAGTGTGGACCGCGAGCTTGCTTTTAACCATGTGGGTAAGATCCGACGGGTCTCGGCGAGGATCCACGAAGTGTGGGTCCGCGGTTAATTGTGGTGCATTTTTACAAATGTGATTTGATATTGGCATTTCCGAAATGAGTGCTTTGAACGGTTTTCATGATTGCATGCATTGACTAAGTGTGTAAGAGGTAAGTGTTCGTTTGGCTTACTTGGCTAGGATGGTAATCGAGTATTTTGTTGTTTGTTTTAAATCCTTTATTGTGGATTTTGATGTTGGGATACGAACCTCGTGGTCGTTCTTGTGTACTGTGAATTGATGAGATTTGGGGCTAAAATCCCAATGGTTTTGTAAAACTTATTTTACCGGTTTGGGGCTAAAATCCCAACGGGTTGGTAAATGTCATTTTTCGGAAAGTAAACCTTTGGGGCGGTGACTCCTTTTGTCTTGTGGATTTTGAAAAGTAGGATTTGATAATCCTAAATTGTTTTCTATTAAAACTCTCGATGGCATTCTAAACCGTTTTATAAATTATTTCCATTGATTTATGATATTTCGATTTTGAAAGGTTTTCTCAAACTCTTGCCTCGGGAAGTACTCTTCGCTTTGTTTGGACCTTTGAGGATTCTGGTTGTTGTTATTCGTGGAATGTGAATTGTATGGCTCGTATTTGCACTTTGTTCTTGCACTAGCAAAACAGTGGAGTTTGCTAACCCCGAGTATTCGGGGTGGATGTCTGTTTTGCATTCGTGTTTTGGAGCATAACACGAGTCGGCACGAAGGATGATGAAAGATGATCGATACTAATCACATGAGGAACCGTACATCGTGTGTTGGTTCGATTGTACTTTATTTTCATTTCTTGTATTGTTCCCGTTGTACGGGTGTAGTTGTATTTTGTCCCCTGCGTGGGCATGAGTTGTATTTGAGTTGTATGTATTTGTGGAAAGACCAAATCGGTCTACTGAGTCATTGTAGCCTTGAAGGCATTGTCGAGATGTTAAATGTTGTTACCAGCCTGGTAGATCCTCGAGGAGAGGGTCTACGGCGTGTAATATCCCTGAGTGGATTGGGGGTGTTACATTTTGAATATTGTTGGTCGTGTTGATCTTTCATTATTCGTGTGTCATCGTTCACTTGGTGAGTCGTATGATTCATATTGGATGTGTTGTCCTTTGAGTTTCGTTGTCATGTTGTATTGTGACATATCTGGAATCATATCTACGTGCCGATTGGTTATGTGTAGGATTTTTAGCCAGGCACACGATGGTCATGTGTGGATGTTTCCGCATTGGACCGTGCACACGAGACGTAGTTCATGAGGCTAATTAGGTACATTGTCACACGTATATTCTGGATTTCGTATACGGGGTGGACATGTGCACGGGCACATTTCCGGATCGGGCGTACTGTGATGTCCCTCTTGAGCCTTATTGTTTGGTCGTTCATAGTCCATGTTGTATTAGATATGTCCGACGATTTGCGACTGGTTGTTCATACACCGAGGGGTATGTCCGACAATCAGGTTTGTTTCTTTGAGATCTGTATTGTGATGATTTACAGCTTCGGGCTGTTCGGCTTTCAGGCCATTATGATATACAGCTTCGGCTGAGATCTTTCAGGCCATTGTGATGTATCAGTATTTCCGTTGGAGCCTTCGGGCATTGAGATTCATATTTATTTCAGCGTTGGCTTGGTTTACCTTCGGGTAATGTATTGTTGTGTTCTATATTGATGATTCGCCGTTGGGTACTTATGTTCTAACCTATTGAGAAGGTATTGATCGTATGCCGTGGGCATAGTGTTTCACGAATGCTCGATTCTTACTTTAGATTGTGAGCATCTCGTACTACCATTGTTGTACTGTTCATTCTGCCTTTGGATGCATATCATGTTGTACATGTATTTGATATTCATTATCTGGATGACTGACCCCGTGGGGGCGGAACATATTTTCATGTTTTAGGTGCTTGCGAGGAGAGAGTTGAGACACAGGGGCATGACGATGGCGACGAGGCATTCGAGCGATACTAGTCCGAGATGTTTTGGTGTTCATGTCGGTCAGACCATTTGGAGTACTCCAGTTTTGTTCAGTCGTTGTCGTTTTGTATTATCCGAGCAAGGCTCGTGGATGTTGTTGTATTTTATTTTGGCCATGTAGGCCCATCCTTGTCGTTGAAATTCCATATCGGAATAGTATGTCGGACATCATAGTAGGGTCTGTGATTTCCTATTTTGGCCAGTTTGTTGTATTTTAGTCGTGTTCGCCTGGTGGATCACCGGTGTGGGGTCCACGGTACTGTAATAACCCAATGGGATTTGCGGGTGTTACAATTAATTTGTATTTTACTCAGGGGGAGTATAATTTTTTTTAAAGGAGAGATAATATTTTCAGGGGGAGTTTATACCCTATTCATGCATTTAGTTATATTCATCAGTATCACATATTTTTTATACATCAATTTGATATTTATCATTTTATTGTCATTTATTACACTTTTTGATGAAAACAAAAAGTGGGAGAAAGGAGAAAATAAAAAAAATGGGATTAACCCTGAAAGGGGTAGAAAATCTAAGAAAAGTCGAAAAGATGAAGTTGAAAAGAAAAATGAGGAGACTTCAAAAAGACGATGAGAATTTGAAAATTCGAAAAGAAAAAGAAAAGGAAAGAAGGAGTCGAAAAAGAAATGGGAGAAGAAACTAACGAAACGGACAAAGTCGAAAACTTTGGTCTGTACACATATACATATATTTGTATTTTTGCAGGTAAATCCCATTGACGAAGTGTTGTTTTGTAATCATCAAAAAGGGGGAGATTGTTGGAACATTTTGCTCCATACATGCTTAATAGTATTTTGATGATTAAAGTTGTTACACAAAGCAAAACAACAAAAAGACGAAGCAAAGCATCGAAGGAAACGAAGTGCAAAAGGCTGGACTGAAGGAAGATAACATACGCTATGCAGATAGCGTAACATACGTAAAATTAGAAGATTAACGTACGTAACCGATGTTACTTAACGTACATAATATATAGTTCAGATCAGATGAACGTTGGAAGAGTCAAAGTCGGAAAAGCACACTAGTAGAATAAACATCAAAGACTTCGGTACAATTTACTTTAGTTATGTATATTAGTGAAGTAAAAAACAAAAAACAACTTCACTTTTCAATTTGCTGAAGTAAAACACCCACATAGACTTCAGTAGATGGTATCATACAAAATGACATAAACTAGTTGAGAATTTTAAGATACAAAGACTTCACTAATTTGATAATTAATGAAGTTACAGTGTGAAATTTTATTTTTTATCAGAATATTTTTACAATAGTGAAGTGTATGTGTTTTGATCGAGAATTAATAATTTCAACTTCAGATTTTTTCATTTAGCTCCTAAAAACACAATTAAATATTACCATTATTAATTTATATTATGTATTAGATTTTAATATCACTACAAGTAAAGTCCTGTTATCAAGAGTTTATAATTTATGGAAAGATACTGTTATTAATTTATGTTATGTATTAGATTTTAAACTTCAGAATTTAAACATTATAAGAAACAAGTAAAGTTCCTAATGATCTCTCTCTCTCTCTCGTTCGCCTACCCCGCCCAAAGTCCGCCTCGCTGCCTCCCCCACGGAATAGGTCGAAAATTTTAAGTTGAATGTACTTCAGTAATTCAGTAATTAGTAAAAAGCACAATGAATTTTTTTAAAGAAAAACCATTCTTGATAACCGCCCCCTTCGATCTTCTCATTTTTTTTCTTCTCTCCCTATCTCTCTGTCCTTCCCCTCCGCCGTTCTCTGGGTTATCTCCCCACAACATTAGCGGCCATCTCTGTCCCGACTCCGTCGTTCTTGCTTTTTGTATCCCTTACCACCGTCAGTCGACGATGGTGAGCGGTGACGCCTGATTTTTGGTATCTCTGGGTCTCCTCGCGCACAGAAGAAACAACAAATTAGTTACTGGTTCTCGGCATCTCCTCCCTGACTGGGTGAAACAATAAATTAGTCACATGTAGTGGAGAGGTCGGGCGACAGGAGATTGAAAGAATTACTTCTTTGTAATTATGACTCATTGAATTGGCAGATTGAAAGAATTTGAGGATTGTAAGATTGGAAGCGGGGTTGCAGAAGAAAGAATTAGAAGAAGGTGAACGGCGATCGAAATCGAAGACAGTTCATAACACCTCCAGATCTTCTCTTCTTATGGGTTTCCTCTCTTGCCTTTCCTGACTTTTTCGGTAACATTTTCTGCAATTTCCTCCTTCCTCTTTTTCTCCTTTGTGGTCGGTTCTGCAGTTGTATACTCTATATTCTTATCGCACCTTCAACAATTGCATCAAGTAAGAGCGAACTGGGTTATTGTAAAAATTGGATCTTGGCCTAAATAAATAGTTTCCGATCATCTAATATCAATTTCGTTTTTTTTTACAAAAAATATTGTTGTTTGTGTCGCAAGTAGATGGTACAAACCCCTGTATCTTTAGAAATGATTGTTTTTGTCAACAAACTATATGTTGTGTTATGTAAAGAGGAAAAGATCTAACCTTTATTTTGAAATTAAGCATATTTCTTAAGCATTTGGGGGGTATGAGTTGGACTATGTCCGTACTTTCACTGATGTTGATGACAAGGTGAGTTGCACAACTTCAATTTGGTCTGCTAATTAATCATTTGTGAATAGGTTACTGCGGTTTCTTAATTGACTACCATCTACTTGCTACAAATTGATAACCGTCACGATACATTGTTGATCAATACTTCATCAATTCTATCCCATAGTGGGGGCTAGTTGAATATGGTGTGGGGTTAATTGAATATCAGTGCATAAATGACTGTATCAGTATGCAGCACTCGAAAAAGAAGGGAAAGTAAAAATAAAAAAGAAAAAGCAGCTATAGAACGAAGAAGAAATGGAGATTATGCCAAATAAGCAATGGTTTGATCAAGTAGAACAACCACCTACACTTTCTTCTTCTCTGCTCCTCAATCTTTATATGGGACACTTTTTAGCCAGATGGGGTGCCAGGTTTTGACACAACTTGATGTTCGATCCTCTGTTTTTTTTTCCCACAGTTCTTATGTTGTTTTTGGGGAAGAATATTTGATTTGATGCAAATATTAAATTGCAGATTCAGGTCTAGATTTGAGTGTAATTTAAATGGGCATACGGTTTTTTTAGTCGATTCCTTTTGAAGTTTTTCTTTTATTCGGTAGTTTCGATGATTTTACAACCTAGTCTATGCACTTAGATTGTTTTATGAACTTACTATAGACACATTATTCTTTTCTTTTGTATTGGCTATCCTCGTGAATCACAGGATGTGGGAATTCTCGGTCGGCTTATACATGATCAATGTATGGCCGGATTCTTTACTTCTTGCTGCGGCTTATGGTGTGGTAGAATCTTCGTACACTGCTTTATTTGGTCCTTTCATCGGACAATGGGTGGATAAGTTGTCCTACATTCAGGTTCACTCCATCGCCTGTGTTAAAGAGATTCCGAGGATGTGATGAAATTGCTTTTTACTTCATCTGCTATGGAATGGTGCATCCATTCTTGATTAAGATTAAAACTTCATTTTCTGTTAATTCTATTACACTTCCTGCGCTAATTGATAAAGAATTTGATCGTCAGTCGAGTTCTTGTTGATGGACAAATTCAATATCAAGAATATATATTTCGGCATCTGTTTCACAACTTTTTTTCTTTTCCGCAACTTATTGTGGAACTCGAATGTTTCTTTTGTATTTGAGCAGGTTCTCAAGCTTTGGTTGTCGAGTCAAAACTTCTCGTTTATGGTTGCCGACGCAAGAATTGCGCATCGATGTATCAAGATTTGATATCTGCAAATTATACGGCATTTATAGCTCTCGTCATATTAATTAATATCTCTGGAGCTGTTGGCGTGCTTTCAACTCTAGCTGGAACAATCTTGGTTGAAAGAGAATGGGTGGTTGTGATTTCAGAACGCCAATCTCCAGGAGTTCTAACAAAGATGAACTCAATGATAAGAAGGATCGATCTAACCAGCAAGTTGTTTGCTCCTGTAGTTTCTGGTTTCATTTTCAGTTTTGTATCTCTAACGGCATCGGCTATGACCCTAGTACTGTGGAATGTACTTTCTGTGCGCTTGCAATATTGGCTTTTAATGTCTGTATATAATGGTATCCCAAGATTAAGGGAAACCAACCAAAAAGGGGTATATAGATCTTAAATGAGGGAAGTGGATGGAGAGGTACCTAGTAATTCATGGATATGATTAGATAGGTACTCCACTGATCATTCTTCTTTCAATCCGTTGCCTCTAATTCATGGATTTTGCACTGAGTTTTATTTTGTTTTATTTTAGATTTGCTATCTGTTTAGAAGAGATTTAGTGTTTATAATTTTTATTTAATTCTGTTTCACGAGATTTTCTGATTGGAATAGGCAATTAATTGCTTATTTTTATGAAGGTTTGTTCCAATATTGTCTGCTAAATATTGTTCCGTGGCCACATTTTTCCTTATCAACTGCTGAAGCTCTAAAATAAGCCTTGTCGCGGGGTGTAAAAGTGGTGGTAGCCACTGGAAAAGTAAGAAAAGAACTTTCTTTGTGATTTGATTGGACTTTATATTCCATGTGACTGTAATGTAGTCTTTGCTTGGCACTGATGCTATTTTCTCTCTCATTAGATTGTTCTATAATGCAGACTCGTCCAGCTGTACTAAACATTTTCAAGATGGTAAATTTAGCTGGCAAAGATGGACAGGCAGACCCTAGATGCGGTTTCTTGAAATTATGATTGACATTAAATCTTTCGACATGCAGAGATTATACCTTCAGTCGAGCAGCTCTTGGCAGGCGTGGAAATACAGGTTTATTCAAGAATTTGGATCGGTCTTCTTCAACTAGTATGATCGTTTGATGAAAAACAATGATGTGCTGAAGAGAGACTTGGTCGTTTCGAAGTATATGATATTTTTTAATCCTTTTTGTCCTATTTGATGTTCATAATGAAATAGATAGAATCTTATTACACATTCTCTGTCTTTGTTATGATATGTATCTGGTTTTGAATTAGTTGGAACGCATGTTATTTTTTTAGATGGGATGATATGAAATTGTTGGTTCTTATATTAGTGAGCTTGTGGTTGATGGTTACTTATAAGTGAATGTAGATTTTGGCAATGAATTTTAAATTGAAATGTGAAATACTAATATATATTACTGCAGAAAATACTAATATATATTATAAGATAACTGAAGTAAAAAGTTCTTTTTTTACTACGCCAATTATAAAATAACCGAAGTTAAAAGGCATTCTTTTACTTCACTTACCCCCACATTTGGATCATAATTAGGAAAAATACCGAGATAGACTTCGGTTATTAGGATAATAGACTTCGCATAAAAAGCGAAGTCTAAAGTATACCTTTTACTACACGAACATAGACTTCGGTAATTATAACATTTTTACTTCGGATATTATCCGAAGTCTTTGACATTTATTCTTATAGTGGCAGCAACGGACATATGACGTCAGTAATGGCGTATCCTTAACGTACGTAATGGCTAATTGATTAACGTACGTAATGATCGAATCAGATGTTACTGGATTGAATCTGGACTAGGCTAACGTACGTAACCCGGATGGTATAACATACGTAACACGAGCTTACGAACGTAATATGAAGAAGATAGCGGCCGTAATGAAGAGTCAGGGTGCTAATGGCTAGTTTGATGAAGAAGCCTATAAATACCATTCCTCTGGTATTGTTTTACTACAACAACTTCAAGCAAACAATACATTCATCAGAGATTGATATACTTACATTGTTGTTGTGATATTGAGATTATATTGATAGTTTGAGTGTTTATACATTTAACACATACACGATAGGTAAAAGAAAAGATGCAATTGGATTCGGTGTTATTAGGATCAAGAATCCGGCATTGTTAGAATCGCAATCGATATCTAAGTGAGGTTTATCTAGTACCGATAGAAAGCTAGAGTGGTTGATTCCTTGTCCAATAGAAAAGGAAAACGATTTAACTTGGACCGAAACAAAGACAAGTACGAGTGGTTTATCACGGATCAACAGAAGACGTGATTGTAACGGTTATCCCTCGACCGATAGAAGAGAGGTGCAGAGATTTTTATCTTCAACCTATACAAAAAGATACCGAGACAGAACATAGGCTCGATTATAGCCGAACCTCTACCGTGTGTCATTTAATTTCCACACTTTATATTTTACGCTTCCGCACAATGGCACTAATACTGATTTTGCTCCAACAACATGGCCCCACAAAATCTCCGAATGGAGCCTAGGTCTAAGTAGGTGTAACAATGCCCCGAACAAGAACACGTTATATTCATTTTATGTTCCACTTATTTTTGTGGTAGTGATCCATGTTATTTTCCTCAGTGGCCTGCCTATATTGATCTGGGAGATCATATTATCTGCTCTAAAAATTGCCATCCTTCGTTCATTTTCTGTAACTTATACAAACACTTCGTATAATATCTTCTCTATATTTTGTTTTGTTCCTTGTTTTGCTCCCTCTACTCATCTGCGAGGTAGAATTTTTCAATGTGCAGCATTGTTAGAGTTGCACAAGCCAGAAATATTCGACCATAGCTTTCGGTCATAGATAGCGCTGATTCTCATGTCGTTGTTATTCAGATCGAATATCTCTAATTTAAATATATATTTAATTGTTGGGGGATGGTGAGAAATCTAATATATTTTGTACTCCGTTCTATTGCTCGATGTTTCATCATGTATGCATCTTTATATTGTTGTATATTTCTTTAGGGTCAGGTTTTAGCTTCTTCAACATATCAATTTTTTATTTTGGTGGCTTTAGTAAGTAGGATGCTGAATATGAGGTTTTTAAATCGGATGGACAGATTCCTATTCGCGACCAATATCAGCAACCACTTTGCTATTTCTCATCTCAAGGTATATTTTTGTGTCAAATATTTTTTACCCTGTTTGTTCAACGTACACATATATTTCCAATAACTGTGGCTGCGTTTGTTTAGAGTTTTTCTCTTTATGTTGCAATGTTATATTTGTACAATTGATGAATAAACATAAATAAGCTACATGGGCTACCTGAGGGCTTTGCATCTTATCCAGATACAGCCTCAGTTTGCGTTGGTGCAACAATGCCAAGAGCAAAAACATTTAACTTTTATTTGGTATTGTTTTCAAACAAAAATGCTTCTATTCCCCATATATTTCCTTGCGTGTTCAAACACAAATGCCTCTATCCTCCATATATAAATTGGCTTGCTGAGTGAACATTATAATGACGTTATGTGCATGAGTTTATGTTTATCGGATGGAAATCTGACATGGCCCCACAAAATCTCCGAATGGAGCCTGGGTCTAAGTAGGTGTAACAATGCCACGAATGAGAACACATGATCTTCATTTCATGTTCTACTCAGTTTTATATTGCCGATGTTTGTAAACCGGTATTTCTCTCAATGCTACTAAGGTTTATATGGATTTGTATACATGTCTGAACACGAACGCCTCTATTCTCCACAGATAAATCGAATTACTGAGTGAACATTATAATGATGTTCTGTGTTCAAGTTTATCGGCTGGAAACCTGACATGGCCCCACAAAATCTCCGAATGGAGCCTGGACCTAAGTAGGTGTAACAACGCCACGAACGAGAACACATGATCTTCATTTCACAATCTATTTAATTTTATGTTGCCGATGTTTGTAAACTGCTATTAATTTGTATGTGTCTGAACACAAACGCCTCTATTCTCCGTAGATAAATTGAATTGCTGATTAAACATTATAATGCTGTACTGTGTTCAAGTTTATCGGCTGAAAACTTGACATAGCTCCACAAATTCTCTGAATAGAGCCTGGGCCTAAGTAGGTGTAACCACGCCACGAACGAGAACATATGACACTCATTCCGTGTTCTACTGATGTTTTCGGTATTGCTGTTTGTAATATGCATAATGCTGCCACACAATTTATTCTCCGTGTTTCTTTTATCCTCATTTTGTGCTTATCGGTTGGAAATCCTCTTCTGCATTTGCATTATTTTCTAATGTGCTTTAGACGATATTTCATTACATTTGTATATCTTTATTACTAACTATGTCTTCAGTTTTTTAGGTTCTGAATATTTTATCAGTTACTAAATTTTCCTCGTAATGGAGTAATGTATTACAAAATTGCTTACGAAAATGAACAAACTATCAAACCCTCCAACCTGGGTAGGATCTACTACTAATGTTGCCGAATGCATACGCGCTCTAGAAAATTATCAACCAGATTCATTTGAGGATTTGGAGCAGCGGGCTACCATTGAAATAGGCCTACAAATTCCTGAACTTCGGAATATTTTTCGTTATGAGAGAGGAACATAGGAAAAGCGAGATAATTTTGATGTGCTGGCATCATTATTTGATTACGCAGAGTATGAACTGCCATTTCGGTGCACTCCAAATAGTCCTACGCAGCGTTCGGATGAGCTTCGTCTCAATGTTTTGACTCCAAGGACAGAAATCAAACGTATGTGTAGCAAACTCTACTCGAGTGTCCGAGCACGAAAAATTATGTTCTATACTGGCAGTCGGTGGAATCAGCCGTGCGGTTATCTTGACGAGGTTCCTGCATACAAACCACTATTTGAGGATTATGATACGATCAACCACCATCTTGCTCTCGAACATGCTTTCGCTAATCTTTACTACATTCACAATCTGGCCGAATATGTTTTCATGCGAGAACTTGGCCTGGGCTTTCGTAAACTCTGAGCTCGAGCAAATAGCTAGATTCGAAATATAGTTGCTATGCTGATTGGGGTGCTTCCTTTAGAATGTACTTGTTCAGTTAGTTATTTGTTTTCCTACTTATGCTTTCTCTGTGTGGTTGTAAGTAACTCCACTTTTCTTCTTTCAAAAAACTCCTGCTTGTTTCTATCAACTTCCAAATTTTTTTTCCCTTTTCTTTGTGGTCTCTTTGTTTTTACATTTTCCTTTCAGCAATATTTTACTGTTGACAGAGTTTCTTCTACAAATATTTACTTTCTCACTTATGCTTGCTACCTACACATGTGCTTTATGCACTTGCTCAGATATTTTATAATCAGCTACTTTACATTCGATGGCGGTGTACTTATTTGTGTATTAATGTTATATATTTCAAATACTTCTGATAGAGTTTCTTCTACAAATAATTACTTTCTCACTGCTTGTTACTTACACATGTGCTTTATGCACTTGCTCAGATATTTTATAATCAGCTACTTTACTTTCGATGACGGTGTACTTACTTGTGTATATTTCAAATACTTCTACAAATTATATTGTCCTTTTCAATATGTCGTTTGAAAAAAAGGAGAAATAATTTTCCGGCCTTGCCATATGGTATATTCAAAAGAGTGACATGCTTCACTATGGAGTTTTTTTTTTATTACGTGCGTAGGTTCGAATACGCAGAGATTGTTTTGTATTCGAGTACATTCTATTGCCGCTGTAAAGATATCGACTGTTTGCAACTGTGATGGATATTCACTGCATAATCTCAACTTCACTGCTAATATTCTTTGATTATTCACGCTGTACTATCCGACATCTCATTGGATAGTTTCCTCTCAGGTCATTATTATTTTCTAACATACTATCTGCGGAATGAGAATATTATTAACAGCATCTTCAGATAATATATGTTCTTCTTTTCTTAGTTTATGAACTACATAACATAATGCTTTCTCTCCATTCAAACTCTCTCATAATATATTTTCTTATTTATATGTTTGCAGCTGTGTTGCATTGTATATTGGATGGCGAGTACTTGAGGACAACAGATTCAGGCTGATCACACATAAACTTTCTAACATATTTGAAAATTTTCTTCTATTGTATTACATTGGCGCTGTTAGATTGTTATATTTTATTCTTGGATTTTTCATGATACAGTCTCAAAACGTCTCTGTGTTCAATGCACATTTGCTGTTGTCTGGTATATTCCTTGTTTTTTTCTTCCTATTTGCATCCTTTATTAATGTTGTTGGTAACTAAAATGTTCCCTCTCTTTTATTTTGAACATTAGGTCAGACTGCAATTAGCATGGAAAGAAACGCAAGAAAGCGAAGTGCGTACGCATCAATGGATGCTCAAAAAAAGGGCTCCCTACTAGAAACTAGAAAAATGAAGTACAAACAACAAGGTATGTTACTTCATACATTTTTTTTCTCTCCAGTTGGTTTGTTAGTTATTTGTTCTTGTCATTTACCTTGATTTTCATTTATACTCCGACACATATATTAGAAAACAGTCTCACTGTCTTGCTAATTGTTTATTATACGCTTTATTTGCAGTCGGATCTTCCAATAAATCAGTTCCTTCTACCAGCACTGAAACTATGGTTCCCCGCTCCAAGAAAAAGGGACGTCCGCCTGTTACTCAACATGATTTGCTTAGCAAAATGGCAAACATCCCCTTACAAGCATGGGCTTTGCCGTTTGCTGCTGCGTGTCAGTTTTTCCAGGCCCAATGTTATCTGAGGGAACCAAAAAGGTTTTGTTGCCTCTCTGTTCAAGTCTCTCTGGCTTTACCTAAAACGCCTCCAAGGCTTTGGGAGTTATACACTTCACTGACGTCATCTGAATCGGCTCATTTTCGGAAGCGTTGTCGGACATATAACAATACAACTGCTTTTAGTTCATTGGGGATTACATACGATTAGACTCTTGCGAAATCTAATAAAGGTATATACAGTCTCAGAATTCAGGGAGCCGTTTATCATTTCACCAGGGATTTGGTACCTACAGAGGGTCGTGGACGTCAGCTCCAATTATATTTTTACGAGATTGAAAATGAACTACAAAATAGATTATCTCAGTCGGGAGACCTAGATTCTCATATTCTGCAAGACATTGTCGACCTGATGAAAGTCAACCCTTACGCAATTTTTTTCCGAAGTCTCCGGGGAATGAATAACTTGCAGGAATACAATATTGTTCTCCGTGCCGACTTAACTTTGGACATAAGAATTTACAACCTACCTACAGTTAGTCAGATCGCCGCAATTTAGAGTGACTTGACTGGTGTCCCTCTAGAGCAACCGCATGATATCCATGTATATACCTCATCTGGAAAAACACACCGTGTAAATTATTATTACGGTTGTTGTGACCCGCTGCAGTATCCATTATTATTCCCTTATGGAGAGAGCGGCTGGCATATGGGTATTCGCCGATTATCTATCGCTTCTGATACTAGTCTTGCCTGGCGCCATGCATACTGCAGGGGTCAAAGTGTTGTATATCTCGAGGGACATCAATCTGGAGAGTCTATTCTGGCTGCAGAACTCGAGAGTATGTTTCTGTTACTCCTGCATATTACACCTCTTCCTTCAATTTATTTAACGTCACTGTAGATATTACTATCATTTTTTCCCCTCTTTTTTTCCCCAAGCATTACTTTACTTATTTGTAATGATTTGTCCAATTTGTTTAAATTAGATATGACTACCAATCAGGGGAGGCGAAACAATGTTGCCGCAAGAGAATTCTACAGCTATTTATTTTAGAGTCGCCCCACTGACGTCACAAATATAATGCGGACTGGAAGATTAGCGCAACAATACCAAATCGACTGTTATGTTAAAATTGAAACACAACATTTGGACTACTTAAGGAACGAACAGATGAACCAAAATTTACGACTTGAGTCCTTCAAAGATGTCGTTGACAGCGTGGCCTGCGGAGGGAATCTAAGAGCATCTGATATTGGCCAAAGATTTGTACTTCATGCATCGTACATAGGTAGTCCTCGAGATATGCGTCGACGGTATCTTAATGCATTAACGTTGGTGAGCGAATACGGCAAGCCAGATTTCTTCATTACTATGACTTGCAATCCAAATTGGCCAGAAATACAGGTAGGTCTGCTACCTGGCGAGGAGGCTCAAAATAGATCTGACCTTGTAGCAAGGGTGTTCAGAGGCCGAAATGAAGAATTCCGGCATGAAATTCTGAGAGAAAACTTCTTTGGGGAGGTCGCAGCATATCTTTACGTCATATAATTTCAAAAGAGAGGTATTCCGCACGCGCATTGGATCATTATTCTGCAGCCTAAATATAAGATCCGCTCATCCGATGCATACGACCATTATGTTAACGCAGAACTACCATATGTCGCTGTGCATCAGCATCTTCATGCATGCGTTGCGCGGCACATGATGCACGGTCCCTGTGGCCTCTTAAATCCATCAAATATATGTATGCGAGATGGTAAATGCAAAAACAAGTATCCTAGGGATTACATAGAGAGCACTTCGCAGCGTGAGAACAGTTATCCGTTGTATAGACAACAAAATGATTCCAGAACAGTACATGTTCGGGGTCATACTCTTGACAATAGGTGGGTGGTACAACATAACCCCTATATTCTAGCCAAATTCGACTGCCATATTAACGTTGAGATCTGTGTTGGCCTCAGGCTCATAAAATATCTATACAAATATGTTTGCAAGGGCACCAACAGAATTGCATTCAACGTCGTTGAACATCTAGACATATCAAAAATGGATGAGATTACAGATTTCCAGTCAGCTCGGTGGTTATGTTCTCCGGAGGCTATGTGGCGAATCTATGCATTCATATTAAGTGAAATACATCCAGATGTACTGCAACTTCATGTTCATTTACCCAACAAGCAGAAGATTTCATTCTCATCCTCACGAACTCTCCCTGATATGCTGGCTAATCCAAGCGCCTCAAAAACACAGCTGACAGAATTTTTCGCAATAAATGCGCACTCACCTACAATTGCACAAATGGGCCTACTCTACAGGGATTTCCCACGTTATTTTTATGGGATGCAACTAAAAAGACATGGCATCGAAGAGTTAGAGGAATTTGCATTGGGCGTTTGGTCAATGTTAGCCCAGTTGATGGCGAACGATACTATCTGCGACTGCTACTTAATCATGTTCGCGCACCAACATCTTTTGATATCTCAGAATATACAATGGCATTTTATATGCTACATTTCGAGCTGCTGCTTTGGCATGAGGTCTATTAGTCTATTAGAATCAGACACAGATGTTGAAAACTCCCTGGTTGAGGCTTGCTGCTATCAAATGCCACACTCACTGCATCGTCTCTTTGCGACAATCTTACTATATAATACTTCATCTAATCCTCGAGTATTATGGGATGCTTTTAGATTATTTCTTGCAGACGATTACATTTCTCTCAAAAAATATACCGACAGTGAGGTTTCTCTTATGACACTTAAATCCATCGACGTTTTTTGTAGTCTGTCGGTCGAATAATTGATGAGTTTGGTTTGGTCGACTATATTGTTGGAGCCTCACGAGAACAGATTCAGAGTTGAGATTTTGAGGAAGAACAAAATTACCTTGTCTCTGATTTGGATTTACAATCAATAGGCGTGCTAAATTCAAAGCAACGTGAGGCTTTTGATGCCATCATGCACACTCTCGACGATAATCATTCGGCTGCTTTCTTTGTGGATGGTCCAGCTGGATCTGGGATAACATTTCTCTACCGAGCTCTTCTTGCGGCAGTTCGTTCGAAGCATTTGATAGCTCTTTCAGTTGCATCCTCCAAAGTGGCAGCATCTCCCCGGCGGCCATACAGCTCACTCAAGATTCAAAATTGTTGTAGAAGATGAGGTTTGCACAATTAGCAAACAAAGTGTACATGCTCGTATCATAATCACTGCTAAGCTTATTATTTGGGATGAGGCTTCTATGGCACACCGCAAAAGTATCGAGGCAGTTGACACTTTGATGCGGGACCACATGGAAAATGATGTACCTTTCAGGGGCAAGACCATTGTTTTCGGCGGCGATTTCAGGCAGACGCTTCCTATAGTTATTGGCGGTAGTCGTTCTGATGCTACTGATGCTTGTCTAATCAATTCTCACTTGTGGCATTCTCTCTGCAAGTTTCGTCTTCTTGAAAATATGCGTGCCAAGGATGATTCAGCTTTCAAAGATTTCCTGCTTAGAGTTGGTGATGGAACTCAGCCTTGTATGCAGAATGATGATATTACCCTACCCTCAAACATGTGTCTCTCTTATAGGCAGATCGATAATCCTCTTGATGAGTTGCTTTCAAAAATTTTCCCCAGTTTTGACATTTATCCTCCAAATCCAGATTCACTCATTCGACGTGCTATTTTAACTCCCAATAATGACTGCGTGCACGAGAGCAATACGACCTTAATTGACAAATTCCCGGGTTCCGCCATCGATTATTATAGCACAGATCTGACAACCGATCCTTTCCAACAGGCATATTATCAGGATTACCTGAACTCTGTTAATACTCCAGGCCTGCCTCCTCACTTGCTTAGTCTAAAATCCAATTGTTCTATAATGCTCCTACGTAATATTAACCCCTCCGAGGGACTCTGCAATGGTACCCGTCTTATTTGCCATCGATTGGACAAAATATTTTGGGTGCTGAAATTGTGTCGGGGCAACATGCTGGAGAATTTGTATTTATACCATGTATACCTTTAGAACCCACTGACAAGAAAAAATGTCCTATCCCATTTAAGAGACATCGATTTCCTGTCCGACTTTGTTTTGCTATGACCTTCAATAAATCCCAAGGACAAACGCTGGACAGAGTTGGAGTTTACCTCCCCGAACCAGTTTTCTCTCACGGACAACTCTATGTCGCTCTCTCTCGAGCTAGAAAGGCAGCCGACATTAGAATTCTGGTTCGGCCGCCTTCAGTTCATTCTACCTCAGCTCACCAAACCAAAAATATTGTTTAGAGGGACATTATTGCTGCCGCAGTTCTCTAAACTCACTATTTCATATTAGACAAACAAACACTTGGTAGACTTCAATAATAAATTTACAGTAACTATTTCCTTATTCAAAACAAGTTTGATGTTGTTCTCCTATTTGATGTGCGTTTTATTATTTATGCATTTCAATAACACGCTGATTACTTGTTTGTAATATCTGGCACGGCTACATTTTATTAACTAAATAAAATATTCTCTTCTAACATTCTACATTCACTTGCACATTTTCTGCACCTATGGTCTCGCATCCACATCCGTACCTAATAAAGCACTGTTAACAGCTTTGCTGCTCTGAGATTGCATGTACTACTGATATTTTATGTGTTTTTAGTGTTGTTGGCATAAACCTGATTAGATATCACCATTGAATATATTTGATATCAGCGTCTTATCCTCTTTATTTTAGGGTTTTCTCATTTTCACAGGTTGTTGAGGCTCGAAATTTTTTTTCTGTTTGTTCTTTGTTATTTAGGGTTTTTTCTCCTTCGATTTGTTCTCATTTTTTTTCTCCTTCGATTTGTTTCTAGTTTTTTGTATTTGTGTGTGTGCTGGTGTGTTTTTTCGTTTGACACCGGTCTTTTGGCAATGGTTTTTCTTGTTTTGTGCAGATTTTTGCTTGTTCTTTATTTTGTTAGAATATTTATTCCACACATTATTTAATTTATGTTTTGATGATTAAAGTTGCTAAACAACAAAACAACATTAAGGCGAAGCAAAACGACGAAGCAGGCGAAGACGCAAAAAGTTGCAATCTGGACTGCTTTAGCGCACGCAAGTTATCATACGTTAGCGCACGCTAACGAGGAGTAATCTTCATTCCAGCCAAGTTTCGAAGTAAGCTGAAGTGAAGTCAGCTGTTGAGATAGCGCACGCTACACATTACCATTAATGCACGCTATCGAAGTCTTGTTACCGTTGTGAAGGAATTCAAACACAGAATAACGTATGCAGTGAAGTCAGCATTAGCGCACGCTACAAAGTATGAATAGCGCACGCTAAGAAGTTTGAATCAAGTCAATCAGAACATTGGGAAAAGCAGGTCAAAGTCAGCATATCAAACGGATACTTTGACAATCCATGCAACGGATATATTGGATTAGCGCACGCTACAATGTGTTATTAACGCACGCTAATACAAGAAGGTTACGTACGTAAGGCAGAAGGCATAACGTACGCTAAAGAAGAAACGGTTACCGGATCAAATCGGGAATGCTTAGCGCATGCTACAGGCACGCTAAGATATTAGCGCACGCTACCAGAGGAATGCTAGCGCACGCTAGCAAGTCAAAACAGCCAGCAACGGCTAGTTTATGGGAAATGCCTATAAATACCATCCCTATGGTATTGTTTGAGTACAACTACTTCAAGCAAACGAGTCATACATCTGAGATTCATATACTTACATTGTTGTTGTAATATTGAGCTATATATTGTTAGTTTGAGTGTTTATACATTCAACTTTATACACAAGAGGTAAAAGAAAAAGATACGATTGGATTTGGTGTTAACAGGATCAAGTATCCGGCATTGTTAGAATCGCAATCGCTATCTAAGTGAGGTCTATCTAGTACCCATAGAAAGCTAGAGTGGTTGATTCCTTATCCAATAGAAAAGGAAAAACGGTTTTACTCGGAACGATAGAAGACGAGCTTTTAACGGTAATCCCTCGACCGATAGAAGAGAGGCGTAGAGGTTTTGATCTTAATCCTAAAGAAAAAGATACATCGAGAGAGGACGTAGGCTTCTTTAATAGCCGAACCTCTATAAATCTTTGTGTGATTTATTTTCCGCAATTTATTTTCGCTTCCGCACAAAACGGCGCAAATATCCGATAATATACCAACAATTGGTATCGGAGCGGTTCTCTAATACGCGGCTTAACATCCGAGGAGAAGGTCCAAAATGGCATTTCAAATGGCTCCTGTCGAAGGACTTGCTCTCAATCGACCACCATTTTTTGATGGATCAAATTTCATGACTTGGAAGAAGAAAATGTCTATTTTCATCAGAGCTTTCGATATCGAATTATGGAAGGTGATTTGCCTTGGTCCCAAAATTCCGACGAACTCAAACGGAACTCTCAAAACCTTCGAAGAGTATGACAATGCGGATTGGAAAAACGACCATTATAATTGCAAAGCCACACAATTATTATATTTTGCTTTAAATCCGGAAGAACACAACCGGATATCATCGTGTGATAGTGCCAAAGAAATCTGGAAAATGCTTGAGGTAACACACTAAGGTACGTCTCAAGTCAAAGAGACAAAGATAAACATGCTCCTTCACGATTATGAATTATTCCAAATGAAGGACGACGAATCCATCTCGATTATGCTCGACCGATTCTCGGTCATCACCAATGGATTAGCATGTTTCGGAAAACCACTTTCGAGTAGTGAGAAAGTAAAGAAAATTCTCCGATCACTACCTCGATAATGGGACGGTACGGTTACGACAATGATTGAATCAAAAGATTTAAATACTCTCTATTTTAGTGCTCTCGTCGGTTCTCTTATCAACTACGAGATTGTTCTAAAATCTCGGAATGCCAAACCGAAACCGAAGGAGAGGTCGATAGCCTTCAAGGCTAAAATGTCGAAAAAGAAAGAAGAAATCCCGGTGGATGAAAGTGATGAAGAAATGGCATATTATGCCAAGAATATTAATAAGTTCCAACACTTATTAAACCGGAGAAAGAAGGACATTCAAGCGGGCGAACCTAAGAAATTCGACAACACTTGTCAATTATGTGTTAAACCAGGCCACTTTGCCAAGAACTGTCGAGTAAAGCAAAAGAAAGTTTTAATCGCAACATGGAGCGATGAAGATCCCGATGAAGATTTTCTTGACCAAAATAATCTCGCGCTCATGGCCCGGAGTTCATTCGACGATAGCGACGTCGAAAGCCAAGTAAGTAACTCCTACGACGAACTCTTTGAAGCATTCGAGTTATTACATACGGACTATCAAAATGCTTTAAATGAAATTAAATCCCTCAAGTCTAAATATAAAACTTTGGAAATTGAAAATTCCAAAATACTTGAAAAAGGGAAATTTGTTGAAATCGATCATTCGAAATGCATTGAAAACAAGAATATTTTAAAGAATGATCTTTTAAAAGTTCAAGATGAACTAAAAATTTTGACAAAGAAATTCTCATGCGGCAACGATAAATTTGAACAAATGTTATGTGTTCAAAAATATACTCTAAATAAAGAGGGGTTAGGATTCAAACCTCATTCGAAAAACGAATCCGTCAATTTCAAAATACCCCGATGCGAAAAATATTTGAAAATCGGGCATCACATTTCTAATTGCAAAAGTCCAAGACGGACGATAAAAAATAAAAAGATTTGGGTTCCTAAAGGAACAAACATTTCAAATATCGTCTACGTTTCAAAAGAAAAACCAACTATAGGTTGGATCCCCAAAAATAAATTTTAACAAATGATATTTTACAAAGGGGGAGAAGGAATATTTTTGAGGGAGAAATAATAATTTCAGGGGGAGTATTTTTTATTAATGCATATTCATTTATATCATGCATATTTATATTTTGCTCTATATTTTTTTTACTTTTTGATGAAGACAAAAAGGGGGAGAAGAAGGAGATGAATTGAGATAAAAATGAGAAAAGAAAAGTATTCAAACAGGGGGAGTTGAAAAATTGAGAAATGAAAAACGAAGGAGTTGAAAAATAAGGGAGATGCCGAAAAGAAAAGAGAATTGGAGAAACTAACGAAACGATCAAAGCCGAAAACTTTGATTCGTATATATATATACATATATTTTATTTTTACAGATTTTATCCAATTCAAGAGTTGTTTTGTAATCATCAAAAAGGGGGAGATTGTTGGAATATTTATTCCACACATTATTTAATTTATGTTTTGATGATTAAAGTTGCTAAACAACAAAACAACATTAAGGCGAAGCAAAATGACGAAGCAGGCGAAGACGCAAAAAGTTGCAATCTGGACTGCTTTAGCGCACGCAAGTTATCATACGTTAGCGCACGCTAACGAGGAGTAATCTGCATTCCAGACAAGTTTCGAAGTAAGCTGAAGTGAAGTCAGCTGTTGAGATAGCGCACGCTACACGTTATCCTTAACGCACGCTATCGAAGTCTTGTTACCGTTGTGAAGGAATTCAAACACAGAATAACGTATGCAGTGAAGTCAGCATTAGCGCACGCTACAAAGTATGAATAGCGCATGCTAAGAAGTTTGAATCAAGTCAATCAGAATGTTGGGAAAAGCAGGTCAAAGTCAGCATATCAAACGGATACTTTGATAATCCATGCAACGGATATATTGGATTAGCGCACGCTACAATGTGTTATTAACGCACGCTAATACAAGAAGGTTACGCGACGTAGCGCGTAAGGCATAACGACGCTAAAGAAGAAACGGTTACCGGATCAAATCGGGAACAGTTAGCGCACGCCATGTGCACGCTAAGATATTAGTGCACGCTACCAGAGGAAGGCTAGCGCACGCTAGCAAGTCAAAACAGCCAGCAACGGCTAGTTTATGGGAAATGCCTATAAATACCATCCCTATGGTATTGTTTGAGTACAACAACTTCAAGCAAACGAGTCATACATCTGAGATTCATATACTTACATTGTTGTTGTAATATTGAGCTATATATTGTTAGTTTGAGTTTTTATACATTCAACTTTATACACGAGAGGTAAAAGAAAAAGATACGATTGGATTCGGTGTTATTAGGATCAAGTATCCGGCATTGTTAGAATCGCAATCGCTATCTAAGTGAGGTCTATCTAGTACCCATAGAAAGCTAGAGTGGTTGATTCCTTATCCAATAGAAAAGGAAAAACAGTTTTACTCGGACCGATAGAAGACGAGCTTGTAACGGTAATCCCTCGACCGATAGAAGAGAGGTGTAGAGGTTTTGATCTTAATCCTAAAGAAAAAGATACATCGAGAGAGTACGTAGGCTTCGTTAATAGCCGACCTCTATAAATCTTTGTGTGATTTATTTTCCGCAATTTATTATCGCATCCGCACAAAACGGCGCAAATATCCGATAATATACCAACATATTTTGTTATTGTTATTTAGATAGACTTGCTTTCTTCAGATTGTTTATTGTTCGTTTCTCTTTTTTGTTTCTTATTTTGTTTTGTATGTCTTTGTTTACAGTTTTTTTACCTGTGTGCTTGTGTGTTTCCTGTATTTGTTTGGCTTATACTAAATCTGTTGTTTGTTTCTTCTTTTGTTTGCAGTTGGAATCTCTCTGGCTATACGTTTTCTTGCATCAGGTTGGTGGTTATGTTTCTGGCTGTTTTGTGTCTTTTGCCTCTTTTCTGATTTGTGTGTTTCTTGTATTTGTTTGGGTGTTAATGATTCTTTTGTTTGTTTCTTATTTTGTTCGCAGTTGGAATCGCTCTGGCTATACATTTTCGGGCATCAGGTTGGTGGTAATGTTTCTATGGTTGCAAATGTTTTTTGCCCTTTGTGATTCTTTCGACATTTTTGAGTGCTCTGCTCGGTTTTCGAGTTCGGTTTCATGCGCAGCTACATCTCTACAATCCTTCTTGTTTGATTTTGGTTTACACTACTTTTTCTGCGCAGGCAGTGTTTTGTGTCCCTCTTCGGGTGTTTTTGGTGTCGATTTCTCTTTGGTGCTGGGTAGGTTTTTCTGTTTTTTGTTACTGCCCAAATCTACCTTGCTGCATTTATATCTTTAAACCTTGCATTTTATTTCATTAATGATGTGGTTTAGGTGTTGCTGGTTTTGTAGGCTTCTGGGTCGTTCTTCGGTGGCCTTGCTTCTGTTATAGTTCGTGGCTCACGTTATATTCGTCGGTGCTTTTTAGAGCAGATATTATATTCCTTCAATTATGTAACACCCCCGAGTTATTCAGGGAATATTACAGCGCCGTAAGCCCCGCCATGGGCCCCACAAGGCTAAACATATGCGGAACTCTAAACTTTGACCGAGAAGGTCTACACGCAATGGAATGAAAGACGATACAAAGGTATTCAAAAACATAACCAATGTATTCACAGACATCACAACACGAATCAACACTTCGGCAAACACAGGCCGGAACATCAAGGAAAATGGAAAACAGTACTCGATTATTCAATAACCAATCCAGTACAACAACACTGAATGGAAAACTCAAAACATAACTGGAAGAAAGACACAGTATCACACTTGCCCACCATCTTCATGCCGACCCGATACCTGCCTGTCCAATCTCCTGGAACCTGAAATACATAAAACGTATTTCCCCCATAAAGGGGTTAGCCGTCGAATAGCTAGTGCAAGTATATCAAGTATGAAACACAATACTCCTCGACAATAAAATAAATGTAACCGTCAATTCATCAATTAAAGACTAGTATTCCGGAATAACTAAAATCTCATAGTGTCACATCAAGACGTATGTGAATGCCGTAGAAACGGTTCGTTCATATCATACGCCGTTACATGTATGAATGCCGTAGAAACGGTTCGTTCATTACATGCCATCAATACATATATGAATGTCGTAGAAACGGTTCGTTCATAATATGCCATCAATATATCTATGAATGCCGTAAAAACGGTTCGTTCATATCATACCATCAATATTTCTTACTTTCAAAGTCGAGAACGTACAATCATAATTATATACTTGCCTATGAGACATCGAGAAATCGAACGGAGGAAGGGTATGAGTTCGGTAGGTCCAAGAACGCGCTTCCGGCACCTAAACGATGCGCAAGGAATATGATAATCAATCATCCATATTCAAACTACAAGAAGGAACTCCCGAAACCCGTCTACGATTCATAAAGATATACGGATAATCAACTAGAGGTTGGAAAATCGTCCAAAATCTCACAAGTCCGAAAACGGCACAATCCAAACCATAAAATCGTAGGAAAAGCATGCATACGGTATAGATACATCATAATCTCAAGGTTCTCAAGCTTCATAACGGATATATCGGACGAATCTACGAAAAACCCCAAAATTCCCAAAAGTAGGGTTCTAAGGATTTTTACCTTGATTCGGACGTTAGGATGAATTAGATGTTGTGAAATCCTTGTTCTCCAACCAAATATATTGTTGTTAGAAGGAAGATCGCTTCCAATCGCCCAAGATCGTCTCTCCCGAGTGATTCCCGTCGAAAAGGAGTGAACAAGGTGAGAAATGACGAAAATAAAGTCAACTGCCATATATATATATATATATATATCTGTCCAGTCTAGCGCATGCTACGCCTCCTTCATTAGCGTGCGCTAGCGAAGTCACCGGATAGTCCAGTGGCTTCTGCTGGCTCCGTTAGCGTGCGCTAATCGTCTGTCTCTAGCGTGCGCTAGTCCAAAATGTGGCATCCAGTACTGGAGTCCAGAACTTACTGTCTGTGCCCTGCTCAAAACTTAGTGTGCGCTGCCGCTATGATTTAGCGTGCATTATGCAATAGCTTTAGCGTGCGCTAGCCGAAGCCTAGTGTACGCTACCTGATAGTCCAGAAAACCTGGCAACCTCACTGCCTCTGCTGACCAGCCCGGTAGCGTGCACTACGGACGGATGTTAGCGTGCGCTACTAACCACGAATAGCGCGCGCTAACAACTCCTAGCGTACGTTAATCCGCCAGTCCAGAGAGCAGTCCGAAATACTGGTTCTGACCTGACTGATCCTCTTAGCGCGCGCTACGGCTCAAATCTAGCGTGCGCTAATCAAGCAGAATTAGCGTGCGTTAGCCTAGGCCTAGCGTGCGTTATATCTCTGGCCCAGAACATTTCCGCAAGGTCTAAACGACATGATCAAAAACCAAACGAGATACGAAACTCAATAACAATATCAACAACATCTCCAAGCATTTACAGAGCGACAACATAAAAGAAACGGCAAGGTCAAACAGTCAGTAAAAAGTACGGTTATTACATTCTCCTCCTCTAAAAAGAAGTTTCGTTCCGAAACTTAAGAAATAAATAGTTCGGGGTATTCCACCCGTATCTTCTCTTCCGTCTCCCAAGTCGCCTCCTCGACTCCATGTCTCGAACATTGCACTTTAACCAGTGGGATGATCTTTTGCCGAAGTTGTTTCTCACGACGTTCAAGGATCTTCACGGGTTTCTCCGGAAAGGTAGTATCCTCGGCTACGTCAATCTCACTGTAGTCGATAATGTGGCTTGGATCCGGTACGTATTTCCTCAACTGAGACACATGAAAAACACTGTGGACGTGACTCAACGCTGGGGGCAACGCCAAGCGATATGCTAAATCTCCAACTCTGTCCAAAATCTCGAAGGGTCCGATATACCTCGGACTAAGTTTCCCCTTTTTCCCAAAGCGGAAAACTCCTCTGGTCTGCGACACTTTGAGCAAGACATGATCTCCCACCTCAAATTCCAAGGGTCGACGACGAGTATCAGCATAAGATTTCTGACGACTCTGGGCAGCCAGCAATCGGTCCCGGATAATAGAAATCTTTTCCTTAGTCTCCATCAACATATCCGGCTTCGTCCCAACTAGCTCAGAAGCCTCGTCCCAACATAATGGCGACCTACATCGTCTACCATAAAGTGCCTCGAAGGGTGCTATTTTGATCGACGCATGCCAACTATTATTGTAAGCAAACTCGATCAACGGTAGGTGATTCTCCCAATCATTACTCCAATCTAAGGCACAAGCTCGTAACATATCTTCCAATGTCTCGAATGCCCTCTCTCTCACTCGACCGTCTGACCGAGGATGAAAGGAAGTGCTCAATCTCAATTCCGTGCCCAAAGCCCGATGAACGGCTCGCTAAAATGCGATACGAAACGGCCGTCTCGATCGAAACAATGGTCTTGGGGCACCGTGCAACCTCACGATCTCAAGAATAAAGGTTCGAGCTACTATCCGCCCCCAATTATCCTTAATACCTAAGAAGTGTGCGATTTGGTCAACCGATCGACAATTACCCAAATCATATTCATTCCAAACGAGTTCTCGGCATACCAGTTGATGAAATCCATAGAGATGTCTTCCCACTTCCACTCGGGAATGGGAAGCGGTTTCAACAACCTCGCGGGTCGTTGATGTTCAATCTTGACTTGTTGACACATCAAGCACCGTAGTACAAACTCGTAACATCTTTCTTCATGTTATTCCACCAAAAATTTCGCTTCAAATCTTTGTACATCTTACTGGTCCCGGGTGGATTGAGTAAGGCGTAGCATGAGCTTCTGAGAATTTTCGCCTCAACTCTAAATCGTTCGAACACAAAGTCGCCTCAAATCTCAGAATACTATCCTCGTGAACCATAAAGCCAGGAGCTTTTCCTTTAATTACATCTTCCTTCAGTTGAGAGATCATCGGGTCACTCCACTGCTTCCCTTTGATGTCATCAACCAAGGACGAAGTAATTTTGAGAGTACACAACTGTCCCTGTACTCGTTGAAGCCAAACTTCTATCCCTTGCTCAATTAAATCTTGACGAATTTTCTTCTGAGATTTAAGAACCTCGAGCATTTGAAGAGATGCCGATTTGCGGCTCAAAGCATCCGCAACGACATTGGCTTTCCCGGGGTGGTAAAGAATTTCCAAATCATAATCCTTTATCAACTCTAACCAACGCCGCTGTCTCATATTCAGCTCCTTCTGACTGAAAATATACTTCAGACTCTTGTGATCGGTATAAATCCGGCACGGTGAACCATACAAATAATGCCACCAAATCTTGAGTGTGAAGACAATTACGGCCAACTCTAAATCGTGAGTAGGATAATTCATCTCATAAGGTTTTAATTGTCGTGACGCAAAAGCTATTGTCTTATCATGCTGCATAAGAACACAATGTGCCTTGACCAAGCGTCACTATAAACTGCAAAGCCCTCACTACCATGTGGTAAGGTTAAAATCGGCGCTGAAGTCAAACGCTTTTCGCCCATCAAGCTCATTGTCTCTCATCCGTCCAAACATACTTTTCTGTATTCTGGAGTAATTTCGTAAGCGGCCGAGCGAGTTTCGAGAACCCCTCGACAAACCGACGGTAATACCCAGCAAGGCCCAAAAAGCTACGAACTTCCTTAACATTTTTAGGCGGTGCCCAATCTAGCACTGCCTCTATCTTCTGCTGGTCAACACTAACTCCTTCGGCCGAAATCACATGGCCGAGAAACATAACTTCTTCCAACC
Source organism: Orobanche coerulescens (assembly GCA_033398695.1). Lineage (NCBI taxonomy): Eukaryota > Viridiplantae > Streptophyta > Magnoliopsida > Lamiales > Orobanchaceae > Orobanche > Orobanche coerulescens. The sequence goes on along the minus strand of CM065801.1, from coordinate 111,608,818 downwards.
AAAACTCACATTTCGAGAATTTCGCATAAAGATGTTCGGTTCTCAAAATGTCTAATATCAAGCGCAAGTGTCGTGCATGTTCCTCCTTATCTCGAGAATAGATCAAGATGTCTTCAATAAAGACGACTACACACCTGTCGAGGTACTCGATGAATATCTTATTCATTAACTGCATGAATACTGCTGGTGCATTAGTCAACCCAAAAGGCATAACTACAAATTTATAATGCCCATATCTCGTCCGAAATGCCGTCTTCGGAACGTCGGACTCCCTCACCCTGAGTTGATAATACCCAGATCTTAAATCAATTTTCGAGAAAACTGCAGCCCCTTGCAATTGATCAAATAAATCGTCTATACGAGGTAGAGGGTACTTGTTCTTGATGGTTACTTTATTCAGCTCGCGGTAGTCGATGCACAAACGTAGTGAACCATCCTTCTTCCTCACGAAAAGAACAGGCGCGCCCCAAGGCGAAGCGCTCGGTCTGATGTACCCTTTTTCCAGAAGTTCTCCCAACTGATTCTTCAATTCTTGCATCTCGGAAGGTGCCATCCGGTAAGGTGCTTTAGAAATCGGAGCCGCATCTGGCTCTAAGTCCATGGTAAATTCTATCTCTCGATCTGGCGGTAATCCCGGGAGGTCATCCGGAAAAACATCAGGATACTCATTAACAACCGGAATCGAAGAGAGATCGACTTCGTTTCCTTCCATTTTCAAGGCATAACACCAATAGCCCGTACAACCTTTATTCAAAAGTTTTACGGCCTTCATGGCACTGATAAGTAACTTGGGAAGTCCCGACTTACGCCCCAAAAATGAGTACTCAGATCCGTCTTTAGTCATCATGGTGATAACCTTGGTACGGTAATTCATAATCGCTTGATGACTATCAAGCCAATCCTCACTGAGGATTACATCCTCGCCTTCCATATCAACTACAATCAGATTCGATAACCATTCCATACCGGATATAATCACCGAAAAATCTCTAATCTCCCGGTTCCCCACAATTCTATCCCCGCTAGGCAGTTTCACGATGAAGGGATCGTAAGCAGTCAAACAAGTTATATTCAAACGGCGTACACACTCCAAAGAAATAAAAGAATGTGTAGCACCCGAATCAAAAAGTACACGGACTGGATGAGATAGAAAATGAATGGTACCTGAAGCCACCGCCGCGTCGGGTTCGTCTGCTCGGCGCATCTCATAAACTCGTGGTTGTACCGAACCGACGCTAGAGTTTCCCCCTCCAGCATTCTGACCCCGTCCCCGGCCCCTGCCGAAATTCTGCTGAGGTTGACCAAAATATTGCCGTTGATTAATATTTTGATCAAGTGGTGCTGGGGCAGAAGCCCGAGTGTCCAAAGTCTGATTCGGCTCGGAACAATAAGCCGCTCTATGCCCCATCTGTCTGCACGTGTGACACTTTAATGGTGGAAAGTAGCATTCCGAATTAAAGTGGCCTGGACGGCCACAATTATAGCAAGTCACCGTGCGATTTGAGGTACCCGGAGTGGGACGGTAACCCCTCTTCCCTTTATTAGAACGTGACGACTGTCCGGAAAAATGGTTAGTCGTCTGAGACTTCTGAAAGTTGCCACCCTTAGATCCAGCCGCGACTTTCTGCTTCTTCGGTTCTTCAACGGTATCGTTGTCGGGGCTCAACATATCATGGGCTAAAGCTCTGTCCTGATACTCTTTCAGTGTGGTACAAGAAAATCCGGCCATGTACCGTCATAAGTCCAAATTCATCCGCATATCAAAATAACGGATCTTATCACGCTCGTTACGCACTTGATCCTTCACATGGATCAATTATTGGTTGTACTCCACGATCGCCTGCGAAACGGGAATATCTTGTGGTTTAGCCTCAAAAAAGGCTCGGATTCGGCTCTCTCGCACCGGCCAAGGACAAAACTCGGCCTCCAAGAGCTCCTTAAATTCATCCCACGAGGCAATACGATCCTGTGGCTTGATGACCTTCCACCAAGTAGCGGCCTTCTTAGTGAGGAAATACTGTGCAATTGGTACTTTCCTCACCTCGGGGCAATCAACTGCCTCGAAAATCTTTTCTAATTCCGCTAGCTAATCTTCCCAGCCTAACGGGTCTGTGGCACCACCAAACTGTGGAGGGTGCATATGGATTACATTCTGAACCAAGGCATCCGTGTTTGGGTTCGGGTTATTCAGCTGAACAGTTTGGGCCAAAATAGTCATCTGAGTAGCCAATTGTTGAAGTGCATTCGCCACTCCAACGTCCGCGTTATTCCCCTGACGCCTCGATCGGGTCGTGGCCGACTTCGTGTCGGGATGCACCGAGTTCGACAAATCGGGTTGGTCGACTTCGCAATCAATCGATGGAAACGGCCGCGCCACGACCTCTTCCTCGTCCACGGCCACGACCACGGCCACGGCCCCTACCAGCTGACATACTGAAGAACACAGAAGGTACGTAAGCACAATTCAATCGCACGTCATTAAGGTGATCGATTCTCAAGGATACCAATAAAAGAAGCAAAATGAATAAGGAAACATCAGAAGAGTAAGAGGTCTCACAAGTACCGGTCGCACTGTGATGATGGCAGAATAGTGATACTGTGGACAAATGACGACTCATTCGACCCAAAAGACCGACAGCCTAGGTATCCATAGACCTAAGCTCTGATACCATATTCTGTAACACCCCCGAGTTATTCAGGGAATATTACAGTGCCGTAAGCCCCGTCATGGGGCCCACAAGGCTAAACATACGCGGAACTCTAAACTTTGACCGAGAAGGTCTACACGCAATGGAATGAAAGACGATACAAAGGTATTCAAAAACATAACCAATGTATTCACAGACATCACAACACGAATCAACACTTCGGCAAACACAGGCCGGAACATCAAGGAAAATGGAAAACAATACTCGATTATTCAATAACCAATCCAGTACAACAACACTGAATAGAAAACTCAAAACATAACTGGAAGAAAGACACAGTATCACACTTGCCCACCATCTTCATGCCGACCCGATACCTGCCTGTCCGATCTCCTGGAACCTGAAATACATAAAACGTATTTCCCCCATAAAGGGGTTAGCCGTCGAATAGCTAGTGCAAGTATATCAAGTATGAAACACAATACTCCTCGACAATAAAGTAAATATAACCGTAAATTCATCAATTCAAGACTAGTATTCCGGAATAACTAAAATCTCATAGTGTCACATCAAGACGTATGTGAATGCCGTAGAAATGGTTCGTTCATATCATACGCCGTTACATGTATGAATGCCGTAGAAACGGTTCGTTCATTACATGCCATCAATACATATATGAATGCCGTAGAAACGGTTCGTTCATAATATGCCATCAATATATCTATGAATGCCGTAAAAACGGTTCGTTCATATCATACCATCAATATTTCTTACTTTTAAAGTCGAGAACGTACAATCATAATTATATACTTGCCTTTGAGACATCGAGAAATCGAACGGAGGAAGGGTATGAGTTCGGTAGGTCCAAGAACGCGGTTCCGGCACCTAAACGATGCGCAAGGAATATGATAATCAATCATCCATATTCAAACTACACGAAGGAACTCCCGAAACCCGTCTACGATTCATAAAGATATACGGATAATCAACTAGAGGTTGGAAAATCGTCCAAAATCTCACAAGTCCGAAAACGGCACAATCCAAACCATAAAATCGTAGGAAAAGCATGCATACGGTATAGATACATCATAATCTCAAGGTTCTCAAGCTTCATAACGGATATATCGGACGAATCTACGAAAAACCCCAAAATTCCCAAAAGTAGGGTTCTAAGGATTTTTACCTTGATTCGGACGTTAGGATGAATTAGATGTTGTGAAATCCTTGTTCTCCAACCAAATATATTGTTGTTAGAAGGAAGATCGCTTCCAATCGCCCAAGATCGTCTCTCCCGAGTGATTCCCGTCGAAAAGGAGTGAAGAAGGTGCGAAGTGACGAAAATAAAGTCAACTGCCATATATATATATCTGTCCAGTCTAGCGCATGCTACGCCTCCTTCATTAGCGTGCGCTAGCGAAGTCACCGGATAGTCCAGTGGCTTCTGCCGGCTCCGTTAGCGTGTGCTAATTGTCTGTCTCTAGCGTGCGCTAGTCCAAAATGTGGCATCCAGTACTGGAGTCCAGAACTTACTGTCTCTGCCCTGCTCAAAACTTAGCGTGCGCTGCCGCTATGATTTAGCGTGCGTTATGTAATAGCTTTAGCGTGCGCTAGCCGAAGCCTAGCGTACGCTACCTGATAGTCCAGAAAACCTGGCAACCTCATCGCCTCACGACCCGGCAGAAGCGTGCGCTACGGACGGATGTTAACGCGGCGCTACTAACCACGAATAGCGCGCTAACAACTCCTAGCGTGCGTTAATCCGCCACCCGAGAGCAACCAAATACATCGGGTTCGACCGATCGATTCTTCTTAGCGCGCTACGGCTCAAAGCTAGCGTGCGCTAATCAAGCAGAATTAGCGTGCGTTAGCCTAGGCCTAGCGTGCGTTATATCTCTGGCCCAGAACATTTCTGCAAGGTCTAAACGACATGATCAAAAACCAAACGAGATACGAAACTCAATAACAATATCAACAACATCTCCAAGCATTTACAGAGCGACAACATAAGAGAAACGGCAAGGTCAAATAGTCAGTAAAAAGTACGGTTATTACAAGTTAGGCCCTATTTTTTAGGTCCTTTTTTTTTCCTTGGGCTCGATTCTAGATTATCTATCCTGCTACAATTCTATCAATAACCTTGCATTTTGGTTCATTAATGATGTGACTTTGGTGTCGCTGGTTTTGTAGGCTTCTGGGTCATTCTTCAGTGGCCTTGCTTGTGTTATAGTTCCTGGCTCGAATTATATTCGTCGGTTCTTTTTAGAGAAAATATTAAAGTGTTTGAGTCAGGCCCTATTTTTTAAATCTTTTTTCAAATCTCTTCTGACAATGGTTTTTCTTGTTTTGTGCAGATTGTTGCATGTTCTTTATTTTGTTATTGTTTCTTGTATTTGTTTGGCTTCTAGTAAATCTGTTGTTTGTTTCTTCTTTTGTTTGCAGTCGTCTTCACCCTCTCTCTTACTGTTGGTCTCTGTTGTTTGATTGGACTGGCGGTTGTTGTTACTTGCTGTTTTCGCTTGCTGCGGACCCTCTTGTTGCTTTAACTGGTTGGATTCGTTTCGGGTGTGCTCTATTTTCCTACATTAAAATCCATACAAATTAAAACCTTAAAGTCTGAAGGCACTAAATCTTGTGCTGCCAGGACCGAAAGTGTCCCTCGGATCTTTGTCAAGAGCCTGCGGATCCCGGTTTTAATTTAAACAGATTTTAATCTCAAAAATCAAATCGCGTCCCCAAATTTGATTCCTATCATTTGTGTGCTCTCTTTTGATCTTTGTTGTTTTCGGGTTTCTTTGTAATTATCATATATTGTGTGTTTCAATGGGTTCTTTCTCAGTTTTTACTATCGCACTGTTTGATGGTAAAGGAGATTCCCGGTTTTGGCAACAAAGGACGAAGGGCATTTTGAATACAACAAAAGGTTTTTAAAGCTATTGATCAATCCTTGTTTGATAATACTGCTGCCGATAAAAAGGCTATTGATCTATCGCTCACTGTTTCGTCGTCTCTACATCTTTGTAGTTCTTTTTTTTGTGGGGGAAGGGGCTGACCTCAAAATCCTGTTTTGACATTGGTTTTTCTTGATGTTAGCTTTAGATTATTCACGTGGCTGTGTTTGTTTACTTGTTCGGTCTAATAATTATTAATGATATTTACTGCCGCTAACAACTTGCATTATTCATAAAACAATATACTCAGTGTATGGAGCGCAAAATATTTTCTCTTGATACAATAACTCCTGACACAAGGAACTGGACGACAAAAGTTTCGGTCCTGAATAAATCAGAACCTCGAACTTCGTCGCAACCTGCTGCCATAAGATTTCAGAAGATGCTAGTGGCGGATGATAAGGTAAATATTTTTTTACAACTACGCCTGCATCTCTTTCTTGCGAGCCACTTTTTTATATTTCGAATTTACACTAAATAGGACAATAAGGTCGAAGGAATGTTATATCGGGGGGGGGGGGGGGGGATGTCGAACTTCTCAAAAATAGCTTCCAGCTGCACTGGACTTACCTTATATCAAATGCAGTAGTGCGGCCGGTTAAATCGGGCTTCGAAAATCCTCTGACCAACACAAATATCAGTGGATTCTTGGCGCAAGAACAGCTATTCTAGCAACTGACGAAAATTCGTTTATTTCTTCTGAACTCGCCCCCACTTTCATACAATACAACAGCTTTCATGATTTCATTGGCACCAGAACATTAATAAGTAATTTCTTATCAAATTTGCGTTCTATTTTGCATCTAAAAAATTCTACTCATACTGAATATGCTATATAATATCTGTAGGTATGGTCGCAGTTATAATCCATAGACATGACCCAAGAATGGTTTCTTCGAAGCAAAAGCAACACATGCTCCGTGATTATGTAGCAATAGACGATGCATGCATAGTCATTGCTAAATTTTATATTCAATAACTCTCCTGCATGCTTGCAAAATATTTATCCCGCATGTAATCTAAAACCAATCAGGTAGAGAACTTTAAAACATGAGGTCTCTACCTATTAAAACGAACATTCTAATCAATACCTCAGCCAAAAATATTGATCATAATAGATTTTGTCAACGTCATATTTATCTGTTTGCGTACAGCAAATATGCGTATCTTATGTATTCGACATTATATTGTCATCTCTATTTTTACATATACCACATCTACTATTTGATCAATAATTGCCTGTATATTTTCAGGTTCAAACCCTTCATTATAACTTTCTAGAATGACGCTGCAACATATGATAATCAACTCGACTCTATAAAAGACATATGTGTTATTGCTGCATTAAATTTCAGCGTCACGGACTTCCACAGTAATATCGCTCTCTTGCCGCCTTCATTCCTTTGTTTCATAAACATCACTATATCTAACAGGACAATCCCCTCGCATTTAAATCTCCAACTAATTTTTTCCCTCAACCACATACCTGCAGATATCTCACTCAGCTCCACCTCTGCATCTGTTATCTTACTGAATTCAGAACTCAGCTGAGTCATAGCCCTTCAAAAATGGGGAGTACATATTTCCACATGTCTACATTTCTGGTTACATTTACTATAACAACATATCCTTTTACCAGCACTCAATATACAAAGAAAAGGTTGATGAACTTCAGCAGTAAGGCGGTATCTTCCAAACATCACATACCACTTCCACTATCGATCCTCAAACAATCATATCTGTTCAAACAATCCTTGCAGCAGAACAGGTGCGCACTTTTGTGCTGAATGAAACATGTTCTGCTCATGTCTATGAATATTTTCCCTATTATCACGCTACATCAGGATAGCTCATTTTGATATTTTTTTCTTTTATTTTCCTACTACGGTGTGGAAATGCATTTTTGACTCTGTATACCCAGTGTAGTCTCTGTAATTAGTGACAGATGTTTGTCTTCTATTAGTGGCTGTCAAGTTTTTGAAGTGGTGGTCAACTTTGTTTGGAATAACTGTTTTTATGTTGTGTTCTTTTTTATTACGCGTTGTTTAGTGATTTCTGAAAAAAGCGTATTACATTGTTGTTGTTACCCAAAATATTATCCGAAGATAATATCGCTGGAATAATCGAGTAACAAACAAATGCGAGAACACTTCCGTGAGAAAATAAATAACACAAGATTTGCCGGGGTTGCTAATCTCAGGCTTGAATGCTCTCGCAAGATGTTATTAATAAGTATACTGTTGAGTACAAATATTAATGTTAGAATCTATTACAATGAGTGTAAAGATTTCTAGTTATCTAAGCTGTAGAGCGTGTAGATTGCCGGAAGAACCAGATATGAAGCTCTGTTAGTTCTTGCTATTGACGTTCTGTCAGTGTATGAGAATGTATATTTCTCTCTGTATTCACGGTGATGATTGCCTAAAATCGATGATAATAGCATGATCCTTGGACACTATTGTAAGCCTCCTATTTATAGGAGACAAGGTTGTTGGGACCTCTCCGGCGATCGCGGGCGACCGCCGTTTTCTATATTATAATAATGTGGCCGATCGTCCCGTCACGTGGGGCTGTTCCCTTAAAGTCCGAGGTCATGGCCGGGAGCCACTGTGAGCCAATGGGAGCTCGCACGCATCCTGAAGCCGCCGTCCAGGAGGACCCACTTTGTACCTTTTGGCGGCCCTGTCGGTAGGTGAGGTAGGTGACAGGCTGGGGTCAAAGGTCTTATCTGTCGGCGCCTTTTGTGGATCTGCACGTGGGTCACCGTCCAAGATTCGTTCTTCGACGACTTTGGCAGATGTTGGATTTATACGTGGCACGAGACGATCGTCTCTGGTTGGACATCATAGACGATCGCCAGATACCAAGAGACGATCGCCGGATACTAGAAGACGATCGCCGTGGGTGCCGACTGCTGGGTGTTTGCCCAGAGTATGTCTTCTATGGTTGGCTCTCAGATCATTATGCCGATCGCCATCGAGGCGTATTAATCGCCGCACAACAATTGCCCCCCAGCTCGCTTCGATGTTGAAAACACGGGGTGAGGTGGAACTGTTGGCGATCGCCAGTGTTTAGATGATTGACTCGTTTGTTTATGGCAAGGACGATCGTCAAGACGATCTGATTTCAAATTCGGACGATCTCCTTTTGCGCTGGGAGCAGCGGGAAATGAAGGCGGGCTCTCGAAACGTTGCAAGGACACGCATCGCGCTACCATTGGGGGAGTCCGACGGTTTGTCAGTCCTGTCGCCTGGCGTGCCCTCGAAAAGATGCATACGCGGGTTTCGAGGGCTATATTTAATGTGCCCCCCCCGCCCCCTCGACGGTTGCACTCCAACCCTCGGGATTTCGCCTATTTGGAAAGAGACCCCTGCTCCTGTCTATAAAAGGGGCTATGGCTTCTTCATTTCTACTCTTCACGCTTCCTTGCTTTCTAGCCGAGACTCTGCAAAATTTTTCCAACGACCCTTATGCCGACCGTCCTTCCTTTTAGGTAAGAACATAAATCTTCTCTTCCCCTTTACTTTTTTTTAGAACATGTCTGGAGGATCTAAAACCTTCGAGGCCGGAAGCACCTCCACCGCCGCGGCTTCGCCGGACCGGGAGGAAATTCCTGTGGGACTCCATATAGAAACGGCCGTTGAAGCTATTCGTGCGGGGATTGCACCCGCAGAACTTGAGGAGCTCTTCAACGAGGCCGAAGTGGCGAGATCTGCGGCGACGGCGGAGCAAGGGGGTTCGCCGGTGGATGAAGATGAACTGGTGCGGTTGTCTTGGGAAAAGGATAGCGTGTTCGGCCCCGCCTATATGGCTTTCGCTAAGCTTATGGAGGGGATTGCCGGGCCCTGTCCAGAATTTGATTTCGAAGCTTACTCCGCCGCTCATCCCTACGAACATGTGAGGCGAACGGCGTTTCGGGCCGCCGACCCGTCTCAATGGACTCTTGGTCAGATCCGGAGTTCGGCGACCCGAAAAGACTTGAGCCGCTGGAGGGTCAAATATCATATTCCTTCTGATGTTTCACTGCACGTGCCCTCCGAAAATGAACGTGCCTATCAACCTCCCGAGGGTCTGGTCGCCGTTAATGAGATGATTATGGAGGCCGGCCTGAGGTTCCCCTTGCCGTTCATCGTATCCTATTTGTTGATTGCCTGGAATTTGGCGCCGCTCCAACTGATGCCGAACGCCTGGCTACAGATCATCTGTACATTGACGTTGTTCGGCGGTCACAGGCTGTTTCGTTTGCCTTCTGCGTTGGAGATGAATTATCTTTTTAAGCTGACCGTGTAGAAGGGATCGATCAGCAGCTACCATATCCAAGGTCGCCTGGGTAGGGTGGTCCTTGGGGTGCCGAACAAGGCTCGGGGCGACCTGGCAAAGTGGTGCTGGGTCGGCGATGCATGGAGGTCGGCATCGGGCGATAATCCGGAGGAAGAGTTGGATATCCCCACCAATTTTCGGGAGAGGAATCCGAGTAAGGGTTTTAACTCTCCCTTTATTTGGATACTCCTTGAACTGATCTAATTTGTTTCTCTTTTTGCAGGATTCCCTGTTCCAGCGATCGGCGATCTCCCCTTCGATTTCTTGATCGTCTGGGAGAGGATTCGCACCTTGCCGGATTCCTACATAGACGTTCACTCAGTCAGCCACGAACTTCACCGGTTGGGAGCTCGACTATTTCGCTACCCTCGCCACTTGAAGGCCCCTGGTATGACTTTTTAATTTACTCTTTCCTGCGTAGAGGTCGCAATGTCTAACTTGTTTGAGTTTGTTCTTTGGCAGAGATTCATTTTCCCCGCTTCGCCGAGCCACCACAAGAGATCGCTATGTCTAACTCTGGTCTCATCGGTCATCTTCACCAGGGAAAGAAGATGGGTCACGTTGCTGCGACGACGTCTCGCCCCGTTCTTGTGGTAAGGCCCGTTGTGGTGCCGGTCGCCGAGCCGGAAATTCTGGAGGAGGAACAACTCCAGCGCAACCGCAAGAGGCGGAGGCCGGAGGGGTTCCTACCGACAGCTGAGGCGGACTTAACTATCTTGGAGCCGCCGGTCGCTGCTCCCCCCATCTCTGCCGTTTCGATGGTGGAGGGGTCTGGTCCTAGGCCCTCGGCATCTGGCTCCAGGTCCTCGGCCGGCTTCTTGAAAATGCGGCGATCGCCGAAGCTGAAACTTCTCGGGGCAAGCCCTATTTTGGCCGCGACCCCGAGTTGGTCAACAGGTAAGACCGGATTGATCTTTCCGAGTTAGGCAATTTGAGTAAGGTATATACTAACTCCTTTATCTCTTTTTGTTTGTGCTGCAGGGTCCGTCTTGCTGATCCAGACGTCTCGCCGATGGTGCTGGACTTCCTGGCGAGCAAGTCTCCGCAGAAGTCCCTCGATGTCCCTTCCTATGTCTCCAAGGCCATCGCCTCTCTGCCTAAGGCTTGGACGACCGATCTCGATGCAATCGCTCGTCGGTGGTCTAGAGATGCCATGCAGGCGACCATTGCCCTGGCTCTCCAGACGGTGACGATGGCCGTCCAAGCCGCCAAGGATTACGAGGGGCGACCCTCTAATGCTCGCCTCCATCAAGATCTTGAGGCCGCTCGGAATACAAACGTCGATTTTGCTAACCGGATCCAGGCTATGGAGAAGGAGTACTTAGAGACGGCCAAACGAGCTAAGCAGGATATCGGCTGGATGAAGCAGGAGCTGATCCGCTCCAAGGAAGTGGCCGATCGGCTTCGCGACCAGGAGAAGGAAGCTCGCCGGATGCATGTGGCCTCGCAGGAGGAGGCGACCGGGCTGAAGGCGATGGTGGATCGGCTCAACAGCGAGCTGGATAAGGCAAAGGGAGAGCTTGAGAAGGCTAAGGGAGAAATGGCCGCCAAGGTGGTCGAGCTAGCGGAAGCTGAGAAGACGACCACGGAGCTGAGAGGGCAGCTAAAGGCGATAGAGACCGATCCCTACTTCAATATGGCACTCGTCGGCAAGTTCGCCTATTATGTGGCCTACGCCGACGCTGTCCGAGCCGCCAAAAAGGTAGGGATCGAGATCGGTCCTATGATGGAGAGCTTCAAGGCCTATGCACTCGAGCACCCTTTACATCCGGAGTTTTCCCTGCCGATCCTTGACCTCGTCGACTTGGGGATCGACTTGAGTTGGTATCCTTTCCCGGATAAGCTCATTTATCCTGAGGCCGATGGGGGAGCGCGTGCCGATCCACCACCTGGGGGCGAAGACCAGCCAGAGGGACCATGAGAGATTTCTTTGTCTTCCTTTGCTTGTAACTTTTTGCTTTTTCTTTGTATTGCCTTCGAGCTTTGTATTGTACGAACTCCTTGATAATGAATCAAATACTCATTTTTTCTCACCTGTTTCTTTTTATGTATGATCACCTTTGAATGTTTGCATGCGAATTTTTACAAGTGTGTGTGTATGATTGCTTCCGATGTCTTGTTCGCCCGATCGATTGTTTGAATGTTAAATGTATTGACATGTTTGGAAATTCTTACTTGTAAATATTGTTGAACAATTCCGATCGTCCTGCGTGTGTTTGAACGAAGCCGATCGGGTACGGTTCCTTCTTTCCGATCGCATTTAGGATTAGCTCCCCTCCTTTGCCCCCTTGTTTTTGTTTACTTATTGTAAGTAAGGGAACAAAAATAGTATGTCTGGTGAGCTATCTTCAGTTTTGCCGATTTTGAGGAACCGTGCACGGTTGCGGAGTTCGATGGACCGACCTCCACAACCGTGTCTTCGTGTGCGAGGGATATTCCCGCGACTCACTTTATTGTGAGGGTCCTCCATTAGGCTGCGCCCGCCTTGTATTTAAACGAAAGGTGGGCGGTCTTGGTCTGGAGGAGTTCTTGCACGGGGTGTCGTCGGTTTGTTCGACTCTACGTCCGCAGATTTGTTAGCACTTTTCTACCTCGGGTCCGCATGTTAGATGGCGACCCTCGACGGCATACGTTGTGATGGGGTAGGGACGCGTCGCCTCGTCCGGGTACATCATGTTAGATGATGTACCTTGAGGGCGTGCGAACATGTCCACAGATTAGTTTGGAGGATCCTTCGGCTATGACCGCCTCGTATTTAAACGAAGGGCGAGCGATCGCAGCCTAAAGAAACCTTTCATGGGCGAAGCTTGTCGGTCCCATCGACCTCCCGGACCATGGCTGCACTGTTTCTACCTTGGATCGCCATGTTGAACGACGATCCTTGATGGTATACGATGTGCCTCGTGGGGCGATCGCTCGAATAGATGGGATAGAAAGATCTCATTATATTCTTTGTACATTGGGTAGTTGAAACTGAATACAAAGTTTTTCACTGGTAGTATTTCTTCAGATGTACGGCGTTCCAGGGATATTGGTCCGGAGTACCGTCAGGGTGTTCAAGTTTGTAGGCTCCATTAGTTAGCCACTTCGATATCCTGAAGGGGCCTTCCCAGTTCGGACCAAAGACACCTGTGTGGATCTGTATCTTTTTGAGGACGAGATCGCCCACTTGAAACCTTCTTTCCTTGACCTTCGAATTGAAGAACTTCTCGGACCTCCTTTTGTGGATTGTGTTCCTCATTTCTGAGGTCAGTCATCGCTCTTCGAGCATGTCAAGGTCGATCCGCCGGGCCACATCATTGTCTGTCGTCATCTCTTGCTCGGTTCGATGGCTGAGGACGGCGATCTCCGAGGGGATCACCGCTTCTGTCCTGAAGGCGAGGGCGAATGGGGTTTCACCTGTTGAATTACGGGTCATCGTTCGATAAGACCACAAAATGTCTGGGAGCTCACTCGCCCATCGTCCTTGCCTGGACTCGAGTCGTGCTTTAATCGTGTGTTTGAGGATTTTGTTTACGGCTTCTACCTGCCCGTTCGTCTGAGGGTGGTAGGGGGCCGAGAACAATTTTTTGATTCCCCACTTCTCGCAGAATTGCATGACTTCTAAGCCGTCGAACTGCTTTCCGTTGTCGGAGATGATGGCCTGGGGTAGACCGAATCGGCATATGATGTTTCTCCAGATGAATTTGATTACTTGCTCTTGGCCGATCTTGTTGAGCGGTTCGGCCTCAGCCCATTTAGTGAAATAGTCGACCCCTACAATGGCAAACTTACATCCCCTGGCGCCGTCGGCAAGGGACCTATAAGGTCGATGCCCCATTGGGCGAAAGGCCATGGAAGGTGACTGCTTTTAGAATGGAAGGTGAAAAACTCATGCAAATGTCTGCAGACCACTTTCTGGATAAATATGGCAGCGTAACCACTTTCTCTTTACACCAAAATATCGCATCAAATCTGAACTACATCAAACATCCTCTTTAACATGAATTTATACTGCACTTGCTTGTAGGACAGATCTTTGATATTAGACTCCATCGACTCTAAACTAGATCAACTGCAGCTTCGAATGAGAATTCAATCCAAAGTTTTCAACAAACAAGACGGCACAAATACAATGTCTCACACAATACAGGCACTAGAATACCAGCAATCAAAGTCGTCAACTGTCTCTGCCTGCGAAACAATGCCTCCATCCTCCACAGGTACATAAAAATATTTATTGCATTAAACCTCGAATATTCCTTTGGTATAACAATGTTATCCTCTTCATCAACACATACAGCAACTATCAATCCTCGTATTGAAATCTCCACACCTACAAAATTAGAGACCAAGAAACTCCCATCAACAACCAAAGGTATTCTTATACTAATATATTCCATTCATATACATTCACTAAATATATATTACCATACCTCACACCATCACGCGGCCGATTACTAAAGGCCAAGAAAATCGAATGAATCAACCTGAATATCCCCTCAGCTCTGTACAGGGAAAAAACTGTTCTCGACATTGTAAAAAGCCACAATCTACAACCAGCGTTCTTCTATGTATATATGTTTAAAAATACACGCGTTCTATGTATTTACGACATGTATAGGTGCTTAATAATACACGGGCTAAAACGCACATCCTCATAGATCAATTCCTCTCCTTTGTGATGTCCTCCCTCCGTTCTTTCTTTCTTTCCTTCTTGTTCGCTCGGCTCTTGCTTCGGAAAGGGTCGCTTTTTTTGCGTAGCGTTTTTGTTTTCTCTTCACTATGCAGTTCACCTTCTGTATTTCTCATATCGTTTATCTTCTTCCTTATTACTCAATCTCCTGCTTCACAGAGATTCATCCTTTTCTTCGGGGTTTTGGCCTTTTTTTCGTGATTTGCGTTCTCTGTTATCCATCTTTCGCTTTTTAATTGGTAAATACATGTTTATATTATTTTTCATTCACTGATGTGAACCTGAATTGTGCATTATTTTCTGGCTGGATTCCTCTGCTTAGATCTGCGATTTGGTGAGTAATTGATGTGGGTTTGAAAAATGGATGTTTTTTTTGATATTAGATCTGATGGCGATTGAGTTTTAATGATGTTGAATTTTGGAAATTAAATATGGTTTTTCAGTATTTGTGTTGAAGTTAGGTTTTAGAGTCTTGTGTTGTCTGTCAATCAATAATATACTTCATTGTTGGTTTAAAATACCAGGTGGATATTTTTAATTTTTTTTTTCATAAATATCTCGGTGACCGGAACATCGATTTGCTGTCAGATTGTTCTAGGAAATGCAGTCGGCTGCTTTTGTGTGAAATGATAACCTCGATAGGTTATTGCTCGATATATATTGCGGATGAATATATTTACACTTACCTAAACATATGAATATATTTTGCAGAGGAATGGTGCCATTGATGTGATCGAGAATCCTTCATCACTGTCATTACCAATATCAAGGCCCCAAAAACATTCCTTGAAGTTGAACTGCAATTAAAAAAACCCAAACTGTTCAGATAAGCCATTTAGGACTAATATTAATATAATACAAACGTTGTCTGCTCAAAACAAAGTTCCCAACCTCCGTAAAAAAACCACTTCATTGTCTTCACCAAAATAATCCCCCTGCACAGGCACGCCCGTGGTAATAAAAAATAATACGCATATCCCCTGAATATTTTTGCCAAGACAGCTAGAGATACAAAACACTTTACAAAACAGATATGAGAGCGATCACTGCTCGGATAGAAAATATACGTCTAAAAGAGGCTATCTTTACCTCCATCTACTAAACCAAACACAGAAAATAGCCCACAATTAACCAAATCCATGTTAGCCAGAATCATCACAAAATGGAGATCTAAAAAAATGGATTTTTGGACCATTCTTGCTGGTGATGAATGGAACTGCCCTGAAACAAGCGTTTAAATCACTGGATTCAATAATCAGGAAGCGATTAGCGGAAGGATAATATGAACGAAAAAAGCGGAAGTCCAAAGTCAGCAAATGAATAGAGAAGTCCATGTAGATACAAAAAACGAAGTTAAAAAAGACCCAGTACTATAAATAATTGAATATTAAAAAAATTTGGCTCGCAAATAATTTTTTTCTACAAATTATCTGATTTGATTTGACCCAAACTCAATTTTGATCTTTGGAAAAAAAATCATTTTAAAAAGAATAATCGATTTTAAAAAAAATACATGAACTGTCATAGGAACAAACAAGTCCAAATATAAAAACATTGCACTTTAAAAGAAAAGAAAAACGAAAAAAAATTAACATCACTATTTCATTAAAATATAAAAAAACAATTACCTATACCTTACTCGTAGCATAGATATATGCAGTTAACATAAGACCCAATTTGCTACATCTTTTAAAGTAACAATTCTAATTTTTTCCTTTTCTTAATAATTTAACCCAGGAAATCTTATTTCTTGTGTTAAACAATACTGCAAATAACGAACAGAAAACAACACTCATGGGCAACCCCGTGCATCGCACGGCCCCAAAACTAATATATATATATATATATAATATGGTGAGATTATTCTAAAAAGTCTCTTATAATAAAAAGTATATATATATATATATATATAATATGGTGAGATTATTCTAAAAAGTCTCTTATAATAAAAAGTGTAGGAAGGATTGTGAGAGTGACATGTGTCACCTTGCCACATCATCATGCCACATCATATGACATGTGGCACCCCCCTACCCCCCCCCCCCCCGAAATTTTTTTTTTCTCGCCAAAAATTTATAAGTATGATGCACCATTTTTTTGGTGCATCACGGTTATAAGTTTTGGTGCACCACACTAATAAATTTTACTACATCATAGTTAACAGTTAAGTGCATCAAGTATGATGGAGTAACTTATAACCTTAATGCACTAAATCATAATTGTGATGCAGTAACTTTATACCTGTGATGCAGTAATAATTTTTTGCGGGAAAAAATTGTTTTTTGCCTCCCCCAAATTTTTTTTTGGCGGGAAATTTTTTTTCCGGGGTGGGTGGGGGGTGGGGGTGGGTGACACATGTCATATGATGTGGAATGGGGATGACACGTCACTCCTACAATCCTTCCTACACTTTTATTTCTATTATAAGAGACTTTTTATTTTATCCCATATATATATATATATATATTTATATATATTTATATATATATATATATATATATATATATATTAATATGTACTCCCTCCGTCCCACCGATCTTGATTCATATTTTTTTTTGGGCCGTCCCAAGATACTTGGTCATTTCCTTTTTAAGACACCTTTATCTCTCACAACTTTAATCAATATATATTCATATCATCACTTTATACACTACTTTTCAATTTTTCTTAAATTTTGTGTCAAAAAGCAAATGCTCAATATGTGTGGAATGGAGGGAGTATATGTTAAATTGCGAGGACATCGGCAAATTATTCGCCCTTCACACATTCCACCCTTTCCTCAGTTCCATCTGTTTCCACTATTTTGTTTCTCTGCGATCCCTTTGTTTCATCTGAAGATCTCTCCTTTACGGTAAGGCAGATAACTCGTCAAATCTCGTGTTGTGTGTTTTTTTGTTTTAGTTGTACAGATATATTTTTTGCACTTATCTACTCTTGTTACTTGCGGTTTGGGTTTATATTGGGATGCAAACGGTTGGATCTAACGGTTCCCGGCCTGTTCTTTTTCCTTTTTTTTCCTCTTTCTTTATGTGTTGTTACCCTTGTTGCGGTTTATGTGCGTGTAGGTATGTGAGGAATAGAAAAAAAAAGGAAATAAAAAGGAGGACTTAAGAAGGTGATGGCGAGTAAAGTAGATCACGAGTATGATTACCTGTTCAAGATCGTTTTAATTGGAGACTCAGGGGTTGGGAAATCCAACACTCTTTCCCGTTTTACCAGAAACAAGTTCTGTTTGGAGTCCAAATCAACCATTGGTGTTGAATTTGCCACGAGAACGGTCCAGGTAAATATTTAATTATACTATTATTATTATTATTATTGTTATCATAATTATAATTTCTATTATTGTTATTCGTTTTATTTGATGACCACTGCTAGTAAAATTTCGTGATTACTTCTCATATATATATATATATATATTCTTTTTTTTATGGATCATGGTTTTCATATGGAATGCGCATCACTATAACATTTCCGACGTTCCAAGCAAGCTTTTAGAGTATTAAAGTTGTTCAACATGATTCTTATGTCTTCTTACTTATTGAGAAAAAAATTTCTACCCCCTATTCTTGTTAACGGGTTTGAGTGTTTAATCCTTTTCTAGTCGTGCGAGTTGCTTCTTGTTTATATCCAACTATGTTTGAGGTAGTATCCACTAAGGATTCACACTGCCTTGTGATACGCAGATAGAAGGAAAGACAGTGAAGGCCCAGATATGGGACACTGCAGGGCAGGAAAGGTATCGAGCAATTATGAGTGCCTATTACAGAGGAGCTGTAGGTGCACTCCTTGTTTATGATATAACCAAGAGGCAGACCTTTGATAATGTTCAAAGATGGCTCCGTGAGTTGAGGGATCATGCGGATTCTAACATCGTTATCATGATGACTGGAAACAAATCTGATCTCCATCACCTGAGAGTGGTTACTGATCAGGATGGTCAAAATTTGGCAGAGAAGGAAGGTCTATCGTTTCTTGAAACCTCTGCATTGGAGGCACATAACATTGAAAAGGCATTCCAGACTATTTTGACAGAAATATATCACATCATTAGCAAGAAAGCGTTGGCAGCACAGGAAGCCACTGCTGTAGCTGTGGTTCCTGGTCAAGGTGCCACCATTAATGTTAGTGATGCACCTGCAAATGTGAAGGGAGGCTGCTGTTCTACTTAAATATCCATGGTTGATGTTGATGTTGATAGCAGTTAGCCCGAAAACATACTCCCCCCCCCCCCCCTCTTTTTCTTCTTTTTTTCGTCTGTTTACTCGTTTTACTAATGTTATGTTATTTGTTTCTCAATGAAAATCTTGTAGAGTTTTTTTCTTACTTAAGTTGACAGCAAGGAGACTTGGTTTTTGTAAGTGGTCTCTCAGAATGATAATACTGCTAATTTTAATTTTATTGTTATTACTACTCTCTCTCTCTCCCTCCCTCTCTCTCTCTCTCATCTCGGATTTCAATTAAACGACTTGGGAAATTGCTCGTTTTTTTTTTTTTGCAAGTGTGTTGTTATCGATATCTGGAATCTGGATACCGTCTGCTGAGGTTCCTTTTCTTTCCTACATAAAAACACTAATCTAAAAAGTAACTCTCCTGGAGTTGGACTCCTGCTTTTTTGTTGTGACTAGATGTTTTCCGGTGCGATGCATCGAATAAGATATTCTCTTATTAGAAAATAATTTTTCGATCTTTAAATTTATTTTCGATGATCTTCGACATGAATATCATATTAGCGTGAGTGTATTATGGGGTGTAATATAATTTAAGAAAGAATACCACATTAGCGGAGTGTTAAGTCAATTATTGTCCATTACATGAACAAATTTCCTGGACATACCGAAAAAAAGTAGGAACAAATTTTAGAGACGAAAGTAATATGTGATTAAGTCTTAATATATGTGTGTGTGCAGTGTATGTTTTATTATTTTTAGTTATTATAATTAAATAAATGTCATAATTTATTTTTTATGCAAGCAATAAATGAGTTAATATATTTTTGTTTTGCATCAATTAATTTTGCTGAAAATAAATATTCATAGTTTTTATAATATAATTTTTTTGTGCAATCGGTCATTATTGTAAATCCATCAAATTTATTATATTCAATATGGATGTCTAGTTGAAAATTATGAAATAAAAAATAATTTGATATATTTTTATTAAAAATAAACTTGATTTAAAAAATTATAAACATTTAAAATTTTAAGCTAAAAAAATAAAGGAAGGATTTTTTTATTGGTAGATGAGTGTAAGTTGTGGAATAAAACTCCCACAATACATATCTAGAATTTTTTTCTTTTTAAGAAATTTAAGGATACATCTCTATATATAAACTATATTTTAAAATAAAAAATCAAAAAACTTAGAGAGTGGCATGTATCACGATTCTCTTTTAATAGAAGTATAGATTAGGTTCTACCTAATCCTATTTATACCCGGTCCAAAACCCCGCTGCGGACCAGACCAGACTTCAGCTTTTGTTAAAGGAGAAAATCCAACTATGTGTTATCAGGTTGCTAGTTGGTTCGAACATATTTGTGGGAATTTATTGCATAAAAGGCTAGAATATTAACTTGCATCTTTGAGTTTCCCCTTGTAAAATCGTTTGAACACTGGTGGCGAACTTCATGCTAATTCAGTTCTCTTTTCTAAACAGAAAAAAGGCACCTCGAACTTTTAAGTCTTTCTATATGGCATGTCGACTTGTAAGAAGATAGCAACCTTTCTCATGCTACATTGTACCAACTCCATGTGCACGAATTGACCAGCCACTAAGAATTCGATTGAACTGCCTCATTGCTCGTTCACGGATTGGATAAACGTGTAAGACGGTGGCTGGAGGATTTCCGGCGTGGACACTCCAATGTTCAAATCAGAAATCATCTTAAGAGAGCTAAACTTAAATAGTATAAAAATAGTGTAGGGTGAGAGTTAAAGGTTCCAAGATATTGGAAGGCTGAGCTAAGGTCAAGATGCTGGAAGGCGGAGCTGGGTCCATGAAGCCGAAAGGCCGAGTTGAGGCCCAAATGGTAGAAACTCGAGCTGAGGCCAAGCTCCTGGAAGGCCAAGTTGATGCCAAGATAAAGGTCGAGACGAGGCCAAAATTTGCAACCCGAGGCGCAAATAGGCCGAACCTAGGCCAAATAATAATCTCACACAAAAACACTTGCTCATCATGGTGGTACCAAGGGATAGATCATTCCTATAAAAGTATCTTTGCTAGTCCATTGATGTTCGTAAGTAATGATCATATTTTTGCCATGCATAAAGATGAGTTCTCAATAATGAGTCTAATATAGAACAATAAACTTCGGGCTGTCTATTAGTCACACGAGACACCAATTTCAAATTAAGGCCAAGTTTTGACCAGGATGAGTTGCACAAAGGCCGAGATGAGGTCAACATCCAGACAGATCAAAATGAACATAGGTCGAGAAAAGGCCACAATCTAGATAAACTACGCTAAGTAGTCTGAAGGGTCGACATGTAAATCGAACAAGCTTGCTAGTTGACTTGTAATAAGATGTTTGTAAGACAATTTCCATGTACTTCATGTCTTCATTAAAGGGTTCAATATGACCGTGCAACTCGAGTTGGCAGACAATTATTCCCTATCTTTATTGGAGGGATCAATACAGCCGGGCGCAGAATGAGGAAGAAATACCTAGAACTTGTTGGAGCAAAATCGATATTTGCGCCGTGTTGCGGAAGCGTAAATATAAAGAGCGGAAAATAAAATGACACACGAATTTATAGAGGTTCGTCCAAATGTGCCTACATCCTCTCTCGTTATTTTTTTCTATAGGATGAAGATCAAAACCTCTGCACCTATCTTCTATCGGTCGAGGGATTAGCTTACAAGATCGTCTTCTATCGGTCCGAGTAAATCGTTCAATCTCTCTTCTATCGGTCGAGATATTACCGCTTGTACTTGTCTTTTTGTCGGTCCAAGTTAAACCGTTTTCCTTTTCTATCGGACAAGGAATCAACCACTCTAGCTTTCTATGGGTACTAGATAAACCTCACTAAGATAGCGATTGCGATTCTAACAATGCCGGATCCTTGATCCTAATAACACCGAATCCAATCGTATCTTTTCTTTTACCTCTCGTGTATGTGTTGAATGTATAAACACTCAAACTATCAATATAAGCTCAATATCACATCAACAATATAAGGTATATGATTATCAGATCAATGTCTTGATTGCTTGAAGTTGTTGTATGGTTTGATACCAAGGATGTGGTATTTGTAGCCTTCTTCAGCAAACTATCCGTTGCTGACTTCTGACTTGCTAGCGTGCGCTAGCTCTTCCTCTTAGCGTGCGCTATCGCGCATTTTGCATGTAGCGTACGTTATGTATGCATGTAGCGTACGTTTATGTCTTCCAGTTTCAGACCAGTGGCTACTGTCTCTGACTGTTAGCGTGCGTTAATCAATCCTTGTAGCGTGCGCTAATCTTGCATCATTGCATGCGTCATATATCCGTTTATACTTTTTAACTTTGCATCAGAATCTTCCCAACGGATTGATTGACTTGATTTCAAAATGATATTTAGCATGCGCTAAATATCACCTGTAGCGTGCGCAAAGTCTTACTTCACTGCATACGTCATTCTGTGTTTGAATGTTTTCACAATGGTAAAATAACCTTCGATAGCGTGCGTTAGTAAACATGTTTAGCGTGCGCTATCTTCATCAGATGACTTTACTTCAGGTAACTTCGAACTCGTCTATTCTGCAGATAACTCTTGTTAGTGTGCGCTAGCCTTGATATGTAGTGTGCGCTAATGTAGTCCAGATTGCAACTTTTTGCGTCTTCGTCTGCTTCGTTGATTTGCTTCGCCTCTTTGTTGTTTTGCTTTGTTTAGCAACTTAATCATCAAAACTCTATTTATGAATATGTGGAATAAATATTCCAACAGAACTCTTTGGTGAGGTATGTAAATGTCGAGACGAAACTTCTTGTTAGAAGGATCGAATGTAATGTCGCGATAATTTAATGCATGATTAATTATAACCTCACGTTCGACATTAGGTCTTTAGCATTCCTAAGTAATTAAATTTTAACTATTTGGATAAGATTAGATCCATTTACATGTCTTTATTTCACAAATCGGATATTCAGTTATCTGATTGGGGATTCTCGTTTGATTTTTATTTTTATTTTAGTAGACAGAATCGTGATTCCCTCACTTTTTGCATAAACTATTTTATGTCGTGAGTATGATTCTCAAAAGTTTATTTTTAAATATAAAGTATTATCCCAATACCATCCAAGGTTGACAACTACTCTACTACATACACCTAAGTTTTAACCTAACTATAAAAGGGGACTCCTTATTCTTTTTCCATTGTTTCCAATGGAGCCAAAGACTCCTTATTCTTTGATTCTGGACTATAATGGAATAAAAAAAAATGACGCACTAAACTGGCTGCACTTCTTTTTCTCATCAAGTACTAGTCATTCCATGCAATTCTCGATGGAATTTTCATTTTGGATCATCCGGAAACAGTCTCTCTATGTTAAGATAGGGGTAAGGTTGCGTACATCCGATCCCCCTTACCCCGCTTTTTATGGGAGTCGTTGAGGCATTGGGGTAATGTTGTTGTTGTTGTTGATAAAAGGGGACATCTGTTGGGATTCGGTTCCAAAAACGAAAGGAGCAGCGGAAGCAATTTAATAATAAATTCGATCCGAATTCATTAAGAGGATCAATCAAGCAACGTATATATGAATATTAAAATTAAACAAAAGGTATAAGATTCGAAATTATACCCTTGTAGTCCTTTGATTAAATGTTGATATTGATGATGTCCACTGCGAATCTAATTCGCAAAAGCTCTTGGAAAATCCAACGCCAAAAGTACCGCGTCTCTACTTGCCACGCGCCGGAAAAACGACTGAAAAACACCCACCTTATTATCCTCCAAGGGTACGACTAGAATAAAGTGGTTGAAGCTAGTAATTAATTGATATACTCCAAGTATACTAATTAATAGTTTCTCTCTTAATTTTCTCAAGCACTCAAAGTGTTAGAAACTTTTTCTAAGAAATGGGATGAAGAAAACAAAAAGGAAAACTTCACCCTTGTGGCAAACTCACGGCTCAAGCTGCACAAGTGGAGGAGGTTAGTTTCTTTTATTTTGTTTTCATTCCTCTTATTCAAAGTCTCCCCTCACTATTTTAATCATCACATGATTTGGTCTTTGATTACTAAATCAATATTCTTAAACCAATTAAGATGGAAGACAAGATCAAGTTGAAGACAAAAGGGAGGGGAGAGGCCATCTAGAAGATCCAGAGGAGTTCAGTTCGTTTCGGACTCCCATGTGTCAAATCAGATAAACTCCATTCCGTTTCGATGTATTTAAATTAATTAATTAATCCAAGTAATTAATCATATAAAATACAAAATAATATAATTAATTTCTCCAAGAAATAATTATATATTTGAATTAAATTAATTACTCAGTAATTTATTTAACTCAATAGGCCATAAATTAATTTATCCAATAAATTAATTTAGACATCCAATATCCCAAAATAAATTAGACATCTAATGTCTAATCAATTAGATATCCACTATCTAATATCACAAACACATCCCTACTAAATCCTCAAGTCGAAGATTCACGAATACCTATCTCAACCTTTCGATTCCATCATTGACTGTTCCCGAGCGATATCCGCATGATGAATCAAGGGTGAGTCGGTTCGAGTATACTAATCTCATTAGCATACCTATATCGTGTGCTCCCACTAACCATTAGTGACGACAGACACTCTCCATGTCAAAGAACACGTCATACATATAACACCCCCAAGCTATTCAGGGTATATTACAGCGCCGTGAGCCCCGCCGTGGGACCCACAAGGCTTTTCATACGCGGAATCATGAACTTTGACCGATAAGGTCCAAGTATAATCAGATGAAGAACAATAAAGTTAACATCTAAGACAATATCCAATAAAACCAAATACAATTCATCCACAATCAATACCATGGCAACACAGGCCAAAACATCAAGGAAACCAAAAACAATACTCGAGTACTCAAGAACCATTCAAGTATAACATCGCTGAATGGAGGAAAATACAAAACATAACCAGTGACAAGACACAACATCACACTTGCCCACCATCTTCATGCCGACCCGATACGTGCCTATTCGCTCTCCTGGATCCTGAAATACATGAAAGGTATTTCCCCCCATAAAGGGGTTAGGTGTCGAATAGCTAGTATAAGTATATCGAATATGAAACACAATACTTCTCGACAATAAAGTAAACGTAATCATCATATCATCAACTCAAGACTAGTATTCCGGAATAACTAAATCTCATAGCATCACATTCAGTACATATGAACCGCACCAAAGGCAACGGAACCCTCAAAGGACCCGTCTGTCCGTCCCAGAGTGGTTAAACCAAAATATCCGCGGAACCACACTAAAGACTATAGAACCCTCAGAGGACCCATTGTCCTGTCCCAGAGTGGATACATACCATCATACAATTCATATATCTTACTTTCAAAGTCGAGAACGTACAATCATAAATATATACTTGCCTTTGAGACATCGAGAATCGGAAGGAAAAGAGTACAAGTTCGGTAGGTCCAAGAATGCACTTACGGCACCTAAAAGATTCATAAGGAATACGATAATCAATAATCACACTCAAATCACGTGAAGAAACTTCCGAAACCCACCTACGATTTACGTAACTACAAGGATAATCACCTAGAGGTTTGAAAATTACCCAAACTCTCTCAAGTACGAACAAGGTACAAAACCATCCATATAATCGTAGGGGAAATGTGGGTACGGGGTAGATGCATCATAATCTCAAAGATCTCAAGCTCCAAAATGGATAAATCGGACGAATCTAAGAAAATACCCAAAAATTCCCAAAACTAGGGTTCTAAGAAATATATCTTGATTTAGAAGATAGAAACGGATTAGATGTTGTGTAATCTTTGTTATTCAACCAAAGATGATGATAGTTGAAGAAAGATCGCCCCAAATCACCTTCTCCCGTGCTACCGTCGGAAAATGAGTGAAAATGGTGGAAATAACGAAGAGTAGGGATTGACTGTCCCTTATATACTGCGCTAGGTTAGCGCGCGCTAAAATTAGGGGTTAGCGTGCGCTAACAGCACCCGGTAGTCCAGTAGCTCCTGTCCTGAGACGTTAGCACGCGCTACCACACCTTAGCGTACGCTAACTGGTATCCTGCAAAAATTTCAGTTCACTGCCCAACTCCGCTAGCGTGCGCTACGACTGGGCACTAGCGCGCGCTAGGCAACACCTATAGCGTGCGCTGGCTAAGGCCTAGGGTGCGTTAACTGTTAGTCCAGAAAGTAGAAATACCTCACTGCCTCTGCCGACTCAGCTCATTAGCGTGCGCTACGGGCGATATTAGCGCGCACTACGGGCGATATTAGCGCGCGCTACGGGCGATATTAGCGCGCGCTACTGAACACGAATAGCGTGTGCTAGCTACTGCCTAGCGTGCGCTAACTGATAGTCTAGATGGCAGAATTAGCTACTGCCTCTGCCAAGCCCGGACCGTTAGCATGCGCTAATACCCAACGCTAGCATGCGCTACTCAACAGGAATAGCGTGCGTTATCTTAGGTCTAGCGTACTCTATCTGTCTATTTCAAATCACTGCCGTAAGGTCCAAACAATATGAAAATGATCCGAAAGGCGCGAAACTCTAGAATCAACATCGACAACATCTCAATAAGTGTTTACAGAGCGAGAAAAGTGAACGAATGGCAAGGTCAATAATTCAATAAAAAGTACGGGTATTACATTCTCCCCCTCTAAAAAGAAGTTTCATCCCGAAACTTAAGAAATAAAAAGTTTGGGGTATTCCGATCACATCTTCTCTTCCGTCTCCCAAGTCGCCTCCTCGACTCCATGTCTCGACCATTGCACTTTAACCAACGGGATGGTTTTGTGCCGGAGCTGCTTCTCACGACGTTCAAGGATCTTCACCAGTCTCTCCGGAAAGGTAACATCCTCGGCTACGTCAATCTCACTATAGTCGATAACATGACTTGGATCCGACATGTACTTCCTCAACTGAGAAACATGACAAACTCTATGGACATGACTCAAAGCTGGAGGCAACGCCAAGCGATAAGCTAAATCTCCAACCCTGTCCAAAATTTCAAACGGTCTGATATACCGAGGACTAAGTTTCCCCTTTTTCCCGAAGTAGAAAACTCCTCTGGTCGGTGACACCTTGAGTAGAACATGGTCTCCCACTTCGAATTCTAAAGGTCGACGACGAATATCAGCATAAGACTTCTGACGGCTATGGGCGGCCAACAACCGGGCCTTGATAATGGAAATCTTCTCCTTAGTCTCCATCAACATATCCGGTTCCATTCCGACTAGCTCCGAAGCCTCGTCCCAATATAATGGCGATCTACACTGCCTACCATAAAGTGCCTCGAAAGGTGCCATTTTGATCGACGCATGCCAACTATTATTGTAGGGAAACTCGATCAACTGCAAGCCCGCAGCATATCCTCCAACGTCTGAATCGTCCGCTCCATCTAACAGTCTAACTGAGGATGAAAATATGTGCTCAATATCAACTCGGTGCCTAAATCCTGATGAACGACCTGCCAAAAATGCGATACGAAGCGACCATCTCGATTGGAAACAATGGTCTTAGGGGCACCATGCAATCTCACGATCTCAGCTATAAAAGTTTGAGCTAATCTTTCTGGTCCCCAAATATCCTTAATACCCAGGAAGTGTGCAGACTTGGTCAACTGATCGATGATTACCCAAATTATATTCATGCCGGCTCTAGTTTTCGGCATCCCAGTGATAAAATCCATAGAGATATCTTCCCACTTCCACTCGGGGATGGTAAGCGGCTTCAATAACCCCACCGGTCGTTGATGTTCAATATTGAGTTGTTGACACGTCAAGCATCAGAATACAAACTTTGTGACATATTTCTTTATATTATTCCACCAAAAATTCCGCTTCAAGTCCTTGTACATCTTACTCGTTCCGGGGTGGATAGAGTAAGGCATAACATGAGCTTCTCGGAGGATTTTCTACCTCAACTCTAGATCATTCAGAACACAAATCCTACCCTGAAATCTCAGAATACTATCCTCATGGACTATAAAACCAGGGGCTTTTCCTTTAATTACATCTTCCTTCAGTTGGGAGATCATCGGGTCACTCCACTGTTTCCCTTTGATGTCGTCAACCAAGGACGAAGTAATTTCGAGAGTGCACAACTGTCCTTGCACTCTTTGAAGCCAAACTTCTATTCCTTGCTCGATTAAATCCTGATGAATCTTCATCTGAAATGTAAGAACCTCGAGCATCTGAAGCGATGCCGATTTGCAGCTCAAAGCGTCCGCGACGACATTGGCCTTTCCCGGATGGTAAACTTCTAAATCGTAATCATTGATCAATTCCACCCAACGTCTCTGCCTCATATTCAGCTCTTTCTGACTTAAAATATACTTCAAACTCTTGTGGTCGGTATAAATCCGACGCGGAGAGCCATACAAATAATGCCGCCAAATCTTAAGTGCGAAGACAATTGCGGCCAACTCCAAATCGTGAGTAGGATAGTTCATCTCATATGGCTTCAACTGTCGTGACGCAAAATCTATTGTCCTATCATGCTGCATAAGCACACATCCAAGCCCTTGGCCCGAAGCGTCGCTATTAAACTGCAAATCCTTCACTGCCCTGTGGTAAAGCTAAAATCAGCGCTGAGGTCAAACGTCTCTTCAGCTCATCGAAGCTCTGCTGTCTCTCAGCCGTCCAAACAAACTTTTCTATCTTCTGGAGTAATTTCGTAAGCGGCCGAGCGAGTTTCAAAAACCCCTCGACAAATCGACGGTAATACCCAGCAAGACCCAAAAAGTCTTTAAAATTTTTAGGCGGTGCCCAATCTAACACTGCCTCAATCTTCTGCGGGTCTACACGAACCCCTTCGGCCGAAATCACATGGCCTAGAAACATAACTTCTTCCAACCAGAACTCACATTTCGAGAATTTTGCATAGAGGTGCTCGGCTCTCAAAACATCTAGTATCAAATGCAAGTGCCGGGCATGTTCCTCCTAATCTTGAGAATAAATCAAGATGTCGTTAATAAAGACGACCACACATCTGTCCAGGTATTCGATGAATATCTTGTTCATTAGTTGCATGAATACTGCCGGTGCATTAGTCAATCCAAAAGGCATGACCACAAATTCATAATGTCCGTACCTCGTTCAAAATGCAGTCTTCGGAACGTCAGAGTCTTTCACCCGTAGCTGATAGTATCCTGATCTCAAATCAATTTTTGAGAATACTGCGGATCCTTGCAACTGATCAAATAAATCATCTATACGCGGCAAAGGATACTTGTTCTTTATGGTCACTTTGTTTAGTTCACGGTAATCAATGCATAAACATAGTGAACCATCCTTCTTCTTCACAAAAAGAACTGGCGCGCCCCAAGGCGAAGCGCTCGGTTTGATGTACCCTTTCTCCAATAGTTCTCCCAGCTAACTCTTTAATTCTTGCATCTCGGAAGGTGCCATCCGATACGGCGCCTTAGAAATTGGAGCCGCGTCAGGCTCTAATTCCACAGAAAATTCCATCCCTCGATCCGATGGTAATCCCAGGAGGTCGTCCGGAAAAACATCGGGATGCTCATTAACAACTAGAATCGAAGAGAAATCGACTTCATTCCCTTCCGTCTTCAGAGCATAACACCAATAGCCCGTGCAACCTTTATTCAAAAGTTTTACGACCTTCATGACGCTAATAAGCAACTTAGTTTGGCCTGATTTACGTCCCATAAATGAGTACTTGAAACTGTCTTTAGTCATCATAGTGATAACCTTAGTATGATAATTCATAATTGCTTGGTGATTGTCAATCCAATCCTCGCCGAGGATCACATCCCCGCCTTCCACATCAACCACAATCAAGTTCGACAACCAATCCATACCGGCTATATTCACCAGAAAATCTCAAGTCTCCCGATTCCCCACAATTCTATCCCCACTAGGTAGTTTCACAATGAAAGGATCGCAAGCAGTCATACAAGTTATATTCAAACGGCGTACACACTCCAAGGAGATGAAAGATTGTGTAGCACCCGAACAAAAAAGTACACGAACTGGATGAGATAGGATATGAATGTTACCTGGGGCCACTGCCGCATCGGGTTTGTCTGCTCGACGCATCTCATAGACTTGTGGATGTGCCGAACCGATGCAAGAATCTCCCCTTCTAGCATTCTGACTCCGTCCCCGACCTCTACCGTAACTCTACTGTGACTGACTAACTGGTTGCTGCTGATTCATACTCTAATTTAAAGGTGTTGGGGCAGAAGCCCGAATGTCTATAGTTTGATCTTGTTTGGGACAATAAGCTGCCATATGCCCCATCTGTCCACAAGTGTGACACTTCAGAGGTGGTAAGTTGCACTCCATATTGATGTGGCCTGGACGACCATAATTAAAACAGGTTACCGGGCGAGTTGAGGTGCCCAGAGAAGAATGAAAACTCTTCCTCCCGCTAACAGAACGTGACGACTGCCCGGCAGAACGGTCAGTCGCCTGAGGTCTCTGTAAGTTGCCACCTTTAGAGCCAGAAAAGTTACCAGCGATCTTTTGCTTCTTCGATTCTTCCGTGGTATCATTGTGGGGGCTCAACATGTCATAGCCAAAGCCATGTCTTGGTATTCCTTCAAGGTAGTGAAAGAAAACCCGGCCATATAACGCCGTAAATACATATTCATCCGCATATCAAAGTAACGGATCTTGTCACGCTCATCCCGCACTTGATTCTTCACGTGGATCAGCTGTTGGTTGCTTTCCACTATCGCCTGCGAGACTGGAATATTCTGCGGCTTAGCCTCGAAAAAGGCTCGGATTCTGCCTTCTTGCACTGGCCAAGGAGAAAACTCGTCCTCCAGTAGCTCTTTAAACTCTCCCCACATAGCAGCATGATCATGCGGCTTGATAACTTTCCACCAAGTCGCGGCTTCCTTGGTAAGGAAGTACTGAGCAATCGATACCTTCCTCCCTTCCTGACAATCAACCGCTTCAAACACTTTCTCTAACTCCGCTAACCAATTCTCCCAACCCATTGGATCTGTAGCACCGCTGAACTATGGATGGTGCATATGGATCACATTCTGAAGTAAGGCATCCAATGTCGGGTTCGCATTGTTCAGCTGAACGGATTGGGCCAGGATAGTCATCTGGTTAGCCAATTGTTGAAGGACATTTGTAACTCCAATAACTGCGTTATTTCCTTGTCCGGTCGACTGGTCGTGTTGACCCTCGGTATCAGGATGCACTGAGTTAGATAAACTAGGGGTGGTCGACCCTGCAACGGAACTAAGGGAAGCAGCCGCGCCACGTCCTCATCCGCGTCCATGACCACGGCCTCGCCTCTGTCCCCTATCAGCAGACATTCTGAAGGATACACAAAGCACGTAAGTACAATTCAGATCGCACATCACCGATGTGACCGATTCCCAAAAGTACCAAATCAGAAGCAAAGCAATTAAGGAAACACTAGGAGAGTAAGAGGTCTTACAAGTGCCAGTCGCACTGTGATGATGGCAAAGTAGTGATACTGTAGACAAACAATGACCCAATCGACCCAAAAGACCGACAGCCTAGGTATCCATAAACCTAAGCTCTGATACCATATTCTATAACACCCCCAAGTTATTCAGGGTATATTAGAGGGCCGTGAGCCCCACCGTGGGACCCACAAGGCTTTCATATGTGGAACCATGAACTTTGACCGATAAGGTCCAAGTATAATCAGATGAAGAACAATAAAGTTGACATCCAAGAGAATATCCAATAAAACCAAATTTTATAGATCCAGAATCAATACCATGGCAACACAGGCCAAAACATCAAGGAAACCAAAAACAATACTCGAGTACTCAAGAACCATTCACGTACAACATCACTGAATGGAGGAAAATACAAAACATAACCAGTGACAAGACATAGCATCACACTTGCCCATCATCTTCATGCCGACCCGGTACGTGCCTATCCGCTCTCGTGGATCCTGAAATACATGAAAGGTACTTCCCCCATTAAGGGGTTAGCCGTCGAATAGTTAGTACAAGTATATCGATTATGAAACACAATACTTCTCGATAATAAAGTAAATGTAATCATCATCTCATCAACTCAAGACTAGTATTCCGGAATAACTAAATCTCATAATATCACATTCAATACATACATGATTACCCGTGGAACCTCACCAAAGGCAACGGAACCCTCAGAGGACCCGTAGGTCCATCCCATAGTGGTTAACCCAAAATATCCGCGGAACCGCACCAAAGGCAACGGAACCCTCAGAGGACCCGTCGGTCCGTCCTAGAGTGGTTAACCCAAAATATCCGCGGAACCGCACCAAAGGCTACGAAACCCTCAAAAGACCCGTCGGCCCGTCCTAGAGTGGATACATATCATCATACAATTCATATATCTTACTTTCAAAGTCGAGAACGTACAATCATAAACATATACTTGCCTTTGAGACATCGAGAATCAGAAGGAAAAGAGTATAAGTTCGGTAGGTCCAAGAACGCACTTTCGGCACCTAAACGATTCGTAAGGAATACGATAATCAATAATCCATACTCAAATCACATGAAGAAACTCCCGAAACCCGCCTACGATTTACGAAACTACAAGGATAATCACCTAGAGGTTTGAAAATCACCCAAACCCTCTCAAGTCCGAACAAGGTACAAAACCATCCATATAATCATAGGGGAAACGTGGGTACGGGGTAGATGCATCATAATCTCAAAGATCTCAAGCTCCAAAATGGATAAATCGGATGAATCTAAGAAAATCCCCAAAAATTCCCAAAACTAGGGTTCTAAGGAATTTACCTTGATTTAGAAGATAGAAACGGATTAGATGTTGTGTAATTTTTGTTATTCAACCAAAGATGATGATAGTTGAAGAAGAATCGCCCCAAATCGCCTTTTCCCATGCTCCCATCAGAAAATGAGTGAAAATGGCGGAAATGACGAAGAGCAGGGGTTGACTGTCCCTTATATACTGCGCCAGTTTAGCGCGCGCTAAAATTAAGGGTTATCGTGCGCTAACGGGGTCACCCGGTAGTCCAGTAGCTCCTATCCTGAGATGTCAACACACGCTACCACACCTTAGCGTGCGCTAACTAGTATCCTGCAAAAATTATAGTTCACTGCCTAACTCTGCTAGCGTGCGCTACGACTGGGCACTAGCACGCGCTACGCAAAACCTATAGCGTGCGCTGGCTAAGGCATAGTGTTCGTTACCTGTTAGTCCAGAAAGTAGAAATACCTCACTGCCTCTGCCGACTCAGCTCATTAGCGTGCGCTATGGGCGATGTTAGCGCACGCTACTGAACACGAATAGCGTGTGCTAGCTACTGTCTAGCATGCGACTGGTAGTCCAGAGGGCAGAATTAGCTACTGCCTTTACCAAGCCCGGACGGTTAGCGTGCGCTAATACCCAACGCTAGCGTGCGCTACTCAACATGAATAATGTGCGTTAGCTTAGGTCTAGCATACGCTATCTGCCTGTCTCAAAACACTGCCATAAGGTCCAAACAATATGAACATGATCCGAAAAGCACGAAACTCTAGAATCAACATCGACAACATCTCTATAAGTGTTTACAGAGCGACAAAAGTGAAAGAACGGCAAGGCCAATCTACAAGTCTTCCATAAACTTAACGCCCAATCAAGTTTCATCGACTTGCGAACGATTAAGTATTTGAGCCATAAACCTTTCCAGTGCCGATCCCCTTATCTAATAAGGAGTGGAATGTTTGCTCTCAAATACATTGACTAGTTTCCGTGTATATATTTATGAGTCAGGAATGCCAGTGACTACGAGTAAATAAAGAAACCTGCAATTTCCTTTTCATAATAATTTACATAATAACAAGTATAATGTCCTCACTCTAACATCCTCTGAGTGTCATTTGAGGGCATACTCCTAACAATCTCCCACTTGCACTCAACACCATATACTATGGTATCTAGTACCCGTGTTCTCTAGATGACTTTCCAAGTTTATCTGAGAAAGTGGCTTTGTCAGTGGATCAGCGATATTGTCTACTGAGTCTAGTCTATGCAACACAATGTATCCTTTACAAACAAATTCTCTCATGGGATGATACTTTCTCTCAGTGTGTTGTATACTGTTGTGAAACCTTGACTCCTTAGCCCGCGCTACAGCTCCATCGTTGTCGCACAAATGTGGAACAGGTAGCTCCGCACATGGTATCACTTGAAATTCACCTAGAAACTTCTTAATCCAAAACCCTTCCTTAGAAGCCTCCGAGGCCGTTTGAAACTCAGCCTGACCAGTCTAATCAGCAGTCACGCTTTGCTTGGTGCTTCACCAAGATACTGCTCCTCCATTAAGAGTAAAAATATAGCCACAAGTGGACATCGAGTTGTCTTTCTGTACTTGGCAGTCTGAATCAATGAAGCCCATCACATTCAGTTCTCCACCACCATACATAAGAACCAGATCTCTAGTCCTTCTTAAGTACTTGAGAACGTTCTTTATGGCAGTTCAATGTTCCCTACCTGGGTTTTTCTGAAACCTACTTACCACGCTCACAGCATGCGCAATGTCAGGTCTCGTACACAATGTAACACCCCAAATTAGGCAGATATTACAGTGTCGTGGATCCCCGACTGGGACCCACCAGGCGAATGAAAACTGATGAATTAAATAATATAATTGTAGTACCGAACCACATTATATTATCAAATACTCCGATGAGGAGTTTAATTATAAACACTAGGACAATACCGAATACTAGTATATTTTATATGAAGATAAAATACACAATACTGAATGAAACGGAGTATCCAAATGAAAATCTGCAGTGGAAAATAAATGACAACAACATGAATTACTGAAAAGATCGGGCCCCCCTACTAGTATCACTGGGACTCCTCGTCGTGAACATGCTCTTCCCGTGTCTTTGCCTTGCCGTGACCTGAAAACAAAATCCCCCAACAGGGTCAGTTACACAGAACAACAATCCTTAAGGGTTGAAAATACACAATCATGAGTTATCTTTAGTTCTGAAATATCCTTAGTTATGAATTGTGCTGAAGAGGAGTATCATAGTACGCCCGTAATGTTCTGTGCAAGTGTACAAGATGAATGACTGTACACACCCGTCCTTGTACCTAATTAGTCTCACGGAGGTAATTGTTACCATGTGCACAGTCCAATGTATCGATCCCAATACATGACCATCGCATGCTCGACTAAAAATTCCACACATCCGCACCCGACCACGCAATATGAACCCAGAAGGTCATATGAACGAGAATGACCATAATGAATACCAATGAATAATAATCCGACAAGGTCAAGAATGACTCACCGAGGTGAAAATAATGGTGAAGACAGGGCTTGGGGAAGACCTATCATTCTCTTCGCTCTATCCCGGTAGAGCCAAATTCCAAGAATATAGGTGGCTTCTCCCAAGTCTTTCATGGAGGGCCTACACGAAAGCCAAGCGTTCATAGAACTGAGCATTCCCACATCATTTCCTATTAGTAGAATGTCATCTACATATGGTGCTAAGATTGCGATTTTGCTCCCAGTAACCCTCTTGTATACAAAAGGTTCCTCTTCATTCTGCACAAAATCAAACTCTTTGACTGCCTCATCAAAGTGAAGGTTCCAACTACGTGAAGCCTGCTTCAGTCTATAAATAGAACGCTGAAACTTGCGCATTTTATGAATATCGACCTCGGACACAAAGCCTTTAGGCTTCTCCATATATATTTCCTCGTAGAGGAATCCATTATGGAAAGCTGTCTTTACGTCCATCTGCCATATCTCATAATCGTGGTAGGCAGCTATAACAAGCATCATTCAAATAGACTTGATCATAGCTACGGGCGAGAAGGTATCGTGGTAATCGATCCTTTCCTTTTGGGTATAACCCTTTGCCACAAGCCTGGCCTTATAGGTATCAACCTTCCCATCTCCACTAGTCTTCCTCTTGTAGATTCACTTGCTCCCAATAGGCATATGCCCTTGGGGTGGTCTACTAGAGTCCACACCTGATTTTCTTGTATTAAGTCTACCTCAGCTTCCATAGCTTCCCGCCATTTCACAGAGTCTACATCCACCGCTTGGTCGTAGGTCGTGGGGTCGGTCTCTTGGCTATCACCTGGAACCTCATGGAGACCCAGTTCCTCCAAGTGCATAAATCCATACCTCTCCAGTAACTGAGATACCCTACCAGACCTGCAAGGTGGTTGTACTTATGTTTCAGAAGATTCAGTTCCAACTTCTTGCACAGGTGTCTCCTGAGGAGTTCTATTGTATTCTTCTAAATAAATACTTCTACCTGCTCCACCTTCCTGAATGAACTCATCTTCCAGGAAGTGTGCTTGCAAAGCAACGGTGATCTTTTGATCTTCAAGCATGTAGTATAGATAACCCATCGTCCCAACTGGAAATCCAAGGAAATGTCCCTTCACAGACCTTTCTTCCAACTTCTCCACCTTAGTCCTCTTGACATAGGTGGGACATCCCCACGTCCTAATATGATTAAGAATTGGTTTCCTACCCTCCCACATCTCATATGGAGTCTTAGGAACAGATTTAGAAGGACATCTGTTCAAGATATAAGTAGCAGTAAAGAGCGGATAACCACACAGGTAAATTGGTAAGTCGGTGTAGTTAAGCATGGAATGAACCATGTCCAACAAGGTTCGATTCCTTCTTTCCGATACACCATTTAACTAAGGAGTTCCTAGAGGTGTAAGTTGTGACACTATTCCGTGCTCCTTTAGGAAATAGTAAAACTATATACTCATATACTCGCCACCTCGGTCCGACCAAAGTGCTTTGATATGATTACCAATATGATTTTCGACTAGGGCCTTAAATTCCTGGAATGTCTCAAAGTCCTCGGATTTATGTTTCATTAAGTACACATAACCATACCTAGTATGATCATCTGCGAAGAAATACCGATATCCGTCACGTGTTGCTTCCAAAGCACCACACATGTCGGCATGGACTAATCCAAGTTTATCAGCGGCTCTTTCAAAATTCCATGTGAAGGGGGACTTAGTCATTTTTTTTAAGGCAAGATTCACAAGTTGGAAAAAAATCTGATCCCGATGGACCCATAAGTCCATCCTTTTCTATTTTGTAAACCTTGGTCTAACCAACATGACCAAGTCTAAGATGCCATTTCAAAGCTTGATTAGTTTCATCCCTACCATGCTTCCAAGTCATAGTATTCACAATGATTTAATTACTTATGTTTAGATGATACAGTCCATTTAATAATGTAGCAGCGCCTACTAATTTATTTCCAAAATTTTTTTGCAAGAACCATTACCAATGAAAAATGAAAAGCCTTTATGATCCATGATCGAAGTGGATACGATGTTCTTATGCCCCTTGGGCAATACTAGTACATTATCTAATGTTAAAACAAAGCCGAATTCCAAATCCAAAAGAAGTGATCCTATATCAGTTGCTGTGACACTATTCCCGCTTCCGACAGTAATCATCACTTCCCATCTCCAAGCTTCCTACTCTATTCCAGATCCTGATTCAGGGTACAGATGTGAGAACTAGCACCCGAATCCAGTATCCAAGAAGTAGAATATACGGTAGCATAACAATTCATTTCCAAAACTAAAAGTTCCATACCTAAAGCGCCATGAAGCTTCGGACAGTCTCTTGCCCAGTGGCCCAGCTCACCACATCTGAGACATGCGTCCGTCTTCAACTTCTTACTTTTGGGAACCATCGGGGCCTTGTCCTTACCCTAAAAGCCCTTGCTTTGTGTGCCCATCTACTTCTTGGTCTTTTTTTTTTTATTCTTGGACCTCTGAGATCCAAAAGAAAGCACAAAGGTAGACTCCGTCACCCGCGTATTTTTCATCTGATACTGAGCGGTTACAAGATTGTTCATAAACCCCGCTAAGTTGCAAGCAATCTCATTGCAATTGAAGTTCATAACAAATTGTGAGAAGGAATCAGGAAGAGATTGTAGGATAAGGTCGGTCTGGAGAGAAGCATGCATCCTAAAATCAAGAGCCTCCAATCTCTCGATCATAGAGATCATTTTGAGGAGGTGGTCCCTGTTGGGATTCGGTGCCTAAATCGAAGGCCCAGTGGAAGCAGTTAAACAAAAATTAATTCGATCCGAATCTCTACGAGGATGATCGAGCTACGTATATACGAATATATAAAACGAAACACAAGAGATATGAGAAACATACCCTCGTAGCCCATTGATTAAATGGTATCCTTATCTTGAGCTATTCCCAAGCTTTGCTTGATCTCTACGAACCAATGCGCTCCAAGCACTTGAATGATCCAGCGCCGAAAAGACAACGTCTCTACTTGTCACGCGCCGGAGAAACGACCGGAATGACTAAACCTTGTTATCCTCCAAGGATACGGCTAGAACAAGGTTATAAGAGCTTTTGATATGATGAATATACTCCAAGTATGTTTATAAAAAATTCTCTCTTATTAATCTCTCGATTTTTTTTTTCCAAGAAAAAAACCTCAAGATGAATTTATAAGATGAAGAAGACATGAAAAACTTATTTTTCCTCTCTCTCCTTTCCTCAACCGTGAATTTCTCAAATATGTGAGGTAGAGTGAGATTTCTTCTCTTTTATTATTCTTCCACAAGACCAAATCATCACCTTTTAATCACAAGAGATTTGTGTCCCCTCCATATGTCTTTGGTCTTCCAATTATAAAATTGGAGACAAGACTAAGAATAAGGTTGGTGAAATGGGGCGGCCATCTAGAAGAACTGGGACGAGTTTGGTTCGTTTCGAACTCCCGAGAGTCCAATCAGATAAACTCTAATTCCGTTCCGATGTATTTATATCAATTAATTAATCCAATTAATTAATCATATCAAATACCAAATTAACATAATTAATTTCTCCAAGAAATAATTATATTCATGAATTAAATTAATCACCAAATAATTTATTTAATTCATTAGTCCGTAAATTAATTTATCCAATAAATCAATTTAGACATCCAATGTCCCACTAAATTAGATATCCAATATCTAATATTCATAATGAGAGAATAAGCTCAATTCATTCCGTCGTCAATTTTATTGCGCGACTCCGTAGGTCCGTCTCAGTCAGTAATGGGAGGAACCAAAGAGTAGTAGCACCACCTTGCCAGCCTAGCGGCCTACACTGTACCCCAACTGAGAACGAATGAATGGGATCATTCAAGAACCATTCTGTCGTGAATACCAGTATACGTATACACCCTTCTTTCAAATGTCCCGATCAAGTTATAGGGTCACGGTCAGTCAAACCCTATCTATACTTGATGCTATGCATGCGTTAATGCAAATCGAGATCATCGAGCTCTCGTGTATCCATTACAACTAGCTCTAATGCTTTGGCCAAAGACTTATGATCTTATGTGCCAATAACCGCATAGGACATATAACCCGCTCACTAACGGGAGAAAGAATTCTATCTTGGTATTCAGTAGGACCTGCTACTTGCCCGTCAAGACGCACGTCGAGGTTGACCCCCACTTCCTGGTTTACAGGGTCGAACTATTCTAATGAAAATCTTGACGTCACAAGTACATCCCTACTAAATCCTCAAGTTGAAGGGTCACGAATACCTATCACAACCTTTTGATTCTGTCATTGACTGTCCCGGAGTGAAATCTGTGTGACGAATCGAGGGTGAGTCGGTTCGAGTATACTAATCCAATTAGCATACCTATAACGTATGATCCCACTAACCACTAGTGTTCGACAGGCACTCTACTTGTCAAAGAACACGTCATACAAGTCTTTGCATAAACTTAACGCCCAGTCAAGTTTCATCGACTTGCGAATGATTAAGTATTTGAGTTATAAACCTTTCTAGTGCCGACCTCCTTATCCAATCAGGAGTGGAATATTTTGCTCTCAAATACACGGACTAGTTTTTATATGTATATTTACGAGTTAGGAATGCCAGTAACTACCAGTAAATAAAGAAACATCCATTGCCTTATATTAATGATATACATAATAACAAGTACAATGCCCTCACTCAACATCCTCTGAGTGGCATTCGAGTGCATACTCCAAACAATCTCCCACTTGCACTCAATGCCACACACTATGGTATCTAATACCCATGTTCTCCAGATGATGCTCTAAGCTAATCTGAGAAAGTGGCTTGGTCAGTGGATCAGCGACGTAGTCGGCTGACTCTACTTTATGCAGCACAATGTATCTCTTTGCGAACAAATTCTCTTACAAGATGATACTCTCTCTCAATATGTTTTGTACCATTATGAAACCTCGGCTCCTAGGCCTGTGCTACCGCTCTGGCAGTGCAGCACAAGGTGTCACGTGAAGTTTACCCAGTAACTTCTTAATCCTTCCTTTGGAGGCCTCCGAGGCCGCTTTATACTCAGCCTAACTGGTGGAACCAGCGGTCGCACTATACTTGGCATCATGCCAAGATACTGCTCCTCCATTAAGAGTAAATGTAGCCAGAAGTAGACATAGAATCGTCTTTCTGTCCTTGGAAGTCCAATACAGTGAATCCCATCACATTCAGTTCTCCATCGCCATACATAAGAACCATATCTCTAGTCCTTCTAAAGTACTTGAGAATGTTCTTTTACGGCAGTCTAATGTTCCCTAACTGGGTTAGCCCGAAACCTACTTATCACCCTCCCAGCATGCGCAATGTCAGGTCTCGTACACAATAAAGTATATATAAGGCTACCCAAATTCCGAAGCATATGGTATATTACTCATTTCCTTTCATTGTTCCTCACTATGAGGACACATCTTCAAGGTGAGTTTTATTCCATGTCACATCGATAGGAACCCTCTTTTAGAATAATCCATCTTAAATCGCTTTAAGGTTTTATCTATATAGAGTGCTTGGGAAAAAACTTATCATTCTCTTCGATCTATCTCAGTAGAGTCGAATACCAAGAATATAGATTTCTTCTCCCAAGTCTTTCATGGAGAAATTACTCGAAGCCAAGCTTTCACAAAACTGAGCATTCCCACATCATTTCCTATTAGTAGAATGCCATCTACATATAGTACTAAGAATGCGATCTTGCTCCCACTAACCCTATTGTATACAAAAGGTTCCTCTTCATTTTGCATGAAGTCAAACTCTTTGACTGCCTCGTCAAAACGAAGGTCCCGACTACATGAAGACTGCTACAGTCTATTTCATGGAGTCTACATACATCATTGCTAGGTCATTGATCGCGGATCGGTCTCTTGTTTATCACCTGGAACCTCGTGGAAACCCAGTTCCTCCAAGTGCATAAAACTATACCTCTTAGGTAATTGAGACACCCTACTAGACCTACGAGGTGGTTGTACTTGTGTTACAGAAGGTTCGGTTCCAATTTCTTGCACAGGTGTCTCCTGAGGGGTTTCATTGTATTCTTCCAAAGAAATATTTCTACTTGCTCCTCCTTCCTGAATGAACTCATTTTCCAAGAAGTGTGCATGTAAAGCAACAACGATCTTTCGATCTTTGGGCATGTAGAATAGATAACCCATCGCCTCATATGGGAATCTAATGAAATGTCTCTTCACGGACCTCACTTCCATTTTGTCCACCTTAGTCTTCTTGACATAGGCGGGACATCCCCAAATCGTAATGTGATTAAGACTTGGTTTCCTGCCCTCCCACATCTCATGTGGAGTTTTAGGAACGGATTTGGAAGGACATATGTTCAAGATATATGCAGCAGTGAGAAGTGTATACCCCCACAGGTAAATTGGTAAGTCAGTATAGCCCAGCATGGAATGGACCATGTCCAACAAAGTCTGGTTCCTTCTTTCTGACACACCATTTAACTGAGGAGTGCCTGGAGGTGTAAGTTGTGATATTATTCCATGTTCCTTAAGGAACTCATCAAACTCCATACTCATATACTCGCCACTTCGGTCCGACCAAAGTGCTTTGATATGATTTCCAGTTTGTTTCTCGACTAGGGCCTTAAATTCCTGGAATTTCTCAAAGGCCTCAGATTTATGTTTCATTAAGTATAACCATACCCAATATGATCATCTGTAAACATAATGAAGTACTGATATCCATGACGTGCTACTTCCAAAGCACCACATATGTTGGTATGGATTAATCCCAGTTTATCAGCGGCTCTTTCAAAAGTCCTTGTGAAGGGGGACTTAGTCATTTTGCCTTTAAGGAAAGATTCACAAGTAGAAAAGGGATCCGATCCCTATGGACACATAAGTCCATCGTTTTCCATTTTGTAAACCTTGGTCTGACCAACATGACCAATTCTAAGATGCCATTTCAAAACTTGATTGGTTTCATCCCTACCACGTTTTCTAGTCATAGTATTCACAACTACTTTGTTGCTAGATTTAGATGATACAATCCATTTAACAATGTAGCAGTGCCCACTAGTTTATTTCTGAAATAAATTTTGCAGGAACCATCACCAATGAAAAATGAAAAGCCTTTTTGGTCCATGACCGGAATGTATACAATGTTTTTGTGCCCCTTGGGCAAAACAAGT
The DNA here is from genome assembly GCA_033398695.1 of Orobanche coerulescens. NCBI lineage: Eukaryota > Viridiplantae > Streptophyta > Magnoliopsida > Lamiales > Orobanchaceae > Orobanche > Orobanche coerulescens. The sequence goes on along the minus strand of CM065801.1, from coordinate 111,566,612 downwards.
ACATATTCTAAAGTCAAAACAAAGCCGGATTCTAAACCCAAAAGAAGTGATCCTATGTCGGTCGCCTCGACACTATGATCGCTTCCGACTGTGATCATAACTTCTCCAGCTCCAAGCTTGCTACTTTGTTCCAGATACTGATTCACGGTACAAATATGAGAACTAGCACCGGAATCCAGTATCCAGGAAGTATAAAATATAGTAGCAGAACAATTTATTCCCAAAACTAAAAGTTCTGTACCTGAAGCGCCATGAAGAATCGGACAGTGTCTTGCCCAGTGGCCCAGCTCACCGCACTTGAGACAAGCATTCTTCTTCTTGTTCTTCAGAACTATCGGGGCCTTGCCCTTACCCTTAAGGTCCTCGACTTGTGGTCCCGTCCGCTTCTTGGTCATTTTCTTCTTGTTCTTGGACCTCCGAGATCCAGAAGAAATCACAAGGGCAGACTCCTTCATCCGCGGAGTCTTCATCTGAGACTGAGCGGTCACTAGTCTGTTCATTAGCCCAGCTAAGTTACACGCAATCTCATTGCAGTTGAAATTCATAACAATCTGTGTGAAGGAATCAGGGAGAGATTGTTGGATAAGGTCGGTCTGAAGAGAAGTATCCATCTTAAAATCAAGAGCCTCTAATCTCTTGATCATAGATATCATTTTGAGGATGTGGTCCCCAACCTTCTCATCTTCCTTCATCCTTGCACTGAACAATTGCTTGGATATCTCATATCTAGCAGTTCTGCTGTGCTCACCATAAAGTTCGGTTAAGTGAGATAGAATTTGCCTAGAAGAATTCATTTTCTCATGAGCTCTTTGAAGCTCATTTGACATAGAAGCCATCATGTAAGCACGGACTTTTATGTCATCCTTAACCCACTTTTCGTGGTTTTCGATCTCTTTCTAATTGGCTCTGGTCCGCACAAGAGGCGCCAGAATGTCCGTCTCTAAGACATATCCCAGTGCGTCTATACTGAGGACAATCATCAGATTGCAGAGCCAGTCCACGAAGTTAGGTCCGATCAAGGTGTTATTTTCGAGTAGAATTGCGAGTGGATTCATTGTCATATTGAGAGTTATGTCTGCATTAAGTATGATGGATCAATTAGTGACGCGTTCAATTATGATCTGAGTATAGAATTAAGGTCTTTTCTATTCTTGTTACCCAACTCCCACTATTTTTATCGGAACAACACACTCCCATGTGAAATCCGGAAGTATCGTTCGCTCTACTTCATAGTGGCGATCAAGTTCTTTATAAATCTTAATAGAGGGCAACCGAACAAGTTTCTAGTCTATTAATTTTCATAAAGTGGTGTCCAACACCAACCCATCTAATGGATGATTCGATCTTCTTTTTCCCCTTGTTCACTCCCCTCAACCTATATGATTTCTATGGTTCGTGAACAAGTTAAGTTTACACCATCGACGCAAATCAGTTTCACAATTGAATCTTATCCGGCAACCTATCAAGTTTCTAGGGATAAAATTTGCTCCAACCGAAGGCATCCAATGCGCTCCCGGTAATTTATATATCCTCCCCGAACGACTACCCCGATAACTCGGAAGCATAGCACATCCAGTTTGGATTTCAATTTCCCAAAAGCTCGATGGAGGGAAGGAAAACCTTGAAACCTTATAAACTTAATAATTTGTCGTGGGAGAATTTTCGCGATTAATGTTACACTTTGCACATTAATTTATTTAAGCGCGTTTGTGGCATTCATACAATGTGAAACAACCATTCACAACCTAGTTGCTACCAACATGTGGTTCATGGACCGTTCCTAGAAAATAAAAACTCCGTAAACCAATTACAAGTCTTCGTCTTCTCGAAACGGATCTTCCTCCGGTCTTCGTCATTACATATAAATTTTACATTGAAAATTGCATCCTAGATACAAATATTTCTAGTAAAATAAATATGCTAAAAAACGGCCTTTACAACCCAATCGAATAAAACGAACGATTCAAAAAACTAAATCCACGAACCACATCCCCATTCAAAAGCATTCATCCAATAAATACTATATAAATGGAAAGCGTAGAGATACATTGATTTAATCAACAATACGAACCGATCCAATCGATTCACACAATCTGTAATATGAAAACGTTCAAAATAATTCGCTCAATCACAAGTATTCCAATAAATCAATTTTCCCTTATAAAATGAAATACCATAAATCATTTTAATCATATTAAATCCAATTTAAAATGTGGGAAATTATTTTTAGGAATACACGAAGAAAACAAGCCCGAAACGGGTCCGAAAAGGGGCTAGACCGCGCCCGAAACGAACCAGGCAGCAAGCAGGGCTGGCCAGCAGCCCTGAGCTGCGGCCCCCTGATCCTAGGCCTCGGCCCCCACTCCAGAAAGTTGAAGTGGGCTGTGGCAGCCCTGGGCCGCGGCCCCTGAGCCCTAGGCCGTGGCCCTTTCCTCCCGGACCCCTCCCGGACCGTCCAACGGCATTTCGGGGCTAGTTTTTCGACCGGATATCCAATATCTATATTTTCCAACATTCATATCTTCAATATAAATCACATTTTCTAGAAAATGAAGATTTATATTTAGACATAAACTTACGAAAAATACAACTATAACAAACGAAAAACATATACCACGATTATGACTAAAATGATTCCAAATCATTCACCATCTAATCGAGCATCCCAAATGCTAATATCGTATATACGATCGCAATACCTATGCTCCGATACCACTATTGGGATTCGGTGCCTAAATCGAAGGCCCAGCGGAAACGGTTAAACGAAAATTAATTCGATCTGAATCCCTACGAGGATCGATCAAGCTACGTATATACGAATATATAAAACGAAACACAAGAGATACGAGAAACATACCCTCATAGCCCGTTGATTAAATGGTATCCTTCTCTTGAGCTATTCCCAAGCTTTGCTTGATCTCTACAAACTAATGCGCTCCAAGCACTTGAATGATCCAACGCCGAAAAGACAACGTCTCTACTTGTCACGTGCCGGAGAAATGACCGGAATGACTAAACCTCATTATCCTCCAAGGATACGGCTAGAACAAGGTTATAGGATATTTTGATATGATGAATATACTCCAAGTATGTTTATCAAAAATTCTCTCTTATTAATCTCTCGATTTTTTTTTCCAAGAAAAAAAAAACTCAAGATGAATGTAGAAGATGAAGAAGACATGAAAAACTTATTTTTCCTCTCTCTCTTTTCCTCAACCGTGAATTGCTCAAAAGTGTGAGGTAGAGTGAGATTTCTTCTCTTTTATTATTCTTCCACAAGACCAAATCATCACCTTTTAATCACAAGAGATTTGTGTCCCCTCCATAAGTCGTTGGTCTTCCAATTATAAAATTGGAGATAAAGACCAAGAATAAGGTTGGTGAAATGGGGCGGCCATCTAGAAGAACCGGGACGAGTTTGATTCGTTTCGAACTCCCGAGAGTCCAATCAGATAAACTCTAATTCCGTTTCGATGTATTTATATCAATTAATTAATCCAATTAATTAATCATATCAAATACAAAATTAACATAATTAATTTCTCCAAGAAATAATTATATTAATGAATTAAATTAATCACCCAATAATTTATTTAATTCATTAGGCCGTAAATTAATTTATTCAATAAATCAATTTAGACATCCAATGTCCCACTAAATTAGATATCCAATATCTAATATTCATAATGAGAGAATAAGCTCGATTTATTCTGTCGTCAACCCTATTGCGCGACTCGGTAGGTCCATCTCAGTCAGCAATGGGAGGAACCAAAGAGTAGTAGCACCACCTAGCCAGCCTGGCGGCCTACACTGTACCCCAACTGAGAACGAATGATTGAGATCATTCAAGAACCATTCTGTCATGAATACAAGTATACGTATAAACCCTTCTTTCAAATGTACCGATCAAGTTATAGGGTCACGGTCAGTCAAACCCTATCTATACTTGATGCTATGCATGCGTTAATGCAAATCGAGATCATCGAGCTCTCGTGTATCCAATACAACTAGCTCCAATACTTTGGCCAAAGACTTATGATCTCATCTGCCAATAACCGCATAGGACATATAACCCACTCACTAACGGGAGAAAGAATGCTATCTTGGTATTCAGTAAGACCTGCTACTTGCCCGTCAAGACACACGTCGAGGTTGACCCCCATCTCCTGGTTTACAGGGTCGAACTACTCTAATGAAAATCTTGACGTCATAAGTACATCCCTATTCTACACATCCATATTAAAGGTTTTGATTGTAAGTTGATAGATAATGAAAAAAAACAATTAATCAACAACAGTTGAAGCACGAGCTGGACAGAAAAGCAAAGAACTGAATCATAAACAACAGCTAATGTACGTAATGATGTCCCAGCTAACGACAGTCGAGTATGTAGGTCACAAGTCGTCCAGGAATAAGTCTAGGGGGGGGGGGGTGAATAGACTTATTGAAACTCTTAAACCTTTTTTCTCAAAGAGTAGGTTTCTTCAGCTGATAGATATACAAATGACTTAAAGTCGTTTGTTCTCAATACGTGCAGAATTCAGCTGATGACGAATACAAAACAACTAATGAAACACTTAACAATGAATGTAGCAGTTAAAGTATGATGCTATAAAACAGTAAAATACGCAGGCAATTATAGTGGTCTCAGAGGTGGGGTAATCCTCTACTAATCCACTTTTATCCAAACCAGTTGGAGATGAATTGACTATAATTTTTAACCAGTGATAAATATTACAGTGATTCAACCAAATTGCAACAGCTTCCAACCAGTGGAAATCCTTGCCGTTGTAACACACTTGACTGCCTTGCACCTCTTGATCCACGATCCTTCGATGCTTTTACAGTCTCGAACTTCAACCAGTGAAGTACCCCGAACTCAGGATTAAAGACACGAGTTTTTGTCTTCTCCAACTAAGAGCTTCTTCTAGTGTGAATTTTTGAGAACCGCTCTTTTCACGATGCTATGGTTTGCTTTTAGATTGCTTCGAATGCTTTGATCGCTTGAAAGTATGTTCGCACCGGTAGTTGTTCAACTTCAAATCTTCAGATATATATAGGTGTTGATCCTTGAGCATTTCTTCATAGCCGTTGCAAATCTGTAACAAATCAGTCCGTTGGAGAGAGACGTCTTTGTTTATTCCTTTCTGAACGTTGCAAGGCTGGATTCCCATATTTTAATCCATCGATCGACCGTTGTGAAGACTTTGCATGTGAGGCGCCGAATCTTTTGAATATAGTAAGATTAAAGTCTTCAAGGTGGGTCTGGATGAATTATTTAATTCATATTCTTTGCGGGAATCTCTCCAATTTGTCTCTTCACGTTGCATGTGACTTTCCGTAATATTTGACTTTTCAACGCATGCTGACGTGGACTTGGAGTACTTGTCTGATCTCAGGTAGGCTGATGTAAGTTAACTTCTCTGCAGTCTGGACTTCTCTGATGGTGACTGTTCGGATCTCGCCTGATCAGGTGACTTGTCTGAGGTCACTTGACTGCAGTCTGGTCAAACATCTCTAATGATACTTGTTGACCAGAACTTCTCTGACTTAACTCGGCTGTACCTCTCTGATGAACTCAGCTGTACATCTGTACTTAGCCGATTTTTAGCCTAACTTATTTTGGCCTACAGAAGATACTAAGTTGGCTCTTCTTTACTTTTTGCCAAGTTTTTACACTTAACATAATTTGGCCTATGGAAGATACTCATTTGGTTCTTCCTTACATTTTTGCCAAGTAATAAACATTTGAATTATATTAATGACATCATCAAAATCTAACAAGTATTCCTAACAAATTCCCCCGATTTTGATGATGGCAAAACTTAAGCAAATATTCAAATGAGCAAGTCTGCACTTGAGTGCAAGACACAAACTAAAATCAGTCTAGTTTTTGAGACAACTGGAAATTATCATTCAAAAGACTGTTATAAAATTTTCTGAATTGATTACAAATACATAGAGATGTTAAACGGGCTAGCCCTAGTGGTTCCGGGCTAGCCCTAGCGGGCTTCGGGCTAAACGGTCCGGGCTAAAAAAGCCCGGATTTAAACGGGCTAGGAAATATCGGCCCTAACCCTAACCCTAACGGGTTTCGGGCTAAACGGGTTAAATATTTAAAAAATCTATTTTTTATTTTTTTATAAGTCATAAACAAAAAAAAAACAGTAACAATATAGTTTATATATATAGTAACAAATATACTATAATAAATATAACAAAAAATACACTTATATATATATATATATAAACACACACTATATTAATAAATACAGTAATAATATACATTATATATAATATTAATATATATTACATATATAATATTAATATATATTATATATAATATTAATATATGTTATATAAATATAGTATTACTGTAAGTTGAAATTAACAATATATATATATATATATATATATATATATATATATATATATATATATATATATATATCGGGCTTGAGCTAGCCACTGGCGGAGTTTCGGCTAGCCCTAACGGGCTTCGGGCTAAACGGTCCGGGCCAAAAAAGCCCGGATTTAAACGGGCTAGAAAATATCGGTCCTAACCCAGTTTTTTAGCGGGTTAAACGGGCCAGCCCGGCGGGCCCGAGCCCGTTTAACATCTCTACAAATACATGTCTGAAATTTACAAGAAAATTTTACAAGTAAAATCATCTGCCTCTGCCTCTGCCTCTTCGAATAGGCTGCTTGGCAGGCCTGAATGGTTTAGCTCCGATTGGTCTTGTCTTGACAGGGGCAAGACCATACTTTCTCCTTACAACAAGAGCTGCAAAATCTTGCTCTTCTTGAGATGAGAACTTATTCTCAACACACACTTTCTTAATCTTTCTTTGGAGTGCAAGTTCATCCAAAGCATTACTTTTCTCCAAAGTGGGAGGTTCTTTGGGCCTGAAAAGAGGGATCATGGGATATGCATTGCGTGCCTCAACATGTTTTAGAAGAATAGTCCAGAGTTGTGGATGAGCTTCTTCCATGAAATTGATGAAGATCTGCTGTGGGGAGCAATTATTATCCTGGAGTATTTCCTAGATATAATAGTCTCTGATGAATTTTTTCTTTGCAGATCCCCACATGGGTAGAGCTTCGTATGGTACAAATTCTTCAACGTACCACAACTCCTTGCCTTCCCACTCTAGAGTAGGCTCAAATCCTCCTCTGGTCCTCCTCTTCTTGCCTGCGGGCTGATTATCAGCCTGTTCTTCTGGTTCTGAAGATTCTCGCTTCCTTTTAGCTGAGGATGTCCGAGCAGTGATCAACTGGACATCCTGCCTCTTCGTAGTTCTAAGCTCCTCCCTTATTTCTCCTTGAATGCTGCCTTCCCCCTGTATCCTTTCTTCCCCCTTTTTTCCAACATCAACCAAAGTGGTCAACTGCTGCTCCATTCTGTCCATCAAGTCAGACATGCCAAAAGGCATTCTGTTGTTCGTAGGAGGAGGAGGTTGATGTACTTCCCGCTGCAGCAAGGTATCGATCTTCACATTTATGGATTGGAGATCAGGGGTGACCTGAGATGCAAGCAACTCTCCAATAGTATCCTTCACTATTTGTCTTATCAGCTCAGTCATCGCAGGTGAGATCTGCGATGGTGGAGAGTGCTCACCTGAGCCTTCTGCGAATGATCCACTAGACTGCAGGCTCCTATCTGCAGCTGGTACTCCAGATGGTGTTTTTTCAGGTGTCCCCAATCTGGAGTCCTCAGCCAACTCTGCGTCTAGGCTGGTATACCGGGCAGGCGCCCCAGCCTTGTGTGCAGCTTCTAATTCTGGCTCTTTCTCCGGCTCCTTTTCTTTCTCTTCTTCTTCCTCTTCTAATTCCTTCTCTTGTTCTTTCTCCTTTTCTTCTTCGTCAACATTCTCTTTTTCTTTTTCAGCTAGTTGTTCTCCTCCTTCATCCTTATCATCATCATCATCATCATCATTCTTATCATCTTTTTCATTATCTTTTCCATCATTCTCATCATCATCCTTTTCCTCTTCATCATCCTCCTGATCGACCTCTTCCCCTTCTTCTTCTTCTTCATCTACTAATTCCTCTGTTTTTTCAACTTCTTATTCTGTTCCTTTTTCAACTAAAATATTTTCTCCTCCTTTTCTTTCTTCCTGCTCCTCTTCTTCGTCATCTATGACAATGACTTCCTCTTCTACTTCGTCTCCATTCACTTCTTCAATCCTTATTTCTTTTTCTTCTTCCTCCTCATCTTCTTTCCCAAAAGATCCATCAAAGATACTGTACATTATAGAATGGATGAATTGGTCCATGTTGGTTTTGAAATTTGACATGAACCAATTCTCCTGGAGGATCAAAACTGTGTCGATACTTTGCAAAAGTGTATCAGTACATCCTCTATGGCTTGGGGATATTCCCAACCACTGGTTTCAATATAGGTTTGAAGTTTAGCAAATGACAGTGATTTAAAAAATTTCCACTCTTCAAAAATATTAACAAAAGAGTGTTTTAGAGCTTGTGGTTTAACTAACTGTAATTGCTCTATGGATAGGTTGAAAATATTGTTGTCCAGCAAGTTAAAGGTGTAGTTTGCTTCAGGGATGGAGATAATTAAACCTGCTTCTTCCTCTTCTGAAATGAACGCTGGAGTGAGGACAGGGACGATCTGAGTTTCCAGGCTGCTCGGAGCAGGCTGGTCTTCCAGGTGGGTAGGCGACCTGGCTGCAGGACTGGTATAATGTTCTGGCTGCTCCTCCTGGCTGAACTGCAGTCGCCTGGGCCTTTTTGGCGAAGGTTCTGGTGAGGAATGTATGAATGATGGCTCGCCAGGGGCTGGTCCCCTCCTCTTGAACCAGACAGCAGTCGGTGTGTTGTCTGACTCCGAGTCTGACTTGGCTGCAGATCAGTTGTCGCCTATAGGTTGGTCGGACTCATCTGGTGAGGGTATGTAGTAAGTCCTTGTATCAGACAACTCCTTTAATATTTGAGCTGCTCTTCTGTTGCCTCCCAACTTTCTCAACGTCTCTTGGTCTAGGTGACCAAGTCTCTTGTTGATGTGGAAGGGGTCAGTATTACCCTTTACCACACCCATCTTTTCCAAGATCCAACTTAGCTGCGTTCCAAACGCCAGCTTGGATCTGAATTTCTTCTCATCAGCAAGCCATTTGGCTTTGTTGACCTCACGAACAAACTGCCTAAGGATGTAGTCAGCCCAATCAATCGGCTCGTCCTGAATGAGTGCTCCCTGCACTGTGAATTTCGCCGATGACAGTTGGTCGTAACTGCCGGCCATACCCATAATAATTTTGTTGGTAATATCCAACATATATCGATATGCCTTTTTGATTTCGCTCCTTTTGACGGTGAGATTCATTTTCGCCGGCTGATCGTCCGCCTTGATCTTCATCCAGGTGTCGGCTGCTGTTTGCTTGAGGGCCTCGATGGCTATCCCACGGTGTTTCATACCAAAAACTTTCTGAATCGATTCCGGCGATATGTCAACTTGAATTCTGCCGACAATGCTCCTAATCCCTTCTTCAATCACATGAGCTTCGCGGTAGAAAGCGATGATGTCCTCCTTGTATAGGTGTTTGGGGCTGATGTCCAGAAATGGGTAGATCCCATTTAGCTTCATCGATCGAATGAGGTCAAGGACATCGTAGTTCTCCAGATTTGCTTCCAAAAGACCTTCAAAGTCAACGACCAGAGAAAAGATGATCTGGTCCTTGACTGCCTTCATGTTTACGCCTTGAAAATAAGATTCCATTTCTGCAAATAAGAGATTTTCTTAGTGTATTTGGAGTTCAAAGGATTTTTGCTCTGTAAATTTAGGGTTTGAGAGACTGGTAAAGGTAAAGGTAAAGTGAAGGGTTTTTCCGTCCTTATAAAGAAGATGAAATGACATTGGGATTAAATTATTATTTATTTTAAATCGGTGGTCCGCCTTTTGAGATTCCATTTTAAATTTCAAATTTTAATCGGTGGGCCAGGTTCTGATTTTAAAATTGGACGGTTGGATTTTAATTGGTTACACTGGAGGTCAATTTATCAGGTGATTGCCACGTGTGTTTAAGACATATAGTATTACGCCACTTGTGAACCAAAAATTAATATGATATTATTATACATATAGCAGATATTAATAAAATATTCAGAAGTCGGTTAAGTTTAGGAAACTTAGCTGGTTGATTGTTGACTGTTGACTGCTCTGCATCAGGTGAGTTCACTCCTTGGACTTCTCGCCTGAGATTTTGATCAGCTAGGTTCCTTTGTCCGTCCTTCGTCTTCTTGTCTGCATCAGCTAGGATCTGATTCTTATAATCAGCTGGGTCAGTCCTTCCTCTGATCTGCTTCAGGTTGCTTTTTCTTCTGTACTAGATTCCCAATCTAGTAGACCAAGTTCTCTGCTCAGCTCCAAGAATCTTTCTTCTGGCAAAGGTTTGGTAAAGATGTCAGCTATTTGGTAGTCTGTGCTGACTCTTTCAACTCTGACTCTCTTGTTAAGCACGTGGTCTCTGATGAAGTGGTGCTTAACATCAATGTGCTTGGTCCTTGAATGCAAAACCGGATTGTTGGTTATTGCAATAGCACTATTGTTGTCACACCAGATAGGGACTTTATTGGCAATGATATTGTAGTCCCTTAGCTGCTGTCTGATCCACAAGATCTGGGCACAACAACTACCTGCAGCTAGGTATTCTGACTCTGTTGTGGAGATAGAGTTAGAAACCCGCTTCTTACTAAACCAGGATATCAGTCTGGTTCCTAGGAATTGGCACGTTCCACTAGTGCTTTTCCTATTAATTTTACATCCTGCGAAATCTGCATCTGAATATCCCGACAACTCGAAGTTATCGTCCTTAGGATGCCATAGTCCAACGTTGAATGTAGACTTAAGGTATTTAATTATTCTCTTTGCTGCATCTTGGTGCGACTGCTTTGGCTTGGATTGAAATCGCGCACAAACTCCTACGACATAATATATGTCTGGTCTGCTTGCAGTGAGGTATAGTAGTGATCCAATAAGTCCTCTGTAGTGGGTTGGATCCACTGATATGCCTCCCTCATCTGCATCTATGTGAGTACTTGTGCTCATAGAAATTCTTGCTGGTTTGGCTGATTCCGTTCCAAATATCTTGATTTGATCTCTGGTATATTTAGCTTGGTTGATGAAAATTCCATTTTCCATCTGCTTAACTTGTAATTCGAGAAAGAAGTTAAGCTTTCCCATCATGCTCATCTCAAACTCTCCTTGCATGAGGTTAGAGAATTTCTCACATAGCTCTGGGTTGGTTGAGCCAAATATAATATCATCCACATATATTTGAACTATCAATATGTGGCCTTCGTGCTCCACTCTGAATAGGGTTTTGTCTACCTTTCCTTTGCAAAAACCATTCTTCTCAAGAAACACGGATAGTGTTTCATACCATGCTCTTAGTGCTTGCTTAAGTCCATAGAGGGCTTTTAACAGCTTGTAGACTTTGTCTCCTTTGACAAATCCTGGGGGTTGCTCCACATAGACTTCTTCTTCTAGGATGCCATTTAGAAATGCACTCTTTACATCCATCTGGTAGACTCCAAAATCCTTGAATGCATCATATGCGAGGAATAGTCTGATGGCCTCTAATCTTGCAACAGGTGCATATATTTCATCAAAATCTATTCCTTCACACTGTGCATATCCTTTAGCAACAAGTTTGGCCTTATTCCTAACAATAGCTCCGTCTTCGTCACTTTTGTTTTTATAGACCCATTTGGTGCCGATAACCTTCTTGTGATCTGGTCTGTCTGTTAGTACCCAAACGTTATTCCTTTCCATCTGTTCCAGTTCTTCTTGCATGGCATTTATCCAAGAATAATCCTCCAAGGCTTGTTCTGTTGTCTTGGGTTCTATCTGTGACATGAAACAAGAGAACATAGCCATTCCCGCGGGTAGAGTGGACTGTCTTGTCTTAACTCAATTAGTCAGCTTCCCGATGATTTGCTGGATTGGATGGTCTTTCAGCCACTTTGGAATATCATCTTCTTCAGGATCTGTTCCCCCTGTAGAATTGCTCTGGTGAATTTCTGCATCAGCTTGGATCTGGTCTCCTTGGTCTGCAACTGGATCAGCTACCGTCTTGTCATCTGCAGGTTGGATCTGATCTGCAGATGAGTCTTTATCAGCTACAGTTGGGTCTTCATCAGCGGCAACTGGATTAGATAGGTTTGGTGATCCTGTATGATCTGCAGTTGGGTCTTCAGCAGCTATAGTTGCGTCTTCAGGCTGGTTTGCAGATGAGTCCACCATTCCAGTGTCAAGTACAATGACTTCTTCAAGGGTTGCTGATTTTAGCTTATTCTCAATTAGCTCAACTTGCTTCCTGTACTCATCAAATACAACATGGGGTGTTTCCTCCACAACTAAGGTTCTTTTATTAAAAACTTTATATGCCTTGCTTCTTTGTGAGTATCCCATGAAGAGACCATCATCAGTTTTAGCATCAAAGGAATTTAGTTATGTTTTACCGTTGTTGTGGATGAAACACTTACAATCAAAAACATGAAAGTAAGCAACAGTAGGAGTTCTATTATTCCAAACCTCATAGGGAGTTTTGCCATGTCTCCCTACTATCATACTCCTGTTTTGAGTATGGCAAGCTGTGTTGACAGCTTCAGCCCAGAACCTCTTGGGCAGGTCCGCTTCTGCAATCATGGACCTTGCTGCTTCCTTCAGGGTTCTGTTTCTTCTTTCAGTAACACCATTCTGCTGGGGGGTCCTGGCTGCAGAGAGCTCATGCTGGATCCCATTATGATCGGTGTAATCAGTGATCGCCTTGTTGAGAAATTCTCCTCCTCTATCTGATCTGATCTTAATGATGGATAAGGACTTCTCATTCTGGATCCTTCTCAGCATCTCAGGTAGCTTGGTCAAGGTTTCACTTTTCATATACAAGAAGATAGTCCAAGTGTACCTTGAATAAGCATCTACTACAACAAGTGCATGCTTTCGGCTGCTTAGAGTCCTTGGCTTGATAGGACCAAATCGATCCATGTGGATAAGATCTAAGATCCTTGTTGTGAGGCTTATGAGCTGGACTGGCTTGAATGATGCTCTGGTATGCTTCCCTTTCTGACATGCATCACAAAGAGCTTCCTTCCTGAATGCTTCCTCTGGGAGTCCTCTGACCAGCTTCTGAGAACTAATTTTGTTGATGGCTTTGAAGTTCAGGTGACATAATCTTTTGTGCCACAGCCATCCATTCTCAGCTAATGTCTTAGATAGAAAACAGGTGTTGGGAGTTCCTGTGTTCCAATCTATCATATAGACATCTCTCCTTCTGAATCCTTGTAGTTTCACTTCTCCAGATAGGATATCTATCACCATACACTTCCAAATGGTGAAGACTACTAGATTCTTCTCATCGCAAAACTGGCTTATGCTCAAGAGATTATACTTGAGCCCTTTGACATAGTGAACTTTAGATATTACAATATTTCCTCGGTGCACCTCTCCAAATCCCTTTGTTTGTCCTCTAGAGCTATCTCCAAAGGTTACATCAGGACCTCTTTCTTTGGTGTATTTAGACAGCATCTTCTTGTTCCCGGTCATGTGCCTCGAGCATCCAGAATCTACAAACCATTCTTCACCTCCAAAGTTTGAATTTGTGGAGATGTGGTTGTAGTCCTTCCACCTTTTCTGCAATCAAACAAGCAGAGATTTAGGTACCCAAGTCTGTGTGGGTCCTCTAGGGTTAGCTGGTTTCCTGGAGAATTGATTTCTCCTTGGATTGTGAAAAATTTTATTAATATTACCCTTATACGGTGTGTAAGGTCTAGGTCTGTATATCCTGTTGGGATTGTATACCGGATATTCCTCAAAATATTGATAGTGTGGGCCATTTCTAAACCTTGGCTGAGACTATTTATTAAATCTTTAAGGTCTCCACACTTGTTCATTTTGGAAATTGGGATAACCTTGAGGTTTCCATCTGCCCCTTCCATTTTGAAATCTATTTTTGGGGAGTTGTTGATAATAGTTGGCATGTTGTCTGGACTGCTGCTTCTGCCTTGGCCAATGCCTAGTCGCTTGTCTAGGTGGCTGCCTTATGAACCCTGGCTGCAGTCTATACTTGTGACTTGGCTGTTGCCTATTTTTAAATATCGGTTTGTATGTAGGCTCAGCAGTCGAGAGAATTGTTTCTCCCTTGATGAAAGTGGTTTTGGAACTAGAGGGAGTGTGAGGATCATATCCAAGGCCTGATCTGGAATATAGCGGCCTTTTATTAGTACACAATTCGTCTAGAGTTGAAGACGCCTTTAGGGAGGTTATTTCCTGCTCCTGAGTCTTATTTACCTGAGTCAGCTCAGTGAATTCGGCTTTGACATGAGCAAGTGCAGCTGATTTTTATTTAATTAAAACAGTTAGTCGATTTATCTCAGCTGTAGTGACATCAGCCTGGTTTTTCAAATCAACTGCAGCCTTGTTTTCAAAATCAATTTTAGCTTTATTTAATTCTAGGCTGAGTTTTTCAACATCATTTTTCAGCTGCCTATTCTCATCTTGCAGCTGAGTCTTCTCGGCTGATACAGATAGGTGTGCAGATTTTAGTGTTTCAAAATCTTTAAATAGCTGATTTACAGATTCGTGCAGATCCATATCTTGTGACATGGCTGAACTATTATTTGAACCAGAGGGTTTTGATGTTACCTCTTCATCAGCTAGGTTGGCCATCAGACAATCATACTCTTCGTCGACATCTAGGTTGGCCATCAGACAATCATACTCTTTTCTGCTGACCTCTTTCTTGCTCTCGTCCTTCTTAAGATCAGGACAGTCGATCTGAATGTGTCCTGTCTTATGACAGTTGTAGCACTCCACCTTCCAGCTTCCGGCTTTCTGGTTCCTTCTGGGGTTCTCCTTATAATTCTTTTTGTATTTGGAGTAGTTCTTCCGGAAGTTGCTGAACCTCTGCATTATGAACGCCATTTCTTCCTCAAAATCTAATGGATTTGGAGGCTTTACATCAGATAAGCTCTTGGCAGGGGACTCGGCTGCAAAGGTTATTCCCTTCTCTACAGGCTCGGTTGAGGATGAACTTGGGAGTTCGAACTCATAAGCCTTTAGGTCGGAGAATAGCTCTTGGATCTTTATCTTATTGAGATCCTTGGATTCTCTCATAGACACTGCCTTCATGCTCCATTCAGGATTGAGGGATCTTAGGACCTTTAGCGCCATTTCCCTGTTGCCATAAGATTTGCCGAGAGAGTTGATCTCATTGATAATCTCAGTGAACCTTGTATCCACTTGGTCTATAGATTCGCCATTCTTCATTTTAAAGTTGTCAAATTTTTGAATAGCGATTGACAACTTATTTTCTTTGATTAGCTCCGTTCCATCACACATTAAGGCTAATGTGTCCCAGAATTCTTTGGAATTCTTGCAATTCTTGATCTTGACCATGGTGGATTTGTCAAGAGTTTGATACAGCACGTCTCTGGCCCGGTTATCAAGATTAGCCAGCTTTTTTTCTTCGGGAGTCAGCTCTGTCCTCTTCTTTGGGATCTTCTCTGGCTTCCCTGCTGCGATCTCCTATGGAGTGTTGTCCTTCTCGAAGGTGAATGGACCGTCCTCTATGATGCACCACATGTCATCATGGATTGAAGATAAGTGTGCCTGCATCCTTATCTTCCAAAGATCATACTCGTCAACTGAAAACACAGGTAGTCTAGAGTGCATGTGTTCCATTATAAAATGAGAGTAAAATATATCTCAGATATATATCTGGTTCGTGAAATAAATAAACCAACCTCTCTGAGACCACTTGTAGGTCACAAGTCGTCCAGGAATAAGTCTAGGGGGGGTGAATAGACTTATTGAAACTCTTAAACTTTTTTTTCTCAAAGAGTAAGTTTCTTCAGCTGATAGATATACAAATGACTTAAAGTCGTTTGTTCTCAATACGTGCGGAAGTCAGCTGATGACGAATACAAAACAACTAATGAAACACTTAACAATGAATGCAGCAGTTAAAGTATGATGCTATAAAACAGTAAAATACGCATGCAATTATAGTGGTCTCAGAGGTGGGGTAATCCTCTACTAATACACTTTTCTCCAAACCAGTTAGAGATGAATTCACTATAATTTTCAACCAGTGATAAATATTACAGCGATTCAACCAAATTACAACAGCTTCCAACCAATGAAAATCCTTGCCGTTGTAACACACTTGACTGCCTTGCACCTCTTGATCCACGATCCTTGGATGCTTTTACAGTCTCGAACTTCAACCAGTGATGTACCCCGAACTCAGGATTAAAGACACGAGTTTTTGTCTTCTCAAACTAAGAGCTTCTTCAAGTATGAATTTTTGAGAACCGCTCTTTTCACGATGCTATGGTTTGCTTTTAGATTGCTTTGAATGCTTTGATCGCTTGAAAGTATGTTCGCACCGGTAGTTGCTCAACTTCAAATCTTCGGATATATATAGGTGTTGATCCTTGAGCATTTCTTCATAGCCATTGCAAATCTGTAACAAATCAGTCCGTTGGAGAGAGACTTCTTTGTTTATTTCTTTCTGAACGTTGCAAGGCTGGATTCCCATATTTTAATCCATCGATCGACCGTTGTGAAGACTTTGCATGTGAGGTGCCGAATATTTTGAATGTAGTAAGATTAAGGTTTTCAAGGTGGGTCTGGATGAATTATTTAATTCATATCCTTTGCGGGAATCTCTCCAATTTGTCTCTTCACGTTGCATGTGACTTTCCGTAATATTTGACTTTTCAACGCATGCTAACGTGGATTTGGAGTACTTGGCTGATCTCAGGTAGGCTGATGTAAGTTAACTTCTCTACAGTCTGGACTTCTCTGATGGTGACTGTTCAGATCTCGCCTGATCAGGTGACTTGTTTGAGGTCACTTGACTGCAGTCTGGTCAAACATCTCTGATGATTTTTGTTGACCAGAACTTCTCTGACTTAACTCGGCTGTACCTCTCTGATGATCTCAGCTGTACATCTGTACTTAGCCGATTTTTAGCCTAACTTATTTTGGCCTACAGAAGATACTCATTTGGTTCTTCTTTACATTTTTCCAAGTTTTTACACTTAACATAATTTGTCCTATGGAAGATACTCATTTGGTTCTTCCTTACATTTTTGCCAAGTAATAAACATTTGAATTATATTAATGACATCATCAAAATCTAACAAGTATTCCTAACAGAGTATGGCATGGCTAACACATGCTATGCATGAAGATCAACATACATAAGACTTAGTACTTAATGTACGCTATGTGATC
This sequence comes from Orobanche coerulescens, assembly GCA_033398695.1. Taxonomy (NCBI): domain Eukaryota; kingdom Viridiplantae; phylum Streptophyta; class Magnoliopsida; order Lamiales; family Orobanchaceae; genus Orobanche; species Orobanche coerulescens. Next base: position 111,549,358 of record CM065801.1, on the reverse strand, counting down.
TGAATTACGAATTCAAATAAATCAATCCGTTGGATTGATTCTAGAAGGTCAAAAATCATGTAATGGATATATGAAGATAACATACACTACGAGGAGCAGTTAACGTACGCTAAGCATGTGAATTAGAATTCAAATATTGAACCGTTGATGGGAGACTGACGTCATGGAGTATGTCATCATTTCGACGGCTATCCCAGGACACATATAACATATGCTCCATAGATGACATAGCCCATGTTATGAAAAAGACAGAAGCCACTGGACTCATTTGAACATCACATAACGTATGTAACCTGAGAGGTTAACATACGGTACAGTCTTAACGTATGGTACAGGAGTAGTATAGCGCACGCTATTGAGGAACATGGAGCATAGTTTGTCTCTCAAGCCTATAAATACCAATGCACTTAGTATTAATTAGAACAACAACTTCAAGCAAATTGATATACATGTGATATACGTTATAAAAATTATTATTGTTGTAATCAAGCTTAATTGATAAAAGTTCGAGTGTTTAATTCACTCAACCATACACGAGAGAAAAGAAAGGATTATAGATTTGATTCATTGTTATTAGGATCATGGATCTGACATTATTAGAATCATAATCGAAATCCAAGAGAGGGTTTTCTAGTACCGATAGAAAGCTAAAAAGGTTGATTCCTTATCCAATAGAAAAGGAAAATATTTTAGCTTGGACCGACATAAAGACAAGATTGTAACGGTCAATCTTGGACCGATAGAAGACAAGATTGTAACAGTTTACCTCAGACCGGTCGAAGACAAGGTGGAAAGGTTTATCTTGAACCTATAGAAAAACATAAGCAGAGAGAACGTATGCATACTGGCCGAACCTGTAAAAATCACTGTGTCATTTACATTCCGCACTTTATCGCTTCCACAATCGTAAAAGAATTATATATTATTAACCGTACTATCTAAAACCCCCTTCTAGTGGTGGTACCAACCCAACAATTGGTATCAGAGAGAGTGTCTCTAATAGTCGTCTTAACATCCAAGGAGAAAAAGACCCAATGTCGCTTCATTTTGCCCCGATCGAAGGCCTCGCCGTAAACCGGCCTCCATTCTTTGATGGATCAAATTTCATGAAATGGAAGAAAAAGATGTCAATCTTCATTGGAGCCTATGATATCAAACTTTGGAAGGTAATGTGCCTTGGTCCAAAGATTCCTACGGAAGTCAATGGCTCTCTCAAAAGCTTCGAAGAATACGATGAGACGGATTGGAAAAACAATCATTACAATAGCAAAGCAACACAATTGCTTTATGGAAGAACACAATCGGATTCCTCGTGTGATAGTGCCAAAGATATTTGAAAAATTCTAGAGGTAACTCATGAAGGAATGAATCTAGTCAAGGAGATGAAGGTCAATATGCTTCTCCACGACTATGAATTGTTTATGATGGAGAATGACGAGTCCATAACAAATATGCTCGACCGATTTTCGGTCATCACAAATGGACTAGCTTGTTTTGGAAAACAATTATCAAGTAGTGAAAAGGTGAAGAAAATATTATAATCACTACCTTGTGAATGGGATGGGACGGTCACGACTATAATGGAATCTAAAGATCTCAACATTCTTGATTATAGCGCCCTTGTCGGCTCGCTAATCAACTATGAGATTATACTTATATCACGAAATGCCAGGCCAAAATAGAAGGAGAAAATGATAGCTTTAAAAGCTAAAAAGATGTTTATAACTGAAGAAAAAATCTCGGTTGATGACGATGATGAAGAATCGACATTTTATGCCAAAACATCAATAAGCATCACAACTTATTAAACCGGAGAAGAAAAGACTTCAACTCGCAAGTCCAGAGCGAGTCAAATTGGTTCGACAATAACTGTCCAAATTGTGGAAAACCCGACCACTTTGCAAAAAATTGTCGTGGCTCGACTTCTAAGAAGGGAGTGTTAATAGCCATTTGGAGTGACGAATAATATGAAGATAAAAATATTCAAAATAATCTCGCACTCATGGCAAGGAGCTCGTTCGACGACAGCGACAATGAAAGCCAGATAAGTATCTCGTCTCACGACAAACTTTTTAATGCTTTAGAACAATTACATACGGATTTTTAAAATTCGCTGAAAGATAATAAAGTCCTTAAATGAAAAATAAAATATTGGAAGAAGAAATCTCCAAAATACAAGAAAAAGAGAAAATTATTGAAAATAATCATTCTCTATGTCTAGAAAAAGGGAATAAACTGACAAATGATTTATTAAAATTTAAAAACGAACTTAAAGATTTAACGAATAAATTTTCTCTCAAAAACGAGAAATTTGAAAAATTACTTTCTGTCCAAAAAATTTCGTTAAATAAATAAGAATTAGGATTCAAACCAAATGATAAAAATGAATCCTTAAATTTGGAAATACCCAATTGTGATAGATGTTTGAAAATCGGGCGTCGTATTACTAATTGTAAAAGCCTAAGACGAACAATAAAAATAAAGGAAATATGGATTCCAAAAGGAACCATATACAATGCCGAACATCGTCTTTTTGCCAAATGAAAAACGACCAAGAGTCGGTTAGATTCCTAAAATTCAAAATTAATTATTCAAATAAATTGGTATTTAACTCAGAAGGAGTTAGTATTTTCGGGGGGAGCTTGTACCCATTTCTTTTCAAAATAATTGGTATCATGTTAATGATTAAATAAGCTTTTTGCTAATGACAAAAAGGGGGAGAAAAATGAGATATAATAGGAAAAATAATAAAGTAGGAGAAGACGAAGAAGGTTGATGGGGAGAAGAAAACTAACGAAATAGACAAAGCCAAAAACTCTGATCTATATACTGTTTACTGTATATTTTGCAAGTATAAATCTCATAAAGGATTGTTGTTTTGTCGTCATCAAAAGGGGGAGATTGTTGGAATATTTTATTCCACACATTCATGATAAAGGGTTTGATGATAAGTTGATAGACAATGAAAAACAACAATTAATCAACAACGGTTGAAGAAGCACGAACTGGACAGAAAAGCAAAGAACTGAAGCATAAACCACAACCGAGCTACGCTAAGCATCATAGCTAACGTACATAACGAAGTCCCAGCTGAAGACAACCGAGTATGGCATGGATAACGCATGCTATGCATGAAGATCAACGTACGCTACTAAGAAGAGCCTAACGTACGTAAGACTTAGCACTTAACGTACTTATGAGATATGGATTACGAATTCAAATAAATCAATCCGTTGGATTGATTCTAGAAGGTCAAAAAGCATATAATGGATACACGAAGATAACGTACGCTACGAGGAGTAGTAAACGTATGTTGAGCATGTGAATCAGATTCAAACATTGAACAGTTGATGGGCGAGTGACGTCATGGAGTATGCCATCATTTCAACGGCCATCCCAGGACACATATAACGTACGATACATAGATGACATAATACACGCTATGAAAGAGGCAGAAGCTACTGGACTGATTTAAACATCACATAATGTATGTAACCAGAGAGATTAACGTACGCTAAAGTCTTAACTTATGCTATGTGAGTAGTATAACATAAGCTATGGAGGAACAGGGAGCAACGGCTAGTTTGGCTCTCAAGCCTATAAATACCAATGCACTTGGTATTATTCAGAACAACTCAAGCAAATTGTTGTACATCTGATATACATTATAAACTTTATTATTGTTGCAATCGAGCTTAATTGATAAGAGTTCGAATGTTTAATTCGCTCAAATATACACGAGAGAAAAGAAAGGATTATAGATTTGATTCAGTGTTATTAGGATCATGGATCCGACATTATTAGAATCATAATCTAAATCCAATAGAGGTTTTTATAGTACAGATAGAATGTTAGAAAGGTTGATTCCTTATCTAATAGAAAAGGAAAATGGTTTATCTTGGACCGACATAAAGATGAGATTATAACGATTTACCTCGGACCGATCGAAGACAAGGCAGAAAGCTTTATCTTGAACCTATAGAAAAAGAGAAACAGAGAGGACATAGCCATATTGGCCGAACCTCTATAAATCACTGTCTAATTTACATTCCACACTTTATCGCTTGTGCAATCATAAAAAATAATTCTATATTCTTAACCGTACCATCTAAACCCCCTTCTAGTGGCGGTACCAACCTAACAATAAGATCTGTCTAGCAGTCATTTTCTCACGTCATCCTTAACCCACTTTTCATAGATTTCAACATCTTTCTGATTGGGTCTGGTCCGCACCGGAGCCGTCGGAATATCCGCCTCCAAGACGTATCCCAGTGCCTCCATATTGAGGACTTTCATCAGGTTGCAGAGCCAGTCCACAAAGTTAGGCCTATTAAGGTGTTCTTTTTGAGTAATATAGTGAGTGAGTTCATTGTCATTTTATGAGAGTTTTGTCTGCATAAAGTACGCCAGATTGATTAGGGACTCGTTCAATTATGGTATGAGTTTAGAATTAAGGACTTTTTCTATTATTTTAACCCAGCTCCCACTATTTTTTATCGGAATAACACTCCCTTGTGAAATCCGGAGTATTTGTTCGCTTTACTTCATACTGATGTAACACCCCCAAAATTTTCGGGGCATTACAGTTCCGTGAATACCGTGTGGGACCCACAAGGCGATTTTAGGAAATTGATATTTTAATTAAGGTATTATAAAATGGGTGAATCAACGATTATATAGCATGAAACGAAATGTCTTTGAAAGAAACATTATTCAAAACATGATTATTACATAAAAAGAGTTTTCGGAAATCAAATTAAAACATGCGGTAGTAGAACTTTATTTCGTGCACGACGAATCATGCCGGACAACGGTCAGAGAATGATAATCATTAACAATACTTCACAATGAAATACACGATTTATTAGCACCATACCACATAACATATAGATGATAATTCACAGCATAGCCGACGTTGTCTTTCCCTTTTTAGCACATAAACCCCAAGGTCGCAACCAAGAGTCACGGAAGTATCCACACAGGAATACTCCAGAACGTGGGTGCCCTTTTAGATCTTCTCCCTCAACACATTTCCACACGGGTACCATTCAGGTTTTATCTCCAACACATCGGCCCATTCGTAACACAATGTCCAGAGAAAGACAATCGTACGACATTCATCACACAACGACACATTCATGTATTCCGAATATTGTAAATAAAATTTACACGTCTCGAGCAAGATTTTACTTGCCTTAAATCCGACGGTAAGCGCTTTACAACAATTAGAACTTCCATGTCCGATCGAGTTCAACCTAATCACATAATCCTCGATTAACATTTCATATGGATAACGGCGAATGAAACTAGTTTCCCATTCCCTTTCCTAACCGAATTCTTAACTTAGTCCGATTTCACAAAACTAGTATCATATTTCTAACTCAATAGCAATATGCATTATTACATGGTTTAATCCTTTGATTAATGATTCTTTTAAAAATTTGCCCAACAAGATTATCCCCAACATTATTTCGGTTGACAACAATCGGCTATAGCATAATTGAATTCCATAACTACTAATTAAATTCTCTATTCTGAGTTCTCCATTCGATGGGTTACCTTTTCACACAACGATTTAAATGTTCGATTCTTAATGATTGTAATACTATCGAGTTGATTCCTCCTAGTTAATTAACGTTGATAATCATATTAGCAAAATGGGTTACAACGAGTTTAACATACGGTGATAGGATTCCTAACGCAATTTCTCCTACAATTGATTTGTCAAGTTTACGTTTACAAGATAATTGAAATGGGAATTTCGCATATGATTAATACAACAAGATACATGAATTAATGGTTCGGAAACGAAATATACTTACAACGATAGTTTTGATTACTACAAGTTCATCCGATTAGATTGTCTACGAGAGCTAACAAAACTACCCAAATACCCGTAATCCAATAGGCATAACAACAATATCGAAGAGATAACCTTAAGGATTGATAGACTTACCTTAGTAGAGGAATAACAATGAGGAATGATGACAAACCAACGAAGAACAACGAGGAGGAATGAAGAATGGATTGATCGACCTAGATAATCTTCTCCGGAGCTTGAGTAGTCCCATTCTCTATGTTAAGACAAGCGTTTTAGGAGGCCAAGAATCATATAAGGGGCTGGGAAAGGCTTCAAGGAGGCTTCACAAGGGTATTTTGGCTGGGGAAATGAAGGAGGAAGTATTATTTTATAACACTCGATTACATTAACGTACGTTAGCTCTCAAGACTTACGTACGTAAAGGGTGTTACGTACGTAATGTGCTCTGGTTAACGTGCGTAAAGGCCGTCCAGAGGCTACTGCCTGGAATGTCCCCACCTATTACGTATGTAGGGTGCCATAACGTACATAAGACACCTGACCATAGCATATTCTAAGCTTGGCAATTAGCATACGTTATAAGCAGTTGACCCATTTGTCTTCTAGCCCACCGAAAGTACCCCAATCCGCGTCAAAAGAAAGATTCTGGTCGGAAGACCAGTTCTAGACTTACGTACGTAATCAAGTAATGTTAACGTAAATAATTCTACGGAACTAACATACATTATGCATGTCAATTAGCGTACGTTAGTCACTCAGTCCCTTAGTCATATATCACATTTTAACCAACTAGGGATGACTACGTTTTCGCTCGTCATCAATTCCTCGGGGAACAAGACGTTAGCCACCGTCATATTCGCACTGACAATTGTCCAACAACATCAAGGTATGTCACCTCCGTCCCATTCACATCACACAATTATATCGCGATAGCACTTTAATGAAACCACATAATATATAAAGATAACATCACAAAATTCATGAAATACACGATAATTAAATTATAAAATACACGGTAATTAAAGCATCAAATACCTATGGTATTACATACCATCCTCCTTAAAATAGTTTCTCCCCGAAACTAAAAAAATATCTTGGGATGATTTTCCCTCATGCTCGACTCGGTCTCCCAAGTTTCTTCTTCCATGCCGTAGTGCAACCACTGAACTTTCACAAGGGGTATGACTTTATTTCGTAATGTTTTCATACGCTGATCCAAGATAGCGATCGACACATCTCTAAAGGTAACGTCGTCAGAAATTTCCACTTCTTTGAAATTGAGTTCGTGACTCGGATCATAGACATATTTGTTTAACTGAGAGACGTGAAAGATATTATACACTACATCCAAATGTGGCGGTAGGGCTAATCGATACGCAAGCTTTCCAACTCGGTCTAATATCTCGAACGGGCCTATGAACCTTGGGCTTAACTTGCCCTTCTGGCCAAAACGCCGAATACCTCGCATAGGTGCTACTTTGACCCAAACGTGATCCCCGACTGCAAATTCCAACGGTCGGTGCCGGTTCTCAGCATATGATTTCTGCCGGCTCTGCGCTGCTAGCATATGTTTTCAAACAATAGAAATCTTCTTAATAGATTCCTGGATCAGATCTAACTCGGAAACCACAGTGTCATAAGCATCATCCCAGCATAATGGCGACTTGCATCTTCACCCGTACATGGCCTCAAATGGTGCCATGCCTTTGCTCGCATGCTAGCTGTTGTTGTACGAAAACTCTACTAACCCGAGATGCTTAACCCAATCCTTACCCCAATCGAGCACACATGCTCTCAACATATCTTCCAAGGTTTGTATCGTGCACTCGGTTTGTCCATCCGTCTGAGGGTGATAGGATATGCTAAAATGCAAATGGGTTCCCATAGATTTTTGAATGGCTTTCCAAAAACGGGACACGTACCTGGTGTCCCTATCCGATATGATGGATGAGGGAACGCCGTGCGGTCTCACGATCTCCTTGATGAAAATAATGGCTAAATGTTCTATTCCGGTTGCTTCCTAAATTGGAATAAAATGTGCTGATTTCGTTAACTGATCAACCATAACCCAAATTGTGTCCTTTCCTCCCACCGTCATTGGTAACTTGGTAACAAAATCCATTAATATGCTTTCCCATTTCCACTCCGGAATGGGTAAGGGTTGCATGATTCCGGCTGGTCTGTGGTGTTCAATTTTTACTTGTTGGCATGTCATACATCGGGCAACGAATCTAGCCACTTCCTGTTTCATATTCTTCTACCAAAAACTCTTTCGCAGATCTTTGTACATTTTGCTCGCTCCTGTGTGAATGGAGTAGGGAGTGGAGTGTGCTTCTCTCAGAATAGTTTGCTTCAGCTCATCATTCGGCGGAATACAGATCCTACTCTTGAAACTCACCAAGTCCCCCTGGATCTTATAGTCGGAAACATTTCCTTCCTCGATCCTCACACCGATTGCACGTAGTTCGGGATCCTCCATCTGTGCTAGACGTATCTCGTTTAGTAAGGACGAGTGTATATTGATCGTGATTGAATCGAAGTTATCTATTGTGTTGTTTACAATATCGATATTGTGTTATTGAATGAATTATATTTCATTCAAGGTTGTTCGAGTGGTTGTGATTGTTGAAGGACTCCGTTCATCGTTCGTGGGAGGATTTCATCGCCTTCCGTTTAAGACAAGTTTTATACTTGTACTGGTCAATGAGATTAATGTTATCATGTATGTGTATGAATGTGTCGTATCATTTCGATACGTGGTCTCTTCATGATTTTGTTGATATCAGGGAATTGATTGATGCGATACCCTTCGGCAATTATGCCAAATGTTATTGTCATTCTTCAATGGCCGGTTCAAGGCAGTGAGACTCTTGTAGATATTGTTGTTATCGATAGCCGGTTCGCGGTATCGATGTATCGATTGTTATTGTTGATACCGTTAGGCTGGATAACATTACATCTTGTGTAATTTTTCGACTAAGTGCATCAGCTACGACATTGGCTTCCCGGGGTGGTATGAGATTTCCACGTCGTAGTCTTTGATTAGCTCCAACAAGCGCCTCTGTCTCATGTTTAATTCCCTATGGGTGAAGATATATTTCAAGCTCTTATGGTCTGTAAAAATCTTACAAGTAACTCCGTAAAGATAGTGCCTCCAAATCTTGAGGGCGTGTACCACTGCGGCTAGTTCTAAATCATGCGTCGGGTAATTCATTTCGTACGGCTTCAGTTGTCGAGATGAGTACGCAGTAACTCTGTCGTTCTTCATGAAGACACATCCCAGTCCATGTTTAGATGCATCCGTGTATATAACGAATCCTTTTGTTCCCTGCGGTAGCACTAACACTGAAGCAGTAGTCATCCTCCTCTTGAGCTCGTCAAAGCTTTTCTGACAGTCTGTAGTCCATACAAACTTGGTACTTTTCCTCAGTAGGTTCGTTAGTGGTCTAGTGATACAGGAAAAAGCCTCGACGAATCTTCAATAATAACCCGCCAATCCTAGAAAACTTCTTACTTCCTTGACGTTCTTTGGCAGTTCGCAACTCATTATCGTTTCAATCTTCTATGGATCGACCTTAATGCCTTCTGCAGAGACAACATGTCCGAGGAAAATTACTTTCGGCATCCAAAATTCGCACTTGGCAAGCTTTGCGTAAAGTTGGTGTTGCCTTAACACGCTTAGTACCTGTCTCAAATGTTCTTCGTGTCCCTGTCGGCTTCGAGAATCAATTAGGATGTCGTCAATAAAAACCACAACGCACTTATCGAGGAAATCGATTAAAACTCTGTTCATCAACTCCATGAAAATGTCTGGGGCATTGGTCAAACTGAATGATATCACGATATACTCATAATGTCCATACCTTGATTGAAATGCAGTCTTGGGTATATCTTCCTCCCCAATCCTCAATTGGTGATATCCGGACCGTAGATTGATCTTCGAAAACACAACTGCCCCCTGTAAGTGATCTAGGAGATCTTCGATCCTTGGAAGTGGATAACTATTCTTGATAGTAACCTTGTTTAATTCTCTGTAGTCAATGCACAAGCGTAGAGAGTTATCCTTATTTTTAACAAAGAGTACATGCGCGCCCCACGGCGAGGTGCTCGGGCGGATCAATCCCTTCTCCAGCAGATCTTCGATCTGTATCTTCAATTCTTTCATCTCAGTCGGTGCCATCCTATAAGGAGCTTTGGAAATAGGTCTCGTTCCCGGCTCAAGTTCAATGGAGAGATCAACTTCTCGGTGCGGCGGCAGCCCTGGTAGTTCATCGGGAAAGACGTCTGAAAATTCATTCACCACTGGGATGTTCACGGCCGAAAGTTGGGATGTATCCTCTTGGAGAACATAACACCAATAGTACATTTCTCGAGAGTTACAGGAGACTTCTGATGCAAGAAGGCTGAGAGACCCTTTCGTACTGAAGTGTTCTCGACCTTTGATAACATGCGTGGCACCATCGCAAGCCATGATGGAAATAGTCAAGTGGTAGGTATCCGATATCGTCCTGTGTAAGGGCATCCAGTCCATACCTAAAATGATATCTTCATTGTGAAGCGGGAAAACCATAAGATTTGCAGTCCAGCCACGATCATTGATGCGGATCTGACAGTCTCGAACTTCTAGATTGCCGCCTACTCTACTACCCTCGGGTAGTTTAACAGTAAAGGATTCACAAGGCACACAAGAAAGATTTAAACGTTCAACACATTCCAAAGATATAAATGAATGTGTGGCTCCAGTATCAAATAGTACATGAACAGGCTAGGCGTTAACAAGAAGTGTACCTGAGATAGCAGGCGCGGACTGACCATCCATAGCCCTCAGTTCAAATGCACGGGACGGCAATGACTCAGAAAAGGATGAAGTGCCACCACCGCACCCACGGCCTCAACCGGCACCGTGCGGTGGTGGTTGAGTCTGGTGGGGTGGAGCTCGGTAGTTGGAAACGGTAGGTATCCTGGAGGATTGCACAGAGCCTTGTTGACTCTGATGAGGAGCTGAGTTCTGTGCAGGATTGGCTCGCCAGCAGTAACGAGACATGTGTCCACTGTAACACCCCCAAAACCATATGGGAATATTACACGCCGTATATCCTTTCCACAAGGATCTACCAGGCTAAACATCACAGAACGACCAAATGCTTTCCCGGCCAGGGTCAAACAATATAATAATACAGACCATTAGTGTCACTTACAAGTAAATACACGGGCCGATGAGGTCACACAACTCAATCAACAGAACTAACTTTATACAACATTATCCGCACAGGGGTCGAAGCACAATACAACGGAAGAGTGATTTTAACTGTGACAATACAATACAACTCAACTAAACTCCCAACACTTGATTAGTATTGTAGCTCGTCACTTCCTGTGCCGATCCTGTGATTGCTCCCTCGAACCTGCATGTACCTGGACACAAAACAGACATCCACCCCCCGATTACTCGGGGGTTAGTAGAACTCCACTGTGTTACTAGTGCAAGTATCAAATCATACAAAATGTAATGAGCAAACATTAACTAAGGATCAGATACAATAACCAAGTACTAAATCATTCCCGAGAGGTTTTGACAAAGGAAAACAAGCCATGAAGCATTTTGAAAATAAGATCATCATCTCGGGGATTTTTTTCATAAATACAAAACCTTTAAGACCTCGAGTCTTGATTCGTAAAACCTTTTCGAAAAGCTCAGGGTTCTAACCTAAATCTCGATTCGTATTTCGGTAATTTACAGTACGAAAACATTTCCACAAATTCCATGGGGCTCGGCCCAACATTCTTTCCTTGAAAACTTCCTTTTCGAAAATTAGCTTATCAAAACATATTCATGACTCCATGATCTCCTGCCACGAGTCACCGTAGGTTCGACAACCCGCACGGAAGGAAACAAACACATAAATCACGACAACCAGTCCTGAACCTGTGTCACGTGTCACCGTAGGTTCCGCCGAACCCGCACGGTTGGAAATCACACATCAATCATAACAACCAGTCCTGTCCCCGTGAACCTGTGTCACGTGTCACCGTAGGTTTTCCCGAACCTGCACGGTTGGAAATCACACATCAATCATAACAACCAGTTCTAACCCCGTGAATTTGTGTCACGTGTCACTGTAGGTTCCACCGAACCAGCATGGTTGGACGTACTATGTCCTGATCTGATGGACCTGCACCATGAATCATCGTAGGCCTCGTCAGACCCGCACGATTGGACCTAAGCACCACATACTAAGTTCTGATCCCATAGACCTGTGCCATGAATCCTTGTAGGCCCCGTCGAACCCACACGAGTGAACTTAGCATACCAACACACAACATTCACATACACATCATATCAACACGTTCACGATCAATCAATCACATTGATTACACATAAACCGTCATACGTAGCACAATCTCAACAATCCAAATCACCGATGAAATCAATGTCACATAACTCATGATCAATACCTATAACACAATACACATCCAAGTGTACAATCATCTGACATATACATTTCCAAGTTACATATCTATGATTATCACAACTAACCACAATTCATTCATTACAACACATAAGTCATATTCACAAGGTACAAAACGTATAAGCAAGATACTTACCTCGATAATCGGCACCCGAATATTCCTACAAACACGGCACAACCCGGAAAACCCCAAACACCTACAATCCTCCGTGAAATACAACAGAAACATGATTACTATGAGAATAACAATGGAAAACAACGGAAAACACGTTAGAGAACCGAAGAGAGCCCTTTGAGACATTTAATCAGATATTAAATGTTCAAGGTTTCCTTAGAACACCGAAAATCCCGATTGGGTTCCAACGAACTCGAAATATGGCTATACAATCCGTAGAACATGCCTACTAATACCCAATAACATCAACCGATTCATCAAAATCGGACGAACAACGAAAATCAAGAAGGAAATCCCGAAAGTCAACCCTAGGAGGTTTCAAGAAATTACCTCGATCCGACGAAGAACAAGGATTAGATGATGTTAAACACACATAAATCCATCTCAAGATGACGCATGATGATGAAGATCGACCAAAATCGCTCCAAGAATCGCCCATGGAAAGAAAGAAGAAGAAAGGAGAGGAACAAAATAAAATCCTCTCCAAATCCCGCTGATAAAAGGACATTCTGACTCGCGTGCCGCGGCGCAGACTAGGTGTGCCGCGGCCCGCAACTAAAATTCACGGTCAGGACTCCAGTCCGTGCTGTGGCACAAACTGAGCATTCTGCGGCCCACGGTACAGCTGCGCCCAGCTCGAAACTTGAAAGGGGTGCCGCGGCGCACAATCCCTTGTGCCGCGGCACACACTGTTCATGCCAAAAAGTGCCGAAAAAAATCACGATACGTGATCGAATAACCAAACCGAAGTTCACAACAAGTCTAACAACGTTAAACGGACTTACGGAAAACACGTAACAATAGTTTCGAACGGGATTCGCAAGGATCGAACTCAAGTGCGGAAAAGTCGCTAAGAAGCATGGAACTCAACAAAACGACACCGAAACAAACTCGGATGTCAAAAAGTACAGAATTAATCATTCTTAGAATAATGAAATGGTCACAAGAGAGTCGCTAAGAATGACTTCCTCCGGAAAAGAAAATTACCAGAAATCGAAATCGCGGATATTACATACACTTTTTCCGCAAGAGAAACATTTGGTAGCCGACTTGTGACACCAATCCTTGATAGGTCCAGATATGCCACAATTGAAGCAGTCTTTATGGTAAGGCCGATCAGATGCACCCTTCTGTTGGTACGAAACTGGTGACTTAAAAGAAGACACGGACCCCGAGTTCGTCTTGTTGGTACTCCGTGACTGAATAGTTGTCTTCTGCTTCTTCGAATTGTGTCCGGTGTTAGTGTTAACAACAGTACCAGCATATTCTGTGACTAAGTCCTCGTACGCCCTCAGAGTCGTACAGTGGAATCCGGCGCCATAACGTTGTACATCTTCTGGCAGCCTCTGCGCAAGGTGACAAATTCGTTGATCCTCCGATGGAACCATATGTGAAACGTAACTTAACTCAGTACGGTAGGCCCGAATGATCTCCGGTACTGGCAAATTCTGTGGTCCGGCACTGAAAAAGTCTCGTGCACAAGCAGTTTGGGCTGATCTAGGACAGTACTTGTTTCTCAATAACCGGGCAAATTCGTCCCACCCGACTACTCGGTTTTCCGGCTTGTAAGTTCTCCACTAGCGGGCAGCAGTGTCGCGGAAGGCGGTCTCTATTAAACCCGAGCGGTACCTTTCGGTTTTATGGACAACCGATCACTTCGAAGGTGGTATCCATTTTGGAAATCCAATCATCCACATGTTTCTCCCCTGCTCCGTCAAACAATGGCGGTCTAGCTTTGAGCATCTCACCCAACTATCGGTCTCTCCCTGCATTTTCCTCCACGTAGATGACCGGTATCCGTTCTGTTTGGTTGACTTGAGCGATCCCCATGGTAATAGCCTGGCGCGAGGGCCTGGACGAAAGACAGGTCCATGCCTACAAGGTTTTTATTCTGGCGTTATGCCTCCGGATCGTTTTGATTAATCGGCGGCGGCTAGTCCCCAGCTGGAATGGTCTCGGCAGTGTTCCTGTCTTCGTTCTGGTTCACGGCGGAACCCTTAGCATCATGTACTATCCTCCTATATCCACGGCGTTCTATTACAGACAATATTAATCTATGGTCCAGTTCAACACACAGTTATCTTATGTAATATAAATGTTGCACCCAAACAGAAAACACATACACTACTTACTTTGCATTCTCATGAAGAGTCACGGTCGCTTGGGGCGTTGGACTTGGATAAAATTTTCGGAAGTAAAAGAAATTTTTCTCTGATACCATTTTCTATAACACACCCAAAATTTTCGGGGCATTACAGTGCCGTGAATCCCGTGTGGGACCCACAAGGCGATTTTATGAAATTGATATTTAATTAAGGTATTATAAAATGGGTGAATCCACAGTTACATAGTATGAAACGAAATGTCTTTGAAAGAAACATTATTCAAAACACGATATTACATAAACAGAGTTTTCGGAAATCAAATTAAAACATGCGGTAGCAGAACTTTAGCCCAACACTATTCAAGCCGGACCGGACCCCTCGGGAATGTCCTGCACAGGTTCAACAAATTTACTTAGCACGACGAATCATGCCAGACAACCGGGGTCAGAGAATGATAATCAATAACAATATTTCACAACGAAATACACGATTTATTAGCACCGTACCACATAACATATAGATGATAATTCACAGCATAGTCGAGGTTGTCTTTCCCTTTTTGGCACATAAACCCCAAGGTCCCAACCAAGGGTCACAGAAGTATCCATATAGGAATACTCCGGAATGTGGGTGCCCTTAGGTCTTATCCCTCAACACATTTCCACACGGGTACCATTCAGGTTTTATCCCCGACACATCGGCCCATTCGTAACACAATGTCCAGAGAAAGACAATCGTATGACATTCATCACACAACGGCACATTCATGTATTCCGAATATTTTAAATAAAATTTGCACTTCTCGAGCAAGATTTTACTTGCCTTAAATCCGACGGTAAGCGCCTTACAATAATTAGAACTTCCACGTCCGATCGAGTTCAACCTAATCACATAATCCTCGATTAACTTTTCATACGGATAACGGCGGATGAAACTAGTTTCCCATTCCCTTTCCTAACTGAATTCTTAACTTAGTTCGGTTTTGCAAAACTAGTATCATATTTCTAACTCAATAGCAATACGCATTATTACATGGTTTAATCCTTTGATTAATGATTGTTATAACAATTTGCCCAACAAGATTATCCCCAACATTATTTCTATTGACAACAATCGGCTATAGCATAATTGAATTCCATAACTACTAATTAAATTCTCTATTCCGAGTTCTCCATTCGTTGGGTTACCATTTCACACAACGATTTCAATGGTCGATTCTTAATGATGGTAATACTATCGAGTTGATTCCTCCTAGTTAATTAACGTTGATAATCATATTAGCAAAATGGGTTACAACGAGTCTAGCATACGATGATAGGATTCCTAACGCAATTTATCCTACAATTGATTCGTCAAGTTTACGTTTCCAAGGTTGATTGAAATGGGAATTTCGCATATGATTAATACAACAAGATACATGAATTAAATGGTTCGGAAACGAAATATACTTACATTGATAGTTTTGATTACTACAAGTTCATCCGATTAGATTATCTACGAGAGCTAACAAAACTACCCAAATACCTATAATCCAATAGGCATAACAACAATATCGAAGAGATAACCTCAAGGATTGATAGTCTTACCTCAGTAGAGGAAGAACAATGAGGAATGATGATGAACCAACAAAGAACAACGAGGAGGAACGAAGAATGAATCGATCGACCTAGATAATCTTCTCCTGAGCTTGAGTAATCCCCTCCTCTATGCTAAGACAAGTGTTTTGGGAGGCCAAGAATCGTATAAGGGGCTGGGAAAGGCTTCAAGGAGGCTTCACAATGGGTTTTTGGCTGAGGGAAATGAAGGAGGAAGTGTTATTTTATAACACTTGATTGCGTTAACGTACGTTAGCTCTCAAGGCTTTACGTACATAATGTGCTCTGGTTAATGTGCGTAAAGGCCGTCCAGAGGCTACTGCCTGGAATGTCCCCACCTATTACGTACGTAGGGTGCCATAACGTACGTAAGACACCTTACCATAATGTACGCTAAGCTTGGCAATTAGCGTACATTATAAGCAGTTGACTTGTTTGCAACACCCCAAACTAGGCGGGTATTACAGTGCCGTGGACCCCCGACTGGGACCCACCAGGCGAGTGAAAATGAATGAAATACATAGGGTAAATGTAGTACCGAACCACATTACATCATTAAGTACTCCGATGAGGAGTTTTATTACAACACACCCAAGGAAAGTGACCGAATACAAGTATATTTTGTATGGAGATAAAATATACAACACTGAATGAATTCAAAATCCAAACGGAAATCTGCAGTGGAAATAAAATGAGGAAACACGATGAATGAAAGGACTGGGGCCCCCTACTAGTATCACTAGGACTCCTCGCCGTCAACGTTCTCTTCCCGTGCCTTAGCCTTGCCATGACCTGAAAAACAAAATCCCCCAACGGGGTCAGTTACACAGAACAACAATCCTCAAGAGTTGAATAAACACAATCATATATATGCTGTATAAACCACAAGTTCGATCAAAAATGAATTGGTTATATCATAACCCAATCTTGTTGAAAACATATGTAATCAAACATGCTGTATGAATCAACTAACAGTACGGCTCAAAGGGTGGCGCCACACTACGCCCGAGATGGAAATGTGTCCGTGCACAAGCCACCAACGAGTATCGATCGAATACACGTGTGGTCTTGTACCTAATCAGTCTCACGAAGTGATCTTCTCGTGTGCACAGTCCAATGTGAGGCCAACAACCAACACATGACTTAATATGTGCCCGACATGAAAATCCTACACATACCAACCGGCAAGCCAGTATGACCCGGAATGCCACGAGATAACAAAAGTGACATCGAAATCAATAATGACTCACCAAGATGAAATGATAGTGAAATGAATGACAGCTCAATGAAATGATTAGAACCGTCGTTCCTTGTGACTGAAGTGATTAATTGACAATGACAAGTCTCGATACGGTTAATACAATATGAATGAATTATGATTATAAATGAACAACAACGAAAGGAATGAATATCCCTTTAACTGAGTAAGAATTAACTTTCCTTAACACCGGTGATGATACGATCTCTCTCGAACAACGTCCTAAGGAAACTACCGGTCGCTCGATCAACCTTGAATAACACAATTACCAACAATCCGTTCAACATACGAATCAAACACGAATATAACTAACTCAAAATGTCGATACGACTAAACCAAGTTCATTGGGGCATTATATCGAACACGTTGAGGCCAAACTTCGATTGTTTACAACCAAACCTCAATAATACCAATATCAAATCCCCAAGAAGTGTTTCAAACCAACAAAACATCTTCAATACGATCAATAATCCAATATGAATATCCAAATTCGTGATTTCAACAACAATTAATCGAAAACCCCCAAATCCAACTCAATATTCAAAGTGTTCTTGGATAACCTTTCGACAATCCGATGAATATTCATACATACTCATAATCATATGTATATCTCTTCATACAACATGATTATAACGTCCAAAACATCATATCTCAACACAAATCGAAATCTAAGAGGTTTGAGAATATTACCTTTGAAGATCCAAACACTTTGATTCGATGAATATGCGTTAGATCGACGACCTGAGTTTCACAACCGAATGAAAATGATGAAGAATCGAGTATTAAAGTGATTGATGATGAAACTTTCTCCCACAAACCCTCTCTCTCGAATATAGGATGAAAAATGAGTGTTTCTTCTCAAAAAAACGAAGTTATAGTGTAGATCAGACTGTGCCGTGGCCGGCCGAGTGTGCCGCGACACGGCAAAATCTGCCCCGGTGCTTGGCAACAGCCGCGGCCCGGCCGAGTGTGCCGCGGCAGTGACTCGGCAGTGTGCCGCAGCCCTGCCGGCAGGAGCCGCGGCCCCCGGTACAGGCTGCTCGGCCAAAACTGGAAAATGTGTGTGCCGCGGCGCACACTCCCTTGTGCCGCGTCCCACACCCCCTTGGGTTCTAAAATGATGCAATAGGAATCAATATTTGGGAAATAATAACACGAAATGGAAGTGCGGAAACCCCAAAACGGTGGTTCCAAGCAATGATTACAAGGGTTCGCCCAACAAAAACACAATTTGAACAATGAGGAGATTTGAAATGACATGAATTCCAACGTCAACATCGACTAATGAATCAATTACAACAATCAAGATAATATTCTTGTCTCGATTTCCACGTAAGGTCGAAGCAATGAACAATATCGATACACAACTCGAAGTTATTCCAAACGGTGAACACGGATGAATGAATGTGGATGATGAACGGTTATTAACAAGTGAAAAATTACATAGAGATAATTACCGAATGAAATTACTGAATGATAATGACTGAATTACAACCGGGTATTACATACACCCCCCTTAAAAGAGTTTCGTCCCCGAAACTAAGGGTCAGACAACTCGGGATAACTCTCCCGCATACTATCCTCGGTTTCCCAAGTAGCCTCTTCGACTCAGTGTCTAGACCACTAAATTTTAACCAAAGGAATTACCTTATTCCTCAACTGTTTGATTCGTCGCTCTAAGACTCGTATGGGACGCTCCTCATATGAATGATCATCTGCGATCTCGATTTCGTCGAACTGAAGTATGTGACTCGGGTCAGCAACATACTTCCATAGCTGAGAGACGTGAAACACGTTATGAATTCGGCTCAACGCCGGAGGTAAGGCCAATCGATAAGCTAGCTCGCCTACTCGTTCCAAAATCTCAAACGGTCCAATAAATCTTGGACTCAACTTTCCCCACTTCCCGAAACGGAAGATACCTCGACTCGGGGACACCTTGACCAACACGTGGTCACCTGTCTCGAACTCTAATGGTTGGCAACGATTGTCTGCATAAGATTTCTGAGCGGGCGGCTATAAGCATATCGGGCTCGGTGCCGATTGATTCTGATAAGTCATCCCAACACAAAGGAGATCGACAACGACGACCGTACAAAGCCTCGTAAGGTGCCATCTTAATCGAAGCATGCCAACTATTATTATACGTGAACTCGATCAATACTAGTTGGGCTTTCCAATCGTCTTTCCAATCGAGGACGCATGCCCTCAACATGTCCTCCAATGTCTGAATAGTCCTCTCTGATTGTCCGTCGGACTGAGGATGAAAAGATGTGCTGAAATTAAGCTGAGTTCCCATGGCACGATGAACTGATTTCTAAAAATGAGAGACGAATCACCCGTCACGATCAGAAACTATACTCTTAGGAGTACCGTGCAATCTCACTATTTCTTTAATGCACAACTGGGCAAGTCTCTCGGGACCCCAAGTATCCTTAATCTCGAGAAAATTAGCTGACTTAGTAGACGATCCACAATTACCCAGATTGTATTCATGCCACGGCGACTCGTCGGCAAACTCGTGATGAAGTCCATTGAAATATCCTCCCATTTCCACTCCGGAATAGGGAATTGTTTCAGCATACCCGCCGGTCGCTGATGTTCTATCTTGACTTGTTAATAGGTGAGACATATCGAAACAAACTCGGCGACTTCACGCTTCATATTACTCCACCAGTAATTTTGTTTCAAGTCTTTGTACATCTTGCTGGACCCCGGATGAATAGAATAAGGGGTAGCATGGCCTTCTCTCAAAATCGAGTTTTTCAACTCGTCATTCGCCGGTACACATAACCGATTCTTAAACCTCAAGAGTCCATCCTCGTGGACCACAAATCCAGGGGATTTCCCCTGTGCCACATCCTCGTAGATGCGCAACAAAAATGGGTCCGAACCTTGATTCACTCTGATTGCCTCTTCAAGTGGCGATGAGATATCCATCATACAAAGCTGTCCCTGAACACGCTATAACTAAACTTCGATCTTATGCCTAAGTAATTCTTGCTGAAGTTCCTTCTGAACTGTTAATCGAGCAAGCATCTGCTCCTGAACGGACTTACGGCTCAAGGCGTCGGCGACAACGTTCGCCTTGCCCGGGTGGTAAAGTATCTCAATATCATAATCTTTAATTAGTTCCAACCACCGTCTCTGTTGCATATTTAACTCCTTCTGAGTAAATATATATTTTAAACTCTTATGATATCTGACAGGTAACACCATAAAGATAATGACGCCAAATCTTCAATGCGAATACCACAGCTGCTAGCTCCAGGTCGTAGGTCGGATAATTAACCCCGTAAGGTCTCAATTGCCGTGAAGCATAAGCAATAACTTTCCCGTTCTGCATTAGTACACATCCGAGACCCTGTCCGGACGCATCACTATAAACCATGAATCCTTCCGTCCCTTGTGGCAAGGAAAGTACAAGTGCTGAACTTAACCGGCTCTTGAGTTCCTCAAAACTCTGTTGACACGCGTCGGACCACGTGTATTTCTTATCTTTACTTAAAAGGTTCGTCATGGGTTGAGCGATTTTAGAAAATCCTTCCACAAATCGCCGATAATAACCAGCTAATCCGAGAAAACTTCGGATTTCCTTAACATTCTTCGGAGGTTGCCAATCTCGGATAGCCTCCGTCTTCTGAGGATCAACACGAACTCCGTCTGATGAAATTACATGTCCGAAAAACGTCACTTCGGACATCCAAAATTCACATTTGGAAAACTTCCCATAAAGTTGCTCTCGTCTCAACACGTCGAGCACCTGATGAAGGTGAAACTCATGCTCCTCCCGGTTATGAGAATAAATTAAAATGTCATCAATGAAGACAACCACGAACCGATCTAAATAGTCGATGAAAACCCGATTTATTAACTCCATGAATACCGCAGGTGCATTAGTTAACCCAAACGGTATTACCACAAACTCATAATGACCATTGTGTTTTCGGAACGCCGTCCTAGCAAGATCCGACTCTCGGATTCGCAACTTATGATACCGAGATCTTAAATCGATCTTGTAAAATACTGAAGCTCCCTGAAGTTGATCCAAAAGATCATCAATACGGGGTAGGGGATATTTATTCTTGATCGTCACCCTATTCAGCTCTCGGTAATCAATACACAAACGGAAAGAACCGTCCTTTTTGTTGACAAATAATACCGGTGCTCCCCACGGAGACGCACTCGGCCGAATATAACCCTTCTCGGTCAAATCGTCCAATTGATTCTTTAGTTCCAGCATTTCGGTCGGGGCCATCCGATACGGTGCCTTCGATATTGGAGATGTACCAGGCTCCAACTCAATCGTGAATTCCACATCTCTCTGTGGAGGCAAACCAGGTAACTCGTCTGGAAGTTTGTCGGCATATTCTCTCACTACCGGAATATCCGCCAACATTATTGATGATTTCTCGGTCTTAGTCACATAGCACCAATAACCGACACACCCCTGATTGAGTAATTTCACTGCTTTCATCAAGTTGATGACTCTCCCGGAACAGTTGGGATTACCTCCCTGAAAAACACATTCGACCCCATCGTCTGAAATGATAGTGACAAATCGTTTATGGACGCTAATGACAGCATCGTGACGATCCATCCAATCAATACCCAGAATGACGTCGTCTCTCAGCAAATCTACCATGATTAGGTCTGCTAACCAATCACGGCCATGAAGCTGAATCGGACAATCCTTAATCTCACGATTCCCGATAATTCTTCTACCATCAGGTAGACCGATGACATAAGGCTCACAACTAGTAGCATTACCCAGACGTAGTCTACTCAAAAATGATTCGGAATTAAAAGAATACGATGCACCAGTATCAAAAAGGGTACACACAGTTTGAGATAGAATATCGAGTGTACCTGAGATCATCCGGGCCTCTGGATCGTCGGTCTTCTTCATCTCGTAAATTCGGGGCTTGCCGACCCCCGAACCTGACGCTCCCGTCTGATAGCTCTTGACTCCGCCTTTGTTAACTCCTGTCGTCTTAAACGACGTGGACTGAGTGGCCTGATTCGGAACCGCTGACTGGTTTGGGGTCTGAGATGTTGCCGGAGTGGGTTTGGAGTCCCTTCGGCAAAAACAGGCCCTATGCCCCGCAATTCCACAGTTATGGCATGTGACAGTCTGTCTCGGACACTTAGTACTGAAATGACCCTGTTCTTCACAGTTGAAACAGTTGATGGCCGAACTGGCCGCTCGGGACTGAGATTCCGCGGGTTTAGGTGCCATAGGAGGTCGCTCAGAAAAAGTAGAGCCCGCACGAGGTTTCTTGAAAGTGGCCTGACTGCCGTCAGATTGATTACGACTGTTTGACTTCTTGCCAGTAGATGAAGTTTGATTCTTAGCAATTTCCTTAGCAGTAAGCTCATAAGTAAGAGCTTTCTCGATGAATTCGGCCAGGGTGGTGCAATGATGATTAAGCAACTGTAGTCGCATACGAGGTTTCAACCTCTTGCTGAAATATCTGATCTTGTCCACCTCAGACTGAATAATGGACGAGGCGAAAGGAAGTAGCTCCTGAAATTTCTCGGATATGGTGAGAACATCGTCGTCCGCTGATGGGTCGGGAGTGAGTAATTCTGATAACTTGGCCTCTCTGAGTGGGGCTGGATAATACCTCTCCATCATGAGAGTCTGGAATTGTTCCCAAGTACAAAATCCGTCGGTGGGCTTCAACGATAACCACCATGAATGAGCGCTTTTACCCAGATAGTAAGCCGCGACGGAAACTTTGTGTCCCTCAGGACAGTCCACCATAGCAAACAGTTTCTCGAAATGCTCAAGCCAGTGAATGATATCCGCCGGTTCAGATGAACCCTCAAAAGTAGGTGGCCTTTGGCGAGAGATGTCTCCAATGATACTGCTCACACCCCTATCTTGCCTCTGAGGTGGCGGCGGAGGAGCCTGTTGATTCTGAGTAGCTGAGTTATGCATCGTTTCCATCAGTTGTGTCATCTGAGTCATTTGGGCCATCATGCCCTGCATAAAAGCGAGTAGATCAACCCGAACACCTTCTGACTGAGCTGTGTCTCGGGTACGACTCCCTGATAGTGAATGATTATGCCCAGGTGAATGAGTGGCAGCATCACTGCTCGATGAATTAGCATTATTCATAGCATACGCACGTGTATTCACACGAGCTCTCGGGTTTCGGCCCGCACCTTGGCCTCTTCCCCTGCGTCCTCTGCCAGCTCTTTCCATACTGAAGTGGGAAAGTCACGAAATGATTATATATCTCGCATGATTATCACATTATGATTACATTATGAAATGATGAAAATGAGCATACGTGCCCAAACGCAATGATTACATGAATGATCAACTGAGGTGACGTGATTATCTGATGAAATTCTTGAAATGATTAATTTGAACAAGTTAACAAGATTAATGATATGATCCTCAAGATCAACAACTGAATAATGAAATGAACTGAGTGATTAATGAATTAACATGATCGACTTGATCACAAATGAAAATGATAAATGAGGAAATCTTACTGTTCTTTGGTCTGAAGGGCTCGGCTCTTGCACGGGTCACACGTGACGCGAAAGTCTAATGATACTAGTCTGATGAATGATGATTTAAAATGAAACATGACTCGGAAGGTAGTATTCAAAACCACGCTCCGATACCAACTCTGTAACACCCCAAACTAGGCGGATATTACAGTGCCGTGGACCCCCGACTGGGACCCACCAGGCGAGTGAAAATGAATGAAATACACAGGGTAAATGTAGTACCGAACCACATTACATCATTAATTACTCCGATGAGGAGTTTTATTACAACACACCCAAGGAAAGTGACCGAATACAAGTATATTTTATATGGAGATAAAATATACAACACTGAATGAATTCAAAATCCAAACGGAAATCTGCAGCGGAAATAAAATGAGGAAACACGATGAATGAAAGGACTGGGGCCCCCCTACTAGTATCACTGGGACTCCTCGCCGTCAACGTTCTCTTCCCGTGACTTAGCCTTGCCACGACCTGAAAAACAAAATCCCCCAGCGTGGTCAGTTACACAGAACAACAATCCTCAAGAGTTGAATAAACACAATCATATATATGCTGTATAAACCACAAGTTCGATCAAAAATGAATCGGTTATATCATAACCCAATCTTGTTGAAAACATACGCAATCAAACATGCTGTATGAATCAACAAACAGTACGGCTCAAAGGGTGGCGCCACACTACGCCCGGGATGGAAATGTGTCCGTGCACAAGCCACCAATGAGTATCGATCGAATACACGTGTGGTCTTCTACCTAATCAGTCTCACGAAGTGATCTTCTCGTGTGCACAGTCTAATGTGAGGCCAACAACCAACACACGACTTAATATGTGCCCGACATGAAAATCTTACACATACCAACCGGCACGCCAGTATGACCCGGAATGCCACGAGATAACAAAAGTGACATCGAAATCAATAATGACTCACCAAGATGAAATGATAGTGAAATGAATGACAGCTCAATGAAATGATTGGAACCGTCGTTCCTTGTGACTGAAGTGATTGACAATGACAAGTCTCGATACGGTTAATACAATATGAATGAATTATGATTATGAATGAACAACAACGAAAGGAATGAATATCCCTTTAACTGAGTAAGAATTAACTTACCTTAACACCGGTGATGATACGATCTCTCTCGAACAACGTCCTAAGGAAACTACCGGTTGCTCGATCAACCTTGAATAACACAATTACCAATAATCCGTTCAGCATACGAATCAAACACGAATATAACTAACTCAAGACGTCGATACGACTAAACCAAGTTCATTGGGGCATTATATCGAACACGTTGAGGCCAAACTTCGATTGTTTACAACCAAACCTCAATAATACCAATATCAAATCCCCAAGAAGTGTTTCAAACCAACAAAACATCTTCAATACGATCAATAATCCAACATGAATATCCAAATTCGTGATTTCAACAACAATTAATCGAACCCCCCCAAATCCAACTCAATATTCAAAGTGTTCTTGGATAACCTTTCAATAATCCGATGAATATTCATACATACTCATAATCATATGTATATCTCTTCATACAACATGATTATAACGTCCAAAACATCATATCTCAACACAAATCGAAAGCCAAGAGGTTTGAGAATATTACCTTTGAAGATCCAAACACTTTGATTCGATGAATACGCGTTAGATCGACGATCCGAGCTTCACAACTGAATGAAAATGAGGAAGAATCGAGTATTCAAGTGATTGATGATGAAACTTTCTCCCACAAACCTTCTCTCTCGAATATAGGATGAAAAATGAGTGTTTCTTCTAAAAAAAACGAAGTTATAGTGCAGACTGCACTGTGTGCCGCGGCCCGGCCGAGCGTGCCGTGGCACAGGGCCAAAATCTGCCCCCAGTGCTCGGCAGCGTGCCGCGGCCCGGCCGAGTGTGCCGCGGCAGTGACTCGGCAGTGTGCCGCGGCCCTTCCGACAGGAGCCGCAACCCCCGGTACAGGCTGCTCGGCCAAAATTGGAAAATGTGTGTGCCGCGGCGCACACTACCTTGTGCTGCGGCCCACGCCCCCTTGGGTCCTAAAATGATGCAAAATGACCCGGGAAGGGAATAAAAGCAATAGGAATCAATATTTGGGAAACAATAACACGAAATGGAAGTGCGGAAACCCCAAAACGGTGGTTCCAAGCAATGCTTACAAGGGTTCGCCCAACAAAAACACAATTTGAACAATGAGGAGATTTGAAATGACATTAATTCCAACGTCAACATCGACTAATGAATCAATTACAACAATCAAGATAATATTCTTGTCTCGATTTCCAAGTAAGGTTGAAACAATGAACAATATCGATACACAACTCGAAGTTATTCCAAACGGTGAACACAGATGAATGAATGTGGATGATGAATGGTTATTAACAAGTGAAAAATTACATAGAGACAATTACCGAATGAAATTACTGAATGATAATGACTGAATTACAACCGGGTATTACATACACCCCCCCTTAAAAGAGTTTCGTCCCCAAAACTAAGGGTCAAACAACTCGGGATAACTCTCCCACATACTATCCTCGGTTTCCCAAGTAGCCTCTTCGACTCCGTGTCTAGACCACTGAATCTTAACCAAAGGAATTGCCTTATTCCTCAACTGTTTGATTCGTCGCTCTAAGACTCGTATGGGATGCTCCTCATATGAATGATCATCTGCGATCTCGATTTCGTCGAACTGAAGTATGTGACTCGGGTCGGCAACATACTTCCATAGCTGAGAGACATGAAACACATTATGAATTCGGCTCAACGCCGGAGGTAAGGCCAATCGATAAGCTAGCTCGCTTACTCGTTCCAAAATCTGAAACGGTCCAATAAATCTTGGACTCAACTTTCCCCGCTTCCCGAAACGGAAGATACCTCGACTCGGGGACACCTTGACCAACACGTGGTCACCTGTCTCGAACTCTAATGGTCGGCGACGATTGTCTGCATAAGATTTCTGTCGACTCTGAGCAGTCAACAAACGACTCTTGATCAAAGCTACCTTCTCACGGGCGGCTATAAGCATATCAGGCTCGGTGCCGATTGATTCTGATAAGTCATCCTAACACAAAGGAGATCGACAACGACGACCGTACAAAGCCTCGTAAGGTGCCATCTTAATTGAAGCATGCCAACTATTATTATACGTGAACTCGATCAATGGTAGTTGGGCTTCCCAATCGTCTTTCCAATCGAGGACGCATGCCCTCAACATGTCCTCCAATGTATGAATAGTCCTCTCTGATTGTCCGTCGGACTGAGGATGAAAAGATGTGCTGAAATTAAGCTGAGTTCCCATGGCACGATGAACTGATTTCCAAAAATGAGACACGAATCGCCCGTCACGATCAGAAATGATACTCTTAGGAGTACCGTGCAATCTCACTATTTCTTTGATGAACAACCGGGCAAGTCTCTCGGGACCCAAAGTATCCTTAATCTCGAGAAAATGAGCTGACTTAGTTAGACGACCCACAATTACCCAGATTGTATTCATTCCACGGCGACTCATCGGCAAACTCGTGATGCAGTCCATTGAAATATCATCCCATTTCCACTCCGGAATAGGGAGCGGTTTCAGCATACCCGCCGGTTGCTGATGTTCTATCTTGACTTGTTGACAGGTGAGACTTCTCGAAACAAATTCGGCGACTTCACGCTTCATATTACTCCACCAGTAATTTTATTTCAAGTCTTTGTACATTTTGCTGGACCCCGGATGAATAGAATAAGGGGTAGCATGGGCTTCTCTCAAAATCAAGTTTTTCAACTCGTCATTCGCCGGTACACATAACTGATTCTTAAACCTCAAGAGTCCATCCTCGTGGACCACAAATCCAGGGGCTTTCCCCTGTGCCACATCCTCGCAGATGCGCAACAAAAATGGGTCCGAACCCTGTCTGATCGCCTCTTCAAGTGGCGATGAGATCTCCAGCATACAAAGTTGTCCCTGAACACGCTGTAACCAAACTTCGATCTTATGCCTAAGTAAGTCTTGCTGAAGTTCCTTCTGAACTGTTAATCGAGCAAGCATCTGCTCCTGGACGGACTTACGGCTCAAGGCGTCGGCGACAACGTTCGCCTTGCCCGGGTGGTAAAGTATCTCAATATCATAATCATTAATTAGTTCCAACCACCATCTCTGTCGCATATTTAACTCCTTCTGAGTAAATATATATTTTAAACTCTTATGATCGGTGAATATCTGATAGGTAACGCCATAAAGATAATGACGCCAAATCTTCAATGCGAATACCACAGCTGCTAGCTCCAGGTCGGATAATTAACCTCGTAAGGTCTCAATTGCCGTGAAGCATAAGCAATAACTTTCCCGTTCTGCATTAGTACACATCCGAGACCCTATCCGGACGCATCACTATAAACCACGAATCCTTCCGTCCCTTGTGGCAAGGAAAGTACAAGTGCTGAACTTAACCGGCTCTTGAGTACCTCAAAACTCTATTGACACGCGTCGGACCACATGTATTTCTTATCTTTCCTTAAAAGGTTCGTCATGGGTAGAGCGATTTTAGAAAATCCTTCCACAAATCGCCGATAATAACCAGCTAATCCGAGGAAACTTCGGATTTCCTTAACATTCTTCGGAGGTTGCCAATATCGGATAGCCTCCGTCTTCTGAGGATTAACACGAACTCCGTCTGATGAAATTACATGTCCGAGAAACGTCACTTCGGACATCCAGAATTCACATTTGGAAAACTTCCCATAAAGTTGCTCTCGTCTCAACACGTCGAGCACCTGATGAAGGTGAAACTCATGCTCCTCCCGGTTATGAGAATAAATTAAAATGTCATCAATGAAGACAACCACGAACCGATCTAAATAGTCGATGAAAACCCGATTCATTAACTCCATGAATACCGCAGGTGCATTAGTTAACCCAAACGACATTACCACAAACTCATAATGACCATAGCGTGTTCGGAACGCCGTCCTAGCAATATCCGACTCTCGGATTCGCAACTGATGATACCCAGATCTTAAATCGATCTTGGAAAATACTGAAGCTCCCTGAACTTGATCCAAAAGATCATCAATACGGGGTAGGGGATATTTATTCTTGATCGTCACCCTATTCAGCTCTCGGTAATCAATACACAAACGGAAAGAACTGTCTTTTTTCTTGACAAATAATACCGGTGCTCCCCACGGAGACGCACTCGGCTGGATATAACCCTTCTCGGTCAAATCCTCCAATTGATTCTTTAGTTCCAGCATTTCGGTCGGTGCCATCCGATACGGTGCCTTCGATATTGGAGATGTACCAGTCTCTAACTCAATCGTGAATTCCACATCTCTCTGTGGAAGCAAACCAGGTAACTCGTCTGGAAATACATCGGCATATTCGCTCACTACCGGAATATCCGCCAACATTATTGATGATTTCTACGTCTTAGTCACATAGCATCAATAACCGACACACCCCTGATTGAGTAATTTCACTGCTTTCATCAATTTGATGACTCTCCCGGAACAGTTGGGATTACCTCCCTGAAAAACACATTTGACCCCATCGTCTGAAATGATAGTGACCAATCGTTTACGGACGCTAATGACGGCATCGTGACGATCCATCCAATCAATACCCAGAATGACGTCGTCTCTCAGCAAATCTACCACGATTAGGTCTGCTAACCAATCACGACCATGAAGCTAAATCGGACAATCCTTAATCTCACGATTCCCGATAATTCTTCTACCATCAGGTAGACCGATGACATAAGGCTCACAACTAATAGCACTGCCCAGACGTAGTCTACTCAAACATGATTCGGAAATAAAAGAATGTGATGCACCAGTATCAAAAAGGGTACACATAGGTTGAGATAGAATATCGAGTGTACCTGAGATCATCCGGGCCTCTGGATCGTCGGTCTTCTTCATCTCGTAAATTCGGGGCTTGCCACCACGAACTCCGACGCTCCGTCATAGCTCTTGGCTCCGCCTTTGTTAGCTCTGTTGTCTTAAACGACGCAGCCGAGTGGCTTTGATTCGGAACCATTGCCGGTTTGGGGTCTGAGATGTCGCCGGAGTGGGTTTGGAGTCCCTTCGGCAAAAACGGGCCCTATGCCCCGCAATTCCACAGTTATGGCATGTGACAGTCTACCTCGGGAACTTGGTACTGGAATGACCCTGTTCTTCACAGTTGAAACAGGTGATGGCCGAACTGGCCGCTTGGGACTGAGATTCCGCGGGTTTAGGTGCCATAGGAGGTTGCTCAGAAAAAGTAGAGCCCGCACGAGGTTTCTTGAAAGTGGCCTGACTGCCGTTCCGTTTCGATATATTTATATTAATTAATTAATCCAAATAACTAATTATATCAAATACAAGATAATATAATCAGTTTCTCAAAGAAATAATTATATATTTGAATTAAATTAATTACCCAGTAATTTATTTAATTCATTTGGCTATAAATTAATTTAGACATCCAATGTCCCAAAATAAACTAGACATCTAATATCTAATAAATTAGATATCTGGTATCTAATATTTATAAAGAGAGAGTAAGCTCGATTTAGTACGTCGTCTATCCTATTGTGCGACTCGGTAGCTCCGTCAGTTAGCAATGGGAGGAACCAAAGAGTGATAGCACCACCTAGCCAGTCCCGCGGCCTATACTGTAACCTAACTGCGAAAGAATGATTGGGGTCCATTCCAAAATCTTTCTGTCGTGAATACTAGTATACGTATAGACCCTTCTCTCAAATGTCCCGATCAAGTTATAGGGTCACGGTCAGTCAAACCCTATTTGTACTTGACCTATGCATGACCGTAACCTACTGATCTGTAGGTGTTGGGAAAGCAACCGCGAAGGTTCAAGACCCAAACTTACCCATCGAGCACTAGCCGAGACTAGCCTCCAAAATACAATTAATCACAAATGGCAACGATGCCAATTCAATACGTCGATTACCTTAGAACGGTCAATCAATAAACAATGATACAACAGATGGAAATTATCTTCGATAGTCCCAATTCAATACGTCGATTTACCTTAAAATGGCCAAATGATAACAACAAAATGATTAGAACAGATGTCCCGGTACCTTTAAACGGTTACCGACGACGGAGATGATAATCGAACACGTCAATTCCTTCACTTAGCCAATTACAGCATCAATAGCAAGATACCAATATCAATAACAATGATCATAACAATGTCTTAAACCGACATCAGTATCAACAACAACAACAACCGATACATCGATACCGCGAACCGGCTATCGACAATAACATCATCAATGAGTACCTCGAAGCCCTGAACGACTTTTATCGGACAATAACAACATTTGGCATAATTTGCCGAAGGGCATCGTTTCAAACAATCCCCTGATATCAACAAAATCATAGAGAGACCAAGTCTCGAAATGATACACCACATTCATACACATACATGATAACATTAATCTCATTGACTAGTACAAGTATAAAACTTGCCTCAAACCGAAGGCGAGAAAGTCCTTCCACGATCAACGTCCTTCCATGAAATGACGGCGTCCTCCGATGATCACAAGCACTCGAACATCCTTGAATGAAATATGATTCATTCAATAACACAAAATCAATGGAAAGTAACACCAAAACAATCCCGATTCAACCCCGAATCAGTTAAAGTCCACCAACGAATATCATAGTTCTCAACTATGAATTCTAACATCCTCCAACACCTCAATTATTGATTAACATGATCATTACGTTCTTAACACTTGTGATATCAATTCAACAAGAATCACTTAAGAACAATCATTAAAACAAACATCTCAAAATGACAATATCACTAATATCAGCATCAATACCCCAAGAACATCATCATCTCCACAATCATGATGTCTCAACAATAATCAATCAACAATTCATCATGAATTCGGATTAAACCACAAGATTAAATCAACCATTGTAAGATTATAATAATCATTGCATAATTCATCATAATTCCTCACTAAAATGGTGTAAATCTCCCCAAGAAACACAAAACAATACCAATCATATCAAGGCTATGTTAATCATATAACAATCTTAACATAATCCTTCCTAGACATGATTATAATCTCCAAACATTCTAAAACACCAAGAACAACTCCTCCTCAAGACAAAATCACCACGTTCTTCATCACAAGTGATAAAAACTCATCAAGAATCATGATATACTCCAACAATCAATCCATACCCGAAGAAAACAACAACAACAACAACATCATCATACTCGCAAATCACTTTAAGAACAAGAGATTAAGAGAACTTACCAATGAAGAACAAGAAGAACTATCCAAACAACAAAGGAGCACCAACATGCTTCCAACTTCAAGCTTCAATCCAAGCTAGGATGATCAAAATCGTGTTGGAAGAGGCTAAATATCAAGAACATGTCCAGAAGGACGATTCTAGGGAGAGAAAAATGATTTTGGTTCGTGAAGAAATGAAATACGAAACCAAGTTATATAATCTGACAAACACATTACGTACGCTATACAACACGCGTAACGTACGTAAGGGAAATTACGTACGCTATATGCTAAACTTAGCGTACGTAACGCTAGTCCAGAACCGCCTGACGAACAATACGAAGACCTTAACGTACGTAAAGAACCACGCTTTACGTACGTTAACAAGCTGCATGGGCAACGTACGTAAGGAGCACACCCTAGTGTACGTAAAGATCCATTGACTGCAATAGTGAGGTCTGATTGAAAGATTCCCGGCCCCACCAGCCGAAAATTGACTCCGAGAAAGGTTCCCTCCACCTACCTCTCATTACGTACGTAAACATACAGGCTTAATGCACATAATGTTGAGGTTCTAACGTACGTTAATCACACAAGCTAACGTATGTTAGCTCAACAAAGTGAACAACTAAGTTGTTCCAACAAATCTCAACTCAAAATGAACGAACACAGTCCGATACACCTCAACAAACACGAATGATATAATATTACGGCATTTGTACAATTCCAAATGAATATGTACAACTCAATAGTGAAACGAAAGAAAAAAAATTTTAGCCCCGGATATTACAATATTATTGATTAATCCTTCTATAACATCCTTTGATCAAGCGAATGAGGTTAAATTTCCTGGAAATCCTATTTTTGGGAAATTGGGTTTTTACTTGGTTTTGTTCGATTTAACCCGTAATAACTTAGATTTGTGGCGGAACGATGATTATTAGGATGTATTCTATGGTTTCCCTTGTTATACCATGGTTGGATTGTCCAGGATTCGTCATTTTGTTGAACTCCTATTTGACGCCTTGAAGGTGTTCGATTAAAGGTCATGGAGGGGGATTCGGGTGTTGTGTGGTTATTATTACTCATACGATCGTTGATTTATTGTTGATATGTCTTAGGAACGAAATCCTTGTGAAGAACTCGAGACGGAACCCTTCCGTTCATTGTCTTTTTCGGGGTCCGAGTTTCCCAGTTGAACCGTGTTCTTCGGAGCGTTCGGTATAGATTATTGAGGCAAGTATTCTATTTTTATGATCTGTATATTATGAATGAGTTTATATGTTGTATTTACGATGATTTGGTTTATCTGCGTGGACATAATTCGTGCGGTTTGATTATTTGAATGTTTGTTGGTATTAATGATATTGTTGCTTGTTTAACCTTGTGAAGTTGTGTTGGCCATGTTAGTTGCGTGATTCGTGTTGGTCTTGATTGCTTGGGTTTGAGGTATGATGATGATTATGATTATCATGTTGGATTGACTACACATTTGGACATGTAATTTCGGTGTATGAGTGGATGTTCGAACATGTTTCTTTAAGGTGTGTTGTTCGTAATGATGTGTTGCGTTTTTGGTATGTGTTTGGGAAATATGTGTGTATGGTCCAGGTACGGTCCGTGGGACCTCTGGAGTTTGGTACATGAGGTGTACGAACAGTGTGTGTGGTCCAGGTACGGTCCGTGGGACCTCTGGAGTTCAGTACATGAGGTGTACGAACAGAGTGTGCGGTCCAGGTACGGTCCGTGGGACCTCTGGAGTTCGGTAAATGAGGTGTACGAATAGAGGGTGTGTTCCAGGTATGGTCCATGGGACCTCTGGAGTTCGGTACATGAAGTGTACGAACAATGAATGTTTGGAACCGGGTACAGTCCGTCATGACCTCCGGAGTTTGTTACTTGACGAGTACGTACAGTGATTGTGTGGATAATATTTTGATGTTAAAATCATGGACACATGATGATATTTCACTAATGTGTTTTGAAACAAGAACCGGGCGGAGGCCTTGGTGAGTTTCGAAAAAGGTTTTGTAAATTGGGACTCGAGGTCCCAAAAGAAATTATGTTCTAAAAACTCCCGAGATGCCGAGTTTTAAATCTTGAAACTTCATAACTTGTTTTCCGATTAATAAAACCTCTCGGGAATATTTTGACAATTGATTGTGTTATCTGATTCGTGATTGTCTTCTAATTGATACATTTCGTATGATATTATACTTGCACTAGTAAAACAATGGAGTTTTACTAACCCACGAGTAATCGGGGGGTGGATGTCTGTTTTGCGTCCAGGTATTTGATGGTTCGAGGGAGCAGTCGCAGGATTGGTGCATGAAGTGACGAGCTATGATACTAATCAAGGATTGAGAGTTTGGTCGGGTTATGTTGTGTCGACCGAATTATGGTCAGACTTCCGCTGTTGTGTATCTTTACCCCTACGTGGGTATTTATTGTAAAGGGTTGTATTTTGTCTCGTTTGCACTGGTTGTATGACCTCATTGGTCCATGTGGTTGTGTTGTAATTGACCTTAACGGTCACAATTGTTGTAGTAATTGCCTTCGGTTGGTCAAGTTTTGGTGTTTTCTGTATTGTTTAGCCTGGTAGGTCCTCGCGGAGAGGGTTAACAGCATGTAATATCCCCATATGGTCTGGGGGTGTTACAGTTATGGTATCGGAGCCTAGGTTGTGGAAAACCTAGGCTGTTGGGTCAAGTCAAGACGTGGTTTGTCGAGTAATATGACGTTAGGTCATTCGAGTTGTCGGGTGATAAGTTGAGTTGTGCGTGGTCACAACGTGTCGTATGTATTGTTGCGCGAGATTAGTATCGTGGGCGACCGTCACCTCTGTGCAGCCTATGGACGTAAGTCTCCTCTTTTATGTGAGGTATCGCTGTTTCGTGATTTCATTTATGTGCAATGATTGTGGTGCATAATTTCGTTTGCATGGTGTTGTGAATTGGAATCCATATTTGATATTTGTAGTACGCCATTTGTGTGTTGAGTTGAATGTATTTATGGTTGGACACCGAGCGGTGCACTGCGGTGTGAAAAACTGTGAACTTTAGTGTGATCTTGATGTTGTATCGATGGTAGAGTTCGTGAGGAACTCATATGGATGGTTTTGACGTATGTCTGAACTTGGTGTTCACGAATTGTATTTGATTAAATTTGGTGATCCTGTTGCTGTTTGGGCATGTGGTTTTAAGTTTGATTATTTTTGGAAAATTTTAATTGTGTTCGTTGCGCGTAAGTTTGAAAACGGTTCTCTAAAAGATTTTTTGAGTTTGAGCATGTTTGAAAAAGAATCGATTTTTGAAAACATTTCGATGGTGCGGTTAAACAACGATTTTGTATGAATTTTGAAATCGGTTGAATTTTGACAAATTAGTCACGTATTTTCAAATGGCATCATGAAACGGTATTTGGAGATAGTGTTTTAAAATTCTTCGGACATTGTAAAATATTACCGTCATCTTGGTTATGATCGAAAGGATTTTGGAAAATTTCTGTTTTTGCAAAACAACTTTGGCATTAGGAAATTACAACATTATGTGTTTATGTATTGAGGTTAAGTCGTGCAGTGAGTTGCTATGTTATAATTCTCTTCATAAAATCTTGTCTGCATGCCCAAGTGGCGGGATACGTTGTTAGGTATCGTTCCCTAACTCTCGGAGCCGTTTCGGGGCTGTTGGGTTACTTCGGTTGTTTAACAGCCAGTAGTTACGGCTGTATGAAATTTATGTTACGGCCGTAAGCTGGTAGTTGCTACGGCCGTAAGATGGTAGTTGCTACGGCCGTAAGATGTTGGTATTACGGCCGTAATCTTTTAGTTGTTGCGGCCGTAAGTTGTGTGTTATTATGGCCGTAAGCCTATTGCTGTCACGACCATAATCTTATTGTTACAGCCGTATCTGTACTCTATATCGGTCGTTCGATTCCTTTGGATATAGTCGTGTGGTTCGTAAATGACGATTGTGAACTTTAGCTATTCCATCAGTAATGTTGCACTCGGTTGTATATCCTGTTTGGATATTATTGACATGTTGTCGATCGTTACCTTTCTTGCTTGCAAATTTGATTGTACACTTAAGTGTTGTGATGGCATAGTTTGATCTAATTGTATTGTTCCATGACGTTATCCTGACATGATAACTTATCTATGGAAATGATTAGTGTGATGACATATATTAATATGGTCATTTTGATGACATTGATTATAGAGTGGATTTGATATTTCAAAGTATTGTTGTGCAAATATTTTCAAAACAAAGCAGTTTTGATAATGTGTCCATGGTTTTGGTTAAATGACCGAGGTATTAAAAGTATTTTCAAAAATTTCATCTCAGCAAAATCTTTCGAACTCACGAATTTTAAAATA
Organism: Orobanche coerulescens; assembly: GCA_033398695.1. NCBI lineage: Eukaryota > Viridiplantae > Streptophyta > Magnoliopsida > Lamiales > Orobanchaceae > Orobanche > Orobanche coerulescens. Next base: position 111,512,762 of record CM065801.1, on the reverse strand, counting down.
TTATCATTCGAACAAATACCTCGAAAAACTTACTTTTTAGAATATTATCCATGTTGGACCGCAATGGTATGCATAATGTTTTCACTGTGTTTGCTGAGGTATAGGTTGTATCTCCGTCGATGTGACCATGTGAATTACTTTTAAATTTAAGTTCTATTATTGCGGTGTTAGTTCGTGTGTTTGTGTAATGACTTGATGTGAATATTGTATTGTGCTACTGTTTGTTGGCTTATGTTGATTATGTGGGGTTCGTTTTGTCATGTTATTCTAAATGGTTGTCCATTCAGTATGCTGAGGGGTCGAGGCCGTGGTCGTGATGGTGGTTGTAATCAGGAGCATGAGAAGGCGACTCGCTCTTTGTCGAGCACCAATCAGCTCAGTATGGATAGTCATGATGACCAGTCGCGAGATCAGGGACAATCAGCCGTAGTTAATGTTGACGTTGGCGCCGCCACCATCCTTCGTCAGGTGGTTGACCAGTTAGTGCAGATGAATCAGGCCGTACATCGGAATGAGAACCCATATGAGGATGACGGGGCTAGTAAGTGGTTACAAGATATGATGAGAATGCACCCACCCCGTTTTGTAGGTTCTTCTGACTCATTAGGTTGGGAGAACTGGCTCTTCCAGTTGGATAGAACATTTGATGCTGTAGCTTGTCCCGAAGAAAGAAGAGTACATATTGCTCAATACTTGCTCGATAAGGAAGCTGCAGACTGGTGGGAGGCCGTAGCGCCTAATGATTGTGCAGCTACTTGGGCTGAATTCAAGACTGCCATGAAGGCCGGGTATTGTCCACCGTCTATTAATGAGCATAGGATCGTTGAGTTCTTCTCGGCTACGCCACAAAATGTGTCGATATCTCAGGCGATAGTCGATTATAATCGGCAGTTATGTTATGTTCGAGATCAAGTGAGAAGTGAGGCAGATAAGGTTCGTTATTTCGATATGTATATGAAACCTCATGTTCGGTAGTGTATGGCTCCTTTTTTGTGTACTACGTTGAAGGATTATCAAGACCGAGCCTTAGCATTTGAAATGGCTGTATTGTCGGTATCTGTAGCGAAGAAACAGAAGATTTCTGATGACGCCTCGGGAAGTAAGGAAATTGGGATTTTAAAATCACAAGCCTCGTATCAAATGAGTATGGGACCTTCTCGGTCATCTAGAGAGTCTAAAAGACCCAAGTCGGCGTCTTTGATTTCAGGCAGTACCCCAAGATGTTTCAACTGTAATGTACTGGGCCACGAGCATGCGAGTTGTAAGAAACTGCCGGTAACTTGTTATAGTTGTGGACGCGAAGGGCATCGAGACCAGTACTGCGAGACCGTTGCTAAGATGGTAGGGAACCGGAGTTCCTATCATACTTCTGGAGGGCCGAGTGATAATATTTTATGTTGTAGTGCAGATGGTCTTTCGTGTGTAGACTTTTTATGTAATGCTTTTATGTTTGATGCATGATGATCGATGTTTTTGTTTTTGTGATGTAGACTGTCGGAAGTGCTGGGCACTGGCCGGACAGGTGCGGCAAGCACTGTCGGAAGTGCTGGGCAATGGCCGAGCAGGCGCGGCAGGAACCGGCGTAGCGCACGCTACTACCGGAAGGCTGCGCACGCTAGCTCGGCAGGAATAGCGCACGCTATTCGGCCGACCAGCGCACGCTATCGGGCTCGGCAGAGAGGTTTCGGAGGTTCTGGACTCGGGGAGGATCGGCATGTAGCGCACGCTACTGTCGGTCATAGCGTGTGCTAATCAGCAGGTGTAGCGCACGCTGTCGGCCGACCAGCGCACGCTACCTGGGAGAGCAATTTAGTCAAGAGAGTTCTGGACGGACCGGCTAGCACACGCTAGTGTCCGCACAGCGTGCGCTATCGCGGTCGGGCAGGCAGGTTTCGGTCGGCAGGTTGGGTCAGCAGTACCAGGTCGTGCGGGCCCCGGACGAAGGTTCTAGGCCGACACTGGACTATAGCGCACGCTAGTCCGGAAGGCTAGCGCACGCTAGGGACGCGCCAGTATAAATATGACTGAGCAGTCATACTTTCACCCGTTTTTCATTTCCTTTCTTTTCTGTCCGCGGCTGGAGGCTTTGAGAGGTCGAAGGCATGTTGTCAGGCGATGAATCCATGAAGTTCTGGAGTTCATATCATTGATTAATCCTTCTATAACATCCTTTGATCAAGTGAATCAGGTTATATTTCCTGGAAATCATAGTTTTGGGAAATTGTGGGTTTTGCTTGGTTTTGTCCGATTTAACCCATAATAACTTAGATTTGTGGCGGAATGATGATTATTAGGATGTATTCTATCGTTTCCCTTGTTATTAGGATGTATTCGTCGTCTTGTTGAACTCCTTTTTGACGCATTGAAGGTGTCCGACTAGAGGTCGTAGAGGGGGATTCGGGCATTGTGCGGTTATTATTCCTTGTGTGATTGTTGATTTATTGTTGATATGTCTTAGGAACGAAATACTCGTGAAGAACTCGAGCCAGAACCCTTCCGTTCATTGTCTTTTTTGGGGTCCGAGTTTCCCGGTTGAACCGTGTTCTTCGGAGTGTTCGGTATTAATTATTGAGGCAAGTATTCTATTTATACGATCTGTATCTTGTGGATGAGTTTATATATTGTATTTACGATGATTTGGTTTATCTTCGTGGATATGATTCGTGCGGTTTGATTATTTGAATGTTTGTTGGTATTAATGATATTGTTTCTTGTTTAACCTTGTGAAGTTATGTTGGCCATGTTAGTTGCGTGATTCGTGTTGGGCTTGAGTGCTTGGGTTTGAGGTATGATGATGATTATGATTATCATGTTGGATTGACTACACATTTGGACATGTAATTTCGGTGTATGATTAGATGTTCGAACATGTTTGTTTAAGGTGTGTTGTAGTGATGTGTTGCGTTGTTTGGTGTGTGTTTGGGAAATGTGTGTGTATGGTCCATGTCCAGTCCGTGGGAATTCTGGAGTTCGGTACATGAGGTGTACGAACAGTGTGTGTGGTCCAGGTACAGTCCGTGGGACCTCTGGAGTTCGGTACATGAGGTGTACGAACAGAGTGTGTGGTCCAGGTACGGTCCGTGGGACCTCTGGAGTTCGGTACATGAGGTGTATGAACAGAGGGTGTGTTCCTGGTAGCGTCCGTGGGACCTCTGGAGTTCGGTACCTGATGTGTACGAACAGTGAATGTGTGGAACCGGTACGGTCCGTCGTGACCTCCGGAGTTCGTTACTTGACGATTACGAACAGTGATTGTGTGGATAATATTTTGATGTTAAAATTACGGACACGTGATGATATTTCACTAATGTGTTTTGAAACAAGAATCGGGCGGAGGCCTTGGTGATTTTCGAAAAAGGTTTTGTAAATTGGGACTCGAGGTCCCAAAAGAAATTATGTTCTAAAAACTCCTGAGATGCCGAGTTTTAATTCTTAAAACTTCATAACTTGTTTTATGATTAATAAAACATCTCGGGAATATTTTTGTAACACCCCAATTTCACTTTGGATAATTACACGCTGCAGGACACACAAGGGTCCCACCAGGCTGACGACACACAAGTTAAGCTACAATCCAATACACAATCACCACGACATAACAATCCAACACATGATACAAAACATGAGTTAGGCCTCGGCCGCGGCCAAAATAGTAGAGTTAAACAGGATTCACTCAACGCAAACATCACACGACATAGTACAACCCAAAACCAACAATAATACAAAATATAAAACCGACTCTGACATTACAAATACAACGACTGATACGAGCTCTCTAACATCCAATGTGCTTGTCAACTCCGTGTGCACCACATGTGGGCTCCTGTCCCTCGAGAGTACCTGAAATATACAAAACATTCCACCCCAACAAGAGGTTAGCAACAACCGCTAGTGCAAGTACTTATTGGATAAGGAGGTCGGCACTGGAAAGGTTTATAGCTCAAATACTTAATCGTTCGCAATTCGATGAAACTTGACTGGGCGTTAAGTTTATGTGAAGACTTGTATGACGTGTTCTTTGACAAGGAGAGTGCCTGTCGAACACTAATGGTTAGTGGGAGCACACATTATAGGTATGCTAATTGGATTAGTATACTCGAACCGACTCACCCTCGATAAGGAGGTCGGCACTGGAAAGGTTTATAGCTCAAATACTTAATCGTTCGCAAGTTGATGAAACTTGACTGGGCGTTAAGTTTATGTGAAGACTTATATGACGTGTTCTTTGACAAGGAGAGTGCCTGTCGAACACTAATGGTTAGTGGGAGCACACGTTATAGGTATGCTAATTGGATTAGTATACTCAAACCGACTCACCCTCGATTTGTCACATGGATTTCACTCCGGGACAGTCAATGACGGAATCGAAAGTTTGTGATAGGTATTCGTGAACCTTCGACTTGAGTATTTAGTAGGGATGTGCTTGTGACGTCAAGATTTTCATTAGAGTAGTTCGACCCTGTAAACCGGGAGGTGGGGGTCAACCTCGACGTGCGTCTTGACGGGCAAGTAGCAGGTCCTACTGAATACCAAGATAGAATTCTTTCTCCCGTTAGTGAGCGGGTTATATGTCCTATGCAGTTATTGGCAGATGAGATCATAAGTCTTTGGCCAAAGCATTGGAGCTAGTTGTATTAGATACACGACAGCTCGATGATCTCTATTTGCATTAACGCATGCATAGCGTCAAGTACCGATAGGGTTTGACTGACCGTGACCCTATAACTTGATCGGGACATGTGAAAGAAGGGTTTATACGTTTACTGGTATTCACGACAGAATGGTTCTTGAATGATCCCAATCATTCGTTCTCAGTTGGGGTACAGTGTAGGCCGCCAGGCTGGCTAGGTGGTGCTACTACTCTTTGGTTCCTCCCATTGCTGACTGAGACGGACCTACCGAGTCGCGCAATAGGATTGACGACGGAATGAATCGAGATTATTCTCTCATTATGAATATTAGATATTGGATATCTAATTTATTGGGACATTGGATGTCTAAGTTGATTTATTGGATAAATTAATTTATGGCCTAGTGAATTAAATAAATTACTGGGTGATTAATTTAATTCATAAATATAATTATTTCTTGAAGAAATTGATTATGTTATTATGTATTTGATATGATTAATTAATTGGATTAATTAATTAATATAAATACATCCCAACGGAATCGGAGTGTATCTGTTTGGACTCTCGGGAGTCCGAAACGAACCAAACTTGTCCGTTTTTCATCATGGCCGCCCCAACCCCTTCCACCCACCTTCCCATTGTCTTGCTGTTTCCTTTTTATATTAAGGAACATGGCTTGTGGGGCAATAAATCATATGGTATGATTTGTTGTGCATGTGAGTGGAAATTGAATAAAGAGAGGAAGACTTCTCATCATTCTTACTCTACATTCATTTTGATTCCTACGTGAGAAAGAGAAAGAGAGAGAAAGTTTTTGTTTTTCTCAAAGTCTTCTTCTTCATTTCATTTCATGTTCTTGGTTGTTCTTGGAGAAAATCAAGAGTTTTATTGAGAGTGTGAGTTATGCACTTAGAGTGCTATAATCACAATTAAAAGCTTCATCACTTAGCTCTAGCCGTATCCTCGGAGGATAGCAAGGTGATCGTCGTTCCGGTCATTTCTCCGGCGTGTGGCAAGTAGAGACGCGGTGCTTTCGGCGTTGGATCATTCAAGAGCTTGGAGCGGATTGAATTGCTGGGAGATCGCCTAAAGCTTGGGGAATAGCTCAAGAGAAGGAATCTATTTAATCAACGGACTACAAGGGTGAGTTTCTGTATCTCTTGTGTTTCGTATAATATTCGTATATACGTAGCTCGATCGATCCTCATAGGGATTCGGATCGGATTAATTTTCATTTTATCGCTTCCGCTGGGCCTTCGTTTTAGGCACCGAATCCCAACAGATGGTCAATTTTGACCTTCTGACACATCAAGCATTTCGACACGAATTCTTCAACATCATTTTTCATATTGCTCCACCAATAGTTATTCATCACGTCCTTATACATTTTTCTTGTACTAGGGTGAAGAGAATACGGTGTAGTGTGCGCTTCCCTCAATATGGTCTGTTTAAGCTCGACGTCTGCAGGTATACATAGTCTACCTCTAAACCTTAAAGCACCATCATCTTGAATCATAAATCCGGGAGCTTTTCCTCCAATCACATCCTTTTTTAGCTGGACTAGCAATTGATCCTCCAATTGCTTCGATTTGATCTCATTGACCAAAGACGACGTGATTTCCAAAGTACATAATTGGCCTTGAACTTTCTGAAGCCAAATCTCTATATCTTGCCTAATTATGTCTCGACGGATCTCGTGTTGAGATGTAAGCATCTTTAGCATTTGAAGTGCTACGAGTTTCCGACTCAACGCGTCCGCTACCACATTAGCTTTTCCTGGATGGTATAATATCTCAAGATCGTAATCCTTAATCAGCGCTAACCATCGATGTTATCTCATATTTATCTCCTTCTGGCTAAATATATATTTTAGGCTTTTCTGATCCGTGTAAATTTTATACGAAGATCCATAAAGATAATGCCTCCAAATCTTTAGCGCGAATACAACCGCCGATAACTCTAAATCCTGTGTAGGGTAATTCATTTCATATGGTTTCAATTGTCGGGACGCATATGAAATTACTCTACCTTTCTGCATTAAAACACAACCCAATCCAAGTCCAGAAGCATCACTATACACTTCGAAATCATCGGTACCCTGGGGTAACGATAATGCGGGCGCCGAAGTTAACCGTTGTTTAAGCTCATCAAAACTGTTTTGTCTATAATCAGTCCACTCGAACTTCTGAGATTTCTGGAGTAACTGAGTAAGTGGTCGAGCGATTTTTGAAAACCCCTTGATGAATCTACGATAATATCCGGCAAGCCCTATTCTGGGTCTCCTTCACACTCCTAGGTGGTTCCCACTCAACAATGGCCGCTATCTTTTGGGGATCCACTCGAACTCCATCAGCTGAAATTATATGACCAAGAAATGTCACCTCTTTAAGCCAGAATTCGCACTTTGAGAATTTAGAATAAAGTCTCTCCATTCTCAAAGTTTTCAACACCGCTCGGAGATGTTCAGCGTGATCTTCCTCATTCCGGGAGTAGACAAGAATATCATCAATGAAAACGACCACGAACTTATCAAGATAGTCAATGAAAACTTTGTTCATCAGCTGCATAAACACGGAAGGAGCATTGGTTAGACCAAACGGCATAACCACAAATTCGTAATGGCCGTACCGAGTACGGAAAGCAGTTTTTGGAATATCAGAATCCCGAATCCTCAGCTGGTAATATCCTGATCGCAAGTCAATCTTAGAGAAAATTGTGGCACCCTGAAGTTGGTCGAACAAGTCATCTATCCGGGGCAAAGGATATTTGTTCTTAATGGTTAAATTATTCAATTCCCGATAATCAATGCATAGATGGAATGATCTGTCCCTCTTCCTAACGAAGAGAACCGGTGCACCCCAAGGTGATGCACTAGGTCGAATATACCCTTTGTCCAGAAGCTCGCCCAATTGTTTCTTCAGTTATAACATCTCGGAGGGTGCCATATGATACGGCGCTCGAGAAACAGGTGCTGCACTTGGCACAAGATCAATAGGAAAATCTACCTCTCTAGACGGAGGTAATCCCGGTAAATCATCCGGAAATACATCAGGATATTCATTCACAATTGGAATCGACAATAAATCGGCTTCACCGTCATTTGTGCTCATGGCGTAACACCAATAACCAATACAGTCTTGTTTCAACAATTTTATCACCTTAACAGCGGAAATCACCCCTCCTTAACTACCCGGTTTACGACCCAAGAAAGTGTGTTCGACACCATCTTCCGCTATTATAGAAATAGTTCGCATTCGGTAGTTCATGATAGCACCATGACGATTCAACCAATCATCTCCCAGAATTACATCCTCTCCTTTCAGATCTACCACAATGAGGTCTAAAGGCTAATCTCGACTCCCAATATACACAAGATAATTTTTAATCTCTTGGTTCCCAATCAAACGCTCTCCATTAGGGGTACTTACTACGAATGGTTTGCACTTAATCAAACACCCAAGACCCAAACGTTTCGCACAATCAAGAGCAATAAACGAATGGGTAGCTCCCGAATCAAATAATACTGATACAGGTTAAGAAAGTATTTACGTGATACCTGCAGCTACCGGAGCCTCTGTGTCGTCCGCGCATCTCATCTGGTATACTCTTGGCTGTACCAAACCCACACTCGATGCGGCTTGACGATCCAACTGGCCTCGGCCTCTTCCACGTCCCAAAGTCTATTGTGGCTGATTAGATGTAGTCCCCGGGTTCACACTCGGAGTTGGTGCCGAACTCTGCTATTTAACAAATCTAGTGGCAGCCTCGCAATGAGCCGCCCGATGACCGGCCTGTCCGCAAGTGAAACAAATAACGGGAGGAAGTGGACACTCTCGAAACTGATGGCCTGTTTGATTACAATTGAAACATTGTCCTCTACCAAAGGCAGAAGACTGGCTTGATCGAAAACTCGGAGCACTACTGGCTTACTGAACAGACTTCCCGATAGCGGAATGAGAAGCTTGAGATTTGTGAAATCCACCACTCTTACTTCCCGAAAAGACACCAGTCGTCTTTGGCTTCTTGATCTCGATACCCGACCTTGACGTAGAAATGACCATCTCGATGGCCAAGGCACGATGCTGATACTCCTTCAAAGTAACACATCTGAAACCCTCCATAGCCTCAAGAATCCTGGGCTTCATTCTCAAATCAAAGTAACGGATTTTATCTGATTCAGTCTTTACTTGCTCACGAACATGGTTCAGTTGCTGATTATATGTGACGATGGCCTCGGTGACAGGTACATCTTGAGGTGTTTCCGTAAAGAAATCTGCGATACGTTTTTCTTCAACAGGACAAGGACAATAGTCTTCCTCTATCGCAGCTTTAAACTCGGCCCAAGTGGCCACACGATCCGTAGGTATCACGGCTTCCCACCAATCCGCAGCCTCCTTGTCAAGGAAATACTGCACAATAAGGACCCGTCTCTATTCGGGGCACGCAGCGGCATCAAAAATCCAACTAAACTGAAACCACCCTTCCCAGCCCAACGTATCAGACGCACCAGTAAAACGGGGAGGTTGCATTTTCATCACTCCCTGAAGTTATTTACTCTCATCTGTCGACTGGTCATGATGCCCGGACTCATTCAACTTGACTAACTGTGTTGCTACCTGCTGGAGTATAGCAGCTATGCCGGCATTCACATTAGAGTCATCCGATGGTTCTTGACTTACAGTAGGATCTGGCTGACCGCTCAGGTTCAGAGAAGCGGTGTTCAGCTCCGTATGGGATGCCGAATCAGATGCATCATTAAAAGGTGCGCCAGATTCGTTAGCGCTACCACGACCGCGGCCTCTGCCGCATCCATGTCCGCCACGGCCTCTCAACATACTGAGATATAAAAGAATTAAAATTATCAGAACATTTCACAATCCAAGGATTTCAAATCTTCTTTATTATGAAAGCGACAAGGCACAAAGAGAGTTCAATGAGTCTTACTACCACGGGTCACACGGCTCGACAGCAACACACGGTGTTAAGATCGACCAGTTTATACGACTCTTACGACTTGACAACCCAAATAACCAAAGGCCTAGGTATTCCCAAAACCTAGGCTCCGATACTATAAATGTAACACCCCAATTTCACTTTGGGTAATTACACGCCGCAGGACCACAAGGGTCCCACCAGGCTGACGATACACAAGTTAAGCTACAATCCAATACACAATCACCATGACATAACAGTCCAACACAGGATACAAAACATTAGTTAGGCCTCGGCCCCGACCAAAATAGTATAGTTAAATAGCATTCACTCAACGCAAACATCACATGACATAGTACAACCCAAAACCAACAATAATACAAAATATAAAACCAACTCTGGCATTACAAATACAACGACTAATACGATCTCTCTAACATCCGGTGTGCTTGTCAACTCCATGTGCACCACATGTGGGCTCCTGTCCCTCGAGAGTACCTGAAATGTACAAAACATTCCACCCCAACAAGGGGTTAGCAACAACCGCTAGTGCAAGTACATTATTACAATATTTTAATCCATAAGAATTTCCAAACCAATTCAAAATCCAAAACAGTTCATTTCACGATATTCCGGAATATCAATATCGATCATCAGTAAAAACACTCCGACAATTCTCGTGACCCGATCCGGACCTCAAGCCACTAAGTCCCTGTGTGCCCCGTCGAGCAACCCCAGGTGAGAATGCCCACTCGAAGTATCTCTCGTGAACCGGTCCCGCCTCTAAGCCACCAAGTCCCCGTGTGACCCCGTCGAGTTAATCCCCGAGTGAGAGTACTCGAGCACAACCTTTCAACTCTCATCAATATCAAATTCATCATAGAAATGCATGCCATTAACTAATTCAATAAAGTACTTGCCTGGATTTCTAACTCACAAAGGAACAACAACGAACAAGGCTACAGTCCGAACTATCTTCCAAATGCCGCTCCTAACAAACATCAAGGTTCAATCAACTACAATTCCGTCGGAAAAACTAAAATCCTTCCTAAGTTCTACCCTTAGAAACATTTTATCGAACACTACGGGGGCATAACGGGTTTGCTCGATTTACGAAGGAAGATTCAGAATCAATCCACCAAACCTTGAGGAAATCATGAAATCATACTTATACAACTATATTCAACTATAATCCATCATAAATTTGGAGTTAAAATGGTGGAAGAAACGAAATTCCCCAAAACCCCCAAAGTTCCCCAAAGTTAGGGTTCTATGGATGGATTACCTCAATTCCTTGGTGAAGATTGATGTATATTTGATGAATCCTTGTTTGAAGTTGAAAGGAATTGAAATCTTGCAATGCTCGGCCGAAATCCACGTTTACCCAGACCTGGAATCGTCTAGAAAGTTGGAGGAGGTGAAAGAGGGTGAAAAATGACCAGTGTTGACCGCAACACATGTACTTATATAGGCGCGCCCTAGCGCGTGCTAGAGCTTTTCCGATAGCGTGCGCTATCGGCCTAGGCCTGCAGTCCAGACCCTTCTGCCCAGCCGAGCTGGCGTGCACCATATTCGACAGCGTGCGCTACTCAGCCAAGTTAGCGTGCGCTATACTGCCGAGTTAGCGTGCGCTATACCGCCGAGTTAGCGCGCGCAACTACCGCCTTAGCGTGCGCTCCCTGGCGCCCAGTCCAAGTCCAGAAACCTTTCTGCCCTGTCCAGAAATCTTCCTGCCCATCCCGATAGCGTGCGCTACGGCCGAACAGTGTGTGCTATGCCTGACGAGTTAGCGCGCGCAACGACCGTCTTAGCGCGCGTTACCTGTTGGTCTGGCCGAAGTCCAAACCTCACTGCCCCTACTGTCCGGGCTGCTTAGCGCGCGTTATCACCCGACAGTGGCGTGCGCTACCTGCTCCTCTAGCGTGCGCGACTAAGATGCCTTAGCGTGCGCTAGCTCGATCCTTGTCCCTGTTCAGTGCCTTCTGGACTGCCCCATGCTGCCGGTTAGCGTGCGCTATCCTTCCGGCAGTAGCGTGCGTTGGCCTACGACCTCCATTGCGTACGCTACTCGGGTAACTTAGCGTAAGTTAACCCTAGGTTGCAAAAGCGATACAAACAGTACAACCAACCGTTATCGAATACTAGCGAAATATTGGCAAGAAACACAACATACAAGCTCAATCTCGAATCAAACACATGTTACCAATATTCGAAAAATTACAAACCAACCCACGAGGTTCATGAATTTATAATTATAGCCAATAAAAGGTACGGATATTACAATTTTGACAACGAATTGTGTTATCTGATTCGTGATTGCCTTCTAATTGATACATTTCGTATGCTATTATACTTGCACTAGTAAAACAATGGAGTTTTACTAACCCCCGAGTAATCGGGGGGTGGATGTTTGTTTTGCGTCCAGGTATTTGCTGGTTCGAGGGAGCAGTCGCAGTATTGGCGCAGGAAGTGACGAGCTATGATACTAATCAAGGATTGAGAGTTTGGTCGGGTTATGTTGTTTCGACCAAATTATGGTCAGACTTCCGCTGTTGTGTATCTTTACCCCTACGTGGGTATTTATTGTAAAGGGTTATATTTTGTATCGTTTGCACTGGTCGTATGACCTCATTGGTCCATGTGGTTGTGTTGTAATTGACCTTAATGGTCACATTTGTTGTAGTAATTGTCTTCGGTTGGTCAAGTTTTGATGTTTTCTGTGTTGTTTAGCCTGGTAGGTCCTCGCAGAGAGGATTTACGGCATGTAATATCCCCATATGATCTGGGGGTGTTACAACAACTGACAAGCTGGAGAATACTCCAAACTGACTGACCAACATGAACACCAAAACAACTCAGGACTAATATCGCTCGAATGCCTCGTCGCCATCGTCATATCCCTGTGTCTTAACTCCCTCCTCGCAACATGTAAAACATGAAAACATGTTCCGCTCCCACGGGGTCAGTCATCCAGATAATGAATACCAAATACATGTACAACATGATATGCACCCAAAGCCAAAACAAACGATACAACAATCATAATACGATATGCTCACAAACAATGCTAAGAACTGAGCATTCATGAAACACTATGCCCACGGCATACAACTAGTCCTTGCTCAACAGGTTAGAAAATAAATACCCAACGACGAATAATCAATATAGAACACAAACATGAGTTAATCGAAGGCGAATCCGTCCAAATTTAAAACTGATAACAACAACGATGCCCGAAGGCTCCAACTGAAATACCAATACATCATGCATGGCCTGAAAGCCCTCAGTCGAAGCTGCAAAACATCACGATGGCCTGAAAGCCCTAAGCCGAAGCTGCAAATCGTCACAATGGCATAAAAACCCTAAGCCGAAGCTGCAAATCAACACAATGGCATAAAGTCCGTCAACCGAAGCTGCAAATCAACACAATGGCATAAAAGCCCTCAACCGAAGCTGCAAATCAACACAATGGCCAGAAATTCCCTCATCTGAAGCTGCATGATATCATCCAATGACCGTGACATGATGAATTGTAGGTGCTGGGAAACCAACTGCGATAAGTTCAAGCCCCTGACTTAGCCATAATGAGATCACCCAGTGATTGTGACCTACTGAACTGTAGGTGTTGGGAAACCAACCGCGAAGGCTCAAGCCCCAAACTTACCCATAATGAGATCATCGAAATGAACGTAACCAACTGAACTGTAGGTGTTGGGAAACCAACCGCGAAGGTTCAAGCCCCAAACTTACCCATAATGATATCATCGAAATGATCGTGACCTACTAAACTGTAGGTGTTGGGAAACCAACCGTGAAGTTTCAAGGCCCAAACTTACCCATAATGAGATCATCGAAATGACCATGACCTACTAAACTGTAGGTGTCGGGAAACCAACCGTGAAGGTTCAAGCCCCAAACTTACCCATCGAGCACTAGCCGAGACTAGCCTGCAAAACATAATTAATCACAAACGGCAATGATCACAAAATTACCGAATTCACAAGAATGATAGTATGGTGCCTTGAGTCGGCCAACACGACAATAATAACTCACGGATGGGCACCATCCTCGGCGGTCCCAATTCAAATACCTCAATTGTCTTAGAATGGCTAATCGATAACAACGAGACGACGGATGGGAAATGTCCTCGACAGTCCCAATTCAATACCTCGATTGCCTTGGAAATGGCCAATCAATAATAATAATACCACGGATGGGAAATGTCCTCGACAGTCCCAATCCAATACCTCGATTGCCTTAGAAATGTCCAATCGATAACTATAATACCATGGATGGGAAATGTCTCCGACAATTCCAATTCAATACCTCGATTGCCTTAGAACGGCCAATCGATAACAACGACATGACAGATGGGAACTATCCTCAACAGTCCCAATTTAATACCTCGATTGCCTTAGAAATGACCAATCAATAACAACAATGATAACAGATGCCTCGACGCATTTAATCGGCCACCAAAGATAGAGATGATAGTCGAATATGTCAATGCCTTAAATCGACCAATACAACATCGATAGCAACATACCAATATCAATAGCAACACTCCTACCGATCTCTTTAATCGAACATCAACATCAACAATAACAATCGATACATCAATACCGCGAACCGGATATCGATACCAATAATAACTACAATAGTCTCAATGCCTTGAACCGGCCATTGACGAACAACAATAACATTTGGCATAATTGCCGAAGGGTATCGCATCAAACAATTCCCTGATATCAACAAAATCATGAAGAGACCACGTCTCGAAATGATACGACACATTCATAGACATATATGATAACATTAATCTCATTTACCATTACAAGTATAAAACTTACCTTAAACCGAAGGCGATGAAATCCTCCCACGAACGACGAACGACGTTCTTCAACAATCACAAGCACTCGAACAACCTTGAATGAAATACAATTCATTCAATAACACAATATCGATATTGTAAACAACACAATAGATAACATTGATTAATCACGAATCGATCAAACCATACAGACGAATATCATAATCCTCAACTATGAATTCTAGCATCCTCCAATCACCTCAATGATCAATAATTAACATGATCATAATGTTCATAATACTGGTGCAAAACAATTCAACAAGGATTATGAAGAACAACATCAAATTAATCATCCCATTATGATGATATCCTCATATATCATCACAATCAACCCAAGAACATCATCAACACTACGAACATGATATTTACACAATAATCAACCACCAATTCATCATGAATTTTGGATTAATCAACAAGATTAACTTAACCGTTTGAAAATTATGATAATTTTCTCATAACTCATCACAATCCTACAATAAAATGGTTACAATCTCTCAAGAACACATCCAACATCAATAATCATCTCAAAGCTATGTTAATCATGTAACAATCTTAACATAACTCTCCATAGACATGATTATAATCTCTAAGTATTCTTAAAACATCATGCACACACTCATCCTCAAGTCATAATCATCATGTTCTTAACATGTGTTATAAAAACTCATCAAGAATCATGTTATCCTCCAACCATCCATCAATACACGAAGTAATCAGCAACACCATCATCATAATCTCGACATTAATTAACACAAGATTAACCAACATACCTCTTGAAAATGAAGAACAACCTCAAACCCTTCAAGAAACCACCTCAATCTTCTAGCTCCCAAGCTACAATCCAAGTTAGGAAGCTCCAAAGCAAGTTGGAAGGGGGTAGAATACGCTAAGGAATATAGAGGGATGATTTCTAGGGAGAGAAATCGGAAATGGATCGTGAAGAAATGAAAGACAAAACATGTCTTTATAATCTGCACTTTCCATAACGGCCGCTATCCTCCAAGACTAACATACGTTACACCACCTTACCTACGCTATCATCACTATGTAGCATACGCTACGTCCTCCCAGAGGCTATTGCCTCAAAACAAAACATCCTTACGTACGTTGTCCAAACTGACATACATAACAACCTCAACATTACGTACGTTAGCAGCCATGCATAGCGTACGCAATGGGCATTGACTTAGCTGTCTCGATCAAGCCAAAATGATCCAGCCATGCTCGTGCCCACATGCCGAAAGTCAGATGCGATCTGATACCCTGTGTTACATACGTAACCAATATGGTTTAGCGTACATAACCCTATGTTCTTAGCGTACGTTAGCTATGCACGTAGCATACGCTATGGATAGTATACTTATCCAAAATCAAAACTCACCAAGCAACATCCAATCGGTAAAAACAATACCGACGACAAGTATAAATATTTTGATTTCGAAATACCCCAATAAAATTTACATTTTATTAGTCAAATATAACAGCAATTGTAAAATTCCAAATGAATACGTACAGTGCAATAGTAAAAACGAAAAAAAACTGGATATTAAATACTCCCCCCTTAAAAGGAGTTCCGTCCCTGAAACTAAGGGTACATAACTCAGAACATGAACTACCCATCTGGGTTTGAAACAAACATCTCAATGCGAATCATTTCGCATGAGTAACTGGGCCAACCCCTCAAGTCCCCAAATCTCCTCTGCCTGAAGAAGGCGAAAACCAAGTGATAAAAACACTCAATCCAGTGCGAGATCAGTCGAATCATGACTCCTCCGCTAGAGGCCGGCCAGAAAGATGTACGACCTGCATGACTTGTAACACCAGCGCACACATCCCGTGGGAGCCGCTCATTATACATGTCTACAATCATCGGTGTACACTTCCACATCCTCATCTGCATCAGACGTCCATGAATCACTGACTCACGCCACACAAGGATAATAACAATGCATATATATAGTCCTCAGGACCATATCGTCCGCACGCCCAAGTCCTCACGACTTGACGTCTCAAATTACAACCAAGATTTACCCAGATTATCACAAAATCTCAGGTACAACACCAAAAGAAAATTTGAAAAATCACATCAAACAATCTCAAATATCAAGATTATCAAATACTATCATTACAAGATAGATCAACAACAAATGGTTCACAACCACAATACATCATTACAGATTAAGTTAAACACTAATCCGAAAATCAAAGAAAGGAATACACAAATCAAGACTACATCTCACGTATATCTGGCATTGATATCCTCTAGATAATCGATCTCCTCCACCTTATCGATTCGAGGAAGACCCAAATATGAACTCGCTACTCCTCCTAGGTTGTCCCTACCTCTGGCTTCCGAAGCCTGATAGGACCCCTTGGATGATGTATGGACTGGAGTAACAAAATCTCTCGAGGCCCGTGAGCTCTCCTGAGATCTACTGGCACTAGGACTCCTGCAGTATTTCTGGAGGTGTCCCTGCCTCCCACACAAAAAATAAGCAATAGTCTGAATCGAGCACCGGGTACTCTAATGTCCTATTGTATCACCGTTAAAGCAAACAACCGTCAAACTCATCGTCTGAGAGAAAGATGCTTTCCCAGCACGAAGGCGACAAAAAAATGACCTCTTGGATGTTGGAACCCGACGTCCCTCTGAATGAGTCGGCGTCCTAGTCCTCTTACCAGAAGGAACAGAAAGGTTCTTCCGAGCAAGCTCCTTGATCAAAAGCTCTTCTCCAAGATCCTTCTCAATGAATTCATCAAGTGAGTTACAATTATGATTGAACAACTGCATTATCAACTACGGGTTTAGCCTCTTGATAAAATACCTGATCTTATCCGCCTCGGTATGGATAACAGACGAAGCAAACTGAAGAAGTCCATGAAGCTTCTCAGCAATAACAAGGAAACCCTCATCCTTGATGGATTCGGGGTTCAAAACCTCTAACAACTTGGCTTCACGAAGTAGAGCCGGGTAATACCTCTGTAACAGGATAGTCTTGAACTCTCCCCAAACATAATCACGATCGGTGGGTTTCACAGAAAGCCACCAAGAATAAGTGCCCTTACTCAAGTACTAAGCCGCTACTATCACCTTATTCTCCTTTGGACACTGAACCATGTCGAAGAGTTTATCAAAATGTTCAAGCCAATAAACAATGTCAGCTGGTTCTGACGAACCCTCAAAAGTAGGCGGCCTCTGTCGAGAGATATCGCCAACAATCTGACTCACACCCCCATCCTGCCCATGAAATGGCACCTAGGGTCCCTGCTGCGGTGGACCAAGAAACATAGAGGCCTGCATGGTCTCCACTATCCGTGTCATTTGAGTCATCTGGGCCATCATGCCCCTCATAAACAAGAACGACTTGTCCACTATTAGTTTGATTAACTTCTCGAGCATGAATTCCCGAAGGAGAATCGGTCGCATAGGTAGCACCACCGGCCGAACTCTAATTCATCTCGACATTCGCACGAGCATAAATGTGAGGTTCTGGGAGCTGGCCTGCTCTGTAGCCTTTATCCCCTCTGTCACGTCCTCAGATTCCTCTTTCCATACTGAAAGACTAACATTCAATCATGATCATAGCTCAAATACACCTCAACAGCCAATCCAGACTGCAAAGTCAATAGCAAACACGAGTATACATGCTCAATAGATAAACAATCACATCAATCACGCTAATCATAGCCGATACAGAGCCCACACGCTCCAAACAAATAATCATGAATAATCGCACCACAAGTGCCACATACAAATTTCAACAGAACGTGTATAATCAATGACATAATGAATGTATGAACATAAAAAGAGAATTGAGTTATTACACAGGTCATACGAAGCTTCGAGGTCCTGCGATACTAACCTTCACTGACAACGACTCGATGAAAGAATGACTCATACAGTCGTCCAACTATCACGACTCATAAAACTCAACTGTCCAGGTTGTCATAACCTGACAGCTCCAATACAACCGCGTCGGTAGAGCCACATAACACACATGTTAAGGTATCACACAACCCATTTCTTTGATACCATATTCTATAACACCCCCAAAATCCCATTGGGTTATTACAGTGCCGTAGACCCACAGCAGGAAATCCACCAGGCGAATACGACTAAAATACATCAACTGACCAAAAAGAAAGACCACAGCCCCTACTATGATATCCGACACAATATTCTGATGTGGAATTTCAATGACAATGATATGCCTACATGGCCAAAATAAAAATACAACAACATCCGAGCCTTGCTCAGATAACACAAAATGACAACAACTGACAAACGGGAGAACACTCCAAACTGACTGACCAACATGAACACCGAAGCAACTCATGACTAGTATCGCTCGAATGCGTCGTCGTTATCGTCATATCCATGTGTCTTAACTCCGCAACACCTAAAACATGAAAACATGTTCCGGCCCCACGAGGTCAGTCATCTCGATAATGAATATCAAATACATGTACAACATGATATGCATCCAAAGGCAAAACAAACGGCACAATAATGATAATAAGAGATGCTCACAAACAATGGTAAGAACCGAGCATTCGTGAAACACAATGACCATAACCTACAACCAGTCCCTGCTCAACAGGTTAGAAGATAAATGCCCAACAGAGAATAATCAATATAGAACACAAACACGAGTTACTCGAAGGCGAATCAGCCCAAAGCTGAAACAGATAACAAAAACGATGTCCGAAGGCTCCAACTGAAATACCAATACATCATGCATGGCCTGCAAGCCCTCAGCCGAATATGTAAAACATCACGATGGCCTGAAAGCCCTCAGCCGAAGCTACAAATTGTCATAATGGCATAAAATCCCTCAGTCGAAGCTGCAAATCAACACAATGGCATAAAAGCCCTCAGCCGACGCTGCAAATCAACACAATGGCCTGAAATCCCCTCAGCCGAAGCTGCATGAGATCATACAATGATCGTGACCTGCTGAATTGCAGGTGCTGGGAAATGAACTACGATAAGTTCAAGCCCCAGACTTAACCATAATGAGATCACCCATTGACCGTGACCTACTGAACTGTAGGTGTTGGGAAACCAACCGCGAAGGTTCATGCCCCAAACTTACCCATAATGAGATCATTGAAATGACCATGACCTACTGAACTATAGGTGTTGGGAAACCAACCGCGAAGGTTCAAGCCCCAAACTTACCCATAATGAGATCATCGAAATGATCGTGACCTACTGAACTGTAGGTGTTGGGAAACCAACCACGAAGGTTCAAGCCCCAAACTTACACATAATAAGATCATCGAAATGACCGTGACCTACTGAACTGTAGGCGTTGGGAAACCAACCTCGAAGGTTCAAGCCCCAAACTTACCCATAATGAGATCATCGAAATGACCGTGACCTACTGAACTATAGGTGTTGGGAAACCAACCGCGAAGGTTCAAGCCCCAAATTTACCCATTGAGCACTAGTCGAGACTAGCCTCCAAAACATAATTAATCACAAATGGCAATGATCACAAAATTACCGAATTCACAAGAATGATAGTATGCTGCCTTGAGTCGGCCAACACGACAATAATAACTCATGCATGGGCACTGTCCTCGGCGGTCCCAATTCAAATACCTCGATTGCCTTAGAACGGCTAATCGATAACAACGATATGACGGATGGCAAATGTCCTCGACAGTCCCAATTCAATACCTCAGTTGCCTTATAAATGGCCAATCGATAACAATAATATAACGGATGGGAAATGTCCTCGACATTCCAAATTCAATACCTCGATTGCCTTAGAAATGGCCAATCGATAACAATAATACCACGGATGGGAAATGCTTCAACAATCCCAATTTAATACCTCGATTGTCTTAGAATGGCCAATCGATAACAACGACAAGACAG
Source organism: Orobanche coerulescens (assembly GCA_033398695.1). Taxonomy (NCBI): domain Eukaryota; kingdom Viridiplantae; phylum Streptophyta; class Magnoliopsida; order Lamiales; family Orobanchaceae; genus Orobanche; species Orobanche coerulescens. The sequence continues at coordinate 111,492,442 of CM065801.1, read as the reverse complement.
ATGGGAACCATCCTCAATAGTCCCAATTCAATACCTCGATTGCCTTAGAAATGGATAATCGATAACAACAACGATAACAGATGCCTCAGCACCTTTACTCGGACACTAAAGATAGAGATGATAGTTGAATACTCAAATGCCTTCAATCGGCCAATACAACATCAATAGCAACATACCAATATCAATAGCAACACTCATACTATCGATCAAACCATACAGACGAATATCATAATCCTCAACTATGAATTCTAGCATCCTCCAATCACCTCAATGATCAATAATTAACATGATCATAATGTTCTTAATACTTGTGAAAAATAATTCAACAAGGATTATCAAGATCAACATCAAATTAATCATCAAAATATGATGATATTATCATATATCATCACAATCACCCAAGAACATCATATATTGAACCACCAATTCATCATGAATTTCGGATTAATCAATAAGATTAACTCAACCATTTCAAGATTATGATAATTATATCATAACTCATCACAATCCTACAATAAAATGGTTATAATCTCTCAAGAGCACATCCAACACCAATAATCATCTCAAAGCTACGTTAATCATCTAACAATCTTAACACAACTCACCGTAGACATGATTATAATCTCTAAGTATTCTTAAAACGTCAAGAACACACTCATCCTCAAGTCATAATCATCATGTTCTTAACATGTGTTATAAAAACTCATCAAGAATCATGCTATCCTCCATCCATCCATCAATACACGAAGTAATCAACAACAACATCATCATAATCTCGACATTATCACAAGATTAACCAACATACCTCTTGAAAATGAAGAACAACCTCAAACCCTTCAAGAAACCACCTCAATATTCAAGCTCCCAAGCTCCAATCCAAGTTAGGAAGCTCCAAAGCAAGTTGGAAGGGGATGGAATACAGTAAGAAATGCAGAGGGATGATTCTAGGCAGAGAGATTGAAAATGGATCATGAAGAAATGAAAGACGAAACATCTCTTTATAATATGCACTTCCTATAACGGCCGCTATCTTCCAAGACTAATGGACGTTAGACCACCTTACGTACGCTATCATCACTACGTAGCGTATGATACATACTCCCAGAGGCTACTGCCTCAAAACAAAACATCCGTATATACGTCGTCCAAGCCAATGTGCGTAACAACCTCAACATTACGTATGTTAGCAGCTATGCATAGCATACGTAATGGGCATTGACCTAGCTATCTTGATCAAGCCAAAATGATCCAGCCATGCTCGGGCCACATGCTGAAAGTCAGATACGATCTGATACCTTGTGTTATGTACTTAACCAATATGGTTTAGCGTACGTAACCCTCCATTCTTGGCATACGTTAGCTATGACGTAGCGTACGCAATGGATAGTATACTTAGCCAAAATCAAAACTAACCAAGCAACATCCAATCGGTAAAAACAGTACCGTCGACAAGTATAAATATTTCGATTCCAAAATACCCCAATACAATTTACATTGTATAAGTCAAATACATCAGCACTTGTATAATTTCAAATGAATACGTACAACACAACAGTAAAAACGAAAAAATACCCCCGGATATTACAGTTGTAAGGTATGTTGTTTGCGTTGAGGACTTTGGATATTTCTTCTCTTGATTAAGCTGTATGCTCAAGGAAATATACTGCTCTTTGTAAGCTGATATTCAGATTTTCAGAGCTAATGCATCAGATGAATTTCGTGAAGTAATTCTTGAGTTCGTTCTTGTGAACAATGTCCTCTTGCTTGAGGCTATTTATATCCTTGGAAATAGATCCATTATAAATGTAGCCGTTGGCCTTGTGAGATTGAGATTGCTCTTATTTGTGGCTTCAGAATGCTTCAATTAAAGGTGATTCGCATTTAATGCTTCAGATATTCTTTTTGACTAGCATTAAATGCTCTTCAGACTGTTCAGACTGTAGTCTCTTCGGTTGTATTAAATGCTATCCTATCAGCATTAAATGCTACTTTAACCGTGAATACTTTGTGAATAAATAGTGTTCTTTCACAAAGGTTTAAAGTTTTTCTTCAGTCATGTTGGATATGTGTTTTACTTTTTCTAAGTGAAAAACCTACAGCATGTTTGCTGTATCCAGCTTCTTCATCTCTTGCTGTATATTGATGAATGCGCTGTAGGAAAGGACTTCTGACTATGCTGCAAGATCTTTCGCTGTATGGACAGGCTGCATGATGTGTTCATACTGTAGTCAGACTTTGTAACTAGCATTAAATGCTCTTCTGACTAGCATTATGATGTGTTCAGACTAGCATGATGTGTTTAGACTAGCATTAAATGCTCTTCAGACTGTTCAGACTGTAGTCTCTTTGGCCGTATTAAATTCTATCCTATCAGTATTAAATGCTACTTTAAGCATGAATACTTTTTGAATAAACAATATTTCTTTCACAATGGTTTAAAGGTTTTCTTCAGTCCTATTAGATATGTGTTTTACTTCCCTAAGTAAAACACCTACAACATGTATGCTGTATACAACTTCTTCATCTCTTGCTATATATTGATGAATGCACAGTAGGAAAGAACTATTAACTTTTCCGGAATATCTTTCGCTGTATGGACAGGCTGTACAATATTCTCTTAATAGCTTCCATACTTAGACCGAAATGCTGACTATGAAGAGCTCTCTGTATGAGGCAATTATCAAAACTCAGGGCTAAATTGCCAACAATACGTATCATACGAATATCTTTGTATTGTAATTGGATTTATACAATGTTTACTATATCGACATACTTCAGAATCAAACTATTTTAGGTTTGACATTCGTATTCTTTTGACTGTTAAAAGTTGCACGGTGAGTTGTAGTTTGTCCAAGTACTTTAGATCAAGCATACTCTACTGTCAGCGCCTAGCGTATGCTATCTCGACATGGGTTACGTACGTTATGCCTGTTATATTACATATGTAACCGAGGACATCAGATTGCATCCCAACTTTTGCTGTGTGGGGCCGTGCATGGCTAGAATTTTTGGCTCGTTTGAGACAGCCAAGTCAATGGGCATTACGTACGCAACATCATTGTGTTAGCATACGTAATGATGGTGAGCTTACGTGCATCATTTTTGACAACGTACGCAAGGGTATGTGTGATATGAGGCAGTAGCCTCTGGGTGATGTTTATGTACGTAAACACTAAGGTGTTAGTGTACATAAAGGTCGCTAACGCATGTTAACCCCTGCAGGTAGTGTACGTTAGATAAAGTGCAGGTTATAAAGATATGTCTTGTCTTTCATTTTTGCACGATCCAACTCTGAGTTTCCTCTCTATAAATCATCCTCCTTCCCTCCCAAGTTATTATAATCCCCTTCCGCCTTATCTTGGAGCTTCATATCTTAGATTAGAGCTTAGAAGTTTGAAGAATGGAGTGTGTTCTTAAAGTTTTGGGAGTTGTTCTTCATCTTCAGGAGGCATGTTGTTTAATCTTGTGATAATATTGTTGATGAATAGCTCATATGGTATCGAACTAATAGAGTATAACATGATTATTATTGAATTTATGAATACATAATCAAGAACATGATTATTAGGGCTTAAAGATGAGTATGTCCTTAATGTTTAGGGATACTTAGATGTTATAATGATGTTATAAAGAATTGTACTCAACTGGCTTTATTGATTAACATAATTGATAATGATTTCCTATAGTTTGAGTGTTCTTGAAAGATTTGACTATTGTAAGGGAAACTATGATGAATTGGGAGATAATTATTATAATATAATTAAGTTAAACGTGATGAATTAGTGACTAATGATGGTTTAAGACATCATCTTTAAGTATTAGTAATGTCCTTGTGAAGATTATAATGATTCATGATGTTATTGTCATATTAAGATGACTATTTGAACTTGTTCTTGACAATCCTTATAAGATAGAGGATCATGAATATTGAATAACATTATGAACATGTTAATCTGATTATTAGATGTATTGAGGGTATTGAATTTCATAAATTAGAACATCGATATCCATTAGAATAGTTTGAACAATTTGTGTTAAAGTCTGGAAGTCAGTTTCCATGAATTCGATGTCGATATTGTGAGATTGTGTTATTGAATGAATTGCATTTAATTCAAGGTTTCTTGTTCTAGTGAGTATTGTTTGTCAAAATTCACCATCCGTTTGTTTGAGGAAAGACTATTTTCGTCTCCGGAGTTGAGGCAAGTTGCCTTACTTGGTTATAATGATAAGTGATTCTTGTGAATGTTATATATTTTGTGTATGTGTAAAGCTTTATGAATCTTTGATTCATATTGAGGTGTGGTTGTTGATTGTATCGATCGTTTCATTGTGGGATTGTACTCCCAAGTTCACTACCTTTGATATTGTTGGTCTCGTTGATCGTCGTTGTCACTTCGGTGAGTTTTCTTGATCCTCGTTGGATATGTGATTAATTGAGTTTCTTTGTCACGTTGCATCGTGACATATCTGGAGTCTTATCTGCATGCCGATTAGTTATGTGTAGGATTTTTAGTCGGGCATATATGGTCGTGTGTTGATGTTTCCACATTGGACTATGCACATGAGATGATTACTTCGTGATACTAATTAGGTACATTATCCCACGTATATCCTGGATTCTGTATAATGGTAGACATGTGAACAGACACATTTCCGGATCGAACATACTGTGATGTCCGTCTTAATCCATATTGATTGGTTATTCTTACGCCATATGTGATTGGGTATGTCCGACGGTTTGTGAGTGGTTGTTTCATATGCCCGAGGGGTATGTTCAACAATCCGATTTGTTTCATTGAGATATATTATATGTGATTTGTATAACATCTTGAGAATTTATTATCATGTATATCTGACCTTGTGTTTGGGCGAAATACTTGTTTATATTTTAGGTCGAGGGAAGTCCAAGGCACGAGAAGAGCATTGTGACGGCGAAGGATTTGAAGGATACTAGTTTGTGGGGGCCGAGTCTTCTTTTCTCCAGTTTTGATTAGACGATGTATTATCATTTCTGCTTTTTAATATTTCTTTGTATTGTTATTTGGGGTATACTCCATCTTCATATTTTATACTTGTATTTGAATCCTGTGTGTCGTGGCGATTATAGCCTTATGACGTATAAACTCCTCGTCAGAGTGATGATTAATATTTTGTGGTTCGGTACTACAATTATATTACGGTTGATTTCCGTATTTGTATCGCCTGGTGGGTCACAGTGGGGATCCACAGTACTGTAATAGCCGCCATTTTTGGTGTGTTACTAAAGATGGTATTACAGATTACTATTGTTTCTCATTATGAGTCATTGTTGATCGAACTAGTCTCAAAATACCTTCATGTCACGTGTGACCTGTGCAAATGCCACGCCCTGTGAGCCAAATACGGTATGTGATATTTGTGTGATGATTTAATTACTGGCAAGATGTTTATTTGCATAATTGATTCTTTTGTTGATCTTGATATTCCGAGTGGTTTGTGGCACAAGTTTATCTTACTGATATTTCGAGGAAGATACAAATTTTCTTATTTGATTAATTCTGTTTTGACCTTGTGTCGATATGATATTGTATATCACTCATAGTGTAACTAATTCTCGATGAATTACTTCTGAACATGTAATCTCATTGTTGCTATTAACTTAGCGTAATTTTGTGATTGGCCATAGAGATGGATTTGAACCGTGCTTATGATTATTGTTTGATTCTTTGAGTATGGAAAGAAACTTGAGAGGTCGTGGTAGAGGGGGTCGGGGCCGCGGAAGGGGTTGAATCCTGAGTCCACGAGCTAACACGCGTTTGAATGTGGAACAAGGTTTGGCTTGCAGTGATTCGCCTACTGGGAACCATTCGCACCACACCGGACATCCCGAGGGCGCGCACATCGACCCTTATGTACTTATGCAAGGCATGATGGCCCAGATGACCCAAATGGTTCAATTGATGAAAACTATGCACAATGTTTCTACTACTGGCCAGCAGCAAAGACTCCAGCCGCCGCCCCTTGTGCACGGTGGGATCGTGAGTCAGATTGTTAATGACATATTTCGTCAGCGACCTCCGACATTTGAGGGATCCTCTGAGACTGCTGCTATTGTTCACTGGATCGAACACTTTGAGAAGTTGTTCGAGATGGTTGATTGTCTTAAGGAGAATCGAGTTTCTGTGGTGGCTTACTATCTTAGTAAGAGCCACCATACATGGTGTCTTTCTGTTAATCCGACTGATGGTCTGTGCAACTGGGACAAATTCAAAAATATCATGTTGGATCGTTATTATCCAGCTCCGCTACATGAGTCTAAGCTTTCAGAGTTGCTAAATCCAGACCCGTCTGATGATGATGATGTATTATCGATTGTCGAGAAGTTTGAAGGTCTCCTCTCGTTTGCCTCGTCGATTGTTCGAATAGAGACTGACAAGATTAAACCTTCCTTAAGAGGTTGAAACCTCGGATCAGAATGCAGTTACTTAATCATCACTGCACGAATCTACCAGAATTCATTGAGAAAGCCCTTGAGTATGAACTTACTGCTAAGGAGATTTTTAAGAAGCAGCCATCGTCTGTTAATAAGAGATCAAGGAACCAGAACCAAGCTGATGGTAATCGGGGAAAATTCAAGAAACCCCAAACTGGACCGACTTTTCCTGATCGACTACCTGTGGCACCTAAACCAGCGGAATCGCATTCCCAAGCGGCCCATCCGGCCATAGTGTGCTTTAACTGTGGGGATCAATGTCACATCATCTTCAAATGTCCAAATCCGGCTGTTTCATGCCATACTTGCGGAGTTGCTGGACGGCGTGCTCGTTTTTATATAGGTAGATCAGGACGTACTCCATTGGCTTTGCATGCTCCAGTTAGTCTATGGTTCGGAATCACACCCCTCCGTCCGCTTCCGAATAGATACAGGGACTAACAGAGGAGTAGGTCGTAGAGGTCAAGCTGGTACATATGGTACTAGGGTTGCAAAGCCCAGAATCTATGATATGAAGAAGGTCGATGATCCCGAGACCAACATGATTACAGGTATAATCAAGTTCCATTATGTGCCTGTATGTTCTCTTTTTGGTAGTGTGCTTCACATTCTTTTATATTTGCATCTTGTTTGAGCCGATAGCAATTAGATAATGCTATCGAGTGCGAGCCTTATATGATTGGTCTACCTGATGGTAGAAGAATTGTTGTGAATTATGAAGTTCAGAACAGTCCGATTCGAATGAACGACCGTGAGTGGTTTTTAGATTTTATTATGGTTGATTTACCTAAAGATGATGTAATCTTGGGTATCGACTAGATGGATTGTCAAGAAGCCATACATAGCGTCCGTAAGCGGATGGTGACCGCCACTGCCGATGACGGTTTTGAATGTGTTTTTCGAGATGACAAACCCAGTCGTTCCGCGAGAATCAATAGTTCAATGAAAGCAGTGAAACTGCTTACTCAGGGATGTTTTGGTCATTGGTGTTACATGACCAAGACAGAGGATCGACCAGTTGAATTGATCGATATTCATGTGGTTGGAGACTACCAAGATGTTTTTCCATATGAATTTATAGGTTTGCCTCCACAGCGAGAGATAGAGTTTACCATTGAGTTAGAGCCAGGTACGTCCCCATTTTTCAAAAGCCCCGTATTATATGGCTCCAACTGAGATGCAGGAACTGAATAATTAGCTGGAGGATTAGACCGAGAAGGGTTATATTCGACCTAGTGTGTCCCCTTGGGGAGCACCAGTGTTATTTATAAGGAAGAATGATGGATCTTTGCATCTATGTATTGATTACCGTGAGTTGAATAGGGTAATAATTAGGAACAAATATCCCCTACCTCGTATGCATGATTTATTGGATCAACTTCAAGGTGCAACTGTGTTCTCCAAGATTGATTTGAGATCTGGTTATCATCAGTTGAGGATCTGAGAGTCCGATATTTATAAGACAGCTTTCCGTACTCGCTATGAGCATTACGAGTTCATGGTGATGCCATTTGGACTAACCGATTGTTCTTCGATTATCTGGATCATTTTGTGATTGTTTTCATTGACGACATTTTGATTTATTCCTGTGACTGTGAGGAGCATGAATGTCATCTTGGATACATTGTCGACGTGCTGAGGCGAGAACAACTTTATGGAAATTCCAAATGTGAATTCTGGATGTCTGAGATTACTTTTGTCGGGCATGTGAAATTAGCTGATGGGGTTAGTGTGGATCCAGAAAAGATGGCGGATATCCGAGATTGGCTACCTCCGTAGAATGTAAAGGAAGTTTGTAGCTTCCTTGGGCTAGTAGGACATTACAGACGATTTATGGAAGGATTCTACAAGATTGCTCAACCGCTTACTAATCTATTGAGAAAGGAAGAAGTACATCTGGTCAGAGACGTATCAATAGATCTTCGATGAGCTCAAAAATCGACTGATATTGGCACCAGTTTTGGTACTACCACAAGGAACATAGGGATTCGTGGTATATAGTGACACGTCGAGGTAAGGTCTCAGTTATGTGTTGATCCAGAATGGGAAAGTGATTGCCTATTAATCAAGGCAATTGCGACCTATGAAGTCAACTACCAGACCCATGATCTGGATTTGGCAGCCGTGTTGTTGTGCTTTAAAAATCTATCACCATTACTTGTATGGAGTCACTTGTCAGATTTTTACTGATCACAATAGTCTGAAATTTATTTTTACTCAGAAGGAGTTGAACATGAGACAAAGGAGGTGGCTATAATAGATCAAAGATTATGATATCGAGATCCTGTACCACCCAAGAAATGCGAACGTAGTTGCTGATGCCTTGAGCCATAAGACAGTACAGGAGCAAATGCTTGCCCGCTTGACATATTTCAGAACGAACTACAACTAAAATTTGTGAGACCGAGGGTTGAGGTCTGGCTACAACATGTACATGGAAAACTTTATACACTTGATATTTCTTCGTCCCTTGATGATACTATCAGATCAAAGCAGATTACAGACCCGTTCTTACCACGGATCTGGAATGAAGTAACTCAGGGGAAAGCCCCTGATTTTGTGGTCTACGAGGATGGACTTCTGTGTTTCAAGAATAGATTATGTATATATACCAGCAGATGAAGAGTTGAAAAACTCTATCCTGAGAGAGGCTCATGCTATCCTGTACTCCATTCATCCAGGGTCTAGCAAGATGTATAAGGACTTGAAGAAGTATTACTGGTGGAGTAATATGAAGCAAGAAGTTGCGGAGTTTGTTTCTGGATGTTTAACCTATCAACAGATTAAAATGAACATCAGCGACTGGATGGTATGCTAAACCACTCCCTATCCCAGAATGGAAATGGGATGACATATCAATGGATTTTAGCACAAACTTGCCGATGATTCATCGAGGTATGAACACGATTTGGGTGATTGTTGGTCGTTTGACCAAATCATTTCACTTTTTGGAAATCAAAGATATGTGGGGTCCCGAGAGGTTGACCCAGCTATTAATTCGAGAGATCATAAGGTTGCACGGAACTCCCATGAGTATCTTATCGGGTCGTTATAGATGGTTCATGTGATATATTCCGGAAGGCGGTTCATCGTGCGATGGGTACACAGTTGAATTTCAGTACGTCATTTCATCTACATATCGATGTCCAGTCTGAGAGGACTATCCAGAATCTGGAGGATATGTTGAGAGCTTGTGCTCTCGATTGAAAATATGATTGGGAAGCCCAACTACCCCTTGGTAGAGTTCACCTACAATAATAGTTGACATACTTCGATCAAGAAGGCCACCTTATGAGGCTTGTATGGCCGTCGTTGCAGATCGCCATTATGTTGGGCCGGCTTGTCTGAGTCTCTGGGTACGGAACTTGATATATTGTTAGCGGCTCGTGAGAAGATCGCTCTATTTAGGAGTCGGTTGTTAACGGCTCAGAGCCGATAGAAATCGTATGCAGATAACCGTCGACGACCACTTGAGTTATTGGCGACCATATACTAGTTAAGGTATCTCCTACCCAAGGTTTTTCTATTTCGGGAAAAGAGGCAAGATGAGTCCGAGGTATATTGGACCGTTTGAAATTCCACCATTAAGTCAAATTCACAATATGTTTCATGTTTCCCAGTTGAGAAAGTATGTTGCTAAGATAAGCCACATACTTCAGTTTGAAGAAATTGAGATAGCCGATGTTCATTCGTACGAGGAGCATCCTGTATGAATACTTGAGAGTAGGATGAAACAGTTTAGGAATAAGACGATTCCCCTACTAAAGATTCAGTGTTCGAGATATAGAGTCCAGGAGGCTACATGGGAGATCGAGATAACATGCGACTGTAAGGACGATGCTCTTTTTAAGGGGGAGTATGTAATATCCGACTGTAATTTTCATTTTTACTATCGTATTATCCGTATTGTACGAGTATTGTTGTATTGAAATTATATTTGTACAATGTTTATTATATCGACATATTTCAAAATCAAACTATTTTAGGTTTGACGTTCTTATTGTTTTGACTGTTAGAAGTTGCATGGTGAGTTGTATTTTGGCCAAGTACTTTAGACCTAGCGTATGCTACTGTCAGCGCCTAGCGTATGCTATCTCGTCGAGGATTATGCAAGTTAAGCCTGATATATTACGTACATAACCGAGGGTATCAGATTCCATCCCAACTTTTAGCATGTGGGGCCATATATGGATGGAAATTTTGGCTCGTTTGAGACAACCAAGTCAACGGGCATTACGTAGTCATTGTACGTAATGAGGGTGAGCTTACGTGCGTCATTTTTGACAATGTACACAAGGGGATGTGTGATATGAGGTAGTAGCCTCTGGGGGATATTTACGTATGTAAAGACTAAGGTGTTAGCGTACGTAAAGGTCGTTAACGTACGTTAACCCCTGCAGGTAGCGTAACTTAGAGAAAGTGCAGGTTATAAAGACATGTCTTGTCCTTTATTTTTGTACGAACCAACTCTGAGTTTCCTCGATATAAATCATTCTCCTGCCATTTCAAGTCATTATAATCCCCTTCCACCTTATCTTGGAGCTTCATATCTTGGATCAGAGCTTAGAAGTTTGAAGATTAGGGTGTGTTTTTGAAGATTTGAGGGTTGTTCTTCATCTTCAAGAGGTATGTTGTTTAATCTTGTGATAATTTTAAAATGATGATCATATTCTTGATGAATACTCCTTATGGTATTGAATTAATAAAGCATAACATGATTATTGTTAAATTTATGAATACATAATCAAGAACATGATGATTAGGGCTTAAAAATGAGTATGTCCTTAATATTTAGGGATACTTGGATGTTATAGTCATGTTCTAAAGAATTATACTCAACTTGCTTGATTGATTAACATAATTGAGAATGATTACCTATAGTTTGATTGTTCTTGAGAGGTTTAACTATTGTAAGGGAAACTAATAATGAATTGGGATATAATTATCACAGTTTTGGTCAAGTTAAGTTAAACTTGATGAATTAGTGATTGATGACGGTTTAAGTCATCATGTTTAAGTATTAGTAATATCCTTTTGAAGATTATAATGATTCATGATGTTATTGTCATAGTAGGATGATTATTTGAACCTGTTCTTGAACCTGTCACGGCATCTCATGGTTAGATCAATCACTTGTTGTCTCCTGACCATATGATCACACGCCATATGTCACTGCAGGTTTTGTCTCAGGCTCTCACGGTTTGATCAATCACTTGTTGCATCCTGACCACATGGTCACATGCCATGTGTCACCGTAGACCTTCGACCATATCCACACATTCACACAAATAACATAGTACGCCAGGGATATCCGAACAATTCACCCAAAGTCAACAAACACACAGCACGACACGAGTATCAAATCACAACACACCGAAATGAGATAATATATGAATCTATATTATCAAAGCACAACAACACCAAGCGTATTCACAGGATTTATATAATCATTTACGAAACCCCGCAATCGTAAAAACACACACGGTTTTGAAAGAGAGCCTTTAACGAGGCTAATCCGAATCTTTGAAAGCTCATTTCAAACAACCAAATAAACATACCAAGACAATTCACCAATCGTTATATCCACAAAATGAGAAATGTATGGACAAGGTACTTGCCTCAAAACCACGATCGCAACGAGACGACGGATGGGATGCGGTCGAACAGCCTCGAACCCCCGAACACTATCAAGAACGCGATAGCACCATGAGTGCTACGAGAATAACACCACACGAAATATCAATCACCAAACGGGATTCAACTCGGAATCCTCGAGCACCTATAATCCTCCGGAAGGAACAATAAAAACAACGAAGATACGATTACAATGAGAATCAAGGTAAAAAACAACGGAAATCCCACCAAACCATCGAAGGGAAACTCATTGGGATATTTAATCGAACACTTAACGCTCGATAACTCCCAAGAACACTCGAATCACCAATCGAGTTGAACAAACACAAAATACGGATATACAACCCATAGAACACAATTAATAATGTTCAATAACATCAACCGATTCATGAAAATCGGGCGAACAACGAAAATCAAGAAGGAAATCTCGAAAGTCAATTCTAGGATATTTCAAGAAATTACCTCGATCCGACGAAGAACAAGGATTTGATGTTGATATAATCGACAAGGGCCTTCCAAAACACCCTGGAATTGATTAGAACCGGCCAAGGACTCGAGTTCCCGAACCCCCGTCGCCAGCCGCCGCAAGAAATGAGAAAAAGTGAAAAAATGAGGTCTGGCCGAGGCCCAGGCCTATTTATGCCAACAGGGTTACGGCCGTAACTCGGCCCTTACGGTCGTACTCGGCAGGTCCTTACGGCCGTAACCAGCATTCGTCAAAGTCCTGCCCAGTGCCTGCCGACCACTTACGGCCGTAACCGACACTCCCTTACGGCCTTAACCAGCATTCGTCCGGAAGCTGCCTGGCGCTCGTACGTCCGTAACCGATCGCACCTTACTGCCATAACCGGACTTCATCCAGCCTGTGCCTGCTGATCACTTACGTCCGTAACCGGCACCTTACGGCCGTAACTCGGCCAGGCCAGCACCTGCTCCAAAATGTGCGGCCGTGACTCGGCCGTGGCCACTCCGACGACCCGGACAACCCCAAACCCAACCCTGAATATAAACCGAAGATACGGTTATGAAGTACTCACAAATACGAATCTAAGCGCTAAGAGAACACACGATTCCGACCATTCGAAAGCTCGAAATTCGACAACGGAAGTAATTACCCCAAACTTTGAGAAATTACGAAAACGGCCCAAGACGCCCAAAATACACGATACACAATTGAAACACCAAGCCAAAGCTCGCAACATGAATAATAACATTAGATGAACTTACAAGAAGCTCGAAACAACAGTTTCGGACGAGATTCGCAAGAATCGAACTCAAGTGCGGAAAAGCCGCTTAAGAACACGGAACTCAACAAAACGACACCAAAACGAACTCGGATGACAAAAGGTGCAGAATTAATCATTCTCGGATTGACGAAACGGTCACAACAGAGTCGCTAAGAAGGACTTCCGCCCAAAAAAGAAATTTACCGGAAATCGAAATTGCGGGTATTACAGGTGGTTGGCCACGGGATGCGGGAGGGACCGACGGACCCACAGACTGAAAAAATAAAGAGGGTGGTGAATACCTGCGGCGGAAAAATCGGCCGGGAAAAGCCACATACTGATAGAGGATACAGTTAATACCATTGGTCGAAAGATCAGTATGGGAACCCCGTAGATGGTGGCGTAACCTACCAAAAATTTAAATGATATTGGGCAATTATAAGAATAGGTTCCGAAAACCTCAGTCTACTTCTGTCAGTCGAGCATCTGCTTCCAGGGCCCCAAAAAGGGAAGGAATTTTTTTTGAAAAAAAAAAGGAAATGAACATGATCATACACATGTTTATATATATGTATAAGTATAATATTAATGTTTGATGAATGTACTACTTTTGCTATTACAGAAGTATCATCTTCTCATTAGATTCTTATGATACAGGTGATGATGTAAACGCCTAGAAGTTGATCATTCCTCTTCGGAGCGGCCAGCCGGAGATCCGTCAAAATGCCATAATTCTAATGACTTTATTACTTATGAAAGGATATTTATTAATTTGAATAAAGACTGCTCTATTATGTTGTATTCTATTGTGTTGAGTTTTGTTATCTTTTGTACTACTTCAAGAGGAATAAAAATAGTTTGCTTTATTTTTCGGAGTTATTGGTTTTGGGCTTTTATAAATAAAGTTTCATAATGATAAAAATAATATGTCCTGACATGAAATTTGTTATTACTCCCGAGTTATATACTTTAAAAAGTTCAAATTGAAAGTTTTCAAAGTACAAAATTCGTGGCATTTTCTGACTTAATGGTACAAACTCTTGTGGTTTAACTATTAGGTTAGGGGGTGTTGCAGTTGTGGTATCAGATCAAAGGTTTGAATCTCAAAAAGATGGCATATGAACGATCTCGACTGGGAGGTATGATCAACTTCAAATTTTAGAGGTATGTTGCATAGATTTTATGTAATATTTGATGATTGATATGATTGTGCATTTATTATTGACTTATGATGGTGTTAAGACTGGGCGATAAATAAGAAAGGATGGCATCAAATAGGAAGACGAGAGAAGACCAGAATCCGAACCTTCTGGATAATCTGGCCGAATTAATGCAACAACAGGCAAGGATGTACGCTGAACAAATGCATCGATTGTTGGATATGCAGCAAAGGAATCAAGAACAGGATCAACAACCTCCTCCACTACATCCTAGAAATGATAGTAGGCCAGCGTTGTATGAAAAAAATTTGGAAGATGAAGCCTCCTGATTTCCACGGTGGATCTCATCCCATGGTTACAGAAGAATGAGTAAAATCACTTGATGTCATCTTCGACTATATGGCATTGATGATGCTGAGAAGATACTTTGTGCGGTGTTCCAACTCAAGAAAGAAGCAAGAACCTGGTGGGAAGGAGCCAAACTTGGAGTCAACATGGAAGGGCTTACCTGGAAAAATTTAAAACAACTTTCTATGATAAATACTTTACCAGGAACGTACGATCAATTAAGGTGAAGGAATTCTTGGAGTTGAAACAAGGAGATATGTCTGTTGGAGATTATATTCGGAAACTCGAGGAAGGTTCCAAGTATGTCCCATACATCGCCGGGGATAATACAGAGAAGATGGAACATTTTCTGAGAGGACTTCGCCCTGAAATTAGAAGAGACGTTAGGATGTCAACATCAATTGAGTTCCAACATGTGGTTGATAAACGATAATCACGGAGTCCGACGAGAAAGAAATCCAGAAGGCTTATCAACATAAGAGGCAAGCATTTGCTGCTAAAAACAAAATACAAGTAAAGAGGCCAGATCAAAAAGTAGGCAAAGTTAATCAGAAATATCCCAAGGATGGACCTACTCCAACGACATACGCAACAGAAAAACCAAGATGTCCTAAGTACGAGAAAAATCACTTTGGGGAATGCTTCATCAACTCCGATACTTGCTTCAAGTGTAAGAAACCCAGACATATGGCAAGGAACTGCCCCAGTTTGGAGAATAGAGTTCAAGGAAGGGTCTTTGCGATGACACGAGAACAAGCTAATACATATGCTTCTCTGGTCTCAGATATGATTTTAATCTCTGGGATTCCTGCATTTACATTAGTAGACCCAGGATCTACACATTCTTTTGCATCAAAAACATTTATGAGAAAATTAGGCATTAAACCAGAATTATTAGAAATTGGCTATAACGTGGCTACTCCAAGTGGGGAAGAAATGGACTCTAACCAAATGATAAGGTCTTGTAGGTTCGAATCGATGGTGGGATGCTATATGCTGAAATTGTCATTCTACCAATATCAAACTTCAACGTTATCCTTGGTATGGACTGGTTATCTAAATATGGTGCACATGTCGATTGTACCAAAAAGGTAGTAACCTTCCAACCAGAGAACATAGAACAGCTCGCATTTAGCGGAAATTCTCATTCTTGCTCCTTACCAATTATAACTGCACTAAAAGCTAAGAAGTTATTAAGAAAGGAATGTGTCAGCTATTTGGCCAATATATTAGATACTTCTCATAAAATAGAATTGAAACCTGGAGATGTAGATGTGGTTAAGGAATTTCCTGAGGTATTTCCATAAGATCTTCCAGGATTACCACCAGACCGAGAGGTCGAATTCGAAATAGATATTATACCTGGAATTACCCCTATCTCTAAATCACCCTATAGAATGGAACCAACCGAACTAAAGGAGTTAAAAATCCAATTACAAGAATTACTCGACAAGGGATTTATTCGTCCAAGTCATTCACCTTGGGGAGCACCTGTTTTGTTTATGAAAAAGAAAGATGGTACGTTTCGGTTATGTATTGACTACAGGGAGCTCAATAAAGTTACTATTAAAAATAAGTATCCTCTTCCAAGGATAGACGATGTTTTTGATCAGTTGCAAGGAGCTTTTGTTGTAACACTCCCAAGACGTTCAAGGCATATTACAGCACTGTAGACCCCACTCCTTGGAATCCACCAGGCTAACACACGAGCTCGACATGACAACAGTGATAGACATCATCAACATACAAATAATTTCTCAACTCAAGAAATACAAAAATAAACCGGACTCAATAGTGCGATACAACATCATCCAAAACCCAAATCGGGTACATGACATTCTCAATGTCCCAAAAAAAAGAAGTACTCGAGTACTGAAGCAACCGACATCACTACTAGAAAAAAAACCTTTTAAATCGGTTAAAATAGGCCTTTTAAATCGGTTCTCGAACCGTTATAGATCCAACTAATGTAGAAAATCGACGCATTTAACATCGGTTATTTAGCCGATGTAGAAAATACTTTTAACATCGATTATTTAACCGGTTTAGTAAGTTGATATAACCGATTTCGAATCTCACATTCCAGAGCGGATATCCGGAAACCCGATTTAGAATGTTTAGTTTCTAAATCGGTTACTGCTTTAACCGATTTAGTATGTGTAATATTCTAAATCGGTTACTGCTTTAACCGATTTAGAATGTGTAATATTCTAAATCGGTTACTGCTTTAACCGATTTAGAATGTGTAATATTCTAAAAAGGTTACTACTTTTAACTGATTTAGAAAAATTGATATTCTGGTTCAAAAAATGGCAAATTTAGAAAAGCCCTGTTCACGAAAGTGGCAATTTTTAGATTACGACAGAATCCCTCCTATAAAGCATAACAAGAACAATAAAATCTCCAACAAGACGCCATATATTCTACCCAAATTATCAAGTTTACACTATTCTATTACAAAATCCTGTTTACATCTTGCAAAAAATGTACAACAGTTATTACAAGAGATTTGTAAATCTTGCAAAAAAAAGTACAATCACAAAATGATGAATGATCCCTACGCAGCAAATCCCTACGTACCCAGTTCCCATATTCCTCTCTTACAACTTCGATAAAGATGTAAAATCTAGAAAATATTGAGTCCAATGTCTTCGTACGTCATGAATATCATCCTTCGAATAAGGCTCTTCCATATCAAATGCCTGCAAATTTACAAGAGACCACCAATTGATCAAATATCCATAAATATTTTAATGTCTTCAATTTTGAACAACTGATATTTTGCCATTTCTCCTTTTATTGTCAACAATCATTTTTATGGTAAAAACATAGAAAAGAAGCGGGATGGGGGTTCTATTTTCTAAATATTTATGTCAAACCAGTGTTTGAAAAGGCGGCGCTCTGCGCGCTTCAAGGCGCGCCTCGGAGCGCCTTTCGCCGGAAACGCTTCTAGGCATCCGGCGATCTGCGAGAAACACAAAAGGGGGTCGCCTTTTGGACAGGGTGCACGCTTCTGAGGCATAGCGTGCACCTTCAGCGCTTTCTGTAGAAAGCGAACGCAGTCTAAAAAAATTTTGCAATACATAGAGAAAAGGTTATGCTGATAAAAAAAAGGTATGTTGACAAGATCAAGATACAAACATTATGAAAGAAACAAGCAATGGAGATTAATCATGATAGACCTACAATTTTTGAGAGGTGATGTTTAATCCACCAGAGCACAACTCCGATTTTTGGATAAAAAAATAACAGGCACAACATTACATATTGTTCTGTTGTTAAAACCAAAAATTATGCAGACATTCATCACACACAATAAATTAACACCACACTTGGTACAAATGCACCACACGAAGCCATTTTTTTGTAAAAATTATACGAAATCGGAGGGTGTCACGAAAATAACAAAGGCAAGAGCATATACCTAAGCTAGGTGTTCAACTTATTTTAGGACGGAGGAAGTAAATTAAACTTTGGTTGTATTTATATTACTGATATTTTTATAAGTTTGTTGTAGATTTTATAATTCATCTTGTAATTTTTTTTATATTTTTTATTACTCTTTTATAATCTATAATAGTTTTTTACAGTTCAAATTTTATTTGTAATAATTTCATAATGATTTTTATAAAGTTTTAACAGCTTTCATGTATAAACACATAATCCTACTTGCATATAGGGAGGGAGATACAGGGAGAGTGAGATATTCTCCAAAGATTGGGGCAAGTGTACACAGTTTTAAGCAACACAAGGTACATACATGCAGTTTTAAAAATGCGAGGTACATCTTTGCACATTTCAAAGATAAGCCACTCCTGCCAACAATTTGTCTCTACAGATTAGCAACACAAGAAATGAAAAAGCAATTGAAAATTTGAAATAAAACAAAATAAAGATGAATTAATCAATGAAAGGTACATGGTATTAATGCCCAAAAACGTGGTTTGATTAAGATGTAATAGGTGTTTCACCAACGGGTTAATTGACAGTAGCATTTGCAAGATACATAAAATAGACTTTCTCATAACTGAAATATGATAATTGTGCTACATTGGGGGGTTGTCTGTGTATAGTGAAGGAAATCTTGCCTGAATTTGTCAATTTCATCAACTCGACAATCCTATCAATTGTAGCCTCACCAATCATTTCAGAGCTAAAAACAGCACCTATTGTAGGTCCTTGTGCATGTGGCCTATGGCAGGGTGGAAAAAGTAGCGCACGTCTCCACCAGTCAGGGGATGAAGTGTTGCGAAAAGCATGTCTAAAACAGCGCAAAGCTCGTTCTCAATCAAGACTTCCTCTCTGAACTGATGCAGCAAGTTCCTGGTTTATATAGTGAAACAGGATGGAGTTACACTGTACTTATGAACCTCAGAAACAGATCATACAGTGAATAAAAGAACTTCATTATTTCTCCCGAGAATTTGCGCAGCTGTATATTTAATTATAAATTGGCAACATCCATAATCCAATGTCTACTCTTTCACTATTCAACTGATCACCATAAACTAACAGCAACAGTTTCAGTCAACAATGCATTATTCCACAATTCAATATAAGTATGAGAACTGTAGAGTAGTTACGGAGAAGATGATATTTTTGGTGTTACAAATGCTAAATTTTCTGGAGTTTTGGAGTATATTGACTAAATAAATAAATAAAGACAAGCGATCTCCGAAGAGATGAATCAACCCGGAAAGGCGAAACCAACTCACCCATACAAGTGAACATCAATCACTACTTTCCTGAAAAACTATAACCTGTAACTGTCTTATATAATTATATCTAACAACATCCTGCCATTGGATTGTATACGTTTTCCATTTTCTTACATTTGAAGAATATATGATTGATAGTTTTCTCTTCTTCATTGCATAATGTACATATAGGGGTTTGAATGACTCCATGATTAAACAACAGTGAGGCAGTAGGAAGTTTAACATGCAGAGCTTTCCAAAGAAAGAACCTAATTCTAAGGTTAACTTTCAATTTCCAAACCCTATTCCATGGAAGTACAGGTCCTAGTCTATCCTTATTACTTAGCATATGAAATGCAGTTTTAATACTGAACACACCTGAACTATGATGAGGCCACACATAAGAATCTGGGAGACTTTTATCAATAGTTACAGTGAGTACACAAGCTATAATTTCCAAAGGTGATATGGGTTAGCGTATGTTAAGGTGATATCGTACGTGATATTGTTTGACTAACATACGTTAAGGATAATAATCTATTCAAAGACACCAACCCTCTTTCATTTTCTCCCAAACCATACTCTCATTTTTCATCTTCAACTCCCCCTAAGCTACTAAAACTCCTTCCTAGACGTCCATAACTCGTTGAATTGGTGTGGGTTCGTAGATTAAGCAACCTTCTGTCGATTATTGAAGGTTTTAAAGGAACGTTCTTCACTTATATTCATCTTCATTTGTGTCTGAAGGTAATTCGAATACACCTTCATTCTTACCTTTGAACTGAGATGCTTTATGTAGTTATGGAGAGGAGTACTCGTTGAACATAGTTATCCTACATTATATGCATGTTTTGATTTGAATGGTAGTTGGTTTTGTTGGAATATGTTCATAGCATCATGGTGATTCGTTTAATACTTGGAACAAGCATATTAAGAGATTAAGTTGTCATATTAGAAGAAATATACGAAGTGATTATAGTTTCCAAGATTATACTATGAGGTACAAAGTTTGAATGTGAACCAACCTAGAAACCCGATTTTTGTTAAAACATCCCCTTTGGAAGATGTTTAGGCTTCGTTCACAGATCATGTACGGGATAGAGAACCATAGAATAGATGAAGCGTATACCTTTGACTGATAATAACGGGATTGTGAGTATTAAATTGAAGACTTGAATGATGTCCCTCTTGGTAGATAATCATTAGAAACCACAACCGGGACCAATATCAAGTAGTTCAAATTCAAAAGGGAAGACTCTCATGGAATTTGATTTAAGCCCATAAATCTCTGCCACGCCCTCTATAATATCGATTCTTACAAACTTGTAGTCTTGTGTATGCGAATCGTAACCGAATCCAAACCGATTCATAAAAGTAGGAATAAGAAAGGGGACTTTTTTGTAATCATCCAATAGAGGATTCCATAAGATAGGACTGAAACCAACACAAGGTTGAGAAAAACTGGATATGGGATATATATACCAAGACATATTAAGCCATTGCAAGAACCCATGAGACGGACGCGATCAGGAGCTTCTCGACAAGGGAGATCAGATTTATGGTCTTCGCACAATAGTATTTCCTTTCTCCAGGTTTAGGACATAGAATCCGGAAGAAGATGGGATAAAAGTAATGATCTCATTAGACAAAAGATGATGTTTGAGATAGGATTGAACAAAAGTTGGATGAGAAATCAATGACAGCCAATGCTTGCGAACAGATTTAAAACGTACCAGAGATTTGATGGGTAGCTTTAGGAAGATTAGTTCCATTATTGCATCGGGTGGAGCGGCATTAGGTGGATTTTCTTCATCCTGACGGCGGTCAATTTGGGGGCTGAATATCGCCCTCGTCATCGGTTGGTTTTAGGTTTTTATTCCAATTGTGCAGAGGAGCGTATATATGAACGAACCTACAAATCAGACCAGAAAAAATAACAACTTAAACCTAATGAAAAAAATACAACAATCCTTTTCTTTCCCTCCGCCTGATTTGATTCAGCATAATAAGAATAAGAATATGAATAAGAAGAATAAGAAGAAGAAGAAGAAGAAGAAGAAGAAGAAGAAGAAATGAGTCCATCAGTCATGGCAAACACATTTTAAAAACACAGCAACAGAAGAACTTGAGGAACTGATTTAAACCTACAGCTCATTGCTCGTTACAGGCAAATAGTTGTGTTAAAAACTGAAAGTATATAGATCCACTTCCACAAACTACCCATAAAGATACGATTGGATATGGTAACAGGAGGGCAAGAAAGCAAACATAATTCACCTGTTTCCGTAGCAGTTTCTTTTTTCTTGTGATATCTCCGCCTATATAAGATTCCAACGAAACAAGACAAAGGAGGGGACATTTGTAAATTTAACATTCAAATGGAACAATAAAGAACACATGATACTGCAGAAAGGGGAACAAAAGAAAACCATACAAACAGTTTGACATAGTGTAGAAGTAAATGGTCAACGGCATAATCTCACCATAGCATTTGGCGAGAACATCCTTCCTGATATCAGACAAAGCTTCACTGACAATCACCTTGGACCCAATGCACGCCTGCATAGGGAGTATAACATCCTTTACTGAAAAAGAGCATCCCATCTTATCTATTCGTGTGTGGATCAACATTAGGACAGAGAGAACAACTAGGGCAGGGAGAAATAAAAAGAAAATGGGGGGAATATGAAGAGATCAATTTCGACCTCAGCCATATGAAACAAGGGTTTATGGCAGCTCAAAATCGTGAGGAGTCCTTAGTGATGGTGATACCTTCGAAAAACATTCGGCAGTGCCAGTATAGGTTCCGAAGAAGACGATGACATCACCTTGTCAGGTCTGAAATCTTCCTCCTCTTCCTCAAGCAGCACCGTCTTGCGGACAACTAGCGGCGTAACCTCCTGGCCGCGATTATCGCTCGACCTCTTCCAGGGAAATATCAGAAGGCCATAGGTCAAAGACATCGACGTTGTAAGCACCACCAAGACCGTGTCATCCCCCAACTTCACCTCCAAGGCTTGCTCCACTGATCTCAACAACTCCAGTGGCACGCGGTGGTCAGAGCTTTTAGCCGAATCGCAAGGTTGAGGGGAGGAGATTGAGGGGAGGAGATTGAATCGCAGGGTTGAATAAGCGGGGAATGGGAGAAGGTTGAATGACCTAAACTGGGTAGTGAGGGGCATTTTATGTGTTGGTATATGAGAACCGATATGAAACATACACATACTACATCGGTTTTTATTAACCGATATAAAAAATTGAAATATTAAATCGGTTTCCTATTGACCGATGTAAAAGACTGATATATTACATCGGTTTCCTAATAACCGATGTAAAATGAAACCTAATCACTTTTTAAATCGGTTATACTACAACCGATTTGGAAAGTGCGACGTAAAATGGTATTTTTCCACTAGTGCATGATTAATAAAATTTAAAAGACATGACATTAACGAACGACCATTGAATAGATTCACTTTGCCCATCATCCTCGTACTGTCCGCATGCTCGTTCGCCTCTAAGACCTTTACCTAAAATATAAAAGTATTTCCCCCATTTAAGGGGTTAGCGACAACTGCTAGTGCAAGTACAATCCATTAGAACTACCATTCTAATCAGATGAAATATTCACCAAAATCATTTTAGAAAACATTTATATTACGGAATATTACGGTGCACGAGCACAAAACACATTTCCCAACAAAACATTTCAAAGGTTAACCGTTGGTACGAGACTCACGGCCACCGCACCCCGCAGAGGCCCCGTCGGACCATCCCTGGTTGGTTAACCCCAGTTCGTGATACGCACACACGGCAATACGTATCCCCAGAGGGCCCGTCGGATCGTCCCTGGCTGGTTAACCCCAGTTCGTGATATGCAGACACGGCAATACGTATCCCCAGAGGGCCCGTCGGACCGTCCCTGGGTGAACATACACATACATATCCACAACATACACGGAAGCCATAATCCAAATACTAGAATATGCAAACAAACGTAAAGTACTTGCCTTTGAGACATCTTCGACGAAACGGGAACGAACAACGACTAGTAATGACTCGGAGGGAACACGACTGTTCCTAAACGAAGGATTAACACAACTCAGTCCTAAACGATAACAACAATCGAAATGAATACGCCCACAACCCCGACTAACAATCATAGCATACACGGATGACGCATACGGGCGAGGGTTTTCACAAAACCTCTCTGAATCAACAATCCACAGATTAAACATGATGGAAACGGATTGGGAATCACCCAACAATAATAATAGATAAGAAATATCACAACATAAATGAACGATTCGAGTTAATCTAGACAAATCCCGAAAAAAAAAACCAAAATTGATAAAAGTAGGGTTCTAAGCCAAATACCTTTGATTAAATGGAGAAGACGGACTAAGATGATGATGTACTATGTTTGGAGCACAATAATTGGTCTATCACGGAACTCTGCGGATTACTTTCCACAAATCGCCCCAAAATCGCCGGAATCGCCCAAAGAATGAGAAGAGGAGGAAAAAATGACGAAAAAGGGGGCTTCTATACTATTTATAACTAGTATAATTAGCGTGCGCTAATCTTTAAAGATAGCGCGCGCTAATGGGGGTCGCCAGCAGTCCAGTAGCTACTGCCCGCTGTCGCTAGGGTGCGCTATACAAGTTTAGCGCACGCTACCTGCTACTCGGTAGTGTGCGCTATGAAAGCTTTGTGCGCGCTACCTGATAGTCAGAACCCAAGATTTTGAGTCCAGAATCTCACTGCCCAGAAGCTGAAGATGGTAACGCACGTTACAACAATGTGTTAGCGTGCATTAACTGCACACCGATAGCGTAAGCAAGAAACCATAAATAGCACGCTATTTATGCAGCAGTCCAGTCTGCTGAGTGCAGTTTATTGCTGAGGAAGGTACGAATTCGAAACGCAATGCAAGGCCAGAGTCCAAAAACATAAATACGAGGATTCGTGACGATGAAGCTAAGTGCTAAAAGAATACAATTCGGTCTACCGGGGAATCCGAAATATGACAATAGAAGATAAAATTTCCTAAACTTATAGGAAATTACAAAACGGCCCAAACGTCCAAAAATCACGATACAACTTCGGATTGACAAACCGAAACTCACAACATGAACAACTCAACCATACGAACTCGTGTAAACAAAGAAACAACGAAATTGAACAGGTTTTACGAGAATCGAACATACATATGAGAAAACATATCATAAAGTGAAATTACGTAAAAACACCTTCGAAACTCGTCCAAATGGAAGAACTCCAAGAACAAAATAGATTGAAAACGTCGAAACGGTTACAAGCCAGTCGCTAAAAATAGACATGCGACAAAAATAGAAACTGCTAAAAATGGAAAGGTACGAATATTACATTCTCCCCCTCTAAAAAGAAGTTTCGTCCCAAAACTTAAGAATTAAAAACCTCGGGGTGCCTCGCACGCATATCATCCTCCAATTCCCACGTCGCTTCCTCCACTCCATGCCTCGACCATTGCACTTTAACCAAGGGGGTGGTTTTGTGCCTCAACTATTTATCTCGACGTTCAAAAATTTTAACGGGCCTCTCCTCAAACGTAACGTCCTTCTCGATCTCCAACTCCCCAAAGTCAATAACGTGAGTCGGGTCTGGAACATACTTCCTCAACTGAGAAACGTGAAATACACTATGCACATGGCTCAACGATGGAGGTAACACAAATCGGTAAGCTAACTCGCCGATTCTCTCCAATATCTCGAAAGGTCCAATATACCTTGAACTAAGCTTCCCCTTTTTCCCAAAATGGAAAACTCCCTTCGATGGGGACACTCTCAACAAGACATGATCTCCTACCTCAAACTCCAAGGGTCGACGTCTAACATCCGCATAAGACTTTTGTCGACTCTGAGCCGCCAACATCCTCTCTCGAATCAACTCGACTTTCTTCCTCATCTCCAACACAAGGTCCGGCTCGGTGCCAACTAAATCAGACGACTCATCCCAATATATCGGTGATCAACACCGTCGGCCATAAAGCGCCTCCTACAGTGCCATATTAATCGACACATGCCAGCTATTATTATAAGTAAACTCGATCAGAGCCAAATGCTCTTCCCAATCGCTACTCTAGTCTAGCGCACACGCGCGCAACATATCCTCGAACGTCTGAATGGTATGCTCAGACTGCCCGTTGGTCTGAGGATAGAAAGATGTACTCAAATGCAAATGTGTCCCCAATGCCTTATGTACCGCCTGCCAAAAATGCGATACAAACCGGCCATCTCTATCCGAAATAATAGTCTTCGGCGTACCATCAAGTCTCACGATCTGTGCGATAAAAATACGAGCCAATTTTTCTGGACCCCAAGTGTCCTTGATGCCCAGAAAATATGCCGACTTAGTCAGTCGATCCACGATCACCCACACCATATTTATTCCAGTCTTCATCCTCAGCAAATTCGTGACAAAGTCCATAGAAATATCCTCCCACTTCCATTCCGGGACGGGAAGTGGTTTCAATAACCTGGTTGTCCGCTGATTCTCGATTTTGACTTGCTGACAAGTCAAACACTTAGCCACAAACTGTACCACCTCATTCTTCATGTCATTCCACCAGAAATTCTTCCTCAAATCCTTATACATCTTACTCGAGCTCGGATGGACTGAGTACGATGACGCATGAGCCTCTCGCATAATATCCTGCCTCAATTCCAAGTCGTTCGGAACACACACCTGACATTGGAATCTCAACACACCATCCTCATGAATCACGAATCTCGGGGCTTTCCCCTTTTCCACATTCTCGCGGAGCTGAATAAACATCGGATCTTCTAACTGTCTCGATTTAATGTCGTCGACTAGAGACGAAGAGATCTCAAGAGTGTGCAACTTCCCGACACTCCATGGTAGCACAACCTCAATACCCAACCCCATCTACTCTCGCTGGAGCCCTGACTGGGTCGTGAGTAACTAAAGTGCCCGAAGCGATATCGATTTCCGACTCAAGGCATCTGCCACCACATTTGCCTTGCCCGGATGATAAAGGATTTTAAGATCGTAATCCTTAATTAACTCCAACCACCTTCTTTGCCTCATATTCAGTTCTTTCTGTGTGAAAATATACTTCAGGCTCTTGTGAGCGGTGAAAATTTGACACGACGAGCCATGCAAGTAGTGACGCCAAATCTTCAACGCAAACACCATTGCGGCCAACTCAAGATCGTGGGTAGGATAATTCAACTCGTACGGTTTCAACTACCGGGAAGCATAAGCAATCGTCTTCTCGTGCTACATGAGTGAACACCCAAGTCCTTGGCCCGAGGCATCACTATAAAATGAAAAACCCTCATTACCGCTCGGTAAAGCCAAGACGGTAGCGGTAGTCAACCGCTTCTTCAACTCCTCGAAGCTCTTCTGCCTCTCGTAGTTCCACACAAAATTTTCTGATTTCTGCAACAACTGAGTAAGCGGTCGAGCGAGCTTAGAGAACCCCTCGACAAACCTACAATAATACCCGGCCAAACCCAAAAAACTATGGACCTCCTTCATGTTCTTGGGTGACGCCCAATCTAATAATGCATCTATCTTGTGCGGGTCCACACGAACACCCTCGGCCGAGATCACATGGCCGAGAAACATAAATTCCCGCAACCAAAACTCACCCTTTGAGAACTTCGCATAAAGGCGCTGGGTTCTCAAGATTCCCAACACGATATGCAAATGACGTGCATGCTCTTTCTCGCTCCTCGAGTAAATCAGGATATCGTCGATAAAGACAACTACACACTTATCGAGATATTCGATAAAAACTTTGTTCATTAGATGCATGAACACTGTTGGGGCGTTGGTTAGCCCAAAAGGCATAACCACGAACTCGTAGTGGTCGTATCTCGTCCGAAAGGTCGTCTTTGGAATATCGGAATCCTTCACTCAGAGTTGGTAATACCCCGATCTCAAATCAATCTATGAAAACACGGTTGCTCCTTGTAATTGATCAAACAAATCGTCAATCCTCGAGAGCAGATACTTGTTTTTTATGGTCACCTTGTTCAACTCTCAATAGTCGATACATAGACGAAGCGACCCATCCTTCTTGTTTACAAACAAGACCGGTGTCCCCAAGATGAAGCGCTCAGTCAAAATAACCAATGTCTAGCAACTCTCCCAACTGTATCTTCAGCTCAAGCATCTGGGCAGGCGCCATGAGGTACGGCGTCTTCGAAATCGGAGCTGCACCTGGCTCTAAATCAACAGTAAACTCAACCTCACGGTCTGGTGCCAAACCCGGCAACTCGTCTGTAAAGACTTCAGGATACTCACTCTCTACCGGAATAGAAGAGAGCTCGACTCCCCCTTCTTCCGATCTCAAACAATAACACCAGTAACCAGTGCAACCTCCTCGACGAAGTCTCACCACTTTCATAGCGCTGATCAGAAATCTCTTACTACCCCGCTTACATCCCACAAAAGAATGCTCGGTACCGTCAGAAGCTAACATCGAAACGGTTCTTGCTCTATAATTCATGGTCGCTCCATGTCGATCTAGCCAATCCTCTCCAAGAATCAAATCCTCATCCTTAATATGTAACACAATTAGATTAGAAGACCAATCCCTCCCTGCGATACTCACCGAAAAATCTCTAATCTCACGATCCCCCACAATACTATCTCTACTAAGCAGTTTAACAATAAATGGTTCACATGTAACTAGACAATCAACATACAGACGATGCAGACAATCTAAAGAGATGAAAGAATGCATAGCACCAGAATCGAATAACACGGAAACAGGATGGTCAAGGATGCGAACGGTACCTGTAGCCACCATCGCGTCAGGATTCTTCCGCTCGTCTCATCTCATATACACGGGGCGGAACAGACCCCGCACTAGAAGCTCCCCCTCTAGAAGGCTGCCCATGTCCTCGACCTATGCCAAAGCTCTACTGAGGTTGACTAGCTGTCGGCACCTGATTCACACTTGGTTCTCTCGTAGCCGGGGCTGACACCTGAGTAATTGGTGCCCGACTCGCATCTCCACAATACTTAGCACGATGCCCCATCCGAGGAAAAGAATTATCCAACACACGATTTAGAGTTGGAGGCATTATCTCTATGGTGAGAGGTGTGAAATATATATGGATCATAAGAGTTTAAAGTACTTCTTCACTCAAAAAGAACTGAATATGCGGCAAAGGAGATGGTTGGAACTGGTAAAAGACTACGACTGCAGGATTGACTATCATCCTGGCAAGGAAAATGTGGTTGCAGATGCGCTTAGTAGAAAATCTATGTCTTTCTTT
Source organism: Orobanche coerulescens (assembly GCA_033398695.1). NCBI lineage: Eukaryota > Viridiplantae > Streptophyta > Magnoliopsida > Lamiales > Orobanchaceae > Orobanche > Orobanche coerulescens. Next base: position 111,463,612 of record CM065801.1, on the reverse strand, counting down.
CTTACTACACAAAAACCACTTTGGTTAGACTTGTTGAAACTAGATTTGGAAATTGTGCTCAAAGGAAAGAAGTGTTTGTTATCAGCTCTTGTAGTGAAACCTACACTTCTAAATAGAATCAAAGAAGAAAAAAGGCGGATCCTCAATTATGTTGATTAAAATAAAGGGTCGAGACAGGTTACTTGACGGACTTCTCAATTTCTAACGATCAAGTTTTACGATATAAACGGAGATTATGTGTTCCAGATGATGTATACCAGAGGGGATATTCTGAAGGAAGTTCATTGTAGCCGTTACACAATACATCCAGGTAGCACGAAAATGTATAAAGATCTACAGAAACACTATTGGTGGCATAACATGAAGAAGGATGTTGCGAGATACATGGCGGAATGTCTTACATGCCAATAGATAAAAACAGAACATCAAAGACCAGAAGTCTTATTAAAACCCTTATTGATTCCTAAGTGGAAGTGGTAACATATTACAATGGATTTTGTGCTCGGACTACCACGAACTCAAAGCGGTTGCAACTCAATTTTGGTGATTGTCAACAGGTTAACCAAATCTACTCACTTTCTTCCTGTAAAATCAACGTATAATATGGACTAGTATGCTGAGGAGTACATTAAAAAAAATTGTCTGATTGCATGGAGTACCAGTATCAATAGTATCCGATCGAGATCTTAAGTTTACATCGGCATTCTTGAAAAGCTTACACAATGCTATGGGAACGAGGCATGCTTTCAGTATAGCTTTTCATCCACAGACTCATGGACAGTCAGAAATAGTTATTCAGATATTGGAGGATATGTTAAGAGCATGCATACATGATTTCAAAGGTAATTGGGATACAAAACTTCTATTGGTAGAGTTCACCTATAATAATAGCTATCAATCTACGATTGGAATGGCACCATATGAAGCACTATATGGAAGAAAATGCAGATCTCCTGTTCATTGGGATGAAGTTGGCGAAAGAAGTCTTTTGGGTCCAGAAATAGTTCAACAAACTGCAATGATAGTAGAAAAGATTAAGGAACGAATGAAAGCTTCCCAAAGTAGAGTTATGCAGATACACGTAGGAGAGACCTGTAGTTTGAAGTCGGCGATTATGTATTCTTGAGAGTGTCTCCGATGAGAGCATCATGAGATTTGGGAAAAAGGGAAAACTTAGCCCAAGATACGTTGAACCATTTGAAATCTTGGAAAGGATTGGCGACAGGGATTAGAGATTGATGTTATCTACTTCACTATCTGGTTTCCATAATGTCTTTCACGTATCTTTGTTAAATAAGTACATACCGAACCCTTCTAATGTGTTAATCTATGAATCGTTGGAGTTATCTTCCGATATGGCCTACGAAGAGAAACCGGTATTGATTCTTGATCGGAAGCTAAAGAAATGGAGGAACAAAGAAATACAGCTAGTTAAAGTATTGTGGAGGAATCATTCGGAAGAAAAAGCTACATGGGAAAGAGAGAAGAGATGCAAAGCAAATATCTAGAGCTTTTCGGTTTGACAAATTTTTGGGACGAAATTTTAGAAGGAGGGGGGATTGTAACGCCCCAGTCATATCCATAATAAGTCAATAAATATTTGCCTTTAAATGAAATTACATGACATATAAATGATGATTTTCATGAACATGAATAAGTGTTATTTACATTATCATTATGTTTTATACGACATGTTAATTATCTCTTCTAACATGATAAAAGTTATATCGTAAGATGTTTTGTTGCAGTGAGGAGCTCAGTTTCTCAGTAAGGAGATCGATGTGCTAAACGACTATAAAGTAATAACTGTAATGCCCTAAAAATTTTACAAATCATTGTTTAAGATAATAAATTAAGTAATCAACCATATCATGATAATTAAACCATATTGTATTACACGCTTAAGTAGTACTTCAAAACAATTAGTAATATTGCAACGGTGATTTCAATATATTATAGTTAACTCATTAGAGTTGATGAATCTTAAATTTAAAATATAGCAAACCTTTTAACAAAATATGTAAACTCATCATGATTGAAATTCCACATTCAAAGTCATTTTGAATTCCCCTCATTCTCAAATCACTTTGATGTATGGTCGTCCTGCGCGCCGCCGACTTGAACATTATTTTGAGTTGAGAATTTAAGTGAATACCTTTTAGGAAAACTTATTTGATAAGTGTACATTCATGAAATATTAATAGAATATTATCCTTAAATTGATCATTCAACACTTATCATACCAAGAAATGAAATTTTCCTAGTTAGCTTAATTTCTTTATGTCAAAAACCGATTTTAAATCATTATTAGTGCATAAATTATTACATAATTACCTTAGACCGGTTACCTAAACCCTTGATACATCTATAAGAGTCAGGAACCGGTATCATATGTTTAAGAACCGGTCCAAATACTAGAAACTCGGTTCACTCATTCAAACCTTATCCAAACCGACCTTCTTGAAGCTTCCTCTCTTCCAACCGACTTAAACACTTTTTTAAGAGGTAAGTATACGTCTAATACTCAGATAACATCTCTTATAAGACTAAAGAACCTCCATTTTACATCCCTCCATCTAAAAATCGAATAAAACATCAACAAAACCAACAAGAACATCAAGACATCTAATTCTTTGTTGATCAAGGTGAGTTCTCTTGTGTTTCTATAGTTCTTCCTTACTTTCTTCTTATATTTGAAGTTTATAAGGCTTGAAGATGCTATAATTTCTCTTAATAAGATGTTTTGGTCGAATATGATGATTATATAGATGATAAAAAGGGGTTTGAAAGCTTAGAAAGTGACTATATCAATAATAGGGTCAAATCTGCCATGTTTTCGAAGTCCTAGTGTACTATATATAGAATTCCTTCGTTTCATATCATGAAATTTCATGTACTTATTCTTAAGTATCAGTGGCATACTATATCAAAATTTGAGAGTATTTTGACTTATTTTGAATGGGTAACCAATCACATAAAATCAGATTATTACAAAACAAAGAAATCTAATATGTTAAATTTTAAGTAAAGAACCCTAACTCTATTTGGTTGATTTCTTTGAAGATTGATTTTCATTATTTATTACCTAAACTTGATTGATTTTAGAGTATTATTATAGGTCAGGTAGATGGTGATTCGACTAATAAATTAGTTTATTGCAAAACAAAGAAATTCAATGTGTATTTTTGAAAATTCAGGATTTTAACACATCCCTCTAGTAAGAGAAACTGGTCTTTTTGTAATATCCGACTGTAATTTTTCATTTTTATCTGTCATTGTATATTCGGATAAATTGATTTTCGTGGATTGTTGAATTTAGTATTATGTTGAGGTACTATATATTTGAGCTTCATATCGTTGTTATTTCATCTCATACTTAATGATTCGATGTTAATTGGAGAGTTGCATTTTTTGAACTTTTTCTGTTGGTGTAGCATACGCTAAACTCGTGATTTAACGTACGTAATGCCTTGTCTGTTGTGTATGCTAAGAAGGAATCTGACATCAGTTGACTTCAACACATGAACTTTTTATCTGTTGGCATGCATGTGGGTGATGTCTGAGCTGTCGTATCGGCCCGAGTCAACTTTTATTAGCGTGCGTAGCCCCTTTTCATTAGCGTGCGCTAATGGCCTGTGGTTTCAAGACAGTAGCCACTGTATGCCGCTTACGTACGTAATCTTAACCGGTTAGCATACGTAAGTGTGTTAGCGTACGCTAAAGCTTCCCGATAGCGTACACTAAGTCTGCACAGTCTATTTACAGGACCAGCCTGTTTTTCATTTCTTCACAACTCTAAACCGATTCTCTCTCCATATATCGTCCCTCTGCACCCCCAAATCGATATCAACCTCCTCTAACTTGCTTTTAAGCCTTAAATCTTGGAGTGGAGCTCATTTACTTGAAGATTAGGAGGCGTTCTTGAGCTTGGAGTGTACTTTCTCGTTGTGTTGAGGTTGTTCTTCGTTTCTGGAGGTAGATGTACTTTCTTCTCTGTATTGTTTTCATATGTTGATGTTGGTAATGAAGTATACGTCACCTAAAGTTAGATTAATCCTGTAAAACATAGTTTTAATCCAACTTTTTGAACACTTCTTGATGAATATGATAAATGAGGGTTTGAGATGGATGTATTCTTATATAGTGATATTAACCATGTTGTAACTATCATACTCATCTTGCTGGACGAATTTAGCTCAGTAGAACATCTTTGAATCGGTGAACCTCACCATAATTGGATTTAAACAATAAAATTGATAACATAAAGTGTTTAAACACCATGCTTGATAGTCATTTACCTTGAGAAGATCTTGCCAATGTTGAAGATAGTAAAAATGTTTTCTTACTTCAGAAACCTTAGAAACTTTATCATCATTATAATTCAGATTCACAAATCCATGAAGATTGATAGAAACATCTTGTTGAATGTTAGGAGATTAGCGTGGTAATTCTAAAAACCTAAAGTTAGGTGATTTCATAAATGATGTTAATGGATCTTCCAGCTTGGTAAAGAATGATTTTGATAACCTTCATGAATATGGTGTAACCTCATAATTAATAACCTTGTTGTAGGCTTAATATTCAATTTAGATTAGAGGTGGATGAACATAATTGTGCAGATTTTGTCCTTTCAACATTTTAATGTTTTGGAAAGTTTAATCAACATAAGATGATCTTAACATCATAAGTGATTATTCAACATGTTCTTGATAGAATTCTTATTTATGAAGAATCATGTGAACATTCAGTAAAAGTATTGTGAACCGATTTCATGGTTGTAATGAGGTAAAAAGAACTCTTGGCATAAGACTTCGACATTTTGAGATAGCGAACTATTCTAAAGGATTGTAGGGTGTCATCTTACTAATCCTGCATTGATAATCATACGAATATGTTATTGAGTAAAATGTATTTCGTTTAAGGTTGATTATGCGAGTAAACGATATTAGTCGAGGACCGTTCGTTCGTTCCGACAAGAAGAGGATTATTCTCGTCTCCGTATTGAGGCAAGTTATCTTGCTTGGTTATAATGATGATTAGATTCTTGTGATGTTTATACATTTCATGTGTATGAAATGCTTATGAAATGTTTGTCGTGATTTGACATTGTCTTTGACGTTATTCCGTTTTCGTCTTGGGGTTGCATTCCCAAGTACGTCGTTTTGAATAGTTGATCGCGTTGGTCCTTATTGTCACTTCGGTGAGTTTTCTTGATCCTTAATCAGATACGTATTTTGTTAAATTTCGTTGTCATATTGTATCGTGACATTTCTGGAATCATATCTGCGTGCCGATTGGATATTGTGTAGGATTTTTAGCCGGGCACTTATATAGTCACACGTGGATGTTTCCATATTGGATTGTGCACATGAGACGTAGTTCGTGAGGCTAATTAGGTACATTGTCACACGTATATTCTGGATTCCGTATACGGGGTGGACATGTACACGGACACATTTCCGGATCGGGCGTACTGTGATGTCCACCTTGAGCCATATTGTTGATCGTTCATAGTCCATGTATGATTGGATGTGTTCGATGGTTTGTGACTGATTATTTCATACGCCCGAGGGGTATGATTAATAGTCGGGATGTTTCCTTGAGATCTATATATGTTTCCTGTGCAAGCGCCTGACCCTACGAGCCAAATAAAGTATGTACTTTTTGAGCGATGATTTAATTACTGGCATGATATTGATATCGGAATGGATCTCTTTGTTAAACTTGTTATTTCGAGGATTTGTGGCAGGATATATCTAATTAATAATTCGAGATAAATGCTGGATTGATTATATAATTGAAATTGTTCGACTCGACGTCGATGTAATAGTCTGTGCGACACTCGTGGTGTCGATAATTAATTATGAACCGTTTCCTTGAATATGTGATCCATTGTTGCTATTGACTTAGCATGAATTTTTGAATAGTATCTTGAATTGTACTTATGATTATCATTATGATTGATTCTTTCAGTATGGAAAGGAATCTGAGAGGTCGTGGCAGAGGGGGACGAGGCCGTGGAAGGGGCCGAATCCCGATACCTCGAGTGAACAGATGCGCGAATGTGGATCATAGTTCCGCAGACAGTGGTTCACCTTCTAGGGACTAATCGCACCATCGTGGGTGTGAGGATGCGCGTGCCGATCTTTACGTTGTGATGCAGGGTATGATGACTCAGATGACCTAGATGGGTCAATTAATGGAAGCTATGCAGAGGGCCACTACTGGCCAGCAACAGGGTCCTCATCCTCCTCCTGTGCTTGGCGGACCCGTGAGTCGGATCATCAATGACATCTCTCGCCAGCGACCTCCGACCTTTGAAGGCTCCTCTGAGCCTGCTGACATTGTGCATTGGATCGAACATTTTGAGAAACTTTTCGAAATGGTGGACTGCCCGGAAGAGAACCACATCTCTGTAGCAGCTTACTATCTTAGCAAAGGAGCTCATACCTGGTGGCTTTCCGTGGCCAGCTGATGGTGTTTATACTTGGGAGGAATTTAAAAACCTCATGCTAGACCGTTACTATCCAGGGCCACTCCGTGAGGCCAAACTGTCAAAACTGCTGAACCCCGACCCGTCTGAAGACGATGATGTATTATCTGTTGCCGAGAAATTTCAGGCACTTCTTCCTTTCGCCACGACGATTATTCGAACAAAGGCTGATAAGATCAAATACTTTCTCAAGAGGCTTAAAACCCAAATGAGAATGCATCTGTTGAATCACCACTGTATGACCCTGCTGGAGTTCATCGAGAAGGCTCTGGAATACGAGCTCACCGCGAAGGAGATTTCTAAGAAGCAACCACAATCCAACAACAAAAGGTCCAGGAACCAGAACCAGATTGAGAGTAACCGGGGGACATTCAGGAAGCCCCAGTCATTGCCAAACCCTTCTGATCGACCACCCATGACATCAAAGCCAGCCGGATCGCACTCTCGAGCGGTCCCCTCATCTGTTGTGTGCTATAACTGTGGAGACCAGGGGCAGGTCAGCTCCAAATGCCGAGGCCGGCCATCGCATGCCATACTTGTAGGAAGAATGGGCATTGTGCTCGATTTTGCGGAAATGGACCCGGACGTGAACCAGTGGCATCTCATACTCCAAATCAGTCTGTTGTCCAGGACCGTGTGCCTCCATTCGCTTCTTATCAGACTACCGCGGCAAACAGGGGAACAGGTCGTGGGAATCAAAGTGGTGCACATGGTGCAGGAGCCGCAAAACCCAGGATCTACGGAATGAAGAAAGCTGACGATCCCGAGGCCAGTATGATTGCAGGTATACTCGAGATCTACTCTCAGCCGATGTGTGTTCTTTTTGATACCGGTGCTTCACACTCTTTTATATATACTTCTTGTTTGAGTTGTTTGCCTCTAGACCATGTTATCAATTGTGAGCCCTATGTGATTGGTCTACCCTATGGTAGAAGAATTATTGGGAATCGTGAAGTCCAGGACTGTCCGATTCGTATAAATGACCGTGAGTGGTTGTCAAATCTGATTGTAGTCGATTTACCTAAGGATGATATAATCTTGGGTATCGATTGGATAGATCGTCATGATGCCATAATCAGTGTCCGCAAGCGGATGGTAACCGTCACTTCGGATGATGGTTTCGAGTATATTTTTCGAGGTGATAATCCCAGTCGTTCCGGGAGAGTCATCAGTGCTATGAAAGCAGTGAAACTGCTTAATCAAGGGTGTATTGGATATTGGTGCTATATGACCAAAACAGCAGATCGACCAGTTGAATTGGCCGACATTCCGGTAGTCCGAGACTACCCAGGCGTATTTCCAGACGAGTTACCAGGCTTACCTCCTCATCGTGACATGGAGTTTATCATTGAGTTAGAGCCAGGTACATCCCCGCTTTCAAAAGCACCATATCGTATGGCTCCGACCGAGATGCAGGAGTTGAAGAACCAACTTGAGGAGTTGACTGAAAAAGGCTATATTCGACCTAGTGTGTCCCCTTGGGGAGCACCAGTGTTCTTTGTACGAAAGAAGGACGGATCTCTGCGTTTATGTATTGATTACCGTGAGCTGAACAGAGTAACCATCAAGAACAAATATCCTTTGCCTCGTATTGATGATTTATTGGATCAACTTCAGGGAGCTGCCGTGTTTTCTAAGATCGACTTGAGATCTGGTTATCATCAGTTGAGGATTTGAGAGTCTGACATTTCAAAGACAGCCTTTCGTACTCGCTATGGGCATTATGAGTTCGTGGTGATGCCATTTGGATTGACTAATGCACCGGCGGTATTCATGGAGTTGATGAATCGAGTTTTTATTAACTATCTAGATCGCTTTGTAGTCATTTTTATTGACGACATTCTAATTTACTCTCGTGACCACGAAGAGCATGAACATCATCTCCACCAAGTTCTCGATACGTTGAGGCAGGAACAGCTTTATGGGAAATTTTCTAAATGTGAATTCTGGATGCCTGAGGTTATCTTTCTTGGACATGTGATATCAGTCGAAGGGGTGAGAGTGGACCCACATAAGACGGAATCCATTCGAGATTGGCTACCACCGAAGAACATGAAGGAAGTTCGTAGTTTCCTCGGCCTAGCAGGTTACTACCAACGGTTCGTAGATGGATTTTCTAAAATTGCGCAGCCGATGACTAACTTACTGCGGAAGGATAAGAAGTATTTGTGGTCAGAAGCATGTCAGCAAATTTTTGATGAGCTCAAGAGTCGATTGATTTCGGCACCTGTTTTGGTCTTACCAAAAGGAACGGAAGGATTTGTGGTGTACAGTGACGCGTCGAGACAGGGCCTTGGATGTGTACTCATGCAGTAAGGGAAAGTGATTGCCTATGCATCGAGACAATTGAGACCCTATGAAGTTAACTATCCGACCCATGACTTGGAGTTAGCAGCCGTGGTGTTTGCTTTGAAAATATGGCGTCACTATCTGTATGGAGTTACCTGCCAGATCTTTACAGACCACAAGAGCCTAAAGTATATTTTTACTCAGAAGGAGTTGAACATGAGGCAGAGAAGGTGTCTAGAATTAATCAAGGACTATGATATCGAGATCCTTTATCATTCGGGTAAAGCAAATGTGGTTACCGATGCTTTGAGCCGTAAGACAGTGCAGGAGCAGATGCTGAGCCGCCTGACAGCACAGAGGGAGTTGCAGTTAGACCTTATGAGGCAAGAAATTGAAGTTTGGTTACAGCGTGTTCAGGGACAACTTTGCACCCTTGATATTTCTTCATCTCTTTATGATATGATCAGATCGAAGCAAGTTACGGACCCATTCTTATCTCGAGTTCGGGATGAAGTAACTCAAGGGAAAGCCCCTGGATTCGTGATCCACGAGGATGGATTGATACGCTTTAGAAATCGAGTTTGTCTACCCGCAGACGAAGAGTTGAGGAACTCTATCATGAGAGAAGCCCATGCTACCCCGTACTTTATTCACCCGGGATCTAGAAAGATGTATAAGGATTTGAAGCAGAATTATTGGTGGGGGAATATGAAATGTGAGGTTGCCGAATTCGTTTCGAGATGTTTAACTTGTCAGCAGGTTAAGATTGAGCACCAGCGACACGCAGGAATGCTGAAACCGCTCCCGATTCCCGAGTGGAAATGGGAGGATGTATCTATGGATTTTATCACTAGCTTGCCGATGAGTCGTCGAGGAATGAATATGATTTGGGTGATTGTGGACCGTCTGACCAAATCAGCCCACTTCTTGGAGATTAAGGACACGTGGGGTCCCGAAAGACTGGCCCAACTTTTTATTAAGGTAATTGTGAGGTTACATGGTACCCCCAAGAGTATTGTATCGGATCGTAACGGGCGATTCATATCGCACTTCTGGAAGGCAGTTCACCGTGCGATGGGCACGCAGTTGAATTTCAGTACGGCTTTTCATCCGCAGACCGATGGTCAGTCCGAGAGAACCATCCAGACTCTAGAGGATATGTTCAGAGCATGTGCTCTTGATTGGAAGGACGATTGGGAAGCCCAGCTACCTTTGGTGTAATTCACTTATAATAATAGTTGGCATGCTTCAATTCAGATGGCTCCGTTTGAGGCATTGTATGGCTGTCGCTGTAGGTCCCCTTTGTGTTGGGACGAACTGTCAGAATCTCTGGGTACGGAACTTGATATGTTATTAGCAGCCCGTAAGAACATCACTTTGATTAGAAGTCGGTTGTTAACAGCTCAAAGTCGATAGAAGTCATATGCTAACCACCGTCGATGACTGCTTGAGTTCGAGGTTGGTGACCATATGTTAATGAAGGTGTCTCCTACCCGAGGTGTTTTTCATTTCGGGAAGAGGGGCAAGCTGAGCCCGAGGTACATTGGGCCATTTGAGGTTTTGGAGCGTGTAGGTGATCTGGCCTATCGACTGGCTTTGCCACCAACTTTGAGTTGAATTCACAATGTGTTTCATGTCTCCCAGTTGAGGAAATATGTTGCTGATCTGAGCCATGTACTTAAGTTCGAAGAGATTGAATTAGCGTAGGATCATTCGTACGAGGAGCGTCCTGTGCGGATACTCGAGAAGAGGATCAAGCAATTGCGGAACAAGACGATCCCCTACTGAAGGTTCAGTGGTCACGACACGGAGTCGAGGAGGCTACATGGGAAACCGAGGATAGTATGCGAGTGAGATACCCCGAGTTATTTACCCCTTCGTTTCGAGGACGAAACTCTTTTTAAGGGGGGAGTATGTAATATCCGACTGTAATTTTTCATTTTTATCTGTCGTTGTATATTCGGATAAATTGATTATCGTGGATCATTGCATTTAGTATTATGTTGAGGTACTATATATTTGAGCTTCATATCGTTGTTATTTCATCTCATACTTAATGATTCAATGTTAATTGGAGAGTTGCATTTTTTGAACTTTATCTGTTGGTGTAGCGTACGCTACGTAGCTTAACTAGCGTACGCTAAACTCGTGATTTAACGTACGTAATGCCTTGTCTGTTGCGTACGCTAAGAAGGAATCTGAAATCAGTTAACTTCAACAGGTGAACTTTTTATCCATTGGCATGCATGTGGGTGACGTCTGAGCTGTCGTGTCGGCCAGAGTCAACTTTTATTAGCGTGCGTAGCCCCTTTTCATTAGCCTGCGCTAATGGCCTGCGGTTTCATGACAGTAGCCACTGTAAGCCGCTTATGTACGTAATATTAACCGGTTAGCGTACGTAAGTGTGTTAGCATACGCTAAAGCTTCCCGATAGCGTGCGCTAAGTCTGCACAGTCTATTTACAGGACCAGCCTATTTTTCATTTCTTCATAACTCTAAACTGATTATCTATCCATATATCGTCCCTCTGCACCCCCAAATCGATATCAACCTCCTACAACTTGCTTTTAAGCCTTAAATCTTGGAGTGGAGCTCATTTCCTTGAATATTATGAGGCGTTCTTGAGCTTGGAGTGTACTTTCTCGTAATGTTGAGGTTGTTCTTTGTTTCTGGAGGTAGGTGTACTTTCTTCTCTGTATTGTTTTCATATGTTGATGTTGGTAATGAAGTATACTTCACCGAAAGTTAGATTAATCCAGTAAAACATTGTTTTAATCCAATTTTTTGAACACTTCTTGATGAATATGATAAATGAGGGTTTGAGATGGATGTATTCTTATATAGTGATATTAACCATGTTGTAACTGTCATGCTCATCTTGCTAGACGAATATAGCTCAGTAGAACATCTTTGAATCGGTTAACCTCACCATAATTGGATTTAAACAATAAAATTGATATCATAAAGTGTTTAAACACCATGCTTGATAGTCATTTACCTTGAGAAGATCTTGCGAATGTTGAAGATAGTAAAAATGTTTCCTTACTTCAGAAACCTTAGAAACTTTATCATCATTATAATTCAGATTCCCAAATCCATGAAGATTAATAGGAACATCTTGTTGAATGTTAGGAGATTAGTGTGGTAATTCTAAAAACCTAAGGTTAGGTGATTTCATAAATGATGTTAATGGATCTTCCAGCTTGGTAAAGAATGATTTTGATAACCTTCATGAATATGGTGTAACCTCATAATTAATAACCTTGTTGTAGGCTTAATATTCAATTTAGATGAGAGGTGGATGAACATAATTGTGCAAATTTTGTCCTTTCAACATTTTAATGTTTTGGAAAATTTAATCAACATAAGATGATCTTAACATCATAAGTGGTTATTCAACATGTTCTTGATATAATTCTTATTTATGAAGAATCATGTGAACATTCGGTAAAAGTATTGTGAACCGATTTCATGGTTTTAATGAGGTAAAAAGAACTCTTGGCATAAGACTTCGACATTTTGAGATAGCGAACTATTCTAAAGGATTGTAGGGCGTCGTCTTACTAATCCTACATTGATAATCATATGAATATGTTATTGAGTAAAATGTATTTCGTTTAAGGTTGATTGTGCGAGTAAACGATATTAGTCGAGGACCGTTCGTTCGTTCCGACAAGAAGAGGATTATTCTCGTCTCCGTATTGAAGCAAGTTATCTTGCTTGGTTATAATGATGATTAGATTCGTGTGATGTTTATACATTTCATGTGTATGAAATGCTTATGAAATGTTTGTCGTGATTTGACATTGTCTTTGACGTTATTCCGTTTTCGTCTTGGGGTTGCATTCCCAAGTACGTCATTTTGAATCGTTGATCTCATTGGTCCTTATTGTCACTTCGGTGAGTTTTCTTGATCCTTAATCGGATATGTATTTCATTGAATTTCGTTGTCATGTTGTATCGTGACATTTCTGGAATCATATCTACGTGCCGATTGGATATTGTGTAGGATTTTTAGCCGGGCACTTATATAGTCATACGTGCATGTTTCCGTATTGGACTGTGCACACAAGACATAGTTCGTGAGGCTAATTAGGTACATTGTCACACGTATATTCTGGATTCCGTATACGGGGTGGACATGTACACGGACACAATTCCGGATCGGGTGTACTGTGATGTCCATCTTGAGCCATATTGTTGATCGTTCATAGTCCATGTATGATTGGATGTGTTCGATGGTTTGTGACTGATTATTTCATATGCCCGAGGGGTGTGATTAATAGTCGGGATGTTTCCTTGAGATTTATATATGTGAATTGTATAATGTCGAAAGAATTAATTATCATGTATATCTGACCCTGTGTTTTGGGCGAAATACTTGTGTTGTATTTTAGGTCGAGACAAAGGCAAGGCACGGGAAGAGCATGTTGACGGTGAAGGGTTCGAAGGATACTAGTTCGGGGGGCCCAAATCATTTGTTGTCCGGTTATGTTAAACCGTGTTGTGTTATTTTATTTCCGCTTCATTTAAATTACTATGTGGTTGTATTGGTATTTGAAGTATTTTCCATCTCCATATGGTTCATACTTGTATTTCGGATCCTGTGTATCATAAGGCCGTTGGCCATATTTTTAATAAACTCCTAATCGGAGTAATGACTATTTATTGTGGTTCGGTATCACAAGTAATATTTATTCAATCTATTTTTGGATATCGCCTGATGGGTCCCAATGTGGGGTCCATGGCACTGTAATAGCCGCCTTTTGGGGTGTTACACTTTTCACATCAACATGCACAGGATATGAGGTAAGATTGATGCTTTTCCTTACTGTATCATGAGAATTATATATTGACTGTGTTATATGTGACTGTTATTGATTGATTGTGCATTGTAGAACGAAAGGATATCTTGAAAAAAAATAAATACAATTGTTTTTGAATAAAGATGAAGAAAGAATGTTTTCAAAGAGGGGAGTACAGTACTTGATTGGCGGTGGTAGGCCACGGGATGCGGGAGGGACCGATGGACCCACAGAATGAAAAAGGAAAGAAGGTGGTGAATACCTGCGGTGGAAACATCGGTCAGGAAAAGCCACAGACTGATAGAGGATACAATTAATACCATTGGTCAAAATATCAATATGGGAACCCCGTAGATGGTGGCGTAACCCACCAAAAATTTAAATGATATTGGCCAATTATAAGAATAGGTTCCGAAAACCTCGGTCTACTTCTGTCAGTCGAGCATCAGCTTCTAGGGGCCCAAAAAGGAAAGGATTTTTTTTAAAAAGAAACAAGAAAACGAACATGATCACACACATGTTTATATATATATAAGTATAATATTAATTGTTTGATGAATGTGCTACTTTGCTATTACAGAAGTATCATCTTACTGAGCATTTAGTTCATTAGATTCTTATGATACAGGTGATGATGTAAATGCCTAGAAGTTGATCATTCCTCTTCGGAGCGGTCAGTCGGAGATCCGTCAATATGCCATACTTCTAAGGACTTTATTACTTATTCAAGGATATGTATTAATTTGAATAAGGACTGCTTTGTTATGTTGTATTCTATTATGTTGAGTTTTGTTATCTTTTGTACTACTTCAAGAGGAATAAAAATAGTTTGCTTTATTTTTCGGAGTTATTATTTTTGGACTTTTATAAATAAAGTTTCATAATGATAAAAATAATATGTCCTGACATGAAATTTGTTATTACTCCCGATTTATATACTTTAAAAAGTTCAAATTGAAAGTTTTCAAAGTACAAAATTCGTGGCATTTCCCGACTTAATGGTATGAACCCTTGTAGTTTAACTATTAGGTTAGGGGGTGTTACAGACCCACATTGAGATCACTACATGGAAATGTCATAAGTGAATCTCAATATATTAGTATGTCAATCAATCCTTGAACCTGAGATTATCATAGAGTTCAACATGATAACTGCTATGCCTTGACATAATCCAACTTCATCTGAAATGTTGTGATCGTAAAGGTTAGCGATCGAGATTAGTAGGAGTCATGTAGAGAGCAATGAATAATCAAGATGGGGATTTGTCTCTCTTTAGGGAGAGAGATATTTGCTGCGCCCCTCGATAAGTAGTACTGAAGGAAATGCATGACCATGCTCAAATGAAGAGTCGTTTGATTCAATCAGTCTACTTAAGATCGAGAAAGCATTTGAACATAATAAGTATAACAATTTCCATGACTTAATTCAAATAGGATATCACGCGACAAAGGGATTTGACACGTTAAATGGGTTTAATGGACTATAAACTTATATTATTTGGGTAGTCATAATGTCTTTCTAGAAACCGCTTATCATTTATTATTTAATAAGGTATGAAATAATTGCAAACATAATATATGCCTTTTGGGTCACACATGCGACAATTAAAGACAAGCAGGAATAATTAATAGATATAATATTAGATATTATATTTATTAAAGAAATTAAATAATGAGCAATGTATAATATAGGATATTATATATTATATTATTTAATTATATAAACTGGGAAAGATAAATATAATACTGGATATTATATTTATTAGAGGATTAAATAATAAGTAATATATATAATTTAAGATATTATATGTATTATATTATTTAATAAGTTGAGAGCTAACTAAACAAATACTAGAGTTTTAACTATAGGGTTTACTTAGTATAAATGAAGGGTCTTAGACAAGGAGTTGTCATGAGAATTAAGTGAAGAAAATCGGCCCTAATCCTCTCTCTTGGCCGCCTCATTTTTCTATCCAGGAAATCCCGGTTCGGCCATCCCGTCTTCTTTCCTTAGTTGATTTTGATCAACAGTACAAATCCTTCTAGCAAGGAATTATTTGTTGTACTGTTTATCAACATTATTCATAATGATTTAGCAATTCGGCTTGTACCAATTGTTCATGTGTGGATCACTGAAAGAGGAAGACGATTTTCATCGGCTTCTGGTCCGGGTTCAGATTTGTTCTTCGGATTAAGGTAATTCGACGAACTCTTTATAAATTAATTAAATTACTGCATGGAGATCCTCATCTGGGTTTTTCGATAATTATTCCATTGTGTTTTGCTCAAAATTATTGTATTAAATACACGAAAAACCCAACAGTGGTATCATAGCCAACTGATAAGTAATTTAATTGTTTATGTATAACGTGTTTTATATGCTCTTAGGATATAAAATTGTGTTCTTGATCATATTTAAGAAATAGAGATTTTTCAATTATTTTTCTGATTTAATTTGATTATATCGGATTGTTCAAAATCAATTTTCTGGAATGTTTATCGCAAAATCTGATGTCCAGAACTGTTTTGGGACAGTACCGCGAAACGGGCAACGGACAAGGTCAGGCCTGGGTCGGGTTGCGAACCGTCGAACAGGACCCGCGGGTAGTGATAAATCACAAAATAAAATCCCTCTGAAGATGGGATTTGATCCCTGATCGCTCGGACCCGAATGCCCCGTCCCGCCATCTCGGTTGGAACACTTTTTGTGAAACTTATTAGACTCCATCATCATAAATTACGAATCCTGGGGCCTTTCCCTAGTCCACTTCATCATGTAATCGAATCATCAGGGGGTTATCTAACTGTTTAGATTTGATTTCGTCGATCAATGATCAAGTTAATTCCATCACAAATAATTTCCCTTGAACGCCTTCTAACCATACTTCAATTCCTTCGCGAATCAACTCCCGCTGAATGCTGGACTGATACGTAAGCGTTTCCAACATTCGAATAGAAACAGGTTTGCGGCTTAGTGCATCAGCTACCACGTTCGCTTCGCCTGGATGATAAAGAATTTCCCGGTCATAATCTTTAATCAATTCCAGCTATCTCCTCTGTCTCATGTTTAATTCCTTCTGACTAAAAATATATTTGAGACTCTTATGATCTGTGAAGATCTGACAGTAAGTACCGTACAAATAATGTCGCCAAATCTTCAGAGCAAAGACAACGGCTGCTAAGTCTAAATCATGTATCGGGTAGTTAACCTCATACGGTTTCAACTGTCGAGAAGCATAGGCAATAACCCTATACTTCTGCATCAACACGCAACACAGACCTTGATTTGTGTAATATCCGGATAATTGATGAGTATTTTTATCTGTAATTGAACCTTGTATTATTAGACTTTGTGGTATCTATAATCGAAGTGTGATTTCTCCCGTGTTCGTATTCCTAACAGTCATGATCATATTAGGAAGAAGTTGCAAATTCATGCATGCAGCTACGTCATAACATACGCCAGCTGGTGAGATTAACATACGTTATGGACCGAGGATAGCATACGCTATGCACGAAGCATATCATACGTAACGTACAGTCAGGAAGTTAGGGTTGGTCGGCATATGGGCCACCTTGGGACGGGGACAAGGATAAGATTCCCCGCGTGGCCCGAACAGCTTTTTGAAAAAGCAAGACAACGGGGATTAACATATGCTAAAGGACTGAGATCGCATACGCTACTCATAGCTCATTACGTACGTAACAGGTAATGGTTAACAAACGTTAAGGAAGTCAGAAATGAGACAGTAGCTACTGTCGGATGATAGTGCACGCTAAATATTTCAGATAGCATACGTTAAGAGCATAACATACGTAATGTCGTGAGGCTAACGTACGTAACGGTCTGAGTTTTATAAATAGGACATTACCCCATTTCATTCTTTCACTCGTTTTATCCGAACCTTACATCTCCCCAGAGCTTCCAACCTTACAAAACTAGTATATTGGCATCTCTACTTGGTTGTTGAAGAAGTAATACATCTTGGATTGGTGCTCAAACTTCCGGTGTTGGATTCTACCGATCGCCTTGACGTTTTTTTCATATTAAAGTATGTTGATACTAAACTCAACCTTAAATTCGGTTTCTTGAGTATGTATTGCGATTATTATGTTTCAAAGATGTCGTAGTAATCAAATATCATGTCTTAAGGAGATTGGTTTGATTATACTTGGAGTGTTCTTCGGTGTTAAGAAAATTATGAAATGAACCTGGGCATGTTGAACCTTAGGATGTAGTTTCTGAGATTATGGTACGTTATGGTCGAGTTGTATACAATGCCATGTTAATATCATCACCTAGAATCAAAGTGTTCAAGAAGATGAATTCTATGAGTTTGACCAAGAACGTTTCGTATTTTCGTAAGAGGTGTTTGATTGGATAAACTTTGATATATTCTTGGTTAGAATGGATTGATTATGTTAAGAATAATCAAATTGAACCTAGAACACGGTTGTTTCATCTTACTTCGAAAATGTGTTAGTATTTGTTTGATCATACCTTTGATACGAGTTGTATGAATGACTGAACCATGAATGAAGATTGAAGTATAGAATTATATCGGTTTGATGAATATCTTTGAAATCATAGACACCAGCATTTGTATCTCAATGTGTTCATAAGCATAACGTACGTTAAGTATCATGTTTTACGTACGTTATGGCATCAGGTGAGACAAGTCGTCTGATTAGAGAACTTTGTCAAATACAAGCTTAGCGTACATTAGCATAGGATCTTACGTACGTTAAGGCATCAGGTGAGACAAGTCATCTGATCAGAGAACTTTGTCAAAAACAAGCTTACGTACGTTAAGGCATCAGGTGAGACAATTCGTCTGATCAGAGAACTTTGTCAAATATAAGCTTAGCGTACGTTAGGCATAGGAGCTTACGTACGCTAAGGCACAGACTTAACTTACATTGCGTTTAGTATATAATGTCCGTTATGAAGAGAATCGGACAGGATCCGTAGTGTCAGAAACTTTCAGCCATAGTTTAGGACGTTAGATGTTCGTACGTTTAAATTGTTACGTAAGTTGAGTTGTCGTTATTTTTTCCAATTTGTTTAATGTTCAAAGTTTCCGAACGATTAGTTGAAGGAGCGGTCTTCGAGTTTGTTGGAGTCGTTGGAGTATTCATCCTTTGCCACCTTTCTAAGGCAAGTACTTTAATTACATTTATTCGTATTGATGTGGATTATGTTGACTGTTCTATTGTGTATATGTGTTGCAATTGTTTGTCCACCATGCGTTGGTCCAACGGGATCATCATGGGAATCTATAGCTGTGTGCGCTGGATCGTTGGACAGGTATTTCCACCATGCGTTGGTCCGACGAGATCATCATGGGAATCTTTAGTTGTGTGCACTGGATCGTTGGAATACCACGAGTATGTTGAGATTGATATGATATGTTGTACATTGTTACTGTTTCTCGTTGGAGAGACTTGTCATAATTATTGTTGAATAAATCATTGTTGTACAGTTATCGTACTTGTACTATTATCGTTGTGCTAACCCCTTCGGGGGTGAACATTTGTGTTATGTTCAGGATCCAAGAGAGCGGGAAAACACCAACTAGAGCTGCATAACGACGAGGGTACAGAGTGATGTTATGGACGGATTACTTTGTCGTATGTTTATGTTGTTTTAAAAAAAGTACTCGAGTACGTTGTCGTTGTGATGTTGGATTTGGTCATGTATTAATATTCACTATTTGACGTTTGTCTTTCAGTACTATATTCAGGCTCGGGTTGTATTTTATTTCCGCTGCCGTTGTTTTTTGGTATTGTTATTGTCTTTTCATTTCCTCAGCCTTGTAAATTCTTACGTAAAGGATTTACGGCGCTGTAATATTCCTGAATACATCGGGGGTGTTACAATTTGAAGCATCGCTGAAAACCACGAACCCTTCAGTTCCGTCTGGTAGTGCTAATATTGACGTCGTTGCCAGTCTACTCTTGAGTTCATCAAAATAATCTGACATTTCTCGTTCCACACGAACTTCTGAGTCTTATGTAACAATTGAGTAAGCGGACGAGCAATTTTGGAAAATCCTTCCACAAAACGCCGATAATACCCAGCAAGTCCTAAGAACTTTGGACTTCCTTCATGTTCTTAGGAGATTCCCACTACAAGATTGCCTCAACTTTCTTCGGGTCTACTTGGACTCCGTCGGTCGATATCACGTGCCCAAGGAACGTTACTTCCTTAAGACAAAACTTACATTTGGAAAGTTTTGCATAAAGTTGTTCATTTCTCAAAGTATTCAAAACAATATGCAAATGTTCTGCATGCTCTTCTGGATCCTTCGAATAAATCAAGATGTCATCAATAAAAATGACCATGAATTTATCCAAGTATTCTAAGAATACCCAATTCATCAATTTCATAAACACAACAGGGGCATTAGTAAGTCCATATGACATCACCACAAACTTATAGTGCCCGTACCGGGATTTGAAAGTGGATTTCGGTATATCAGATTCCTTAATCCTCAACTGATGGTATCTTGATCTCAAGTCGATCTTCAAGAATACCATCGCCCCCTTCAATTGATCAACCAATTCATCAATCCGAGGTAATGGGTATTTATTCTAGATCATCTCTTTTTTTAGCTCTCTGCAATCAATACACAATCGTAGGGATCCGTCTTTCTTTCGAGCAAAAAGAACGGGCGCACCCCAAGTAGAAACACTAGGTTGAATATAACCCTTCTGAAACAATTCCTCAAGCTGTTTCTTTAACTCCTACATATCTGTTGGCGCCATACGGTATGGTACTCTGGAAATAGGTGCGGCTCCCGATTCCAATTCAATACTAAACTCTACAGCTCTACGCGAAGGTAATCCAGGTAGTTCCTCAGGGAATACATCTGCGAATTCGTTCACAACTGGAATAGATGAGAGCTCTACTCCTTCCTTCTTCATGGTATAACACTAAAACCCGGTATAACCCTATTTAAACAATTTAATCTCTTTCATCATTAATATGAATTCTGTTCAGTCAGCATTATGATCCTCAGGTCGAATGGCTTCCCACCAGTCGAAAGATTCCCCAGTCTGAAAATACTGAGCGATCGGAACTTTTGGGTCATTGGGACAATTATTCCCGCAAATATCTTCTCCAGTTCTTTGAGTCGGTGGACCTATGTAGGCATCTCTGAAAAACCGTCAAACTTTGGTGGGTGTAATTTGACCACTTCTGAAAGCCACTTGTCTCCCCGATTTTCTTCATTACGCTGCTGGCCCATCATCATTTTCATTCGGTCGACCACTAGAGCAAACTGGGTCATCTGAGTGACCACCTGCTGGAGCACTTCAGGCATATTAGGATTTGCATCTGCCTCCTCAGTTCGCGCTCGGTCATTATTAACTGATTCCTGATTTTCACTAGAACCGAGATGAGCTTGATTAGATAACGAATCTGGGACAGACGATGAATCTTCCTGTCTAGCATTGCCATGTCTGCATATACGACCGTGTCGGCGTCCACGTCTTCCTCTCAACATACTGAAAATACAAATACTCAATACCCCGAGCAAAGTCTCCTAAAATTCGTCAATATCCACAAAATACATAATAATTAAAATGATAGCATCTAAAATTAGAAAGCTTACAACCACGGTTCACACGATGATGCTAGGTGTACAGTGATGTTATGCGCGACCGATAAACAAACGACATAAACTGACCCATCTAAACCCAACTGCCAAGATATCCATGAATCTTAGCTCTGATACCATATTCTGTAACACCCCGAGATATTCGAAATAATTACAGCGCCGTAAACCCTTTATATAAGAATTTACAAGGATAAAGTAAAAGAAGAACTGATCAATACGAACAATACCACCAACAATTGTGGAATTTAATTACCAAATTAATCATCCAAAACAACCCATTAATACAAAGTTCTCAAATCACCATAAAAACACATGTACTCAATTACTTATTACAAAAAGAAACAGAATACCAAAATAATCAGACAGATAACATCACTATGCCTCTTCGTCATCATACTGACACTGTGGTTGCTTCCCCGCTCCTCGGCTACCTGAATATTAAACAAATATCCGCCCACGTAGGGTTTAGCAAAACGATGATAGTACAAGTACCAAAATTATACAGAATCAAATATGCAACAACAATGCATAGCAAAACACAAAACACAATCTTCCTTAACCGGAATCCAACGATGCGAATCCATTCCATCAACATAACACAGGGTAATCCAACGATCCAGCGCCCTCAGCATAAATCCCAAGATGATCCTGTCGGACCAACACGAGGTGGAAAAACCCGTCCAATGATCCAGTGCCCTCAGAATAGATCTCAAGATGATCCCGTCGGACCAACACGAGGTGGACAATTGATCCAGCGCCCTCATCATAGATCACACGATCCCATCGAATCAATACAACATATACAATACAACTATGCATACACATATGCAAATCACTACAACATGAACAACATATGAATCATAACATGAACAACATTATGACAAATCAACTTGGACGACCTCATGTTCAACAACATGAATGACAATATGTATGATCAAAATCATAAACATTAAACCAAAATCAAATTAAGGTACTTGCCTTAGAAAGATGGCAAGAATTAAATACTTCAACGACTGTCAATACACCCGAAGGTTGCCCCTTCGATCAATCACCTTGCAAGGCTCCGACCTTATTCAAAAGAAATAACAAAGAGTTCAACTTACGTCACATAGATAACGTACGAACACCTAATGCCTTAAGTTATCTCCGAGTTAACATTAACGTATGTCTGGTTCAAGGTTTATCTACTCGACGAATGCTAAGCCGAATTTATGACATACTTCATACGAATCGGATGCCATATCGGAGATGAAATGTCGACATCTACGGATTCATGGGTATACATGTCATCACAACCCAAACCTCAATCGTGATTTCGACTTCCAATATATATGTGGTTCGGCTAATCTTACAATTCATATCAAAGGTATGATTCAAGATATAAGCATACCAAAGCGTACTTCGAAAGGAGACGATACAATGGTGTTCTGGGTTTTATTCTAACAACATAGTCTATTCATTTTAACCATGAATATGAAGAAGATTGTTAAATCAAGCACCTCCTGCAAAACATGAACTATCCTCGGTGAAATACCTTAGAAATCTTAGAAAACTCATACGAAATCATGATCAAAATCTATAACAATCTCAAGAAACTACATCCTAGGGTTCTATCCCAACAAGGTTCGATTAATACTCTTAACAATGAAGTAGAACCGAAGTATAACTGAATCTATTCTTATTAAAACATGGTGTTCGACTCATCATGATAATAACGAACTTGGTAATCTCAAAAACAGGTTCAAAACGTCATTAAGAACATGTATTCTAGTTGGTGAAGGATCAACATACCTTAATATAGAGAAGAACGACAAAAGACTTGGTGAAACTCAACACTGGAAGCTTGAACACCAATCTATAAGGGTCTACGATCTTCTAAACCGAGCTGGGATGTTGATATAAGAGATTTATGGGGCTGGGGAGTTCTCAAGTTGCAGAAATCTGCCAAGGAGTGAGGGGGAAATGAAAAGGAGGTTGAGGTCTATAAATAGAATTTTACACATTACGTACGTTAACATCAAAGTCTTACGTACGTTATCACCTTAGCGTACGCTATTTGCCATTCTTAGCATATGATAATGTCCGGCAGTAGCTCACTACCTCGTTTCTGGCTTCTCTTACGTACTCTATCCGAAGCCTTTATATACGTAACACTATGAACATAGCGCACGTTATCACCCATATCTAACGTACGTTAAGCCTCGTTGACCTACTTTATTAAAAATCCATCCAGGTTTATGCGAGGAAAATCTGACAAATCTCCTCCTGGCTCCACACGCCAACCTTATCTGATCTGCCTATGACTGCGGCTTACGTACGGTATGCTACGATTATAACGTACGTTATATACAACACTTAACATACATTATGCTCAAAATCTAGCATACGTTATGACGTGCAGATGCATGCATGCATGTATCGGAAACTCAAGAACGTAGGAATATGAGTACGGGAAATCACACTTTGATCTAAAGACCCAACAGTGGTTGGGAGGCTGGTCGACAATGTCAATGATCTAAAGACCCAACAGGCTGAATCAATGAAACTTCTTAGGGAAATTCACGGCAAGGTCTCGGATCTTGATGATGCCAAAAAGGGGAAGAGTCCAGAGAGGCTGCAAGGAAGTGGAGGTTGTAGAGAGAAAGAGAAATGGAGGTTGCATTAGAAGAAAGCGTTGCCATTACAATCGGACGACTGTCCAGACCCGGGACAAGTCAAAGAGCAAGAGGATACAGGGTAACTGGTTCTCGACCTGAGTTCCAGGATCCCAATTACCCAAGGAAGCGTACAGTACGAAAGCCTGCTGATATTTTGCTCCCAACAGACTGACAACCTTCAACGGAAGATTTGAAGGACTGGAAGAAAAATGAACTGATGAGATACTTTTGTACTCTCATCAGGGAGTTTGCCATGTTCAATAGATTTAAAACTCTGTAGGATACCGCCAACGATTTCTCAAAGCTGCTGGCAGAAGGAAATCTTCCCTTATAGCTTAAAATGAAGTCCAATCACTAGAAGGGGGAACGGGCCACCCATCCAGAAGATTGGATCCTTGCTTCATCTCCCGTGAAGGACGGAGTATATATAGGGACCGAGGCAAAGACTCCTTAGTAAACTAGCAGAGTGGTACCGAACATGATCCCGCTCGGAAAGGTTGGAAGAATTCTCACTATAGGAACTAGCTTATGTCGGTTATACGTTGTATTTCTATCCTACTGTATGCTCGTCGATGCAGTATTTATTTATTTTTGTATCTTTCAAGCCATGTAATTTTCAATCATCAATAAAATTTTTGGTTTGTTGAAATATTATAGCTTGTAATCTACTTTTACTGTTTTTACTGTCTTGATTACGAAGTATTGACATATTTCAACAAGTACAAACTTGTTAATTCACAAGATGTAAGAACGTGTGTCCGAACAGTTTATAGATTAAGTTGTATTCAATCTAGATTACATTCGTAAGATTGTGCCTACACACCAATCATAAGTTAAGTTGTAATACACTTAGTCCTGTAGGATTTTTATTTTAGAACTTGCCTGTGAGCAGTTCAAATTTCAAGACTAAGTCATGAAAATCAGATCTTTCGAACAGAAGACTTGAAAACAGCCTCTCTGTATCTAGATGATGTTTTGGCATTATCAAAAAGGGGGAAATTGTTGGGATAAATACATACTATTTTGGGAATCGCCATCGTACAGCAAAGAGTCTTCAGAGTCGGAATTTCCCTAAGTGTGGAAGCTGTTAGGAAACTCTGTACAGCCCATCTATACAGCAAAAGATCTTCCTACAAAGTCCAATCCTACAGAGCCTACATCTTCATACAGCAGAAATTAGGAGTGTTGGATACAGCAGTCTGGCTGTAGGAGTTTTACTTTGGAAAAGTAAAACATATCCAATAGAATTGAAGAATAGCTTTAAACCATTGTGAAATAAACTTTGTATATTCGTAGAGTATTCACGGTTAAAGCAGCATATATTGCTGATAAGGCAACATTTATGTGGCCGAAAGAGAACAGTCTGAATGCACTGAAGAGCATTTAATGCAAAGTCAAAACGAATATCTGAAGCATTACATGCAAATTGCCTTTAATTCAAACATTCTGCAGCCACCAATCAAAGACGTCTATATCTCACCAACTGGAAAATGACTACATTTATAACGGATCTAATTTCAAGGTTATAAATAGCCCCAAGCAAGAGGATATTGCTCACTTCACTTACTGAATCTCGCGCAATACATCTGACAAATAGCTCTGACAATCAAGCTAAGAAAGAGCAGTATATTTCTTGAGCATACTGATTTATCTAAGTGAAGAAATATACAAAGTCGTCAACGCAAACAGCACAACATACAACAATCGCTCGCCAAAGCATACAGCTCTTGTTTGAACTTATTCTACCATCTTCACCGTTGAGATCAACCTTAGCCCTGTTTGGACTAAGTCCTTGCTAGTTCCGACCTGTGTGGGAAGAATAGCATTGAAGACGAAGCTTTGATCTGTGTGAGAAAAAGCAAGTCTAAAAAGCTGAAGTCAATCTGTGTGAACGGCCAAAGTTCTGGTCCCTGTATCAATCTGTGTGAATGATACAAAGACAGGTTTAGTTAAAGTCACGTAGTTATGTACGTAGTGCTTTTAATAAATGTTTTACTCCTGTGAGGAGGACCAGTGGACGTAGAAGGGTTTACCTAGAACTACTTATATCTGTGTGTTATTTACTTTCTGTCCTTACTGTATTCATTTATAACTGTGATTTATAGTATACACCCTGTACGTATCAAGCAAAAAGGAGAGTACCTAGTTGCTGTACTTAGACTACCAGACTTCCGCTATGCAATTAATTTCGAAAAACATACAGCTTATTCTATTCTCACTTTCTAAGTTGTTTACTGTATACTCTGTGGCCAACAATATATATTATAAATATGTATGTAGTTGTGTGTAGTAATCTCGGTGGTGTGTGTAGTTGTCTTGGAATTGTGAACGGGGAAGACATATGCATAAATGGAGGTTTTGATATTTTAGTCAACAATCGGATTGTTGTGATTGGGCCTTCGGAGTAAGCCCGAGTTCGGAGTTCGTATTTCGGGTAATAAGTCAAAATTTAGATTATGATTCCCATCACCAGTTAAATCGAGATAGGAATCCCGATTGAGTATTATTGGTCGTCGGAACTGGTCGATAATATGTTAGACACAAATTAGGTATTATATCATCCAAGTAATTACCTTCTGAGTATAAACTAATAAATTAAACCCTTATACGAGATTATCTATTATGTGATTATGATCAAGGTTGGGATTTTAATGGATCGACCAGGGTAACCGAGCTTGGTTTATGTCGAGTAAAACCATCTTCGGTGAAGGTAAGTATCTTCCTTATATTTTTCATATTTTCGTGAATATAAATATACTTGTCACTATATGTGTTATTATGTTTACGTGATTGTGTTAATTTGTGAGAATGTGGCTAGGTTGTGTAGAACTTATGTTTGTTTGAAATAGATGGTATAAATGTGTTGTTTAATAAAAATGTGTTAGCATTAACCCGTAATTGTGAAATTGTGTTATTTATTGAATCGGCGATTCATGTTTATTGTGAAACTGAGTAAATGCAATTATGATGATTTTATGGAATTGATTAATGGTATCTTTGGATAATTGAAGTGGTTGGATTCATCATAAATGTGTTATTCCTTGGTTAGGAATATGTGTCGAATAAAGTGGCCATGTCTAACAAGTTCATTGACTATATGTATTATAGTTAACGTTCGAGATGAATTGTGAATATATTAACTGTGTATTGTGTTGTGAGATGTCCACCTTGGGACGGTTCGATAGAACCTCCATGGACCTGTGCTAATGGGCCTGGTCACGGACGTGGTTTTTCCACCTTGGGATAGTTCGATGGGATCTCGGGGGATCTGTGTTAAGGGGATTGGTCACGGGAATTACCTTTAAGTGTTGTGATCGAAGATTATGTTGTTTTGATGATTAACTATGATATATCCAGAATAACACAATATTTTGTTCTCGATGTTGAGATGTATTATATATAAGTTCTTGGTACTTAGCTAGAATGACATTGGAATAAAGTGGTATGTATATGATCTATGGTTGGAAGTGTGGATAAAATTACTAGAGATCTCAAAAGTATCTTTCAAACTTTATTTCAAGATTTGTAATAACTCAATAATTTTGAATTGTTTCTGATTTAAAATAATATATCTCGAGTTGTTAAGGTTATTTCAATTGATTAGTTTGTATGCTGTTGTTGTGAAGCGACTTGCCTGTTTATATTCGGAATGTGGTTTGTATAACTTGAATACTTGTACTACCAAATATCCAGCTTGCTAACCCCTGTTGATTCGGGGGGTGGATGCCTTTTATGCATTCAGGCTTTCAGTGCAGCGGGAGCGTTCATCGATATGGAAGATGATGAAAGGCGATGATGCTAATCACAAAAGATTCGGTAATTATCTGTGTCATTTGAGTAGTATTTTCTTCTGTTGTCGTTCATTAACCCTTTCAAGGGTATGCCATTGTATTTTGTTTAGTGATTTTTGTGTCGATTAACCTTCTTGGTCAATTATGGTTTGAGTTGTTCTGTGTTTACCTGGTGGATTCTTGCGTGAAGGGTCTACAGCATGTAACAACTCAAAATAGTATGGGGGTGTTACATTTATGGTATCAGGGCTTAGGCTGATGAAACCTAGATTGTTGGGTCGAGTCAAGTCAGGTATTGTCGTGTTGTGTCATGTCGTCCTAGTTATTGATTGTCGAGTTGATTTATGTGTCACCGTGTCGCGTCGTCTGAGTTGTCGCTTATGATTAGTATTGTGGTACGACCATCATGTTCGTGTGACCTGTCGAAGTAAGTCTCTATTTCCGTGAACTCTATTTATACGCGTGCACATGTGTGTATGTTTGTTTGATATTCGAATACATCCTTGTTTGGTGTAAATTGTACAGTAAGAGTGCTTGAGATATTTTGTGGATGATTCATTTTGAATAAATGTGACTTCTAGGATAGTCGCGAGAATTGATATCGATTAACTATTTAGAGTACTCGAGAGTTTGAGTTGAATGCATGGTATGCTATAAGTAAGATAACTGATAGTGCCTACCTTCTTGGAAATTGTGAGTAATGGTACTTTGGTGTTGTTGGCGAAGGCGGTAATTATAAGGCAATTCACCTTGATTGAGTCAAAAGAAGGTGAAATACTACTATCTAGTGTATTTGATTTGATATGAGTGCGATTCGATTTTTGTTCTTGCGGTCGCGGTCTAAGTATAGACATGGAGATGGATGATGGCATGCGTTAGTCAGGCGAGAATGTGACGTTTTAATGCATATGATTGGTTGGTCTTTATACCTGTAAAATATCAAAGGCGTAAGGAGTTGTTTAATAAAATATGTGAGTTGTATTATATATATATATATATATATTCTGAAGTGTTGTTTTAAAATTTTCGAGAAATAATTTTATTTATTTGTTTACAAAGGGCGAAGGTCCTAGAATTTTTATCAACTGAGTTGAATGTTAAGATTTTGAAATATAAGATGGACATCTTGATAAATCTTTTCTATCAATTTTGGGTATAGTAGAAACTCATTTCGACTTTTCATTTGGCTTGTACGAACATTCTAAATGGGATAGGTACCCCAAATGAAGATACGTGATGAGAACAGTATTGTATGAAAAGAGCAACTATTTTTGATGGTATGATGAATAGCAAGGAGGCCCGATGGCTGCTATGGACGAGAGGATATCTCTTGAGTACCGTTTGGTATGTATATCGGAAGGAAGTATACATGATTCGATCAGTGTGTTGATTAGGCGAGATTGATAAATGTTTGTCGCGATAATGAGATGAGGATAGGACAAGCATGTGCATGAAAGTGATTTCGAATTTCATACTTCGTACCCCGAGTTTTCTACTATTATATTGTATGAGGTTTGTTGGAACTTATTCCCCTATTTTGATTAGCAAAATTATGTTTGATGGTGAACGTATATTTTGTGAAATAAATAAATTTAACCACAATATGTTGAAATGGTAATTGTAAGAGGTGGAAATTGTACTCACATTTTGAATTTCAAATTTATTTATAAACCATCTGTATACCAGCGGGGAGTATCTTTGGAACACATTCAATAAAGCTGTATAGGCACTTTGAAGGTTATCAATTCTGTCAGGTCGAATTATTCATCTAATATAAACACATGGCCATTTAAAAATGGTGTTCTGTAAGACTTTCAAATATGTCAAAGTTGGCCATTGTATATACCTATTGTGGCCTTTTATGAGCATCATAGTGATGAGAGCCCAGCTTCGAGGAAGCTGGAGTGGGACTTGTAGCATGGAGACGTTTTGGTTTTGGAAAGTAAATATAGCTAAATGGTATTATGATACTATGAGCCATGATGCAGAGCCGCGTGTTTTTTATCCCTGTGATAGCTGGGATTATAGTTTATTGTTTCAATATGTTTTGGTACTGATATATATGGTACGACTACAGAGTTGCCACCTTCGAGTTTGTTAGTGCCATCGATTCTTGGGGTTTTGGATGGTATTGCTCCGCATGCAATATTTGGAACAATGTTACGGTGATATGGCTGATGACATGACAAGTTTCAGGGACGAAACTTATTTTAGGTGTGATTGTATGTAATATCCAGGAATTTTAAATTCGAATATTGGCGGAATTATTTTTAATTTTAATTAGCTGAGTAATTATAAATCCGGCGGACTCTTGAGATATTAAACCAAAGTATTGGTGAATAATTGACAGTTGGAGTATTTGACGCAGTATGAGTTAAATGGATAATCGAACTAGGGGACTGAATAACAAATCTGAGGTGGATCTATTTTTTTTTGCTCGGATAATTTATAATCGGGCCTTATTAGGTCAAATACCCAACTACTATTATATATATGGTGTTAGTTTTTTTCCATCACATTTCTTCTCTCTCTCTCTCTCTCTCATCTTTCCCACCTACCCCCTACACGGACGAACCACCACCATACACCTTCCTCTTCTTCTTCAACAACGACCGATGACGGGAGTACCGGGTACCGAGGGGATGCGAGCGGTTGGAGCCATGGATGGGCGATGGTCATCGGAGATAAGGAGCGACGATGGATGCCGCGTGCGTGGCCGCTCAGGATAGATCTTCTGATGGGGTATTTAGAAGGCGACTTGTTCTATATTCCGATGATTTGAAGCTGGATATCGGTGGAGTATTGGGTTCCGGCAGGATACAGGGAAGGTCGTTGCAGTAATACTCTCTCCCACTCTCTTCTTTTCTTTTTCGGTGTTGACCGATTTGTTGAACCTGGAATGTGGACTTCCGACGAGCTGAATGGGCTGCGGGCAGTGGATCTAGCAAGATTCACACGTGATGATGTTAGTTAGAGGTCACCGCGTTGACTATGGGGTTGAGTATTTTTCCGGCGGCCGGATGGCTTCAGATCGACACTAACGGAGTGATCGGAGGCCAGCTTCTGGTGTATGTATGTTTCTGGTTGTATGTGCGCCGGTTGTGTGTGTGTTTTGGTGTGTCTGTGTGTGTGTGCGCGCGTCCGTATGTGTATGCATGAGTCATGACACAACAAATAACGTTGCTGATCCGCTTACCAAGCCACTATCTCAGAAGGTCTTAGAGAGACATGTGGAGAGTATGGGTATTAGATACCATAGTTTGTGGCATTGAGTGCAAGTGGGAGATTGTTAGGAATATGCCCTCGAATGCCACTCAGAGGATGAGAGAGTGAGAGCAATTGTATTGTAATTATGAATATTATATTTAATAAGGCAATTATTATTTCTATATTATTGTATATCACTGGCATTGTGATTTGGTATATAGAATAGTAGTCCTTGCATTTGAGAGTGAACATTCTACTCTTTACAGAGATAAGGAGATAGGCACTAGAAGTGTTTAGAGCTCGAATGCTTAACTAGTTCGCAAGTCGATAAAACTTAACAGGACATTAAGTTTTAATAAGACTTGTATAACTGATGCTAGGACGTGTGCACATCTTGATAGCATAGTTATAAGTATATTGGTGGGACCAGTATACTCGAACACGACTCATACTCGATTTAGTCACACAGTATTCACTCTCGGAGAGTCGATGACGAATCGAAAGGTTGTGATAGTATACGTAGACCTTTGACTTGAGGGTTCAGTAGAAGATGTGTCTGTGACGTTTAGTTTGTCATTAGAGTAGTTAGACTCATTTGCTTAATTGCTGAGTCGACCTCGAAGTGCGGACTATACGGGCAGGTAGCAGTCTTTACTGTACGCCAAGAAAGGATTCTATCTTTTGTTAGTGAGCAGGCGAATGTCCTATACGGTTAATGGCAAATAAGATCATAAGTCTTTGGCCAAAGCATTCTGATATAGTCGTATTAGATACACTATTAATCAGTCGGTCTTGATTTGCATTAACACATGTATAGAGTTTAGTCAACAGTAGGGTTTGACTTTACCGTGACCCGAAGACTTGACCGGGACATCTGATGAAGGGTCTATACGTATATAGTATTCACGACATAATGGTTCTGGAATGATTCGTTCATTCGTTCTCGATCGGGGTTTACAGTGCGGCCCGCTAGTCAAGCTAAGTCCGCCCGCACTCATTGGTTCCTCCCAATGCCGGCTGAGACGAACCTACGGAGTCGCGCAATAGGATCATTGATGGATAAATGTGAATTAATAATCTCTCTTATAATATTAAATATTAGATATCTAATTTTGATTTATCGGATAAATCAAATAGCGGTCTTATGAATTGTAAGTAGGTTACTGGGTGATTACTTAATTCATAAATTATATTTCTTAGAAAAATATATATTTGTGTTTGATATAATTAATTAATTGGATTAATTAATTAGTCCAAACACATTGGAAATAAAACGGATTCGTTTGACGAACATATAAGAACCAAGTCTTTAGTCCTCCTTAGGTACTTAAGAATGTTCTTTACAGCAGTCCAATGTTCCTGCCCTGGATTTGACTGAAACCGACTTACTACGCTCACAGCATAGGCAATGTCCGGTCTAGTGCAAATCATTGCATACATAAGGCTACCTACTGCTGAAGCATAAGGTACCTTGCTCATTTCCTTTCTATCTTCCTCACTTTGAGGACACATCTTTAAGGAAAGTTTTGCACCATGTTGCATAGGTAGAAACCCTCTTTTAGAATCTTCCATCCTAAATCGCTTCAGGATCTTTTCTATGTAGAGGGCTTGGGAAAGACCTAACATTCTTTTCGCTCTATCCCGGTAGAGACGAATACCCAGAATATAGGTAGCTTCTCCCAAGTCTTTCATTGAGAACTCTTTAGAAAGCCAAGCTTTCACAGAACTGAGATTCCTACGTCGTTTCCTATAAGTAGAATGTCATCTACATATAGTATTAAGAATGCAATTTTGCTCCCACTAACCTTCTTGTAAATACAGGGCTCTTCTTCGTTTTGAACAAAATCAAACTCTTTGACTGTTTCGTTAAAACAAAGATTCCAACTCCGTGAAGCTTGCTTCAGTCCATAAATGGCACGCTGAAGTTGTAATACCCGGTTGTAACTCAGTAATTATCATTCAGTAATTATCACTCAGTAATTATCATTCAGTAATTGATACTCAGTAATCTCATTCATCATTGATCATTTGTCACTCATATTCAGTCATGGTATTTATCATTCAGAGTAATTGTATCGTGTATCAATCGTCATTCATCACTAATCTGATTGGAGTTTCGTGCCGTGTTTATCATCATTGTCATTTTCGTTGCAAGCTGTGCTTGAGGAGTAGCGCACGCTACATACTCCTTTTAGCGTACGCTAATTGGGTATAGGTAGCGCACGCTACCGCTCAGCTTTAGCGCACGCTAAGGTTGTTTGGCCAGCGATCCGAAGGTACCTGATCGCAGTGAGAATATTTGTAGCGCACGCTACGAGTGGTAAGTAGAGCGCGCTAACGGGTTGTAGTAGCGCATGCTATATGTGTGGAGTAGCGCTAGGGACGGATCGGTTGAGTCCGGTGGCTACCGGATCGCACCGGTTAATTCATAGCGTCGCTATGCATTGTTGTTAGCGTACGCAACCGATATATTAGCGCACGCTAAACAATGGTTGTAGCGCACGCTATCGGGTTAAATCCGAGGTCGACAGCTTTTCGACTCCGATCGGGCCAAATATTTCGCTAGCGCACGCTAACAATGGATATTAGCGCACGCTAGTAGTATGGCCGTAGCGCACGCTACAAATAGGTATGTAGCGCGCGCGACCGTGTTCGGACAGTGGGTACAGGACAACCCAAATTACTCGTTAGCGCACGCTATGCACAAGGGAAAGCGCACGCTAACCTCGGACCGAGTATAAATTGACAGCTTTAGTCGAGTTCGTCATTTTTCATCTCATTTCATTCCTTCGGTAGTTTTGGGCGATTTCGAGCGATTCGGAGAGGATTCTTCGAGGTGTAATCATCAATCATCATCTTCAAGCTCATCTTTCGGATTGATCATCATTTCATCATCTTCATCACATCGAATCAAAGGTATTAATCTCTTGGATCTAGAATTTCGGATTTTTGGGGTTTTCCTTCCGATTTCTTCGTGTAAGCTTGGATTATCATTGGAATATGTTAGTTATGGATTATCTAACTTGTATAAACATATTCCTACGGGTTTAATGGTTATTTTCGGAATTAATTCAAGAACCCTTGGGGTTGACTTCGGTTAATTGGGGATTTTCCGATTGATGTTGTTGTAATCATGAGTTATGGATTCCTAATGGATTATTGATATCCTTGAAAGTGTTTTGATGGTTTGAAATACTCATCTTGGAGTTGGTTTCGATTCATTCGAGCTCGGATATCGTTGTGTCGACGTTTGAGTCGATTATGATCGTTTTTGATTTGCGTAATGATCGGATTATTGGTAATTATGTTATTCAAGGTTGTTCGAGCGACCGATATTTCATTTAGGACGTTGTTCGTGGACGGACATTCATCATCGGTATTGTGTAAGTTAATTGTTACTCGGTTAAAAGGATATTCATTCCTTTTGTCGTTGTTCATTCATAATCATAACTCACTCATCATTGTATTAATCGTATCAAAACTCGTCATTGTCAATTAATCACCTCAGTCATAAGGAACGACGGTTCCGATCATTTCATTGAGCTATCATTCATTTCACCATCATTCAATCTTGGTGAGTCATTATTCATTTTCATTGTCACTTTTGTCATATTGTGGCATTCCGGGTCATACTGGCGTGCCGGTTGGTATGTGTAGGATTTTCATGTCGGGCACATTATAGTCGTGTGTTGGTTGGTGGCCTCACATTGGACTGTGCACACGAGTCGATTGCTCGTGAGACTGATTAGGTACAAGACCACGCGTGTTTGATCGTTGGTGGCTTGTGCACGGACACATTTCCATCCCGGACGTAGTGTGGCGCCATTCCTTTGAGCCGCATCGATAGTTGATTCATATAGCATGTTTGATTGCGTATGTTTCAAATGTAATAATTCATAATTTCGTATATATCATGATTGTGTATTTTCAACCCTTGAGGATTGTTGTTCTGTAATTGACCGTTGGGGATATTGTTTTTCGTGTCATGGCAAGGCTAGAGCACGGGAGAGCACTTGACGGCGAGGAGTCAGTGATACTAGTAGGGGGCCCGATGCATTCATCATTTATTCACCATTTATGTTTCCTTTATTCATTCCGCCGCAGACATTCCGTTTGAATGCTCATTTCATTCGGTGTTGTGTATTTTATCGTCACATAAAATACACATGTATTCTATTTTATCTGGGTGTGTTGTATAAAACTCCTCGTCGGAGTAATTGATGTTGTAATGTGGTTCGGTACTACATTTACTGTGTAATTCATTCATTTTCATTCGCCCGGTGGGTCCCAATGGGGTCCACGACCGTAATATCCGCCTAGTTTGGGTCATTCAGAGTTGGTATCGAGCGTGGTTTTGAATACTACCCTCCAAGTCATGTCTCATTTGAAATCATCGTCATCGGACTAGTATCATTGTACTTTCGCCACGTGTGACTGTGCAAATGCCGAGCCAATCGTATCAAGAATCGTAAGATTTCGATGCCATGGTATAATTTCGCATTAATCATTCATTCATAATTCATCGCTTAACAATCCTCAATCATCATTGTCATTTTGACCGGACGGCCGAGTTAACTCATTAATCACCAATTCATTTCATTGTTCAGTTGTTGATCGTGAAGATCGGATCATTAATCTTGTTAACTCATCCAAGATAATCATTTCAAGAACTTCATCGGATAATCATGTCACGTCAATCAATCATTCATGTAATCGCTGTATTTGAGCGCGTATGCTCATTTTCATCATTTCATAATATAATCATAATGTGATACTCATGCGAGATGTATAACCATCATATGACTTTCCACTTCGTATGGAAAGGGCTGGCAGGACGTGGAGGACGAGGCCGTGGAGCGGGCCGAATCCCGAGAACTCGTGCGAATACCCGTGCAAATGCCAGAATAATGCTAACTCATCGAGCGACGCCGCCACTCACTCACCAGGACGCGATCATTCACTGTCAGGAGTCGTACCCGGGACACGGCTCGGTCGGAGGGTGTTCGGGTCGACCCACTCGCATTTATGCAGGGCATGATGGCCCAAATGACCCAGATGGCTCGGTTGATGGAGACGATGCATAACTCCGTCAATCAAAATCAGCAGGCTCCTCCGCCGCCACCTCGCAGGCAAGAGAGGGGTGTAAGCAATATCATTAGCGATATCTCTCGCCAAAGACCACCTACTTTTGAGGGCTCATCCGAGCCGCGGATATTGTTCACCGGCTTGAGCATTTTGAGAAGTTATTTGCTATGGTGGATTGCCCCGAAGGGCATAAAGTTTCGATTGCGCTTACTATCTCGGTAAGAGCGCTCATTCATGGTGGTTATCGTTGAATCCCACAGCACGGAACATGTACTTGGGATCGTTCAAGACTCTCATGATGGAGAGGTACTATCCGGCCCCACTCGGGAGGCCAAGTTGTCGGAATTACTCATCGCCGACCTTTCGGCGGATGATGACGTTCTCGCCATCGCCGAAAAATTTCAGAACTTCTTCCGTCGCCTCATCTATCATTCACTCAAGCAAACAAGATCAAGTATTTCAGCAAGAGGTCAAACCCCGTATGAGACTTCATTTGCTTAATCATAACCGTACCACTGCCGAGTTCATTGAGAAAGCTCTCACTTACGAGCTTACGGCTAAGGAAATTGCTAAGCAAAGAACCTTCGTCTCGCTAGCAAGAAGTCCAAGAATCAGAATCCCGACGGAGTCGTGCCACTTTCAAGGAACCACGTATGGCTCTACTTTTTCTCGAGCGACCTCCGGCGTCTAAACCCGCGGAATCTCGGCCGCGAGCGGCCGGCCATCACTTGTTTCAACTGTGAGGAACAGGTCATTTCAGCACCAAGTGTCCGAAATAACATCACGTGCCACAATCAGGATTGCCGGGCATAGGGCCCGTTTTGCCGTAGGGACTCTAAACCCACTCCGGCGTCATCTCGGGCCCTGTGTCATTCGGGTGCGTAATCAGCTACTCGGTCGGCGTGCTCAAGACGACAGAGCTAAAGGCGGAGCTAAGAGCTATCGACGGAGCGTCCGTTCGGGGCCGGCAAGCCCCGAATTTATGAGATGAAGAAGACCGATGATCCCGAGGCCCGAATGATCTCGTGTACACTCGATATTCTATCTCAACCCGTGTGTACCCTTTTTGATACCGGTGCATCTCATTCATTCATTTCCGAAGTCATGTTTGAGTAGACTACGCCCGGTAGTGCTACTAGTTGTGAGCCTTATGTCATTGGCCTACCCGATGGTAGACGAATTGTCAAGTCGTGAGATTCGTAATTGTCCGATTCGGGCCATGGTCGTGTATGGCCAGCGGACCTAATCGTAGTAGATTTGCCGGGCGACGACGTCATCTAGGGTATTGATTGGATGGATCGTCACGATGCCATCATTAGTGTCCGAAAGCGTTTGGTCACTATCATTTCGCATTTATGGAGTCGAATGTGTGTTTCAGGAGGTAATCCCACTGCTCGTAAAGTCATTAATTTGATGAAAGCAGTGAGGTTACTCAATCAGGGATGTGTCGGTTATTGGTGCTATATGGCCAAAACCGAGAAATCATCAGTAATGTTGATGGATATTCCGGTAGTGAGGGAATATGCCGATGTTTTTCCAGACGAGTTACCTGGTTTGCCTCCACAGAGAGATGTGGAATTCACGATTGAGTTGGAGCCCGGTACGTCCCCGATATCGAAGGCACCGTACCGGATGGCCCCGACCGAAATGCAGGAATTAAAGAACCAACTTGAGGAGTTGTTCGAGAAAGGTTATATCCGACCGAGTGCGTCCCCGTGGGGAGCACCAGTGTTGTTTGTCAAGAAGAAGGATGGTTCGTTCCGCTTATGTATTGATTATCGGGAGTTGAACAGGGTGAAGATCAAGAATAAGTATCCCTTACCCCGTATTGACGATCTCTTAGATCAACTTCAGGGAGCTTCAATATTTTCCAAGATCGACTTAAGATCTGGATATCATCAGTTGCGGATTCGAGAGTCGGATATCGCGAGGACGGCGTTTCGAACACGCTATGGTCATTATGAGTTTGTGGTTATGCCGTTCGGTTTGACTAATGCACCTGCGGTATTTATGGAGTTAATGAATCGGGTCTTCATCGACTTTTTGGATCGGTTTGTTGTTGTCTTCATCGATGACATTTTGATTTATTCTCGTGACCGGGAGGAACACGAGATTCACCTTCATCTAGTGCTCGACGTGTTGAGACGAGAACAACTTTATGGGAAATTTTCTAAATGTGAGTTCTGGATGTCCGAAGTGACTTTTCTCGGACATGTAATTTCATCAGACGGAGTTCGTGTCGATCCTCAGAAGACGGAGGCTATTCGAGATTGGCTACCTCCGAAGAACGTTAAGGAAATCCGAAGTTTCCTCGGATTAGCGGGTTATTATCGGCAATTTGTAGAGGGATTTTCTCGAATCGCTCAACCCTTAACGAACCTTTTGCGGAAGGATAAGAAATACACGTGGTCCGACGCGTGTCAACGGAGCTTTGAGGAACTCAAGAGCCGGTTAATGTCAGCACCTGTACTCTCCTTGCCGCAGGGACTAAGGATTTGTGGTCTATAGTGATGCGTCGGACAGGTCTCGGATGTGTACTCATGCGTAACGGAAGGTTATTGCCTATGCTTCACGGCAATTGAGACCTTACGAGATTAATTATCCGACCCACGACCTGGAGCTAGCAACCGTGGTGTTCGCTTTGAAAATTTGGCGTCATTATCTTTATGGCGTTACTTGTCAGATATTCACCGATCATAAGAGCTTAAAGTATATATTTACTCGTATGAGTTAAATATGCGCGAGACGGTGGTTGGAATTAATCAAAGATTATGATATCGAGATCCTTTACCACCCGGCAAGGCGAATGTTGTCGCCGACGCCTTGAGTCGTAAGTCCGTTCAGAGCAGATGCTTGCCCGTTTAACAGCTCGAAGGAGCTTCAATAGGAATTCCTTAGACCCGAGATCGAGGTCCGGCTTCAGCGAGTTCAGGGCACTTTGTATGTTAGAGATTTCATCGTCACTCGAGGAGGAAATCCGAGAGAATCAGGGTTCTGACCCATCATTGTTGCGCATCCGAGAGGATGTGGCTCAGGAAAGCCCCTGGATTTGTGGTCCACGAGGATGGACTTTTGAGGTTTAAGAATCGGTTGTGCGTATCGCGAACGACGAGTTGAAAAACTCTATTTTGAGAGAAGCTCATGCTACCCTTATTCTGTTCATCCGGTCTAGCAAGATGTACAAGGACTTGAAACAAAATTACCGGTGGAGTAATACGAAGCGAGAAGTCGCAGAATTTGTTTCGAGATGCTTAACTCACAACAAGTTAAGATTGAACATCGCCGACCGGCGAGTATGTCAAACCTCTTCCTATTCCCGAGTGGAAGTGGGAAGACATTTCTATGGATTTCATCACGAGTTTGCCGACGAGTCGTCGTGGCATGAACACGATCCGGGTGATCGTGGACCGCTTAACTAAATCACTCATTTCCTTGAGATCAAGGAAACGTGGGGTCCCGAGAGACTTGCTCAATCGTTCATCAAAGAGATAGTCGACTCCACGGTACTCCTAAAAGTATCGCTTCCGATCGTGACGGACGGTTTGTGTCGCACTTTGGAAATCGTTCATCGCGCTATGGGAACCCGACTTAATCTCGCATCGCTTTTCACCCTCATCCGACGGACAATCAGAGAGGACGATTCGCACCTTAGAGGACATGTTGAGGGCATGCGTCCTCGATTGGAAAGACGATTGGGAAGCCCAACTACCATTGATCGAGTTCACGTATAATAATAGTTGGCATGCTTCGATCAAGATGGCACCTTACGAGGCCTTGTATGGTCGCCGTTGTCGATCTCCGTTGTGTTGGGACGACTTATCGAATCATTGGGCACCGAGCCCGATATGCTTATAGCCGCCCGTGAGAGGGTAGCTTTGATCAGAGTCGTTTGTTGATGACTCGAGTCGATGCAAATCATATGCAGATAACCGTCGTCGACCATTAGAGTTCGAGGCTGGTGACCACGTGTTGGTCAAGGTATCCCCGAGTCGTGGTATCTTTCGTTTTGGGAAGAGGGGGAAGTTGAGTCCGAGATTCATTGGACCGTTTGAGATTTTGGATCGAGTAGGCGAGTTAGCTTATCGATTGGCTTTACCTCCGGCGTTGAGCCGAATTCATAATGTGTTTCATGTCTCTCAGCTGCGGAAGTATGTTGCCGACCCGAGTCACATACTTCAGTTCGACGAAATCGAGATCGCCGACGATCATTCATATGAGGAGCGTACTATACGAGTTTTAGAGCGGCGAATCAAACAGTTGAGGAATAAGACGATTCCTTTGGTTAAAATTCAGTGGTCTAGACACGGAGTCGAAGAGGCTACTTGGGAAACCGAGGATAGTATGTGAGAGAGTTATCCCGAGTTGTTTGACCCTTAGTTTCGGGGACGAAACTCTTTTAGGGGGGGTGTATGTAATACCCGGTTGTAACTCAGTAATTATCATTCAGTAATTATCACTCAATAATTATCATTCAGTAATTGATACTCAGTAATCTCATTCATCATTGATCATTTGTCACTCATATTCAGTCATGGTATTTATCATTCAGAGTAATTGTATGGTGTATCAATCGTCATTCATCACTAATCTGATTGGAGTTTCGTGCCGTGTTTATCATCATTGTCATTTTCGTTGCAAGCTGTGCTTGAGGAGTAGCGCACGCTACATACTCCTTTTAGCGTACGCTAATTGGGTATAGGTAGCGCACGCTACCGCTCATCTTTAGCGCACGCTAAGGCTACCTTGGCTGTAGTCCAGAAGGTACTGGACTGCAGGTGAGAATATTTGTAGCGCACGCTACGAGTGGTAAGTAGCGCGCGCTAACGGGTTGTAGTAGCGCACGCTATATGTGTGGAGTAGCGCGCTAGGGACGGATCGTGTTGAGTCCAGTGGCTACCGGATCGCACCGGGTTAATTCATAGCGACGCTATGCATTGTTGTTAGCGTACGCAACCGATATATTAGCGCACGCTAAACAATGGTTGTAGCGCACGCTATCGGGTTAAATCGCAGGTCGACAGTTTTCTGACTCCGATCGGGCGTCAAATATTTCGCTAGCGCACGCTAACAATAGATATTAGCGCACGCTAGTAGTATGGTCGTAGCGCACGCTACAAATAGGTACGTAGCGCGCGCTACCGTGTTCGGACAGTGGGTACTGGACTACCCAAATTACACGTTAGCGCACGCTATGCACAAGGGCTAGCGCACGCTAACCTGGACTGAGTATAAATCGACAGCTTTAGTCGAGTTCGTCATTTTTCATCTCATTTCATTCCTTCGGTAGTTTTGGGCGATTTCGAGCGATTCGGAGAGGATTCTTCGAGGTGTAATCATCAATCATCATCTTCAAGCTCATCTTTCGGATTGATCATCATTTCATCATCTTCATCACATCGAATCAAAGGTATTAATCTCTTGGATCTAGAATTTCGGATTTTTGGGGTTTCCCTTCCGATTTCTTCGTGTAAGCTTGGATTATCATTGGAATATGTTAGTTATGGATTATATAACTTGTATAAACATATTCCTACGGGTTTAATGGTTATTTTCGGAATTATTTCAAGAACCCTTGGGATTGACTTCGGTTAATTGGGGATTTTCCGATTGATGTTGTTGTAATCATGAGTTATGGATTCCTAATGGATTATTGATATCCTTGAAAGTGTTTTGATGGTTTGAAATACTCATCTTGGAGTTGGTTTCGATTCATTCGAGCTCGGATATCGTTGTGTCGACGTTTGAGTCGATTATGATCGTTTTTGATTTGCGTAATGATCGTATTATTGGTAATTGTGTTATTCAAGGTTGTTCGAGCGACCGATATTTCATTTAGGACGTTGTTCGTGGACGGACATCCATCATCGGTATTGTGTAAGTTAATTCTTACTCGGTTAAAAGGATATTCATTCCTTTTGTCGTTGTTCATTCATAATCATAACTCATTCATCATTGTATTAATCGTATCAAAACTCGTCATTGTCAATTAATCACCTCACCATAAGGAACGACGGTTCCGATCATTTCATTGAGCTATCATTCATTTCACCATCATTCAATCTTGGTGAGTCATTATTCATTT
Organism: Orobanche coerulescens; assembly: GCA_033398695.1. Classification (NCBI taxonomy): domain Eukaryota; kingdom Viridiplantae; phylum Streptophyta; class Magnoliopsida; order Lamiales; family Orobanchaceae; genus Orobanche; species Orobanche coerulescens. Next base: position 111,421,582 of record CM065801.1, on the reverse strand, counting down.
TCATTGTCACTTTTGTCATATTGTGGCATTCCGGTCATCTTGGCGTGCCGGTTGGTATGTGTGTAGGATTTTCATGTCGGGCACATTATAGTCGTGTGTTGGTTGGTGGCCTCACATTGATCGTGCACACGAGTCGATTGCTCGTGAGACCGATTAGGTACAAGACCACGCGTGTTTGATCGTTGGTGGCTTGTGCACGGACACATTTCCATCCCGGACGTAGTGTGGCGCCATTCCTTTGAGCCGCATCGATAGTTGATTCATATAGCATGTTTGATTGCGTATGTTTCAATGTAATAATTCATAATTTCGGATATATCATGATTGTGTATTTTCAACCCTTGAGGATTGTTGTTCTCAGAATCGATTTCCCGTTGGGGATATTGTTTTTCGTGTCATGGCAAGGCTAGAGCACGGGAGAGCACGGAACGGCGAGAGTCCTGCTGATACTAGTAGGGGGCCCCAAATTGCCTGGGCCATTTATTCACCATTTATGTTTCCTTTATTCATTCCGCCAGACATTCCGTTTGAATGCTCATTTCATTCAAAGGTTGTGTATTTTATCGTCACATAAAATACACATGTATTCTATTTTATCCTCGGTGTGTTGTATAAAACTCCTCGTCGGAGTAATTGATGTTGTAATGTGGTTCGGTACTACATTTACCTCGTAATTCATTCATTTTCATTCGCCCGTGGGTCCTAATGGGGTCCACGCACCGTAATATCCGCCTAGTTTGGGTCACATAGAGTTTGCATACTTTATGAATATTGGTTTGAGATATGAATCCTTAGTCGCTCCATATAAATCTCCTCCTCGAGGAATCCATTTAGGAATGCCTTTCACATCCATTTGCCATATTTCATAATCTAAGTGGGTCGCTATAGCAAGCATCATGCGAATAGACTTAATCATAGCTACAAAGTAGAAGGTCTCTAGTAATCGATTCCTTCTCTTTGGGAATAACCCTTTGCCACAAGCCTGGCCTTATAGGTATCAACCTTGCCATCTCCATCAGTCTTTCTCTTATAGATCCATTTGTTTCCAATAGGCACTATGCCTTTAGGACGATCTACTAAAGTCCAAACCTGATTAGCATGCATTGAGTCTATCTCAGCTTCCATAGCTTCTTGCCACTTGGTGGAGTCAACGTCTACCATCGCTTGGTCGTATGTAGAAGGATCATTCTCTTGACTACTTTCTGTCATCTCATGGACACCCAGTTCCTCTTGATGCAGATAGCCATACCTCTCAGGTAATTGAGAAATTCTACTAGACTTGCGAGGTTGTATTTGTATTTCAGAAGGTTCGGTTCTTGTATCTTGCATAGGTGCCTCATTTGGTGTTTCTTTTATTTCTTCCAAAGAAATATTTCTACCTGCCCATCCTTCCTGAATAAACTGATCTTCCAGGAAGTGTGCTTGTATAGCAACGATGATCCTATGATCTTCGTGCATGTAGAATAGATATCCCATGGAATCCTCGGATATCCTATGAAACGACCTTTCACAGACCTAGTTTCCAATTTCTCTACTTTAGTCTTCTTGACATAAGCAGGGCATCTCCAAATCCTAATGTGATTAAGACTTGGTTTCCTACCTCTCCACATCTCATGGGGAGTCTTAGGAACGGATTTGGAAGGACATCTGTTCAAGATATGCACAAGCAAGAAGGAGCGCGTAACCCCACGTATAAATCGGTAGATCAAGATAGTTAAGCATGGAGCGAACCATGTCCAACAAGGTTCGGTTCCTTCTTTCCGATACACCATTTAATTGTGGAGTAGCCGAGGAGTGAATTGTGACACTATTCCTAGTTCTTTTAAGAACTCATCAAATTCGGTACTCATGTACTCACCACCTTGGCCCGACCAAGAGTCTTAACACTACACTGCTTGATTTTCAACTAGGGCTTTAAATTCCTTGAATTTATCAAAAGCTTCGACTTATGTTTCATTAAGTACACGAATCCATACCGGTATGGCCATCGTGAATGTAATGAAATATCAAAGCCGTCTCGTGCCACTTCAAAAGGGCCACAGACGCCGGTATGGATCAATCCAAGTTTTTCAAAGCCTCTTTCAAAAGTCCCCGCGAAGGGTAACTTAGTCATTTTGCCTTGAAGGCAAGATTCACAAGTTGGATAGGGATCTGATCCCAATGGACCCGTAAGCCCATCTTTCTCCATTTTATGAACCTTGGTCTGACCGATATGACCAAGTCTAAGATGCCACTTAAGTGCTTGGTTCGTTTCATCCCTACCACGCTTCCTAGTTATAGTGTTCACAGTTGTCTTATTCTTTAAATTTAAATGGTATAAACCATTTAATAATGTAGCAGTACCAACCAATTTATTTCTGAAATAAATACGACAGGACCCATCTCCAATAAAGAAGTGAAATCCCTTTCGGTCCATGACCGGAATTGATACAATATTCTTGTGCTCCTTGGGCAAAACAAGTACATCATCTAAAGTGAGAATAAAACCAGATTCTAAATCCAACATAAGGGATTCGATATCAGAAGCCTCGACACTATGCCCACTTCCGACGGTGACCATCACCTCCCCTGAATCCAGCTTCCTACTTCGTTCCAGATCCTGATTCATTGTACAAATGTGAGAACTCGCACCGGAATCAAGTATCCAAGAAGTATAATATACAGTTACAGAACAATTTGTTTCTAAAACCAATAGTTCCGTACCTGAAGGCGCATTACGGTCAATCTTTGGACAATACCTCTTCCAGTGGCCTAGCTCACCGCAGTTGAGGCATACATCCGTTTTCTTGGCCCCTTTGCTCTTTTGAACCATTGGGGCCTTGCCCCTTCCCTTGTCGATCTTGGCTATCGGACCTAACTGCTTCTTGTTCTTTTTCTTCTTATTCTTGGACTTCCAAGTCTTAGAAGAAATCACAAGTGCAGCTTCCTTTCCCTTTGTCTTCATCGAGACAAGGCGGTCGTCGGTTGTTCATTAGCCCAGCTAAGTTACATGCAATCTCATTGCAGTTGAAGTTCATGACAAATTGGGAAAAGGAGTCAGGAAGTGACTGCAGGATAAGGTCAGTTTGGAGAGATGCATGCATCTGAAAATCAAGAGCTTCCAATCTCTCAATCATCGAGATCATCTTGAGGACATGGTCCCCAACCTTCTCTCCTTCCTTCATCCTGGCTCCGAATAATTGCTTTGATATCTCATATCTAGTAGTTCGGCTATGCTCTCCATAGAGCTCAGCCAGGTGCGCTAAGATGGCTCGTGAAGATGTCATCTTTTCATGGGCACGTTGAAGCTCATTGGTCATTGAGCCTAACATGTACCCTCGCACTCTTATGTCGTCTTTTACCCATTTCTCATGGGCATCGACATCTTCCTGATTGGCTCGAGTTCTTGCAGGAGCCGCTGGGATGTCCGCCTCCAAGATGTATCCCAGCATTTCCATAGTTAGGACAATCCTCAAGTTCCGAAGCCAGTCCACATAGTTCGGACCAGTCAGGACGTTCTTTTCAAGTAGTATAGCGAGTGGGTTCATTGTCATATTGAGAGTTTTGTTAACTGCAGAGAATAATTTGAGATTCGTTAGTGATTGTTTAATTATGATCCGAGTAAAGAATTTAAGGACTTTCTTTATTCATAACTCGGCTCCCACTATTTTATCGGCATTTACACACTCCCATGTTAAATCCTAAGTCTTGGGTGACTTCATAGTGGTGATCGATTTCTTTACAAAGTTTAATAGAGGGCAACCCATACGGTTTATATTCTATTATTCTTTATAAAGTGGTGTCTAATACCAACCCATCTAATAGATGATTCGATCTTCTTTTACCCCTAGTTCACTTGCCCTCAACCCAGTCGGTTTCTATGGCTCGCTGAACTATCTAAGTTTAAACCGTCAACTTCTATTAGTCTGACAATTGAATCTTACCCGGCAACCCATACGGTTTATAGGGGTTTGATTTGTCACAACCAAAGGCATCTAATGCACTCTAGGAATTTATCAACTTTCCCCAAAAATATTACCCCGACATACTCGGAAGAATAATATTCCGGTTTAGATTTCAATTTTCCATGAGTTTGACGGAGGGTAGGAAACCTCGTAACCTTTATAACTTAGTGTTTGTAAGTGGGAGTATTAACGCGATTATATGTTACACTTTGCACATTAATCCGTTTATAAGCGTGGTTTGTGGTTTGTCAATCATTCAAAATGAAAAACAATAAATAGCAACCTAGTTACTACCAACATATAGCTCATGGACTTTTTCCTAAGTATTGGGCCAAGCCAAATAACGAAAAGAAAAATACGATTGATTCTTCGCCTTCCGGTCGGTCGTCTTCGGTCTTCGTCATAGCCATATGAATAATTACATCATTGAACAATACGTCCTTTTATACATATTTTCTAGTAAAAATAAATAGGCTCAAAATGGCCTTTACAACCATATCGAATCGAACAAATCAACAACTAAGTCCACGAGCTATATCACCATCACATAAGGCATTCCATACAACATGTAACGGTAAATGAAATTAAATAATCAATTAATATATTAATCCAATTAATATAAAAATTAATTTATTTAATTTCTACAATATTAATCAAATTAATATTTATAATCGTCATTTTAATCCGCTCAAAGTAATCCGCCAAAACAATATTCTCGTCTAATAATTTCCCTTAAAAAAATATTCCAAATATTTTATTAAATCTAATTAAATCCAATTTAAATTTCAAAATTATTACAACGAAATATAAACACAAAATGGAGTCCCGGAAAATCCAGATCGCCCAAATGACGGCCGATTCAAAATCGGGCGAAAACCCAAACCGCCGACCGAGTCACTCTCGCCATCGCCCGGCAGTGGCCAAGCGACTGAGAGCCTACCGAGTCACTATCGGCCGGCCAGCAAAGATCCAGTAAGCTGCCGGCACTGCGTCTTCGTGCGGTATTCGTGTTTAACCCCCGTTTTTCTCATTTTTTCGACTCGCTTCCAAAACGAAAAAGTTTCTTAACTTCATGAAGAACTTATAAATCAACAAAAAACAAATTTTTCAGATTTATAATTCAAATAAAATAGTCTGAAAAACCTTCGTATGATGATGATGATGATGATGAGCCCTTCGTTCCAAGCACCTAAAGCAAGATGTCTCTACTTCACACGCCGGAACTTGATGGAAAAATCGACAAGCTTCCTTTCTTCAAGAATGCGGCTAGGGAAGCTTGTAGGAATTTTCTCTCTCAATGTATTCTTCTTATATCTTGTCTCTAAGATCAAGATGAAGTTTTCAACCTTACTCTCTTTCTCAAATTCGTGATTATGAGTTAAAGCAAGAAGAAGTTGTCCTCACTCCTTTTTAAAGACTTTTATTTATAAAAAAAATGAAAGTCTACCTTTAACACATGATTGAGGGTATCAAATACACCTCACATATGTCACCTAGTGACACAAAATAAGTATATAAGAGACAAGAGATGGAGGGGGGGCAGCCTTAAGGGAAATTTCCAAGAAGACGGGTCGAATTTACTCGGCCCGTGTACTGGATGTTCGTCAAAACGAATCCCTCGTGTACCGGATGTTCGTCAAACGAATCTGTTTTATTTCCAATGTGTTTGGACTAATTAATTAATCCAATTAATTAATTATATCAAACACAAATATATATTTCTCTAAGAAATATAATTTGTGAATTAAGTAATCACCCAGTAACCTACTTACAATTCATAAGACCGCTATTTGATTTATCCGATAAATTAAAATTAGATATCTAATATCTAATATTATAAGAGAGATTATTAATTCACATTTATCCATCAATGATCCTATTGCGCGACTCCGTAGGTTCGTCTCAGCCGGCATTGGGAGGAACCAATGAGTGCGGGCAAGACTTAGCCACTTAGCGGGCCGCCTGTAAACCCCGATCGAGAACGAATGAACGAATCATTCCGTAACCATTATGTCGTGAATACTATATACGTATAGACCCTTCATCGATGTCCCGCCAAGTCTTCGGTCACGGTAAAGTCAAACCTACTTGACTAAACTCTATATATGTGTTAATGCAAATCAAGACCGACTGATTAATAGTGTATCTAATACGACTATATCAGAATGCTTTAGCCAAAGACTTATGATCTTATTTGCCATTAACCGTATAGGACATTCGCCTGCTCGCTAACAGGAGATAGAATCCTTTCTTGGCATACAGTAAAGACTGCTACCTGCCCGTATAGTCCGCACTTCGAGGTCGACTCAGCAATTAAGCAAATGAGTCTAACTACTCTAATGACAAACTAAACGTCACAGACACATCTTCTACTGAACCCTCAAGTCAAAGGTCTACGTATACTATCACAACCTTTCGATTCGTCATCGACTCTCCGAGAGTGAATACCATGTGACTAAATCGAGTATGAGTCGTGTTCGAGTATACTGGTCCCACCAATATACTTATAACTATGCTATAAAGACGTGCACATGTCCTAGCATCAGTTATACAAGTCTTATTAAAACTTAATGTCCTGTTAAGTTTTATCGACTTGCGAACTAGTTAAGCATTCGAGCTCTAAACACTTCTAGTGCCTATCTCCTTATCTCTATAAAGAGTAGAATGTTCACTCTCAAATGCAAGGACTACTATTCTATATACCAAATCACAATGCCAGTGATATACAATAATATAGAAATAATAATTGCCTTATTAAATATAATATTCATAATTACAATACAATTGCTCTCACTCTCTCATCCTCTGAGTGGCATTCGAGGGCATATTCCTAACAATCTTCCACTTGCACTCAATGCCACAAACTATGGTATCTAATACCCATACTCTCCACATGTCTCTCTAAGACCTTCTGAGATAGTGGCTTGGTAAGCGGATCAGCAACGTTATTTGTTGTGTCTACTCTCTGCAGTGTAACATTCCCATCCCGAACCATTTCTCTAACAAAATGATATTTTCTCGCAATATGTTTGGTGTTGTGGTGAGCCCTAGGCTCCTTAGCACGTGCAATGCTCGTCGTTGTCACAAAAGCGTGTCACGGGCTTCTCTGCGTTAGGAACCACTTGAAGTTCCTCGGTGAACTTCTTTATCCAAAAGCTTCTTTAGCAACCTCCGTGGTCACGATATTCGGCTTGACATGTGGAGATAGCAATAACTTTGCTTGGCACTTCTCCAAGAAATCGCCCCACCATTCGGAGTAAAGATATACCCCGATGTGGACATCGAGCATCCATGTCCCCGAAAAATCGAGTCGTATAACCCATCACTCTTAGTTCTCCACCGCCGTATGTAAGAACCAAGTCTTTAGTCCTCCTTAGGTACTTAAGAATGTTCTTTCTGACGATCCAATGTTCCTGCCTGGATTTGATCAAACCGACTTACTACGCTCACGGCAAAGATAGGCAATGTCCGGTCTAGTGCAAATCATTGCATACATAAGGCTACCTCTGGCAAGCATCAGGTACCTTGCTCATTTCCTTTCTATCTTCCTCACTTTGAGGACACATCTTTAAGGAAGGTTTTGCACCATGTTGCATAGGTAGAAACCCTCTTTTAGAATCTTCCATCCTAAATCGCTTCAGGATCTTTTCTATGTAGATGGCTTGGGAAAGACCTAACATTCTTTTCGCTCTATCCCGGTAGAGACGAATACCCAGAATATAGGTAGCTTCTCCCAAGTCTTTCATTGAGAACTCTTTAGAAAGCCAAGCTTTCACAGAACTGAGCATTCCTACGTCGTTTCCTATAAGTAGAATGTCATCTACATATAGTATTAAGAACGCAATTTTGCTCCCACTAACCTTCTTGTAAATACAGGGCTCTTCTTCGTTTAGAACAAAATCAAACTCTTTGACTGTTTTGTTAAAACGAAGATTCTAACTCCGTGAAGCTTGCTTCAGTCCATAAATGGCACGCTGAAGTTTGCATACTTTATGAATATTGGTTTGAGATATGAATCCCTTAGGCTGTTCCATATAAATCTCCTCCTCGAGGAATCCATTTAGGAATGCCGTTTTCACGTCCATTTGCCATATTTCATAATCTAAGTGTGCTGCTATAGCAAGCATCATGCGAATAGACTTAATCATAGCTACAGGCGAGAAGGTCTCGAAGTAATCGATTCCTTCTCTTTGGGAATAACCCTTTGCCACAAGCCTGGCCTTATAGGTATCAACCTTGCCATCTCCATCAGTCTTTCTCTTATAGATCCATTTGTTTCCAATAGGCACTATGCCTTTAGGACGATCTACTAAAGTCCAGACCTGATTAGCATGCATTGAGTCTATCTCAGCTTCCATACCTTCTTGCCACTTGGTGGAGTCAACGTCTACCATCGCTTGGTCGTATGTAGAAGGATCATTCTCTTGACTACTTTCTGTCATCTCATGGACACCCAGTTCCTCTTGATGCAGATAGCCATACCTCTCAGGTAATTGAGAAATTCTACTAGACTTGCGAGGTTGTATTTGTATTTCAGAAGGTTCGGTTCTTGTATCTTGCATAGGTACCTCATTTGGTGTTTCTTTTATTTCTTCCAAAGAAATATTTCTACCTGCCCCTCCTTCCTGAATAAACTGATCTTCCAGGAAGTGTGCTTGTATAGCAACGATGATCCTATAATCTTCGTGCATGTATAATAGATATCCCATGGAATCCCCTGGATATCCTATGAAACGACCTTTCACAGACCTAGTTTCCAATTTCTCTACTTTAGTCTTCTTGACATAAGCAGGGCATCCCCAAATCCTAATGTGATTAAAACTTGGTTTCCTACCTCTCCATATCTCATGGGGAGTCTTAGGAACGGATTTGGAAGGACATCTGTTTACGATATGCACAAAGCAGAAGTGAGCGCGTAACCCCACGTATAAATCGGTAGATCAGTATAGTTAAGCATGGAGCGAACCATGTCCAACAAGGTTCGGTTCCTTCTTTCTGATACACCATTTAATTGTGGAGTAGCTGGAGGAGTGAATTGTGACACTATTCCTAGTTCTTTTAAGAACTCATCAAATCCGGTACTCATGTACTCACCACCCGATCGACCGAAGAGTCTTAACACGGTTACTGCTTGATTTTCAACTAGGGCTTTAAATTCCTTGAATTTATCAAAAGCTTCAGACTTATGTTTCATTAAGTACGAATCCATACCGTATGGTCATCGGTGAATGTAATGAAATCAAAGCCGTCTCGTGCCACTTCAAAAGGGCCACAGACGTCGGTATGGATCAATCCAAGTTTTTCAGCAGCTCTTTCAAAAGTCCCTGCGAAGGGTAACTTAGTTATTTTGCCTTGAAGGCAAGATTCACAAGTTGGATAGGGATCTGATCCCAATGGACCCGTAAGCCCATCTTTCTCCATTTTATGAATCTTGGTCTGACCGATATGACCAAGTCTAAGATGCCACTTAAGTGTTTGGTTCGTTTCATCCCTACCACGCTTCCTAGTTATAGTGTTCACAGTTGTCTTATTCTTTAAATTTAAATGGTATAAACCATTTAATAATGTAGCAGTACCAACCAATTTATTTCTGAAATAAATACGACAGGACCCATCTCCAATAAAGAAGTGAAATCCCTTTCGGTCCATGACCGGAATTGATACAATATTCTTGTGCCCCTTGGGCAAAACAACTACATCATCTAAAGTGAGAATAAAACCAGATTCTAAATCCAACATAAGGGATCCGATATCAGAAGCCTCGACACTATGCCCACTTCCGACGGTGACCATCACCTCCCCTAAATCCAACTTCCTACTTCGTTCCAGATCCTGATTCATTGTACAAATGTGAGAACTCGCACCGGAATCAAGTATCCAAGAAGTAGAATATACAGTTACAGAACAATTTGTTTCTAAAACCAATAGTTCCGTACCTGAAGGCGCATTACGGTCAAGCTTTGGACAATACCTCTTCCAGTGGCCTAGCTTACCGCAGTTGAGGCATACATCCGTTTTCTTGGCCCCTTTGCTCTTTTGAACCATTGGGGCCTTGCCCCTTCCCTTGTCGATCTTGGATATCGGACCTAACTGCTTCTTGTTCTTTTTCTTCTTATTCTTGGACTTCCAAGTCTTAGAAGAAATCACAAGTGCAGCTTCCTTTCCCTTTGTCTTCATATGAGACTGGGCAGTCGTCAGTTTGTTCATTAGCCCAGCTAAGTTACATGCAATCTCATTGCAGTTGAAGTTCATGACAAATTGGGAAAAGGAGTCAGGAAGTGACTGCAGGATAAGGTCAGTTTGGAGAGATGCATGCATCTGAAAATCAAGAGCTTCCAATCTCTCAATCATCGAGATCATCTTGAGGACATGGTCCCCAACCTTCTCTCCTTCCTTCATCCTGGCTCCGAATAATTGCTTTGATATCTCATATCTAGCAGTTCGGCTATGCTCTCCATAGAGCTCAGCCAGGTGCGCTAAGATGGCTCATGAAGACGTCATCTTTTCATGGGCACGTTGAAGCTCATTGGTCATTGAGCCTAACATGTACCCTCGCACTCTTATGTCGCCTTTACCCATTTCTCATGGGCATCGACATCTTCCCGATTGGCTCGGGTTCTTGCAGGAGCCCGGGATGTCCGCCCAAGACGTATCCCAAAGATTTCCATAGTTAGGACAATCCTCAAGTTCCGGCCACCCACATAGTTCGGACCACTGTGACGTTCTTTTCAAGTAGTATAGCGAGTGGGTTCATTGTCATATTGAGAGTTTTGTTAACTGCATAGAATAATTTGAGATTCGTTAGTGATTGTTTAATTATGATCCGAGTAAAGAATTTAAGGACTTTCTTCATTCATAACTCGGCTCCCACTATTTTATCGGCATTTACACACTCCCATGTTAAATCCGGAAGTCTTGGGTGACTTCATAGTGGTGATCGATTTCTTTACAAAGTTTAATAGAGGGCAACCCATACGGTTTATATTCTATTATTCTTTATAAAGTGGTGTCTAATACCAACCCATCTAATGGATGATTCGATCTTCTTTTACCCCTAGTTCACTTGCCCTCAACCCATTCGGTTTCTATGGCTCACGAACTATCTAAGTTTAAACCGTCAACTTCTATTAGTCCGACAATCAATCTTACCCGCAACCCATATGGTTTATAGGGGTTTGATTTGTCACAACCAAAGGCATCTAATGCACTCTAGGAATTTATTAACTTTCCCCAAAATATTACCCCGACATACTCTCGGAAGAATAATATTCCGTTTAGATTTCAATTTTCCATGAGTTTGACGGAGGGTAGGAAACCTCGTAACCTTTATAACTTAGTGTTTGTAAGTGGGAGTATTAACGCGATTATATGTTACACTTTGCACATTAATCCGTTTATAAGCGTGGTTTGTGGTTTGTCAATCATTCAAAATGAAAAACAATAAATAGCAACCTAGTTACTACCAACATATAGCTCATGGACTTTTTCCTAAGTATTGGGCCAAGCCAAGTAACGAAAAGAAAATACAAGATTGATTCTTCGCCTTCCAATGGTCGTCTTCGGTCTTCGTCATAGCCATATGAATAATTACATCATTGAACAATACGTCCTTTTATACATATTTTCTAGTAAAAATAAATAGGCTCAAAATGGCCTTTACAACTATATCGAATCGAACAAATCAACAACTAAGTCCACGAGCTATATCACCATCACATAAGGCATTCCATACAACATGTAACGGTAAATGAAATTAAATAATCAATTAATATATTAATCCAATTAATATAAAAATTAATTTATTTAATTTCTACAATATTAATCAAATTAATATTTATAATCGTCATTTTAATCCGCTCAAAGTAATCCGCCAAAACAATATTCTCGTCTAATAATTTCCCTTAAAAAAATATTCCAAATATTTTATTAAATCTAATTAAATCCAATTTAAATTTCAAAATTATTACAACGAAATATAAACACAAATGGAGTCCTGAAAATCCTAGATCGTGGCAAACCCACGGCCCGATTCAAAATCGGGCCGAAAACCCGAAACCGCCTGACCGAGTCACTCTCGCCATCGCCTGCAGTCGGCCGAGCAATGATAGCCTACCGAGTCACTCGGCCGGCTAGGCAAAGTTAGCCCAAGAAGCCGGCACTGCGTCTTCGCGGTATTCGTGTTTAACCCCGCTTTTCTCATTTTTTCGACTCGCCTAAAACGAAAAAGTTTCTTAACTTCATGAAGAACTTATAAATCAACAAAAAACAAATTTTTCAGATTTATAATTCACATAAAATAGTCGAAACTTGACTTACTACGAACGATTAAATTTCTTCGATTATATCTATTATGATTCTAAATCATAAACATCATCAAATAACATTCCAAATGCAAAGATGATCGTATATACAATATATTTGACCTCGCTCTGATACCACTGTTGGGATTCCACAGAAAATAAACGCAACGGAAGAATAAACGGAATCCCTAAGAGGATCGATCAAGTAACGTATATACGAAAAGAAAAATACGAAGATCAAGGAATCAAAGTCCCATACCTATGATGTCTCTGAAAAACCTTCGTATGATGATGATGATGATGATGATGATGATGATGATGATGATGATGATGATGATGATGAAGAGCCCTTCGTTCCAAGCACCTAAAGCAAGATGCCTCTACTTCACACGCCGTAACTTGATGGAAAAATCGACAAGCTTCCTTTCTTCAAGAATGCAGCTAGGGAAGCTTGTAGGAATTTTCTCTCTCAATGTATTCTTCTTATATCTTGTCTCTAAGATCAAGATGAAGTTTTCAACCTTACTCTATTTCTCAAATTCGTGATTATGAGTTAAAGCAAGAAGAAGTTGTCCTCACTCCTTTTTAAAGACTTTTATTTATAAAAAAATGAAAGTCTACCTTTAACACATGATTGAGGGTATCAAATACACCTCACATATGTCACCTAGTGACATAAAATAAGTATATAAGAGACAAGAGATGGAGGGGGGGCAGCCTTAAGGAAAATTTCCAAGAAGACGGGTCGAATTTACTCGGCCCGTAATCGATGTTCACAAAACGAATCCTCGTGTACCGGATGTTCGTCAAACGAATCCGTTTTATTTCCAATGTGTTTGGACTAATTAATTAATCCAATTAATTAATTATATCAAACACAAATATATATTTCTCTAAGAAATATAATTTATGAGTTAAGTAATCACCCAGTAACCTACTTACAATTCATAAGACCGCTATTTGATTTATCCGATAAATCAAAATTAGATATCTAATATCTAATATTATAAGAGAGATTATTAATTCACATTTATCCATAAATGATCCTATTGCGCGACTCCGTAGGTTCGTCTCAGCCGGCATTGGGAGGAACCAATGAGTGCGGGCAATGATGATGTTAACGACAATTAATATACTTGATGGAAAACGTGATTATAACGACAATTAATCGAAAACCCCCAATTTCAACTCGATAATCAAAGTGTTCTTGAATAATCCTTCAATAATCCAATGAATCCTTATACAAACTCATAATCATATACATATCCCTTCATATAACATGATTATAATGTCCAAAACATCATATCTCAACATAGAATCGAAATCCAAGGTGTTGAAGAAATTACCTCTTGAAGATCCAATCACTTCGATCCGAAGAACACGAGTTTAAACGAGTATCCAAGCTTCCCAAATGAATGAAGATGATGAAAATTACACACTCAAGTGATTGATGATTGCAAAATCTCTCTCTCAACCCTCTCTCTCGGATGAAGATGGAAAAATGAAGAAGTGAGGAAAATGACCCGCCAAGTCCTTAACATCACGGGTTACGGCCGTAACTCGGCCCTCTTACGGCCGTAACATTCCAAGTCAACGGCCTTACGGCCAGAACTACCAACTCAGACGGCCAGACTCGGCTTCGTCCGAAAGCTCGCTGATGCACTTACGGCCGTAACCGCCTCGAGTTATGGGCGTAACTCCGCCTTTGTCAAAACACCTGCCGACATCCTTACGGCCGTATCGCACACCTTACGGCCGTAACTCGATGATACGGCCGTATCCGCCAACCTTACGGTGTAACCCGCCTTCGTCAAAAATGGCGGACATCCCGCTGCAGCCAGACGTCCGTATCCGGCCAAGCCTTACGGCCGTACTCGCCGACTTACGGCCGTATGCCGCAACCCTTACGGCCGTAAGTCACCCTTGGTCGACAACACCCGAAATTTACGAACACCACTTACGGCCGTATCCAACCCACCTTACGGCCGTAACTCACCTTCGCCAAAATGCCTGGCACCTGACCACTTATGGCCAGAATCGCTGACCTTACGGCCGCACTACCGAACTTACGGCCGTATCCCAGAACCTTACGGCCGTAACTCAATGCTGGCCAAGGTGGATTAATCCGATAACTCCGATTCCTCGCTACGACTGATGAATGATCCGACATACCATATGAATGTGGAAGTGAACAAGTCTAACACGAGCCAAAGATGATACTCCCAGTACAAGGCTATCAATCACAATGAAAATGATAATACTCCCGTCTCGATCTAAAAATGGAGATAAAATGACGATCGGTAACTGATATACGATTACAACATGCCAACATTGAACGCAAATGAGTGATTCATGAATGATGAGTGATTATTAATGAGTGAGAATTACTGAGTGACAATTACAGACTGATAATTACTGAATGAAAATGAATGAATTACAACCGGGTATTACATACTCCCCCCCTTAAAAGGAGTTTCGTCCCCGAAACTAAGGGTCAAACAACTCAGGATAACTCTCCCGCATATTCTCCTCGGTTTCCCAAGTGGCCTCTTCAACTCCGTGTCTAGACCACTGAATCTTGACCAAAGGGATCGTCTTGTTCCTCAACTGTTTGATTCGCCGCTCTAACACTCGTACAGGATGCTCCTCGTACGAATGATCATCTGCGATCTCGATTTCGGCCGAATCAAGTATGTGACTCGGGTCGGCAACATACTTCCGCAACTGAGAGACGTGAAACACATTATGAATCCTGCTCAAAGCCGGAGGTAAAGCCAATCGATAAGCTAACTCGCCTACTCGATCCAAAATTTCAAACGGTCCAATGAATCTCAGACTCAACTTCCCCCGTTTTCCGAAACGGAAAATACCTCGACTCGGGGATACCTTGACCAAAACATGGTCACCCGTCTCGAACTCTAGTGGTCGACGACGATTATCCGCATACGATTTCTGTCGACTCTGAGCTGTCAACATACGACTATTGATCAAAGCTACCTTCTCCCGGGCGGCTATAAGCATATCGGGCTCGATGCCGATTGATTCTGACAAGTCATCCCAACACAAAGGAGAGCGACAACGACGACCGAACAAGGCCTCGTAAGGTGCCATCTTAATGGAAGCATGCCAACTATTATTATACGTGAACTCGATCAATGGTAGTTGGGCTTCCCAATCGTCCTTCCAATCGAGGACGCATGCCCTCAACATGTCCTCTAATGTCTGAATAGTCCTCTCTGATTGTCCGTCGGACTGAGGATGAAAGGAGGTACTGAGATTGAGCTGAGTTCCCATAGCACGATGAACTGATTTCCAAAAATGAGACACAAATCGTCCATCACGATCGGAAACGATACTCTTAGGAGTACCGTGCGCCTCACTATCTCCTTGATGAACAATCGAGCCCTCTCTGGGACCCCACGTATCCTTGATCTCAAGGAAATGAGCTGATTTAGTTAAGCGGTCCACAATCACCTGCATCGTATTCATGCCACGACGACTCGTCGGCAAACTCGTGATGAAGTCCATAGAAATGTCTTCCCACTTCCACTCCTAATAGGAGAGGTTTCAAGATACCCACGGCCACCGATGTTCAATCTTAACTTGTTGACAAAGTTAAGCATCTCGAAACAAATTCTCGCGACTTCTCGCTTCATATTACTCCACCAAGAATTTTGTTTCAAGTCCTTGTACATCTTGGCTGACCTGTGATGAACAGAATAAGGGGTAGCATGAGCTTCTCTAAAAATCGAGTTTTTCAACTCGTCATTCACGCACGCACAACCGATTCTTAAATCTCAAAAGTCCATCCTCGTGGACCACGAATCGTGGGCTTTCCTCGAGACACATCCTCACGGATGCGCAATGCTGAAGGGTCTCGAACTCGCTTCTCTCCGATTACCTCCTCAAGTGACGATGAAATCTCCAACATACAAAGTCGTCCCTCGAACTCGCTGGAGCTGACTCGATCTCGGTCTAAGGAATTCTCGCCGAATCTCCTTCTCGAATCAAGTAAACGAGCAAGCATCCGCTCCGCACGGACTTACGACTCAAGGCGTCGCGACAACGTTCGCCTTGCCCGGTGGTAAAGGATCTCGATATCATAATCTTTGATTAGTTCTAACCACCGCCTGCCGCATATTTAACTCCTTCGAGTGAATATATACTTTAAACTCTTATGATCGGTGAATATCCGATAGGTAACGCCATAAAGATAATGACGCCAAATTTTCAAAGCGAACACCACTACCGCTAGCTCCGGATCGTGAGTCGTATAATTAACCTCGTAAGGTCTCAATTGCCGTGAAGCATAGGCAATAACCTTTCCGCTCGCATGAGCACACATCCGAGACCCCGTCCGACGCATCACTATAAACCACAAATCCCTCCATCCTCGCGGCAAGGAAAGTACAAAGCCGACATTAACCGCTCTTGAGTTCCTCAAAACTCGCTGACACGCGTCGGACCACGTGTATTTCTTATCCTTTCGCAAAGGTTCACAAGGGTTGAGCGATTTTAGAAAATCCTACCACAAAACGCCGAAAAAAAACCTCTAAACCGAGAAAACTTGATTTCCTTAACATTCTTCTGAGGTAACCAATCTCGGATAGCCTCCGTCTTCTCGAGGTTCGACACGAACTCCGTCTCGATGAAATTACATGTCCGAGAAAAGTCACTTCGGACATCCGTAACTCGCATTTGGAAAACTTTCCATAAAGTTGCTCGTCTCAACACGTCGAGATACTGATGTAGATTTACCTCTTGCTCCTCTCGGTTACGAGAATTAATCTAAATGTCTTAGATGAAGACAACAACAAACTGATCCAAAAAGTCGATGAAAACCCGATTCATTAACTACATGAATACCGCAGTGCATTAGTTAGCCCGAACGGCATAACTACGAACTCATAATGACCATAGCGTGTTCAAACGCCGTCCTCGCGATATCCGACTCTCGAATCCGCAATCGGTGATATCCAGATCTTAAGTCGATCTTGGAAAATACCAAGCTCCCAAGTTGATCTAGGAGATCATCAATGCGGGGTAAAGGATACTTATTCTTGATCGTCACCCGCTCAATTCCCTAATCAATACACAACCGAACGAACCATCCTTCTTCTTGACAACAAAGATCGGTGCTCCCACGGGACGCACTCGGTCGGATATAACCTTTCTCGAACAACTCCTCAAGTTGGTTCTTTAATTCCTGCATTTCGGTCGGGGCCATCCGGTACGGTGCCTTCGATATCGGGGATGTACCGGGCTCCAACTCAATCGTGAATTCCACATCTCTCTGTGGAGGCAAGCCAGGTAACTCGTCTGGAAAAACGTCGGCATATTCCCATACTACCGGAATATCCGACAACAATACTGATGATTTCTCGGTTTTGGTCATATAGCACCAATAACCAACATATCCCTGACTAAGTAATCGTACTGCTTTCATCAAATTAATGACCTTACCAGAACAGCCGGGATTACCTCCCTGAAACACACATTCAACCCCATCGTCTGCAATGATAGTGATCATACGCTTACGGACACTAATGGTGGCATCATGACGATCCATCCAATCAATACCCAAGATGACGCCGCCTCTAAGAAATCTACTACGATTAGGTCCGCCGCCATACACGACCATGAAATCAATCGGACAATCAATCTCACGATTACACGATAATTGCCTACCATCGTGTAGGCCAATGACATAAGGCACACAACTAGTAGCACTACCTGCACGTAGTCTACTCAAACATGACTCTAAATGAATGAATGCGATGCGCCAAGATCAAAAAGGGTACACACAGTCGGGATAGAACATCGAGTGTACCCGAGATCATTCGGCCTCTGGATCATCGGTCTTCTTCATCTCAGAATTCGGGCTTGCTGCCCGAACCAGACGCTCCTGCCTCGATAGCTCTGCTCCGCCTTGCTAGCTCCTCGCTGCCTTAAACGACGCCGACCGAGTGGCCTGATTACGCATCTTTGAATGTCCTGGGCCTCGAGATGACGCCGGAGTGGGTTTAGAGTCCTTCGCAAAACGGGCCCTATGCCCAAAGAATCCCACGATTGTGGCACGTGATGCATCGCTTGACATTTGGTGCTGAAATGGCCTGCTCTCACGCTTGAAACAGTGATGGCCGAATCGCCGCTCGTGGATCGAGATTCCGCGGGTTTAGACGCAGGAGGTCGCTCGAAAAAGTAGAGCCCGCACGTGGTTTCTTGAAAGTGGCTTGACTCCGCCGATCGACACGGTTCTTAGACTTCTTGCCAGCAGATGAAGGTTGTTGCTTAGCAATCTCCTTAGCAGTAAGCTCGTAAGTAAGAGCTTTCTCAATGAATTCGGCCAATGTAGTGCAATTATGATTAAGCAGTTGTAGCCGCATACGAGGTTTCAGCCTCTTGCTGAAATACTTGATCTTGTCCGCCTCAGAGTGAATGATAGATGAGGCGAACGGAAGAAGTTCCTGAAATTTCTCGGCAATGGCGAGAACATCCGCCTCGATGAAGGGCCTGGAGTGAGTAACTCGACGCCTGCCTCTCTGAGTGGGTCCGGATAGTACCTCTCCATCATGAGAGTTTTGAATTGATCCCAAGTACATGATCCGTCTGTGGGCTTCAACGATAACCACCATGAATGAGCACTCTTACCAAGATAGTAAGCCACAACTGAAGCTTTATGCCCTTCTGGGCAATCCACCATAGCAAATAACTTCTCGAAGTGTTCGAGCCAATGAACAATATCCGCCGGCTCAGATGAGCCTTCAAAGGTAGGTGGTCGCTGGCGAGAGATATCGCTAATGATATTGCTTACACCTCTCTTGCCTCGAGGCGGCGGAGGAGCCGTTGATTTTGATTGACCGAATTTTGCATCGTCTCCATAAGTTGTGCCATCTCGCGTCATTTGGGCCATCATGCCCCGCATAAAAGCAAGTGGGTCCACCCGAACACCTTCCGACCGAGCCGTGTCCTGCACGACTCCCGATAGTGAATGATCACGCCGTGTGAATGAGTGGCGATCGCGCCGATGAATTGGCATTGTTTCTCGCATTCGCACGTGTATTCACACGAGCTCTCGAAATTCGGCCCGCACCACGGCCTCGTCCTCCTCGTCCTCTGCCAGCTCTTTCCATACTGAAGTGGAAAGTTACATGATGATTATATCTCTCGCATGAATATCACATTATGACTATGACATGAGGTGATGAAAATGAGCATATGCTCTAACACAGTGATTACATGAACGATTAACCGAGGTGACATGATTTCTGATGAAATTATTGAAATGATTATCTTGAACAAGTTAACAAGATTAATTATATGATCTTCCAGATCAACCACCGAGTAATGAAATGAATTGAGTGATTAATGAGTTAAAATGACCGTCCTAGTCAAAATGAAAATGATGTTTGAGGATTGTTAACTGATAAATTATGAATGAATGATAATTGCCAGAAATTATACCATGACGTTAGAAGTCTTACAGTTCTTTCGGTCTGATTGGCTCGGCATCTGCACAGGTCACACGTGATGCGAAAGTCCAATGATACTAGCCCGATGACGATGATTTCAAATGAGACATGACTCGGAAGGTAGTATTCAAAACCACTCTACGATACCAACTCTGTAATACCCCAAACTAGGCGGATATTACAGTGCCGTGGACCCCCGACTGGGACCCACCAGGCGAATGAAAACGGATGAATTACACAGGGTAAATGTAGTACCGAACCACATTACAACATCAATTACTCCGATTAGGGGTTTCATACAACACACCCACGATAAAATAGAATACATGTGTATTTTATGTGACGATAAAATACACAACACTGAATGAAATGAGTATTCAAACGGAATGTCTGCAGCGGAATAAATAAAGGAAACATAAATGACTGAATAAATGATCAATGATCGGGGCCCTTTCTAGTATCATTGGGACTCTCGCCGTCAACGTGCTCTCCCGTGCCTTTGCCTTGCCCCGAATCGAGAAACAAATATCCCCAAACGGGTCGCTTATACGTAACAACAATCCTCCAGAGTTGAATAAACACAATCATATAAATATGTAGTATAAACCACAAGTTCGATTAAAATGAAGCGGTTAGATTATAACCCAATCTTGTTGAAAACATACGCAATCAAACATGCTGTATGAATCAACTACCAGTACGGCTCAAAGGGTGGCGCCACACTACGCCCGGGATGGAAATGTGTTCGTGCACAAGCCACCAACGAGTATCGATCGAATACCCGCGTGGTCTTGTACCTAATCGCCTCACGAAGCAATCGACTGCGTGCACACCTAATGTGAGGCCAACAACCAACACACGACATAAATGTGCCCGACATGAAAATCCTACACATACCAACTGCACGCCAAGATGGGTTCTAATGCCACGATATAACAAAAGTGACATCGGAAACGAATAATGACTCACCGAGATAAAATGATAGTGAAATGAATGATAGCTCAACAAAATGATTGGAACCGCCGTTCCTTGTGACTGAAGTGATTAATTGACAATGACAAGTTTTCATATGGTTAACACAATGATGAATGAGTTACGATTATGAATGAACAACAACAAAGGGAAATGAATATCCTTATAACTGAGTAAGAATCAACTTACACAATACCGGTGACAATTATCCTTCCACGAACAACGTCCTAATTGAGATATCGGTTGCTCGAACAACCTTTAATTATACAATATCCAACAACTCGTTCAATATACGAATCAAACACGAATATAACGAACTCAAAACGTCGATACGATTAAACTAAGTTCATTGGGGCATTATATCGAATACGTTGTGGCCAAACTCCGGTTGTTTACAATCAAATCTCAATAAGCCACTATCAATTTCCCCAAGAAGTGCTTCAAACCAACAAACATCTTCCGAATGATCAATAATCCAAAATGAATATCCGAAAACGTGATTATAACGACAATTAATCGAAAACCCCCAATTTCAACTCGATAATCAAAGTGTTCTTGAATAATCCTTCAATAATCCAATGAATCCTTATACAAACTCATAATCATATACATATCCCTTCATATAACATGATTATAATGTCCAAAACATCATATCTCAACATAGAATCGAAATCCAAGGTGTTGAAGAAATTACCTCTTGAAGATCCAATCACTTCGATCCGAAGAACACGAGTTTAAACGAGTATCCAAGCTTCCCAAATGAATGAAGATGATGAAAATTACACACTCAAGTGATTGATGATTGCAAAATCTCTCTCTCAACCCTCTCTCTCGGATGAAGATGGAAAAATGAAGAAGTGAGGAAAATGACCGCCAAGTCCTTAAATGCCGGAAGTTACGGCCAGAACTCGGCCCTCTTACGGCCGTAACATTCCAAGTCAACGGCCTTACGGCCGAATCGCCAACTCAGACGGCCGTAACTTCGGCCCGAAAGCTCGCCGGCAGACTTACGGCCAGAACCGCTTCCTGAGTTACGGCGTAACTCCGCCTTCGTCAAAAACACCCGTCGACATCCTTACGGCCGTCGCACACCTTACGGCCGTAATTTCGATGATACGGCCGTATCCGGCCAACCTTATGGGTGTAACCCGCCTTCAAAAATGGCGGACATCCCGCTGCCAGACGGCCGTATCCGGCCAAGCCTTACGGCCAGACTGCCTCGACTTACGGCCGATGCCGCAACCCTTACGGCCGTAAGTCACCCTTGGTCGACAACACCCGAAATTTACGAACACCACTTACGGCCATATCCAACCCACCTTACGGCCGTAACTCACCTTCGCCAAAATGCTCGGGCACTGTGACCACTTATGGTCAGAATCGCCAGCCTTACGGCCGCATTCTACGAACTTACAGCCGTATCCCAGAACCTTATGGCCGTAACTCAATGCTGGCCAAGGTGGATTAATCCGATAACTCCGATTCCTCGCTACGACTGATGAATGATCCGACATACCATACGAATGTGGAAGTGAACAAGTCTAACACGAGCCAAAGATGATACTCCCAGTACAAGGCTATCAATCACAATGAAAATGATAATACTCCCGTCTCGATCTAAAAACGGAGATAAAATGACGATCGGTAACTGATATACGATTACAACATGCCAATATTGAACGCAAATGAGTGATTCATGAATGATGAGTGATTATTAATGAGTGAGAATTACTGAGTGACAATTACAGACTGATAATTACTGAATGAATATGAATGAATTACAACCGGGTATTACATAGTCGTAGATCCCCAACTGGGATCCACCAGGCAAATGAAAATGAATGAATTACACAAGATAATTGTAGTACCGAACTACATTACAACAATAATTACTCCGATGAGGAGTTTAGTTACAACACACCAGGACAATACAGAATACTAGTGTATTTTATATGAAGATAAAATACACAACACTGAATGAAACGCAGTATTCAAATAAAAGTCTGCAGCGGAAAATAAAGGACAATAACATGAATAACTGAAAGATCGGGGCCCCCTACTAGTATCACTGGGACTCCTCGATGTCAGCATGTTCTCCCCGTACTTTTGCCTTGCCAAGACCTGAAAACAAAATCCCCAAACGGGGTCAGTTACAAAGAACAACAATCATCAAGGGTTGAAAATGCACAATCATGATTATATCTGAAGTTATGAAATATCTTGTCGAAACATACGCAATCAAACATGCTATATGAATCAACTAACAGTACGGCTCAAAGGGTGGTACCACACTACGCCCGGGATGGAAATGTGTCCGTGCACAAGCCACCAACGATCGAATACACGTGTGGTCTTGTACCTAATCAGTCTCACGAGACAATATGACTCGTGTGCACAGTCCAATGTGAGGCCAACAACCAACACACGACTTAAACGTGCCCGACATGAAAATCCAACACATACCAACCGGCACGCCAGTATGACCCGGAATGCCACGATATAACAAAAGTGACATCGAAAATGAATAATGACTCACCGAGGTAGAATGGTAATGAAATAAATGACAGCTCAATGAAAAGATTGGAACCGTCGTTCCTCATGACTGAAGTGATTAATTGACAATAACAAGTTTGATACGGTTAATACACTGATGAATGAGTTATGATTATGAATGAACAACAACAAAAAGGGATGAATATCCTTTTAACTGAGTAAGAATCAACTTACACAACACCGGCGACAATTATCCTCCCACAAACAACGTCCTAATAGAGATATCGGTCGCTCGAACAACCTTGAATAACACAATAACCAACAATCCGTTCAACATACGTAACAAACATGAATATAACGAACTCAACACGTCGATACGACTAAACCAAGTCCATTGAGGCATTAAATCAAACACGTTGCGTCCAAACTTCGATTGTTTACAATCAAACCTCAATATACCAATATCAAATCCCCCAAGAAGTGTTTCAAACCAACAAAACATCTTCAATACGATTGATAATCCAAAGCGAATATCCAAAAACGTGATTATAACGACAATTAATCGAAAACCCCCAATCTCAACTCGATATTCAAAGTGTTCTTGAATAATCCCTCAATAATCCAATGAATCCTTATACAAACTCATAATCATATACATATCCCTTCATATAACATGATTATAACGTCCAAAACATCAAATCTCAACACAAAATCAAAATCCAAGGTGTTGAAGAAATTACCTCTTGAAGATCCAACCACTTCGATCCGAAGAACATGAGTAAAAACGAGTATCCGAGCTATATGATCGAATGGAAATGAAGAAACTCAAGTACTCAAGTGTTTGATGAAGGAAAAATCCCTTTCCCCAAGCTCTCTCTCGGACAAAATGGAAGAAGAAAGTGAAAACGAAGAAAAATGAGGAAGAAGTGTCCCAGCCAAACCATATATACTGCCGGAAGTTACGGCCGTAACTCGGCCCTCTTACGGCCGTAACATTCCAGGTCAACGGCCTTACGGCCAGAATCGCCAACTCAGACGGCCGTAGAATTTCGCTTCGTCCGAAAGCTCGCCGACTTACGGCCGTAACCGCTCCTGAGTTACGGGCGTAACCCGCCTTCGTCAAAAACATCCGCCGACATCCTTACGGCCGTACCCGCACACCTTACGGCCGTAACTCGGATGATACGGACGTATCCGGCCAACCTTACGGGCGTAAGCCCTCTTCGTCGAAATGACCAGGCACCTTGCCTGCAGCGTACGGCCATACCTTCCTCGACTTACGGCCGTATGCCGCAACCCTTACGGCCGTAAGTCACCCTTGGTCGACAACACTAGAAATTAACGAACACCACTTACGGCCGTAACTAACCTTCCTTACGGCCGTAACTCGCCTTCGGCCAAAATGCCTGGCAGCCTGCTGGACCACGTACGGCCGTAACCGGCCAGCCTTACGGCCGTACCCGCTAAACTTACGGCCGTATCCCAGAACCTTACGGCCGTAACTCAATGTTGGCCAAGGTGAATAAATCCGATGATTCCGATTCCTCGCTACGACTGATGAATGATCCGACATACCAAACGAATGCGAAAATGAACAAGTCTAACACATGCCAAAAATGATACTTCCAGCACAAGACTACCAATCACGATGATAATGATAATACTCCTGTTCCGACACTCGAACGGAGATGAAATGACGATCGGTAACTGATACACGGTTACAACATGCCAAATGAATGCAAATGAATGAATCATGACTGATGAATGATTATTAATGAGTGAGAATTACTGAGTGACAATTACAGACTGATAAATACTGAGTGAAAATGAATGAATCACAACCGGGTATTACATACTCCCCCCCTTAAACAGAGTTTCGTCCCCGAAACTAAGGGTCAAACAACTCGGGATAACTCTCCCGCATATTCTCCTCGGTTTCCCAAGTGGCCTCTTCGACTCCGTGTCTAGACCACTGAATCTGACCAAAGGAATCGTCTTGTTCCTCAACTGTTTGATTCGCCGCTCTAACACTCGTACAGGACGCTCCTCGTACGAATGATCATCTGCGATCTCGATTTCGTCAAACTGAAGTATGTGACTCGGGTCGGCAACATACTTCCGCAACTGAGAGACGTGAAACACATTATGAATCCTGCTCAAAGCCGGAGGTAAAGCCAATCGATAGGCTAACTCTCCTACTCGATCCAAAATTTCAAACGGTCTAATGAATCTCGGACTCAACTTTCTCCATTTTCCGAAACGGAAAATACCTCGACTCGGGGATACCTTGACCAAAACATGGTCACCCGTCTCGAACTCTAGTGGTCGACGACGATTATCCGCATACGATTTCTGTCGACTCTGAGCTGTCAACATACGACTCTTGATCAAATCTACCTTCTCCCGGGCGGCTATAAGCATATCGGGCTCGGTGCCGATTGATTCTGACAAGTCATCCCAACACAAAGGAGAGTGACATCGATGACCGTACAAGTCTCGTAAGGTGCCATCTTAATGGAAGCATGCCAATTATTATTATACGTGAACTCGATCAATGGTAGTTGGGCTTCCCAATCGTCTACTAATCGAGGACGCATGCCCTCAACATGTCCTCCAATGTCCGAAAAGTCCTCTCTGATTGTCCGTCGGACTGAGGATGAAAAACGGTAATGATATTAAGCTGAGTTCCCAAAGCACGATGAACTGATTCCCTAAACGAGACACGAATCGCCCGACACGATCAGAAACTATACTCTTAGGAGTACCGTGCAATCTCACTAACTCTCTGATGAGCAGCTGGGCAAGTCTCACGGGACCCCACGTATCCTTGATCTCAAGGAAATGAGCTGATTTAGATAGCGATCCACGATCACCCAGATCGTATTCATGCCGCGACGACTCGTCGGCAAACTTGTGAAGAAATCCATAGAAATGTCTTCCCATTTCCATTCTGGAATAGGAAGCGGTATCAGCATACTCGCCGGTCGCTGATATTCAATCTTGACTTGCTGATAGGCTAAACATCCCGAAACAAATTCCGCGACTCCTCGCTTCATATTACTCCACCAGAAATGTTGTTTCAAGTCCTTGTACATCCTGCTAGACCCCGGATGAACCGGATAAGGGGTAGCATGAGCGTCTCTCAAGATCGAGCTTTTAAACTCATCATTCGCCGGTACGCACAACCGATTCTCAAATCTCAAGAGTCCATCCTCGTGGACCACAAATCCAGGGGCTTTCCCCTGTACCAAATCCTCGCGGATGAGCAACAAAAATGAATCTGAACCCTGATTCTCCCTGATTTCCTCCTCAAGTGATGATGAAATCTCTAACATACAAAGTCAGTCCCGAACTTGTCAAGCCGACCTCGATCTCGGGTCAAAGGAATTCCTGCCAAGCTCCTTCCGAACTCTTAAACGAGCAAGCATCCGCCTCGAACGGACTTACGACTCAAGGAGTCGGAGAAAACATTCGCATTGCCAGTTTGGCAAAGGATCTCGATATCATAATCTTTGATTAGTTCCAACCACCGCCTCTGTCACATATTTAACTCCTTGTGAGTAAATATATACTTCATCTCTTGTGATTGGTGAATAACTGACAGGTGACGCCATAAAGGTAATGACGCCAAAATTCCAATGCGAAAACCACGGTTGCTAGCTCCGGTCGTGGGTTGGATAATTAATCAGCTAATCCGAGGAAACTTCGGATTTACTTAACATATTTCGGAGGTTGCCAATCTCGGATAGCCTCCGTCTTCTGAGGGTCGACACGATCTCTGACAGATGAAATTACATGCCCGAGAAAATCACTTCGGACATCCAGAACTCACAATTGGAAAGCTTACCATGAAGTTGCTCGCGTCTCAACACGTCGAGAACCTGATGAAGATGTACCTCGTTTTCCTCTCGATCACGAGAATAAGCCAAAATGTCATCTATGAAGACAACAACAAACTGATCCAAAAAGTCGATGAAAACCCGATTCATTAACTCCATGAATACCGCAGGTGCATTAGTTAGCCCGAACGGCATAACTACGAACTCATAATGACCATAGCATGTTCGAAACGCCGTCCTCGCGATATCCGACTCTCTAATCCACAACTGGTGATATCCAGATCTTAAGTCGATTCTGGAAAATACTGAAGCTCCCTGAAGTTGATCTAAAAGATCATCAATATGGGTAAGGGGTACTAATCTTGATCATCACCCTGTCCAACTCTTGATAATTTATACACACACGAGACGAGCCATCCTTCTCCTTGACAGATCACACTGGTGCTCCTCTCGGGAACGCAATCGGTCGGAGATAACCTTTCTCGAACTATCCCTTAAGTTGAATCTTCAACTCCTGCATTCTGGTCGGGGCCATTCGATACGGTGCCTTCGATAAAGGGGACATACCGGCTCCAACTCACTCCTCAATTCCCCTACTCTATGTGAAGGCAACCAGATAACTCGTCTGGAAATACATCGTCAATCGATGACAATGATACCACGAATGATTGAACACTTCGATTGCCCTAGAATGGTCAATAGATAAAAAGAGATACCAATAATGATTGAACAACTCGATTGCCTTAGAAAGGCCAATCGATGAAGATGATACAATGAATGTTTGAATAACTCGATTGCCTTAGAAAGGCCAATCGATGAAAATGATACAAGGAATGATTGAATAGCTCGATTGCCTTAGAAAGGCCAATCGATGAAAATGATGCAATGAAGGATTGAATAACTCGATTGCCTTAGGAAGGTCAATCGATGAAAATGATACAATGAATGATTGAATAGCTCGATTGCCTTAGAAAGGCCAATCGATGAAAATGATGCAATGAAGGATTGAATAACTCGATTGCCTTAGGAAGATCAATCGATGAAAATGATACGATGAATGATTGAATGACTCGATTGCCTTAGAAAGGCCAATCGATGAAAATAGTGCAATGAATGATTGAATAGTTCGATTGCGGAATTTCTCTGCTTCTGCCATAATAATAATTCTACTGGAACAACGGGGATTACTTCCCTGAAGCACCCATTCGACAACCAACGACGAAAAGATAGCGACCAAACGCTAACAAACACTGAGGATAGTATCAAGACGACTAAACCAACTAATACCGAAAATTACATCGTCCTAAGATAAGTTCACCACGATTAGATCCATCAACCAATCGCGGTCATTAAGCTTAATTCGGTATGATTCCGAAAATTCTTCCATCGTCAGGTAGACCGATGGTATGAGGTCCACAAGCAATAGAACTATCCCGAAATAAGTCTATTCAAGCATGATTCGAAAATGAATGAATGCGGTGTACCAGCATCAAAAGGTACACACAGGTTGAAATAAAATTACGAGTATACCTGAAATCATTCGGGCCACCGGATCGTCGATCCTCCTCATCACCTGAGAGAGGATACCTGAAATCATTCCTTGTATATAATAGTCCATGTATACTATCAATTCCTATACAATTATACGTATTTAATAGTCCATGTATCAATTACGAGTATACCTGAAATCATTCCTTGTATATAATTTTCAATAATTTGTGATAGTATACATATTTAATTTACTTGAAACAACATTTCTGGTGGAGTAATATGAAGCGAGGAGTCGCGGAATTTGTTTCGGGATGTTTAGCCTATCAGCAAGTCAAGATTGAATATCAGCGACCGGCGAGTATGCTGATACCGCTTCCTATTCCAGAATGGAAGTGGGAAGACATTTCTATGGATTTCTTCACAAGTTTGCCGACGAGTCGTCGCGGCATGAATACGATCTGGGTGATCGTGGATCGCTATCTAAATCAGCTCATTTCCTTGAGATCAAGGATACGTGGGGTCCCGTGAGACTTGCCCAGCTGCTCATCAGAGAGTTAGTGAGATTGCACGGTACTCCTAAGAGTATAGTTTCTGATCGTGTCGGGCGATTCGTGTCTCGTTTAGGGAATCAGTTCATCGTGCTTTGGGAACTCATTTTAATATCATTACCGTTTTTCATCCTCAGTTCGACGGACAATCAGAGAGGACTTTTCGGACATTAGAGGACATGTTGAGGGCATGCGTCCTCGATTAGTAGACGATTGGGAAGCCCAACTACCATTGATCGAGTTCACGTATAATAATAGTTGGCATGCTTCCATTAAGATGGCACCTTACGAGGCCTTGTACGGTCGTCATTGTCGCTCTCTTTTGTGTTGGGATGACTTGTCAGAATCAATCGGCACCGAGCCCGATATGCTTATAGCCGCCCAGGAGAAGGTAGCTTTGATCAAGAGTCGTATGTTGTATTTCGAGTCGGCGTAAATCGTATGCGGATAATCGCTGCCGACCACTAGAGTTCGAGACGGGTGACCATGTTTTGGTCAAGGTATCCCCGAGTCGAGGTATTTTCCGTTTCGGAAAACGGGGGAAGTTGAGTCCGAGATTCATTGGACCGTTTGAAATTTTGGATCGAGTAGGCGAGTTAGCTTATCGATTGGCTTTACCTCCGGCTTTGAGCACGATTCATAATGTGTTTCACGTCTCTCAGTTGCGGAAGTATGTTGCCGACCCGAGTCACGTACTTCAGTTCGACGAAATCGAGATCGCAGATGATCATTCGTACGAGGAGCGTCCTGTACGAGTGTTAGTGCGGCGAATCAAATAGTTGAGGAACAAGACGATTCCTTTGGTCAGATTCAGTGGTCTAGACACGGAGTCGAAGAGGCCACTTGGGAAACCGAGGAGAATATGCGGGAGAGTTATCCCGAGTTGTTTGACCCTTAGTTTCGGGGACGAAACTCTTTTTAAGGGGGGGAGTATGTAATACCCGGTTGTAATTCATTCATTTTCATTCAGTAATTATCAGTCTGTAATTGTCACTCAGTAATTCTCACTCATTAATAATCACTCATCATTCATGAATCACTCATTTGCGTTCAATGTTGGCATGTTGTAATCGTATATCAATTACCGATCGTCATTTTATCTCCGATTTTTAGATCGAGACGGGAGTATTATCATTTTCATTGTGATTGATAGCCTTGTACTGGGAGTATCATCTTTGGCTCGTGTTAGACTTGTTCACTTCCACATTCGTATGGTATGTCGGATCATTCATCAGTCGTAACGAGGAATCGGAGTTATCGGATTAATCCACCTTGGCCAGCATTGAGTTACGGCCGTAAGGTTCTGGGATACGGCCGTAAGTTCAGCGGGTACGCCGTAAGGTCGTCCGATTCTGGCCGTAAGTGGTCCAAACAGTCGCCCAGGGATTTTGGCCGAAGGTGAGTTACGGCCGTAAGGTGGGTTGGATACGGCCGTAAGTGGTGTTCGTAAATTTCGAGTGTCGTCGACCAAGGGTGACTTACGGCCGTAAGGGTTGCGGCATACGGCCGTAAGTCGAGGCAGGTACGGCCGTAAGGCTTGGCCGGATACGGCCGTACGCTGCAGGCAGGATGTGTGGCCATTTTCGACGAAGGCGGGTTACGCCCGTAAGGTTGGCCGGATACGGCCGTATCATCCGAGTTACGGCCGTAAGGTGTGCGGTACGGTCGTAAGGATGTCGACGGGTGTTTTTGACGAAGGCGGGTTACGCCCGTAACTCAGGAGCGGTTACGGCCGTAAGTCTGTCGGCAGGCTTTCGGACGAAGCCGAGTTACGGCCGTACGAGTTGTCCGGTTACGGCCGTAAGGCCGTTGACTTGGAATGTTACGGCCGTAAGAGGGCCGAGTTACGGCCGTAACTTCCGGTAGTATATATGGTTTGGCCGGGACACTTCTTCCTCATTTTTCTTCATTTTTACTTTCTTCTTCCATTTTGTCCGAGAGAGAGCTTGGGGAAAGGGATTTTTCCTTCATCAAACACTTGAGTACTTGAGTTTCTTCATTTCCATTCGATCATATAGCTCGGATACTCGTTTTTACTCGTGTTCTTCGGATCGAAGTGATTGGATCTTCAAGAGGTAATTTCTTCAACACCTTGGATTTCGATTCTATGTTGAGATATGATGTTTTGGACATTATAATCATGATATATGAAGGGATATGTATATGATTATGAGTTTGTATAAGGATTCATTGGATTATTGAAGGATTATTCAAGAACACTTTGATTATCGAGTTGAAATTGGGGGTTTCGATTAATTGTCGTTATAATCACGTTTTCGGATATTCATTTTGGATTCTTGATCATTCGGAAGATGTTTGTTGGTTTCAAACACTTCTTGGGGGAATTGATAGTGGCTTATTGAGATTTGATTGTAAACAACCGGAGTTTGGACACAACGTATTCGATATAATGCCCCAATGAACTTAGTTTAATCGTATCGACGTTTTGAGTTCGTTATATTCGTGTTTGATTCGTATATTGAACGAGTTGTTGGATATTGTATAATTCAAGGTTGTTCGAGCGACCGATATCTCAATTAGGACGTTGTTCGTGGAAGGATAATTGTCACCGGTATTGTGTAAGTTGATTCTTACTCAGTTATAAGGATATTCATTTCCTTTTGTTGTTGTTCATTCATAATCGTAACTCATTCATCATTGTGTTAACCGTATTAAAACTTGTCATTGTCAATTAATCACTTCAGTCACAAGGAACGACGATTCCAATCATTTTGTTGAGCTATCATTCATTTCACTATCATTTTATCTCGGTGAGTCATTATTCGTTTCCAATGTCACTTTTGTTATATCGTGGCATTCCGGGTCATATGGCGTGCCGGTTGGTATGTGTAGGATTTTCATGTCGGGCACATTTATGTCGTGTGTTGGTTGTTGGCCTCACATTGACCGTGCACACGAGTCGATTGCTTCGTGAGATCGACAGGTACAAGACCACGCGGGTATTCGATCGATACTCGTTGGTGGCTTGTGCACGGACACATTTCCATCCCGGGCGTAGTGTGGCGCCACCCTTTGAGTCGCATCATAGTTGATTCATACAAAGATGTTTGATTGCGTATGTTTTCAACAAGATTGGGTTATAATCTAACCGCTTCATTTTAATCGAACTTGTGGTTTATACTACATATTTATATGATTGTGTTTATTCAACTCTGGAGGATTGTTGTTCTGTATAACTGACCCCGTTTGGGGATATTTGTTTCTCAGGTCATGGCAAGGCAAAGGTACAGGGAGAGCACGTTGACGGCGAGGAGTAAGTATACTATCACGACATTATGTTGTATACGTTTAATTTCCAGTCGAGAGCACGATGAGAGAATATTGTATCAATTCCACGGCAATTAATCACCTTCGAATTGATACCGGTCAATTGATACCTGAGAGAGGATGGCCTGAAATCATTCGGGCCACCGGATCGTCTCTCTCTCTCACTATTAAATACGTATAATTGTTATACATGGACTATTAAACGTGCTCTCTGTCAACGTGAAAGTATCAGCATACTTTCACGGAGTAAGTTTAATCATTCACGTTAACGATTAAACTGGACGATACCAACTCTTTAACACCCCAAACTAGGCGGATATTACAGTGCCGTGGACCCCCGACTGGGACCCACCAGGCAAATGAAAACGGATGAATTACACAGGGTAAATGTAGTACCGAACCACATTACAACATCAATTACTCCGATTAGGAGTTTCATACAATACACCCAGGATAAAATAGAATACATGTGTATTTTATGTGACGATAAAATACACAACACTGAATGAAATGAGTATTCAAACGGAATGTCTGCAGAAGAATAAATAAAGGAAACATAAACGACTGAATAAATGACTGAACAGACTGGGGGCCCCTTCTAGTATCATTGGGACTCCTCGCCGTCAACGTGCTCTCCCTGTACCTTTGCCTTGCCATGACCTGAGAAACAAATATCCCCAAACGGGGTCAGTTATACAGAACAACAATCATCCAGAGTTGAATAAACACAATCATATAAATATGTAGTATAAACCACAAGTTCGATTAAAATGAAGCGGTTAGATTATAACCCAATCTTGTTGAAAACATACGCAATCAAACATGCTGTATGAATCAACTAACAGTACGGCTCAAAGGGTGGCGCCACACTACGCCCGGGATGGAAATGTTTCCGTGCACAAGCCACCAACGAGTATCGATATAATACCTTGATACTATTAAATACGTATAATACGTATAATACGTAAAATTTCAATAGTATACTATCAACTGAAAATACCTCGACTCGGGGATACCTTGATACATGGACTATTAAATACGTATAATACGTATAATACTGAAATCATTCCTTAAAATAAATAGGAATTGATAGTATACTGTTCAAGATACCAGTCGACCCGTCTTCTTGAAAATTTCCCTTAAGGCTGCCCCCCCTCCATCTCTTGTCTCTTATATACTTATTTTATGTCACTAGGTGACACATGTGAGGTGTATTTGATACCCTCAATCATGTGTTAAAGGTAGACTTTCATTTTTTTTATAAATAAAAGTCTTTAAAAAGGAGTGAGGACAACTTCTTCTTGCTTTAACTCATAATCACGAATTTGAGAAAGAGAGTAAGGTTGAAAACTTCATCTTGATCTTAGAGACAAGATATAAGAAGAATACATTGAGAGAGAAAATTCCTACAAGCTTCCCTAGCCGCATTCTTGAAGAAAGGAAGCTTGTCGATTTTTCCATCAAGTTCCGGCGTGTGAAGTAGAGGAATCTTGCTTTAGGTGCTTGGAACGAAGGGCTCTTCATCATCATCATCATCATACGAAGGTTTTTCAGAGACATCATAGGTATGGGACTTTGATTCCTTGATCTTCGTATTTTTCTTTTCGTATATACGTTACTTGATCGATCCTCTTAGGGATTCCGTTGATTCTTCCGTTGCGTTTATTTTTTGTGGAATCCCAACAGTGGTATCGGAGCCAGGTTGAAGGAAGGAGAGAAGGTTGGGGACCATGTCCTCAAGATGATCTCGATGATTGAGAGATTGGAAGCTCTTGATTTTCAGATGCATGCATCTCTCCAAACTGACCTTATCCTGCAGTCACTTCCTGACTCCTTTTCCCAATTTGTCATGAACTTCAACTGCAATGAGATTGCATGTAACTTAGCTGGGCTAATGAACAAACTGACGACTGCCCAGTCTCAGATGAAGACAAAGGGAAAGAAAGCTGCACTTGTGATTTCTTCTAAGACTTGGAAGTCCAAGAATAAGAAGAAAAAGAACAAGAAGCAGTTAGGTCCGATAGCCAAGATCGACAATGGAAGGGGAAAGGCCCCAATGGTTCAAAAGAGCAAAGGGGCCAAGAAAATGGATGTATGCCTTAAATGCGGTGAGCTAGGTCACTGGAAGAGGTATTGTCCAAAGCTTGACCGTAATGCGCCTTCAGGTACGGAACTATTGGTTTTAGAAACAAATTGTTCTGTAACTGTATATTCTACTTCTTGGATACTTGATTCCGGTGCGAGTTCTCACATTTGTACAATGAATCAGGATCTGGAACGAAGTAGGAAGCTGGATTCAGGGGAGGTGATGGTCACCGTCGGAAGTGGGCATAGTGTCGAGGCTTCTGATATCGGATCCCTTATGTTGGATTTAGAATCTGGTTTTATTCTCACTTTAGATGATGTACTTGTTTTGCCCAAGGGGCACAAGAATATTGTATCAATTCCGGTCATGGACCGAAAGGGATTTCACTTCTTTATTGGAGATGGGTCCTGTCGTATTTATTTGAAATAAATTGGTTGGTATCTACATTATTAAATGGTTTATACCATTTAAATTTAAAGAATAAGACAATGTGAACACTATAACTAGGAAGCGTGGTAGGGATGAAACGAACCAAGCACTTAAGTGGCATCTTAGACTTGGTCATATCGGTCGGACCAAGGTTCATAAAATGGAGAAAGATGGGCTTACGGGTCCATTGGGATCGATCCCTATCCAACTTGTGAATCTTGCCTTCAAGGCAAAATGACTAAGTTACCCTTCGCAGGACTTTTGAAAGAGTCAAAAACTTGGATTGATCCATACCGACGCCTCGTGGCCCTTTT
Source organism: Orobanche coerulescens (assembly GCA_033398695.1). Lineage (NCBI taxonomy): Eukaryota > Viridiplantae > Streptophyta > Magnoliopsida > Lamiales > Orobanchaceae > Orobanche > Orobanche coerulescens. Next base: position 111,386,406 of record CM065801.1, on the reverse strand, counting down.
GAAGTGGCACGAGACGGCTTTTTGATTTCATTACATTCACCGATGACCATACTGTATGGATTCGTACTTAATGAAACATAAGTCTGAAGCTTTTGATAAATTCAAGGAATTTAAAGCCCTAGTTGAAAATCAAACAGTAACCGTGTTAAGACTATTCGGTCGGACCGGGGTGGTGAGTATATGAGTACCGAATTTGATGAGTTCTTAAAAGAACTAGGAATAGTGTCACAATTCACTCCTCCGGCTACTCCACAATTAAATGGTGTATCGGAAAGAAGGAACCGAACCTTGTTGGACATGGTTCGCTCCATGCTTAACTATACCGATCTACCGATTTATCCGGGGTTATGCGCTCCTTATCATTGCATATCTTGAACAGATGTCCTTCCAAATCCGTTCCTAAGACTCCCATGAGATGTGGAGAGGTAGGAAACCAAGTCTTAATCACATTAGGATTTGGGGATGCCTGTTTATGTCAAGAAGACTAAAGTAGAGAAATTGGAAACTAGGTCTCGTGAAAGGTCGTTTCATAGGATATCCAGGGATTCCATGGGATATCTATTCTACATGCACGAAGATCATAGGATCATCGTTGCTATACAAGCACACTTCTGGAAGATCGGTTTATTCAGAAGGAGGGGCGGTAGAAATATTTCTTTGGAAGAAATAAAAGAAACACCAAATGAGGCACCTATGCAAGATACAAGAACCGAACCTTCAAATACAAATACAACCTCGCAAGTCTAGTAGAATTTCTCAATTACGAGAGGTATGGCTATCTGCATCAAGAGGAACTGGGTGTCCATGAGATGACAGAAGTAGTCAAGAGAATGATCCTTCTACATACGACCAAGCGATGGTAGACGTTGACTCCACCAAGTGGCAAGAAGCTATGGAAGCCGAGATAGACTCAATGCATGCTAATCAGTCCGGACTTTAGTAGATCGTCCTAAAGGCATAGTGCCTATTGGAAACAAATGGATCTATAAGAGAAAGACGATGGAGATGGCAAGGTTGATACCTATAAGGCCGCTTGTGGCAAAGGGTTATTCCCAAAGAGAAGGAATCGATTACTTGAGACCTTCTACTTTGTAGCTATGATTAAGTCTATTCGCATGATGCTTGCTATAGCAGCCCACTTAGATTATGAAATATGGCAAATGGATGTGAAAACGGCATTCCTAAATGGATTCCTCGAGGAGGAGATTTATATCGAACAGCCTAAGGGATTCATATCTCAAACTAATATTCATAAAGTATGCAAACTTCAGCGTGCCATTTATGGACTGAAGCAAGCTTCACGGAGTTGGAATCTTCGTTTTAACAAAACAGTCAAAGAGTTTGATTTTGTTCAAAACGAAGAAGAGCCCTGTATTTACAAGAAGGTTAGTGGGAGCAAAATTGCGTTCTTAATACTATATGTAGATGACATTCTACTTATAGGAAACGACGTAGGAATGCTCGATTACGTGAAAGCTTGGCTTTCTAAAGAGTTCTCAATGAAAGACTTGGGAGAAGCTACCTATATTCAGGTATTCGTCTCTACCGGATAGAGCGAAAAGAATGTTAGGTCTTTCCCAAGACCTCTACATAGAAAAGATCCTGAAGCGATTTAGGATGGAAGATTCTAAAAGAGGGTTTCTACCTATGCAACATGGTGCAAAAATTTCCTTAAAGATGTGTCCTCAAAGTGAGGAAGATAGAAAGGAAATGAGCAAGGTACCTTATGCTTCAGCAGTAGGTAGCCTTATGTATGCAATGATTTGCACTAGACCGGACATTGCCTATGCTGTGAGCGTAGTAAGTCGGTTTCATCAAATCCAGTAGAACATTGGATCTTGTAAAGAACATTCTTAAGTACCTAAGGAGGACTAAAGACTTGGTTCTTACATACGGCGGTGGAGAACTAAGAGTGATGGGTTATACAGACTCAGATTTTTTGGGGGACATGGATGCTCAGACGTCCACATCAGGGTATATCTTTACTCTGAATGGTGGGGCAGTTTCTTGGAGAAGTGCCAAGCAAAGTTCGACTGCTATCTCCACATGTCAAGCCAATATCGTGCAACCACGAGGTCGCTAAAGAAGCTTTTTGGATAAAGAAGTTCACCGAGGAACTTCAAGTGGTTCCTAACGCAGAAGCCCGTGACACTGTTTTGTGACAACAACGGAGTCACAGACAAAGCTAAGGAGCCTAGGGCTCACCACAACACCAAACATATTGCGAGAAAATATCATTTTGTTAGAGAAATGGTTCGGGATGGGAATGTTACACTGCAGAGAGTAGACACAACAAATAACGTTGCTGATCCGCTTACCAAGCCACTATCTCAGAAGGTCTTAGAGAGACATGTGGAGAGTATGGGTATTAGATACCATAGTTTGTGGCATTGAGTGCAAGTGGGAGATTGTTAGGAATATGCCCTCGAATGCCACTCAGAGGATGAGAGAGTGAGAGCAATTGTATTGTAATTATGAATATTATATTTAATAAGGCAATTATTATTTCTATATTATTGTATATCACTGGCATTGTGATTTGGTATATAGAATAGTAGTCCTTGCATTTGAGAGTGAACATTCTACTCTTTATAGAGATAAGGAGATAGGCACTAGAAGTGTTTAGAGCTCGAATGCTTAACTAGTTCGCAAGTCGATAAAACTTAACAGGACATTAAGTTTTAATAAGACTTGTATAACTGATGCTAGGACGTGTGCACGTCTTGATAGCATACTTATAAGTATATTGGTGGGACCAGTATACTCGAACACGACTCATACTCGATTTAGTCACACGGTATTCACTCTCGGAGAGTCGATGACGAATCGAAAGGTTGTGATAGTATACGTAGACCTTTGACTTGAGGGTTCAGTAGAAGATGTGTCTGTGACGTTTAGTTTGTCATTAGAGTAGTTAGACTCATTTGCTTAATTGCTGAGTCGACCTCGAAGTGCAGACTATACGGGCAGGTAGCAGTCTTTACTGTACGCCAAGAAAGGATTCTATCTCCTGTTAGTGAGCAGGCGAATGTCCTATACGGTTAATGGCAACTAAGATCATAAGTCTTTGGCCAAAGCATTCTGATATAGTCGTATTAGATACACTATTAATCAGTCGGTCTTGATTTGCATTAACACATGTATAGAGTTTAGTCAACAGTAGGGTTTGACTTTACCGTGACCCGAAGAATTGACCGGGACATCTGATGAAGGGTCTATACGTATATAGTATTCACGACATAATGGTTTTGGAATGATTTGTTCATTCGTTCTCAGTCGGGGTTTACAGTGCGGCCCGCTAGGCTGGCTAAGTGCTGCCCGCACTCATTGGTTCCTCCCAATGCCGGCTGAGACGAACCTACGGAGTCGCGCAATAGGATCATTGATGGATAAATGTGAATTAATAATCTCTCATATAATATTAGATATTAGATATCTAATTTTGATTTATCGGATAAATCAAATAGCGGTCTTATGAATTGTAAGTAGGTTACTGGGTGATTACTTAATTCATAAATTATATTTCTTAGAGAAATATATATTTGTGTTTGATATAATTAATTAATTGGATTAATTAATTAGTCCAAACACATTGGAAATAAAACGGATTCGTTTGACGAACATCCGGTACACGAGGGATTCGTTTTGACGAACATCCAGTACATGGGCCGAGTAAATTCGACCCGTCTTCTTGAAAATTTCCCTTAAGGCTGCCCCCCCTCCATCTCTTGTCTCTTATATACTTATTTTATGTCACTAGGTGACATATGTGAGGTGTATTTGATACCCTCAATCATGTGTTAAAGGTAGACTTTCATTTTTTTTATAAATAAAAGTCTTTAAAAAGGAGTGAGGACAACTTCTTCTTGCTTTAACTCATAATCACGAATTTGAGAAAGAGAGTAAGGTTGAAAACTTCATCTTGATCTTAGAGACAAGATATAAGAAGAATACATTGAGAGAGAAAATTCCTACAAGCTTCCCTAGCCGCATTCTTGAAGAAAGGAAGCTTGTCGATTTTTTCATCAAGTTCCGGCGTGTGAAGTAGAGGCATCTTGCTTTAGGTTCTTGGAACGAAGGGCTCTTCATCATCATCATCATCATACGAAGGTTTTTCAGAGACATCATAGGTATGGGACTTTGATTCCTTGATCTTCGTATTTTTCTTTTCGTATATACGTTACTTGATCGATCCTCTTAGGGATTCCGTTTATTCTTCCCTTGCGTTTATTTTCTGTGGAATCCCAACAGTGGTATCGAAGCGAGGTCAAATATATCGTATATACGATCATCTTTGCATTTGGAATGTTATTTGATGATGTTTATGATTTAGAATCATAATAGATATAATCGAAGAAATTTAATCGTTCGTAGTAATTTAAGTTTCGACTATTTTATGTGAATTATAAATCTGAAAAATTTATTTTTTGTTGATTTATAAGTTCTTCATGGAGTTAAGAAACTTTTTCGTTTTGGAAGCGAGTCGAAAAAATGAGAAAAACGGGGGTTAAACACGAATACCGCACGAAGACGCAGCTGCCGGCAGCAGCTATCGATCGCCGCTGGCCGCCGAGAGTGACTCGGTAGGCTATCAGAGCCGCCGCCACTGCCGGCAAAGGGGCCGAGAGTGACTCGGTCCGGCGGTTGAGTTTTCGCCCGATTTTGAATCGGGCCGTGGTCAGCCTCGATACCGATTTTCCGGACTCCATTTTTGTGTTTATATTTCGTTGTAATAATTTTCGAAATTTAAATTGGATTTAATTAGATTTAATAAAATATTTGGAATATTTTTTTTAAGGGAAATTATTAGACGAGAATATTGTTTTGGCCGGATTACTTTGAACGGATTAAAATGACGATTATAAATATTAATTTGATTAATATTGTAGAAATTAAATAAATTAATTTTTATATTAATTGGATTAATATATTAATTGATTATTTAATTTCATTTACCGTTACATGTTGTATGGAATGCCTTATGTGATGGTGATATAGCTCGTGGACTTAGTTGTTGATTTGTTCGATTCGATATGGTTGTAAAGGCCATTTTGAGCCTATTTATTTTTACTAGAAAATATGTATAAAAGGACGTATTGTTCAATGATGTAATTATTCATATGGCTATGACGAAGACCGAAGACGACCGACTGGAAGACGAAGAATCAATACTGTATTTTTCTTTTCGTTATTTGGCTTGGCCCAATACTTAGGAAAAAGTCCATGAGCTATATGTTGGTAGTAACTAGGTTGCTATTTATTGTTTTTCATTTTGAATGATTGACAAACCACAAACCGCGCTTATAAACGGATTAATGTGCAAAGTGTAACATATAATCGCGTTAATACTCCCACTTCCAAACACTAAGTTATAAAGGTTACGAGGTTTCCTACCCTCCGTCAAACTCATGGAAAATTGAAATCTAAACCGGAATATTATTCTTCCGAGTATGTCGGGGTAATATTTTTGGGGAAAGTTGATAAATTCCTAGAGTGCATTAGATGCCTTTGGTTGTGACAAATCAAACCCCTATAAACCGTATGGGTTGCCGGGTAAGATTCAATACTATTAAAAACTATTGAAAATTATATACAAGGAATGATTTCAGGTATACTCGTAATTGATACATGGACTATTAAATACGTATAATTGTATTGGAATTGAACAGTATACATGGACTATTAAATACGTAATTAAGAGAGAGAGAGAGACTTTCTAGGGTAATTAATGGGGAAAAAAATAAGAGATAGCTTTTGACAAAAATAATTTTCTTTGAGAATATTAAAATTCTCGCCTATAAAGTCGAGTCGCTACAAGGACATAAAAATAAATACCTTTAAATAAGGTAACATTTCATCATAGATACGAGATAAAAATTTTGCGGCGGAAGAATAAATTATAATTTATAAATTTCTAATCAACGTTTCCCCAAGTGAGTTACAAAACATTAGACATAAAGTAAACATCATGTAATAATTCCTCTTTTATATGCTATCTTGGCTCGCTCTTTCGTTCATCCGGCTCGGTTTAACCTGCAGGATCAATAAAGGTGGAGGTGGGCTTTCTTCAGCTCGTGGAAATCACACTGATCACAGTAATATACAATCTCATGGAAAGCATAACATGAATAATCTATCATATTTTTCCTCAACGTCAATGCATACTCACAATATTACGTGTAGCATGAATCGAGCACGCATAACACAACTATTGGGGTTGCGCAGGTGCCCCCGCAACAACATGAAACATACTCACAATATTACGTATAGCATGAATCTAGCACGCATAACACGAATATTGAGGTTGCGCAGGTGTCCCCGCAACAACATGAAACATACACACAATATTACGTATAGCATGAATCTAGCACGCATAACACGAATATTGAGGTTGCGTAGCAACAACATGAAACATACACGCAATACCACATATAACATGAATCGAGCACGCATGTGAATATTGGGTTGTGCAGGTATCCCCACATAACATGAATCTTAAGATAACCTCTTTGCACGTATACAGGTGAGCCTGATTTACAACATGTATCGTCAATTTAAACATAAATAGAATATCACATATATAATCCAATTAAAGCAATTAAAGTGATAGTGTAAATTCCCACCTGAATAAATGATGATGTCTGACTTGAAATGAAGATGCTCGACTCACAGTCCTAAGCCCGTAAATCCTCGATAAAGTCTACATATAATAATAATAATTATAATCCTTACAATTTATTATTTATATAATAAATGAAAAGATACAAATATCACTATATAATAACTGAAAATAAATTGCTTATTAATATTAATCGAAGAGCTAACGATATAGATGACTGAAATTAAAATATTTATGCATAATTTCAGATTAATCATTAATATTAATTGAAAGGTCAACATTTTAAATTTCTTGGTCATAATTAAGGCTTAATCTTAATTATTGAAAAGTTGATTGAATTAAATACGCACGAATTAGGAACTTGAGGCTGAAACTGAATGAGCTGAAAAGCTGATTGGGGTCAATATCAAAGTAATTAAAAATCTGGGGTTGAATTGAATGTTACTGGAAACAGGGAGGACTAAATCGCAAACCCCTAATTTTTAGCGGGTATAAAACCCTATCCTTCCTTCAGCCGACAAAACATCATTTCACTTCACCCTCTCCGATTTCTCTCTCCAGAACTCTCTCTTTCTCATCTCACCTCTCGTCCCCTTCTATCTCTCTATCTATATCTCTTCTCAGCCGGAATAAAATTGGCAGAGAACACTTACTTGCTGGAAAATCGCACATACTCACAATAGCACACACCAAATACATCAAAAGAAGATACACACACCAATATTGAAAAATAAACACACAAGCATAGGCACCCGCGGACCAGCCACGAGAAAAAAAAAAAGGAAGAAGGCGGTTGCACGAACGGGCAACAGGACGGCGAGGCTTCACCAGTGCTGGGTTCAATCAACAGTGGCTGAAATTAGGTGTTGGAGGTTCGGCCGACTGAATAGGTTATTGATTTATTTCTGAATTTGAAATTGACATATCTGGTTGTGGGGCTAAGTTGGAGTTTGGTTTGGTGATGAAGGTTGAGTTCGATGTTGATTTTGATTTGGTATTTGGTTTTAATCATTTGGATTTCTGACTCACGGATCTCTGGTTTGAGGATATGGTCGGATTCAGATTGGGACTTGAAATTTGGAGTTTGACTTTTGTGTTCTAGCCGTGAACGGGGTTGAGGTGGTGGTCTGACGGTCCCATCAGGCTCACGACAAGTTTCTAGAATATAAAATTCCGACAACCAAGGGGGAGGCGTGGTACTTGAGGGTTTAACATATACAGGATTAACCAGCGAAAAAATATTGCAAGGTCTCCCCAACTCCGGCACCAAAACTAGTACAACTCATCGACAAGAATATCAGAAACCGTTTTACTACAATCCGCGATTGTCGACACTATGATGAAGGGCTCCGAAACTGGTTCCGTATCCGTTTGGAATAATTTTCTTTGTATAAGTTTTTTCACAATCTTTCGAGCTCTTTTCAACAAAATGTAGCATCTATTGCAAAAACGGTTTTTTGAGTGAATAAAATTTTACATTCATACAAAAAAAAAAAAATATTGCAAGGATGATGTCCAAGCAAATGAAAAGGAAATTAATTACCTTTTGTTGGAAGAGAAGGAGAGCTGTAGGAGATGAAGTCACGGAGATTTGCAGGAGATGGTTCTTGGCAGTCTATTCTCAACAAGGAGAAAGAAGATATGTACTGTATTGTTTTCTCTGCATATATTTTTTTATTTTTGTTTTCTGGATGTTTGATCGATGGATTTTTGTAAAGGATTTCTGCACTGCAGAATTTTTGTATTTATAGGTGTAGATTTTTAAGTGTTTTAGTTGAATTAGGTTTGTGTATTAAGATATACATTGACTGAGTTTGATGAAGTGGGAATTCTGATGAGGGAACGATCGGTGGGGAAAAGAAGAGTTCTTAACTATGATTAGTGTGGTTTAATCATGGTTGGTTAACTTATAATATGTGGTTCATTATAAATGGTATAATAATGATAATACTAAAAATAGTAAATGTAGAATAATAATTAATTGGTAATATTGATCATAAAAGAAATTTGAGAAATGATAATGATAACAACAATAATAATATTAATATTTAATAAAATCGGTATTAATAATATTAATAATAATAATAATGATAATATTAATGATAGTAGTGTTTGTATTATACTTGAATAATTAATAACACTATTATAAAACAAATAATGACCACTTGAATATATATCTGACAAAATGACTCGGCCTAGGACTTGTGATACGTCGAAATAAATGTTAGTGGCCTTCTAAATGAAATTAAATAACATAAAATATATTATAATATTATTATAAATAATAATATTGTATTATGAAAATAGCGGGTATTACATCCTACTCCTCTTAGAAAAATTTTCGTCCTCGAAAATAAATGACATTGAAGAAATTCGGATAACGAGCTTGAAGTTCTTCCTCAACTGTCGGACTAATCGGTCGAGAATCAGTTCTGGTTGTTCTTCACAGGTAAGATCTTTGTTCATCTCCACGGTGGTATAGTTGATGACGTGGTTGGGATCGTGCACATACTTCCTCAACAACGATACATGGAAAACGTTGTGCACAGCCGAAAGTTCTGGGGGTAAAGCCAAACGGTAATCTAACTCTCCAATTCGTTCAAGGATTTTGAACGGTCCAATGTATCTCGGCCTCAACTTGCTCCTTGGACCAAAACGAACAATTCCCTTGGTAGGAGATACCTTCATGAATACTTTGTTGCCAACATAGAATTCGAGATCCTTCATACGCTTGTCGGCGTAAGACTTCTGACGATCTTGTGCTATCTTGATCCTCTCATGAATCTTATCCACCACACCTACGGTCTGTTCGATCATCTCAGGACCCAAAATTCTCCTTTCACCTACCTCGTGCCAATACAGTGGTGATCGACACTTCCTACCGTATAAGGCTTCATACGGTGCCATACCGATCGTCGACTGGTAACTATTATTGTAAGCAAATTCTACCAAAGGCAACAGTCGTTCCCAATTATTTCCCATGTCTAATACACATGCTCGCAACATATCCTCAAGGATTTGGATGGTCCTCTCGGACCGACCATCAGTCTGAGGATGATAAGCCGTACTAAAATTCAACTGTGTTCTCAAAGCTTCTTGCAAACTCTCCCAAAAACGCGATGTGAAACGAGTATCCCTGTCGGATACTATAGAGACTGGCACTCCATGCAATTTAATAATCTCCCTCATATAAAGTTGAGCAAATTTGATCCATTCGAAAGTTCATCTTGACTGGGATGAAATGAGCTGACTTTGTGAGTCGGTCCACAACAACCCAAATGGTGTGGTTTCCTCTTTCCGTTCGCGGCAAACCTACCACAAAGTCCATCGTAATGTGTTCCCATTTCCATTCTGGAATATGAAGTGATTTAAGTAGTCCAAAGGGGCGTTGGTGTTCTGATTTCACTAGTTGACAAACTATGCACTTTCTGACAAAGTGTGCCACATCTCTCTTCAAAACTTCCCACCAAAATGTCCCCTTAAGGTCTTGGTACATCTTTGTACTCCCAGGGTGTGCTGTATATGGAGTACTATGTGCCTCCTTCAATATCGCTTCTCTCAACTGGTCAGCATTGGGCACACAAATCCTCGCTTCATAGTACATTGTGCCATCATCGGACACATCGAAACCCTTATCCTCACCTGAAAGAGTACGTTCTTTCATCTTGACCAAGAAGTCGTCTTGTCCTTGACCTTCTTTGATCTGTTTCTTCAAAGTTGGTTATACCATCAAACTAACCAATAATGACTCAACTGGATTCGATGGTGTAGCCATCTCAAGGTTCATCCTTGCAAATTCCTTGACCAAGCTTTCCTCTTTGGTCAACAAACAAGTTAGGTCTCCTCTTGCCTTACGGCTCAATGCATCAGCAACTACGTTTGCTTTACCAGGGTGGTAATGAATTGTACAATCGTAGTCTTTGACCAATTCTAGCCATCTGCGCTGCCTCATATTCAATTCCTTTTGTGTGAAAATATATTTCAGACTTTTGTGGTCTGTATAAATTTCACACTTACCTCCATAAAGGTAATGTCTCCAAATCTTCAAGGCATGAACTACCGCTGCTAATTCCAAATCATGAGTAGGGCAGTTCAGCTCGTGCGGTTTCAACTGTCTCGAAGCATAGGCAACTACCTTGCCCTCTTGCATCAATACGCATCCCAAGCCTTGCTTGGATGCATCACTGTAGATGACGAATTCTTTCGTCGGATCGAGAATCGTCAAAACTAGTGCTGCAGTCAACTTTCGCTTAAGTTCTTGGAAACTCTTCGCATTTCTCATTCCATAAGAAAACTTCTCACTTTCTAGTCAATTTAGTCATAGGTGAAGCAATCTTCGAAATCCCTCGATAAATCTTTGATAATAACCGGCTAATCCCAAGAAGCTGCGAACTTCATACGCATTACTCGGTACTTTCCAATCATTGACTGCTTTTACCTTAATCGGGTCAACCTCAATTCCTTTAGAAGTGACCACATGTCCCAAAAATGTAACTCGGTTAGGCCAGAATTCACACTTGTTGAACTTCGCATACAACTTCTCCTTGCGCAGTATTCCCAATACTGTCCCAAAATGCAAACCAAATGGCATCACTATAAACGCATAGTGCCCATAATGATTTCGAAATGCGTTCTTCGGGATATCGTCATTCTTAATCCTCAGTTGGTGATATCCGGATCTCAAATCTATTTTCGAGAATACTCCCGAGCCTCCAAGTTGATCGAATAGGTCCTCTATTCTAGGAAGTGGATATTTATTCTTTATCGTAAGTCGATTAAGCTCACGATAGTCTATGCACATCCTCAAACTTCCATCCTTTTCTTCACGAAGAGCACTGGCGCACCCCATAGCGAAACACTCGGTCGGATAAATCCAGAGTCGAGCAGTTCCTGGAGTTGTACTTTTAGCTCTTGCAATTCCTTGGGCGCCATCCTATAGGGAGCTTTCGATATTGGTGCCGCTCCTGGCACTAAATAAATCGAGAACTCAACTTGACGATTCGGCGGAACTCCGGGCAAGTCTTCGGGAAAGAAATCTGGATACTCCTTGATGATAGGTACAATGAGCTATCGTCTTCTCCGAAGTTGTTTTCTCCATCACATTCACCAGGAATCCTTGGCAACTATGCTTCTTCAACATCTTCACAGCTTTCATGGCTAATATCACATTCGGGGTACTGCTGTGTCTTACTCCCTCGAATATGGTCTTGACATCAACAGATGGACATAAGGTTACCTTCATTTCGGAGCATTCAACTACAGCTCTATGTTTGTCCAACAAATCCTTACCCAAAATAACTTCAAAATTACTGAGTTCAACTATGTGCAAGTCAGCTAAGAAGCTATGTTCGTTAATCTCTATCTTCACATGGTTAGTTATCGAATCTACATGCACTACTCCCCCTGCAGGCATGCTAACTAACAAAGATTTAGGGGCTTTACTACTTCTACAACCAATCATAGTACAAAGCTTCCTAGAGATGAATGAATGAGATGCACCCGTATCGAACAACACCATTCGAGTCTCCCATCTGCCTCACATCCAACTCTTCCTCTGGTTCTCGTTGTTCGGGATCCTCCTCAGGGTCTTCTTCATCCGTAGAGTCGGAACTCGAATTTGCAGCTGGTATCGCCTCTCGAGCGTATAAATCCAATAAGCGTACAACTACAAACTGGAAATCATCTGCGGTCTCTCGCTCTTTTGGTGATTTCTTGATGGACTCTTTCCAAAGCTGGAAGATGCAGTAACTCCAATCTTCGGATAACTTCCCATTAGGTGTTCTAGCTGTTGCGTGACAGAATCTCGTTTCCCAAACTGCAACCACTTCCTCAGTCTGTTGATGACATAGTATGGTGCATTTTCTGGTAAACTAGGATCGTCTCACCAGTATTTGCGTGCTAGAAGACGCGAGTCAAATGTATCAGGAACCCTTTTACGCGGCGTCATTCTAGGTTTGGCCATTCTAACAATTCGTACATACATATATAATTATGTAAATAAAATGGAATGACATATGCATGAATAATGACTGAAATTTGGTACCTTGGATGGAGTGACGAAGTGGCGAAGCTCAGAGCATATTATACTTTTACATTCTAGCGAGTCTACATATAGGTAAACCCCGCTCTGATACCACTATGTAACGCCCCGACTTTCTAGGGTAATTAATGGGGAAAATAAATAAGAGATAGCTTTTGACAAAAATAATTTTCTTTGAGAATATTAAAATTCTCGCATACAAAGTCGAGTCGCTACAAGGACATAAAAATAAATACCTTTAAATAAGGTAACATTTCATCATAGATACGAGATAAAAATTTTGCGGCGGAAGAATAAATCATAATTTATAAATTTCTAATCAACGTTTCCCCAAGTGAGTTTCAAAACATTAGATATAAAGTAAACATCATTTAATAATTCCTCTTTCATATGCCCTCTTGGCTCGCTCCTTCGTCCATCCGGCTCGGTTTAACCTGCGAGATCAATAAAGGTGGGGGTGAGCTTCCTTCAGCTCGTGGAAAACACACTGATCAGAGTAATATACAATCTCATGGAAAGCATAACATTAATAATCTATCATATTTTTCCTCAACGTCAATGCATACTCACAATATTACGTGTAGCATGAATCGAGCACGCATAACACGACTATTGAGCTTGCGCAGGTGCCCCCGCAACAACATGAAACATACTCACAATATTACGTATAGCATGAATCTAGCACGCATAACACGAATATTGAGGTTGCGCAGGTGTAACACCCCCAAATCCCATTGGGTCATTACAGTGCCGTGGACCCCACACCCGGAGATCCACCAGGCGAACATGACAAAAATACATTAAATTAACCAACAAGGGAGATCACAGTCCCACCATGATATCCGACATAATATTCCGATAAGGAATTCAACGACAAGGTGGGTCTACAGGGCCAAATTAAAATACAACAACATCCACGAGCATCTGCTTGGGTAATACATAATGACAATGACTGACAAACTGGAGAACACTCCAACTGACTAACCAACATGAACAACTCGGACTAGTATCGCTCGAATGCCTCGTCGCCATCGTCATGCCCCTGTGTCTCAACTCTCTTCTCGCAAGTACCTAAAACATGAAAACATGTTCCGCCCTCACGGGGTTAGTCATCCAGATAATGAACATCAAATACATGTATAACATGATATGCACCCGAAGGAAGAATGAAACGGTAGAATGATAATAATAATACGAGAAGCTCACAAACCAAGGTAAGAACCGAGCATTCGTGAAACACTATGCCCACGGCATACTATTAATACCTGTTCAACAGGTTAGAACATAAGTGCCCAATGGCGAATCATAATTATAGAGAACCACAATGAATTACACGACATGAACCAAACCAGAACTGAATTAATTATGAATCACAATGCCCGAAGGCTCCAATGAAATTACCAAAACATCACAAAGGCTTGAAAGCCAATCAGCCTAAGCTGTCAAATATCACAATAACCTGAAGCTAAAACAGCCCGAAGCTGTATCGAATAGGGCCGAAGCCACGGCACATAGCCGTATCATAATTAAGGCCGAAGCCACGGCACAAAGCCGCATCACAATTAGGGCTGAAGCCACGGCATGAAGTCGTATCACAATTAGGGCCGAAGCCACGACAAGAAGCCATATCACAATTAGGGTCGAACCCACAGCACGAAGCGGTATCACAATTAGGGCCGAAGCCACAGCACGAAGCCGTATCACAATTAGGGCCGAAGCCACGGCACGAAGCCGTATCACAATTAGGGCCGAAGCCACGGCACGATGTCGTATCACAATGAAACCATCCAATGGCCATTGACCTACTGAGCTGTAGGTGTTGGGGGAAACAACCGCGAAGGTTCAGGCCCCACCAAACTTACCCCATAATGAAACCATCCAATGGCCGTTGACCTACTGAGTTGTAGGTATTGGGGGAAACAACTGCGAAGGTTCAGGCCCCACCAAACTTACCCCCATCGAGCACTAGTCGAGGCTAGCCTCCAAAAACAACTAATCACAAATGGCAACAATCCCAAGATTACCGAATTCACGAGAATGATAGTGTGCTGCCTTGAGTCGGCCAACACAAAAACAATGACTCACGGATGGGCACCGTCTTCGGCAGTCCCAATTCAATACCTCGATTACCTTAGAATGGTCAATCGATAACAACGACACAAGGGATGGGAACTATCCTTGACAGCCCCAATTCAATACCTCGATTGCCTTAGAATGGCCAACCGATAACAATGATGCAGCAAATGATTCAATACCTCGGTTCCCTTAGAGTAGCCAACCGATAACAATGATCCCATGAATGATTGAACACTTTGATTGCCTAGAACGGCCAATCGATAATAATGATACAATGAATGTCTCGGCACCTTTAATCGGTTACCGACGATGAAGATGAGAACTAATACGACAATGCCTTCAATTGGCCAATATAACGTGAATGACAGGACGCCAACATTAATAACAATGATTACAACAATGTCTTAGATCGACATCAATATTAACAACAACAATCGATACATCGATACCGAGAACCGGCTATCGACAATAACATTCACAACGAGTACCCCAATGCCTTGAACCGGCCATTAGTGAACTATAATAAATATTTGGCATAATTTCCGAAGAGTATCGTATCGAACGATCCCTTAATATAAATGAATTCATGAAGAGACCAAGTCTCGGAATGATACAACACATTCATACACATATACACTAACATTAATCTCATTGACTAGTACAAGTATAAAACTTGCCTCAAACCGACGGCGAGAAAGTCCTTCCACGAACAACGTCCTTGAAGAATATCGACCGCTCAAATAACCTTGAACAACACAAGTACCAACAATACGTTTAATATACGAATCAAGCATGATCACAACCAACTCAAAAGTCGATACAACACTACCCAAAACTCATTGGGGCATTCTAACAAACACGTTGTAAACAATCTTCAATTGTTTACAACCCAAACTCAATTATACCGACAACCAACTTCCAATGAATGATTCAATCCAACCAAACCTCATGAATACTATCAATAATCCCATAGGAATAATTAAATCGGGATTTCCACAATATCTAATTGAGACTCCCAAAAATTCCAAAGTCAACACCAAGGTTTTCTTGAAAAAATTCTCAATGATTCACAAATTCCGAAAATTACACCAATGAATCCGTAAGAATACAAGTATCCAAGATAGATAATCCATATCTAACATATTCCAACATAAAAGCAATCTAACTCGAAGAGATCGGGAATAAAACCTTCAAATCCCGAAATTCAAGATTCAATGAAAAATTACCTTGATTTGGAGTGATGAAACTGATTAAATGATGATTAATCCGACTAAGGAGCTTGAAAATGATGATAGGTGAATGCAGCTCAAAAAGATCTCTCCAAAACATCCAAAATCACCCAAAACCGATGGAAGGAGGAGAAAAAAAATAAAGAAATGACGAATATGGACAGAGTTGTCCCATATATAGTAAACCCAGCTTAGCGCACGCTATGACCTGATATTTAGCGTGCGCTAGCGGTTTACTGGGCAGTACAGTGAGCCCTGACTGCCTCTTTAGCGTACGCTACGAACTTGGTAGCGTGCGCTAATACCTTACCAATAGCGTACGTTAATCCAAATTG
Organism: Orobanche coerulescens; assembly: GCA_033398695.1. Classification (NCBI taxonomy): domain Eukaryota; kingdom Viridiplantae; phylum Streptophyta; class Magnoliopsida; order Lamiales; family Orobanchaceae; genus Orobanche; species Orobanche coerulescens. The sequence continues at coordinate 111,370,107 of CM065801.1, read as the reverse complement.
TTAGCGTGCGCTAACTGGTGTCTGATACCCAGAAACTGAAGTCCAGGACCTACTGTCCTCTGCCTTGCTTGCGTTAGCGTGCGCTAATACTGAATCATAGCGTTCGCTACCTGCATCCCGTTAGCACGCACTAACAAGAATATGTAGCGTGCGCTACCTCTCAAACTGAATACCAAAATATGATGATGATGATGACAATAATCTCGGATCGATCTCAAACAGTGATGAATGACGAATAACAACTGATATGCGATTCCAAAGTACGCCGAACGGTGAACACAGTTGAATGAATATGAATGATGAATGATTATTACTAAGTGAAAAATTTCTGAGTGACAATTACTGAATGATAATAGTGAATCCAAAGCCGGGTATTACATACTCCCCCCCCCCTCTTAAAAAGAGTTTCGTCTCCGAAACTAAGGGTAACCACTCGGGATGTGAACTACCCATTACGATCTGAAAACAACATCCCCATGAATACTCCTTAATGCGAACCACTTCGCCTGCACAACTCGGCCAATCCCATGACTCGTAACACCGGCGCACACACCCCGCCCATCGGCAACGGACGCCCAACAAACACTGATTCACGCCTGGAAAGAAAAACAACATAGCACATATGGTCCTCGGGACCATATCAATTGCACGCCCAAGTCCTCCTGACTTGGCGTCTCGAATTCACAATGAATAATTACTCAGATTATCACGAAATCTCGGGTACAACACCAAAGGGAAGAAATCCCAACCAATGACCCAAATCTCAATATTCTCAAATAATATAGTTACAAGATAATTCGACAACAAATGGTTCACAACCAAAATACTACGATGCAGATTAAATTAAACAGTAATCCGGAAAACAGGGCTACGTATCAAATATACCCAACATCAATATCCTCCAGATCATTGATCCCGTCGATCTCACCGATTCAAGGAAGACCCAAATCTGAACTCATCGCTTAATATGATCCCGGAAGGTCACAAGGACGAGAGTGACTACAATAAATGATATATGACTAGAAATCCGACAAGGATCAAGAATGACTCACCGAGGTGAATTAATAATGCAATGAGTGATAACTCAAATGGAGTGATCGGAACCATTGTTCCTCATGAATTGAATGATTAGTTTAATAATTACAAGTCTCAATATGATTGATGTATGATGAATGAATTATACGAATGAATGAATGACAATGAAATGAATGATTATACTATTACCGAGCAAGAATTAACTTGTTCAAAACCGGTGATAAATGTCCTTACCTCTGTCTCTCGAAGCCTGATAGGACCCCTTGGATGATGCGCGGGCTGGAGTAATAAATTCTCTCGAGGTTTGCAAGCTTACTCGAGACCTACTGGCACTAGAACTCCTACAGTATTTCTGCCGGTGTCCTGGCTCCCGCACAGAACAAACAATAGCTGGCACCGTACACCGAGTATTAACGTGCCCTGCTGAATCACAGTTAAAGCAAACAACAGTCGAACTCGTCGTTTGATATGAAGATGCTTTCCCAGCACGAATACGACTAGAAAACGACCTCTTGGATGTCGGGGCCCGATGTCCTTCAGAACGAACCGGCATCCTAGTCCTCTCACCAGAAGAAACTGAAGGGTGTTTCTGAGTAAGCTCCTTGATCAAAAGCTCTGCTCCAAGAGCCTTCTCGATGAGCTCACCAATTGAATTACAATTGTGATTGAACAACTGCATCCTCAACTGCGGATTTAACCTCTTGCTAAAATACTTGACCTTATCCGCCTCAGTACGGATAACAGACGAAGCAAACTGAAGAAGTACCTGAAACTTCTCAGCAATGACAATAACAACCCCGTCCTCGATGGGTTCGGGGTTTAAAACCTCTGATAACTTGGCTTAACGAAGTGGATCCGGATAATACCTCTCTAACATGAGAGTCTTGAACTCACTCTAAACACAATCACGATCGGTGGGTTTCACATGAAGCCACCACGAATAAGCGCCCCTACTCAAGTAGTAAGCCGCTACTGCCACCTTACTCTCTTCCAGACACTGAACCATGTCGAAGAGCTTATCAAAATGCTCAAGCCAATGAACAATATCAGCTGGTTCCGACGAACCCTCAAAAGTAGGCGGTCTCTGACGAGAGATTTCGCCAATAATCTGATTTAATCCTCTAGTCTGTCCGTGAAACGGCACCTGGAATCCCTATTGTGGTGGACCACGAACCATCGAGGTCTGCATGGCCTCCAACAGACGCGTCATCTGAGTCACCTGGGGCATCATGCCCTGCATAAATATGAATGGGTCCACCCGAAACCCTCCGGTTGAGCTGCATCTCGGATACGACTCCCTGACAGTGAATGATTATCTGACAGTGAATGAGTAGCATAGATAACTGATGAACGAATGTTATCCCCCGCGTTCGCGCGGGTATTCACACGAGATCCCGGGTTTCGGCCTGCACCGCAGCCTCTTCCCCTGCGTCCTCTGACAGCTCTATCCATACTGAAGCAGGAAAGTCGCATGATGATTGCAGATCCCGCATGAAGATCGCATTATGATTACGTTACAAAATGATAATAATGAGCATACATGCTCTAACTCACTGAATGCATTAATAATGAAATGAAATGATCGTCGACATTATGTCGGAATATGATAATATCGTATGAAAGATTAAGTGAGGTGACATGATTATCTGATGAAATTCCTGAAATGATTACCTTGAACAAGTTAACAAGGTTGATAATTCGATCCACAAGATCACAACTGAGCAATGAGATTGACTGAGTGATTAATGAATTGACATGATCGATAAGATCAAAATGATGATTGAGTATTATTGACTGATGAATGAGTTGATCCTTATCGCTTATACTGGTCACACGTGCTCCAAAACAATTAGTCATGAATCAATCGTAACACTAATGTCACATATAGGTTTCAACAAAGTATGTATAATTATTGACATGATGAATGTATGAACATAAAGAGAATCGAGTCCTTACACAGATCATGCTAAGCTTCGAGGTCTCGTGATACTAGTCTTCACTGACGACGACTCGATGAATAAATGACTTGTGTAGTTGTACAAATTTCACGACTCACAAAACCCGACTGTCCAGATTGTCATAACCTAACAACCCCACTACTACCGTGTCGGTAGAGCAACATAACTCACATATCAGGGTAATTCACAACCCAATTCTCCGATACCATCTTCTGTAACACCCCCAAATCCCACTGGGTTATTACAGTGTCATGGACCCCACACCCGGAGATCCACCAGGCTAACATGACTAAAATACATTAAATTAACCAACAAAAGAGATCACAGTCCCTACCATTATATCCGACACAATATTCCGATAAGGAATTTCAACGACAAGGTGGGCCTACAGGGCCAAATTAAAATACAACAACATCCACGAGCATCTGCTCGGGTAATACATAATGACAATGACTGGCAAACTGGAGAACACTCCAACTGACTGACCAACATGAACAACTCGGACTAGTATCGCTCGAATCCCTCATCGCCATCGTCATGCCCCTGTGTCTCAACTCTCTCCTCGCAAGCACCTAAAACATGAAAACATGTTCCGCCCCCACGGGGTCAGTCATCCAGATAATGAACATCAAATATATGTCTAACATGATATGCACCCGAAGGCAGAAAGAAACGGTACAATGATAATAATAATAATAATAATAATAATAATAATACGAGATGCTCATGAACCAAGGTAAAAACCGAGCTTTCGTGAAACACTATGCCACGACATACTATTAATACCTGTTCAACAGGTTAAAACATAAGTGCCCAACGGCGAATCATAATTATAGAGAACCACAATGAATTACACGACATGAACCAAACCAGAACTGAATTAATTATGAATCACAATGCCCGAAGGCTCCAATGAAATTACCAAAACATCACAAAGGCTTGAAAGCCACCCAGCCTAAGCTGTCAAATATCACAATCCCTAAAGCTAAAACAGCCCGAAGCTGTATCGAATAGGGCCGAAGCCACGGCACGTAGCCGTATCACAATTATGGCCGAAGCCACGACACAAAGCCGTATCACAATTAGGGCCGAAGCCACGACACGAAGCCGTATCACAATTAGGGCCGAAGCCACGGCACGAAGCCGTATCACAATTAGGGCCGAAGCCACGACACGAAGCTGTATCACAATTAGAGCCGAAGTCACGGCACGAAGCCGTATCACAATTAGGGCCGAAGCCACGGCACGAAGCCGTATCACAATGAAACCATCCAATGGCCGTTGACCTACTGAGCTGTAGGTGTTGGGGGAAACAACCGCGAAGGTTCAGGCCCCACCAAACTTACCCCATAATGAAACCATCTAATGGTCGTTGACCTACTGAGTTGTAGGTGTTAGGGGAAACAACCGCGAAGGTTCAGGCCCCACCAAACTTACCTCATCGAGCACTAGCCGAGGCTAGCCTCCAAACACAACTAATCACAAACGGCAACGATCCCAAGATTACCGAATTCACAAGAATGATAGTGTGCTGCCTTGAGTCGGCTAACATGACAACAATGACTCATGGATGGGCACTGTCTTCGGCAGTCCCAATTCAATATCTCGATTACCTTATAATGGTCAATCGATAACAATGACACAACGGATGGGAACTATCCTTGACAGCCCCAATTCAATACCTCGATTGCCTTATAATGGCCAACCGATAACAATGATGCAGCGGATGATTCAATACCTCGATTGCCTTAGAGTAGCCAACCGATAACAATGATCCCATGAATGATTGAACACTTGCCTAGAACGGCCAATCGATAACAATGATACAATGAATGTCTCGGCACCTTTAATCGGTTACCGACGATGAAGATGAGAACGAATACGACAATGCCTTCAATTGGCCAATATAACGTGAATGACAGGACGCCAACATTAATAACAATGATTACAACAATGTCTTAGATCGAAATCAATATTAACAACAACAATCGATATATCGATACCGCGAACTGGCTATCGACAATAACATTCACAACGAGTACCCTAATGCCTTGAACCGGCCATTAATGAACAATAATAAACATTTGGCATAATTGCCGAAGAGTATCGTATCGAACGATCCCTTAATATTAATGAATTCATGAAGAGACCAAGTCTCGGAATGATACAACACATTCATACACATATACGATAACATTAATCTCATTGACTAGTACAAGTATAAAACTTGCCTCAAACCGACGGCGAGAAAGTCCTTCCACGAACAACGTCCTTGAAGAATATCGGCCACTTGAACGACCTTGAACAACACAAGTACCAACAATACCCTTAATATACGAAGCAAGCATGATCACAGCCAACTCAAAAGTCGATACAACACTACCCAAAACTCATTGGGGCATTCTAACAAACACGTTGTAAACAATCTTCAATTGTTTACAACCCAAACTCAATTATACCGACAACCAACTTCCAATGAATGATTCAATCCAAACAAACCTCATGAATACTATCAATAATCCCGTAGGAATACTTAAATCGGAATTTCCACAACATCTAGTCGAAACCCCCAAAAATTCCAAAGTCAACACCAAAGTTTTCTTGAAAAAATCCTCAAGGATTCACAAATTCCAAAAATTACACCAATGAATCCGTAAGAATACAAGTATCCAAGATATATAATCCATATCTAACATATTCCAACATAAAAGCAATCTAACTCGAAGAGATCGGGAATAAAACCTTCAAATCCCAAAAGTCAAGATTCAATGAAAAATTACCTTGATTTGGAGTGATGAAACTGATTAAATGATAATTAATCCGATTAAGGAGCTTGAAAATAGGTGAATGCAGCTCGAAAAGATCTCTACAGAACATCCAAAATCGCCCAAAACCGACGGAAGGAGGAGAAGAAATGAAGAAATGACGAATCTGGATTGAGTTGTCCCATATATAGTAAATCCAGCTTAGCGCACGCTATGACCTGATATTTAGCGTGCGCTAGCGGTTTACTGGGCAGTCCAGTGAGCCCTGACTGCCTCGTTAGCGTGCGCTACGAACTTGGTAGCTTGCGCTAACACCTTACCGATAGCGTGCGTTAATCCAAATTGTTAGCATAGCGTGCGCTAACTGGTGTCTGATACCCAGAAACTGAAGTCCAGGACCTACTGTCCTCTGCCTTGCTTGCGTTAGCGTGCGCTAATACTGAATCATAGCGTTCGCTACCTGCATCCCATTAGCACGCGCTAACAAGAATACGTAGCGTGCGCTACCTCTCAAACTGAATACCAAAATATGATGATGATGACAATAATCTCGGCTCGATCTCAAATAGTGATGAATGACGAATAACAACTGATATGCGATTCCAAAGTATGCCGAACGGTGAACACAGTTGAATGAATATGAATGATGAATGATTATTACTGAGTGAAAAATTTCTGAGTGACAATTACTGAATGATAATAGTGAATCCAAAGCCGGGTATTACAGCAGGTGTCCCCGCAACAACATGAAACATACACACAATATTACGTATAACATGAATCTAGCACGCATAACACGAATATTGAGGTTGCGCAGGTGTCCCAACAATAATATGAAACATACACGCAATACCACATATAACATGAATCGAGCACATATGTGAATATTAGGTTGTACAGGTGTCCCTACACAACATGAATCTTAAGATAGCCTCTTTACACGTATACAGGTGAGCCTGATTTACAACATGTATCGTCAATTTAAACATAAATAGACTATCACATATACAATCCAATTAAAGCAATTAAAGTGATAGTGTAAATTCCCACCTGAATAAATGATGATGTCTGACTTGAAATGAAGATGCTCGACTCACAGTCTTAAGCCCGTTAATCCTCGATAAGTCTACATATAATAATAATAATTATAATCCTTACAATTTATTATTTATATAATAAATGAAAAGATATAAATGTCACTATATAATAACTGAAAATAAATTGCTTATTAATATTAATCGAAGAGATAACATTATAGATGACTGAAATTAAAATATTTATGCATAATTTCAGATTAATCATTAATATTAATTGAAAGGTCAACATTTTAAATGTCTTGGTCATAACTAGGACTGAATCTTAAATATTGAAAAGTTGATTGGATTAAATATGCACGAATTAGGAACTTGGGGCTGAAACTGAATGAGCTGAAAAGCTGATTGGGATCAATATCGAAGTAATTAAAAATCTGGGGTTGAATTGAATGTTACTGGAAACAGGGAGGACTAAAATGCAAATCCCTAATTTTTAGCGGGTATAAAACCCTATCCTTCCTTCAGCCGACAGAACTTCATTTCACTTCACCCTCTCCGATTTCTCTCTCCAGAACTCTCTCTTTAGCATCTCACCTCCCGTCCCCTTCCATCTCTCTATCTATATCTCTTCTCGGCTGGAATAAAATTGGCAGAGAACACTTACTCGCTGGAAAATCGCACATACTCACAATAGCACACACCAAATACATCAAAAGAAGATACACACACCAATATTGAAAAATAAACACACAAGCATAGGCACCCGCGGACCAGCCTCGAGAAAAAAAAAAAGGAAGAATGCGGTTGCATGAACGGGCAATAGGACGGCGAGGCTTCACCAGTGCTGGGTTCGGTCAACAGTGGCTGAAATTGGGTGTTGGAGGTTCGGCCGACTGAATAGGTTGTTGATTTATTTCTGAATTTGAAATTGAAATATCTGGTTGTAGGGCTAAGTTTCGATTTGGTGATGAAGGTTGAGTTTGATGTTGATTTTGATTTGGTATTTGGTTTTAATCATTTGGGTTTCTGACTCACGGGTCTCTGGTTAGAGGATATGGTCGGATTCAGATTGGGACTTGAAATTTGGAGTTTGACTTTTGTGTTCTAGCCGTGAACGGGGTTGAGGTGGTGGTCTGGCGGTCCCATCAGGCTCACGACAAGTTTCCAGAATATAAAATTCCGACGACCAAGGGGGAGGCGTGGTATTTGAGGGTTTAACATATACAGGATTAACCAACGAAAAAAATTGCAAGGATGATGTCCAAGCAGATGAAAAGGAAATTAATTACCTTTTGTTGGAAGAGAATGAAAGCCGTAGGAGATGAAGTCACGGAGATTTGCAGGAGATGGTTCTTGGCAGTCTATTCTCAACAAGGAGAAAGAAGATATGTATTGTATTGTTTTCTCTGTATATATTTTTTTATTTTTGTTTTCTGGATGTTTGATCGATGGATTTTTGTAAAGGATTTCTGCAGTGCAGAATTTTTGTATTTATATGTATAGATTTTTAAGTATTTTAATTGAATTAGGTTTGTGTATTAGGATATATACATTGAGGAGTTTGATGAAGTGGGAAATCTGATGAGGGAACGATCGGTGGGGAAAAGAAGAGTTCTTAACTATGATTAGTGTAGTTTAATCATGGTTGGTTAACTTGCCATATGTGGTTAATTATAAATGGTATAATAATGATAATACTAATAATAGTAAATGTAGAATAATAATTAATTGGTAATATTGATCATAAAATAAATTTGAAAAATGATAATGATAACAACAATAATAATATTAATATTTAATAAAATCGGTATTATTAATATTGATAATATTAATGATAGTAGTGTTAGTATTATACTTGAATAATTAATAACATTATTATAAAATAAATAATGACTACTTGAATATATATCTGACAAAATGACTCGGGTTAGGACTTGTGATACATCGAAATAAATGTTCGTGACCCTCTAAATGAAATTAAATAAAATGAAATGCATTATAATATTATTATAAATAATAATATTGCATTATGAAAATAGTGGGTATTACAATATATATATATATATGTGTGTGTGTGTGTGATCGTATGAGAATGGTTTTTATGTCGTGAATTGAGAATAAATCTAAATCATTAATCTGTTGTGATGTACGGTCCAAATTGGCTTATGCAAGCAATATATGAATTTCGTGCAATAAACTTGCAATGCATAAAAACTTTGCATTATATGCATCAAAATATCGATGCACTAGAATATTACATTCTATGCATATGTTTTTGTGAGAATAAATCTTGGATATCCATTTAACCAAGATCTATGGATCAAATTCATTCTTATTTCTTAACTTAAGTATCATTCTCACCAGAACCCATATATATATATATATATATATATATATATATATATATATATATATATATATATATATATATATATATATATCTTGCATAATTAAGAGACAAAACCTACGATAAATTAAGATCAGAAAGATCGCATCTAATATTAATCTTTGCATCGAATCTGCCATATATATATATATATATATATATATATATAAGTGTGTGTGTGTCTGTTTATGTGTATGTATGTGCATGCGTGAGAGTTGGTGTGAGTTGTGTGTGTATGTGCACATATGTGTCTGTTTTTGTGTGTGTATGTCCATGCGTATGTGTTTATCAGTGTGCATGCGTGTAAATATGTGTTGTGTGTTTAATTATATGGTGTGTGTGTGTGTGTGTGAGGTTATTGTGTATTTAAATGTGTGTGTAGGGTGTGTGTATATGTGTGTATATATATATATATAGTTGTAGATGTAGTATATATATGTATGTGTGTGTAAGTAATTGTGGTGGTGTATGTAGTTGTGTTGGCATTCTGAATGGGGAAGATGTATGCATAAATGGATGTTATGATATTTTAGTCAATGAGTGGATTGTTGTGATTGGGCGCACGGAGTGAGCTCGAGTTCGGAGTTTGTATTCATGGTAATCGGTCAAAATTTGGATTATGATTCCCATTACCAGTTAAGTCGAGATACGAATCCAGGTTGAGTATTCTTGGTCGTCAGATCCGGTCGATAGTTTGTTAGACATAAATCAGGTATTATATCATCCAAGTAACTACCTTGTGATTATAAACTAATAAATTGAACCGTTATATGAGAATATATTTTATGTGATTTTAATCAAGGTTGGGATTTCAATGGATCGACCGGGGTGACCGAGCTTGGCTTATGTTGAGTAAATTATTATTGTCACTATATGTGTTATTATATTTACGTGATTGTGTTAATTGGTGACTATGTGGCTCGGTTGTGTAGAATTTGTGTTTGTTCAAAATAGATGGTATAAGTGTGTTGTTTAATAAATACATGTTGGCATTAATCCGTAATTGTGAATTTATGTTATTTCTTAAATCGACAATTCGTGTTTATTATGAAACTGAGTAAATGAAATTATGATGATTTTATGGAACTGATGAATGGCATCGTTGGATAAATGAAGTGGTTGGATTGATCATAAATGTGTTATTCCTTGGTTAGGAATATGTGTCGAACAATGTGGCCATTTCTAACAAGTGTCTTGACTATATGTATTATAATTAACGTTCGAGAAGAGTTGTGAATATGTTAATTGTGTATTGTGTTGTGAGATGTCCACATCGGGGTGGTTTGACGGAACCTCGAGGGACCTGTCTAAGGGGTCTGGTCACGGACATGGTTTTCCCACCTCGAGACAGTTCGACGGGACCTTGGGGATCTGAGCTAAGTGGCCTGGTCACGTGAATTACCTTCGAGTGTTGTGATTGATGATGTTGTTTTAATGATTAACTATGATATATTCGGTATATCACAATGTTTTGTTCGGGATGTTGAGATGTATTATATATAAGTTCTTGGTACTTGGCAAAAATGGCACTGGAATAAAGTGGTATATATATATATATGATCTATGGTTTGAAGTGTGGATAAAACTACCCGAGATCTCAAAAATATCTTTCAAACTTTATTTCAAGATTTATAAGAACTCAAAAGTTTTGAACCATTTCTGATTTAAACGAATATATCTCGGGTTGGTAAGATTGTTTCAAATATTGGTTTGTCTAAATTGTTGTGAAGGGACTTGCCTTTTATGTTCGGTGGTTTGTATAACTTGAATACTTGTACTAGCAAAATTTTAGTTTGCTAACTCAAGATGATTTGGGGGGTGGATGCCTTTTATGCATTCAGGTATTCAGCACAGCGGGAGCGTTCACATGATCAACATCGAAAATGATAAAAGACGGCGATGCTAATCACAAGAGAGTAGGTAAATTGTTTGTGTCATTTGAGTAGTATTTTTGTTCCGTTGTCGTGTATTGACCCTTGCAAGGCTATGCACTACCAATGTTTATACTTTAGCCGACGGAAAAAAGTCGTCGGCTAAAGTCCAATATCGTCGGCTAAAGCTGCCAGTTGTTGGCTAATATTCTGTTGGCCGAGGTCGGTCGGCTAAAGTTTAGCCGACGGTAAATACAAAAGGTCGTCGGCTAAAGTTGAACATTAGCCGATGGTGGAAGAGTTGTCGGCTAAAATATTTAGGTTTTAGTCGACGGAGTTAATATCGTCGGCTAAAGTATGTAAGTTTAGCCGACTACATCTCGGTCGTCGGCTAAAGTATGTAGGTTTTAGCCGACGACTATCACGTTGTCGGCTAAAACGGCTAAATTTTAGCCGACGCCGAAAACATCATCGGCTAAAATGTTTTTTTTTAATTTTTTTAATTCAAATTTTAGCCGACGGTTTATGCAACTGCCGTCAACTAAAGTCTATTTAAGAAAAAAAAATTCAGAATGTACGTTCCCAAACCTGTTCAGATAACCTGTTCAGATAACCTGTCATTCCAAATGTACATCACAATCAACATACATCAATGTACGAAAAGCATAATTATACACCAACAGTTTAAAAATCACACCATATCAACATAAATGTAGCAACATCAACAAAATCACTATACACGCCAACGTTAACGAACACAAGTCTAAATAAAATCCTCAAAGATTCGTCAAATGAACTACTACAATGATAACTAAAATCCTCAAAGATCCGTCAAATTCTTACAGATAGAAGAAGGATTACTACTGTCATGCATGTCGTCGTCCTGAGGCTGTGAAGAAGAGGGAGGTATTTATGAATCGAATAATTGAGGTGGTGGTGGTACCGGAATTCCCGATTGAGCCACGGTCTGACTCAAGGATATCATATACTGCATCATGGCTTCTTGAACCTTCCTTTTTTCCTCTTGGAATTTCTGAAACTCGTCTTGAGACTTTCTTTGCTCCTCAGCTCGGAGCTCCCTCTCGATCCTCAATTGCTCCTCCAGATAGGCCTTTTGAGCGTCGCCCTTTGATTGCGCTGAAACCCTGTAGTATTCTTCAATAGTCGGTTGCCTTCAGCTCCCATCATCGGCGTCCGGTGATGACTCCCTTTAGATCACCGTGGTAAATCCAATATGTGTATTTATCCCAAAATCCATTCTTTTTCAAGTGCTCCCATATGACATCAAGTGTAAAACGGTACATATCGCTACGATATTTACATTTATTGCATGGACAGTGATGAATCATACTATCAATATCATGCTCCTTCACAAATCGAATAAACCCTCGCATTCCATCGTATGTACACATATTACATATCACGAATAAACCCTCCTTCACCAATTCAACTTTTATCCATCCTATAACAAAAATAACAACAATATTACACATTGTATTTATCAAGAACATACACAAATTATGACTACAATAATCATAGCTCGAATTCAAGATGTCAAATCCACACACACACACACACACACACACATATATATATATATATATATACACACACATACCAAGAAATATTCGAGAAAATGAACTAATTCTTAAACATGTTCATAATCATCCAAATATATATACTATATGCATAATATAATTATAACTGATATTAAAATGCAATAAACATACCTTCAGTATGATTTCTTGAATGATCAAACTAGAGAAAATTGTTGTTTTTTGTTTTCTTGTTTTGTAATTTCCGAATGTGTTGTAAATGGTGTATTGAAGTATTATATGGTGATATATTCTGCACAAAAAAACATGTAAAACTTTAGCCGCCGGCATGTCGTCTGCTAAAGTATTCTAGCCGTCGCCTAAACAACTTTAGCCGACAGCATGATGTCGGCTAAAGTCTCGTAGTCGTCGGCTAGACTACTGAACTTTAGCCGACGACTATCATGGCTTTAGCCGATGACCAAAAGCAAAGTCATCGGCTAAACATATTTAGCCGACAATACGGCCGTCGTCGGCTAAACCTTCCGGCTCTAGCCGACGACTTCCGGCGGCCGGCGGCCGTTCTCCGGCTAGTCGTCGGCTAAAGTGTTTTTTTGTAGTGATGCCATTGTATTTTGTTTATTGATTTTGTTGTCGATTGATCCTCTTGGTCAATTATGGTTTGAGTTGTTCTTTGTTTGCTCGGTGGATCCTTGCGAGAAGGGTTTATAGAGTGTAATAACCAAAAAATGGTCTGGGGGTGTTATAAAGTAACCATCTTCCGTACGTCTATACATCAAGCTACAATCAAAACTCATTTTGCATATATCCTGAATAAAATACACGATAACAATGTGGAGTAGCAAAATAAATTCGTGTTAGAAGGAGACAAATTATGAGAATGTAAGTTGAATGCATGCATTCTTGTCAGCTTCCCCTCTCTCTTTATGGTAAGGGGCCTATCCCATCCAATAATGTGTTTGTTGTGTCAAGAATTAACACCTTCCGACCGACGATCGCCTAGGAGGTCGGGCGACCGAGTCACTGCCGAGCGTCCAAGGAAGAACTGCCGACCAGCGACCAGGCGACCTAGCCTTAGCCCGGCAGACAAGCATGAATCGCCCAACCGAAGGTCCCAGGACAAGTCCCGGTGCCGAGCGATCGACATCCAATACGATCGTCTCTCGGCACCTGGCGACCGACTTCTGGCGGCCGACTTATGGACGATCATCTCTCAGCGCTTTGCCGACCGACCCTTGGTGACCGACCAATGCCGACCCTCAGTGACTGGCCGAGAACGATCCTCGGTGTCCAGCTAGAGACGACCGCATCATGACGATCTGGGCCGATGGCCATCCAGTCGGCCAAGGCCGAGCCACAGGACAACACCCACGTGCAGATCCACAAAAGGCGCTGACAAACCTGTCACCTACCTCACCTACCCACAGGGCCGCAGACCTGCGAAAGGAGCTGACGGACAAGACTGGTGACCACAGCCTGTCACCTACCTTTCCTACTGACAAAGTCCGCCGAAAGTAACAAAGTGGGACCTCCTGTGACAAGATTTCCGACGCGTGCCGGCTCCTCATTGGATCGCAGTGGCTACCGTAGCCTTAGACTTTTGGCAGGCAGCCCATGTGACCTTTAGGACGATCGCCCCATTACATTAATGGCCAAAAGGCGATCGCCCACTAGGGAACAAGGCACCTCAACCCCTATATAAAGAAGGCAGCCTGCACTTGGATTCGGGCTCTGCATTCTCGCATTTTCACACACCATACAGAAGCAAAATATACAGCACTTGGCTAATCTCCAACTCTTGGCAACAGCTATCATTCGGTCCTCCCTCTCCCGGCCTATCTCATCCAGCAGATTATCGGCGGGGACGAAGAACATCGAGCTTCGCTCAAGAGCCGGATTAACAGAGTCTTTTTACACTCATTGTATCTAGATTTCTCACATTAATACTTGTATCCATGAATATTTGTATTAATAACATCTCGCGAGAGCATTCAAGCCCGGGCCTAACAAACCCGGCAAATCTTGTATTATTTATCTTCTCTCGGAAGTTCTCCCGCAATTGTTGTTTCTTGTCCGTCTCCAGCAGTATTTAATCTTCGAATAGATATTTTGGGCAACAACAATTGGCGCTAGAGGAAGGGGCCCTCCAACCCTCAAATTTTTACACCTACCGTCCCGAAGAACACTCACTGTTCTCGGGGCAGATACTTGAAGTGACACTCACTGCACTTCAAAGAAATCCTTCAGAAATCATGTCTTCCGCCTCCGCGTCGAAGAAAGCCGCTGACCAGCCGGCCAGACCCCCTGTTCCGTCCCAGTCCGAGCCACAGACGATGGTAGAGGGTAGCCGCCGCGGTCAGAGACGCTCAATCCCGTCCCTGGACGGCGGCCCAAGCCACTCGCTCGATCGGTTCCGAACCAAGGAACAGATCGAAGGGGCCCTGGCCGTCCTACAGGAGCGACGGAGTGCTCTCGACGCGCCTCCTGCTATCAAACCCTTGGCTGTCCGCCGGAAGTCCAAACGGAAGCTCAAGGTGTCACTGGCCGAGCGGTCGCCAGGAGGCTCCCGTCCGCAAGAAGAGGCGCCGCGCACCGGGCACCTCGTCTTCGATCGCACGGGCGGTGACCCGACTCAGCGACCGGCGCCCGGCCTCGGCTACGAGACAACGGAGTATGAGTCCGTCACCGGGAGCTCGGCCTATCCGACTCCCGGAAGGCGCCAGCCTGGCTCCCCCTCGCCGAATTGCCGAGGCCGGCAGCTGAGTCCGAGATCGGTACACGATCGCCTCGCCTCGCTCCCAAAGCCGATCTGCAAGCGACCAAGCCACGGCGATGGCTGCGATGCAACGTCAACTCGACGACATGAAGGCGCCTGGAATCTGTGGCAGCGCTAAGAAGACGATCGCTGCCAAGCGAGCCGCTCACGATCGACATCGAGCTCGCCCCGTAAAGACAAGATCGCTCCCGCAAACGCCCGTACGAGGGGCGATCGGACCCCAGTGCACCTGAGGAAGTTCAACATCTACATGACCGGTGTGGGGCATCCGACGCGACCAGTGCCGAATGTTCCTCTCGACGCCAGACGACCTCGCCACCGGTGGTACACTTCATTGCCACCTCGGTCCATCGCTCCTTTAACGAGCCGGGCGCACGCCTTCACGAGTACTTCGCCACTGTGGTCGTCCGCCCAAGGCCCTCCGCATGATGCAAATCAAGCGGGGAGAAGAAGAGTCCGACTCGGACTACATCGACCGGGTAGACGTAATCATCCTCAACGGCGAGCCCATAAGCGATGAGACCGCCCTCTACGCGGTCCTAGGAGGATTTCGGGGTTTTTCGCCTATGTTCGGGCATCTCACGAAGACCCAACCTACAACCTACGCAGCCTTCCGGCTAGAGCCGCAGATTTTCCGCCACGCAAAGGTTCCTTCTTAGCCTGTGAGCAGCGATCGGCGCCGGATGACGATCTCCCGCCCGATCGCCGTTATCAACCTACGAATAAAGCGGTCGGCACCGAGCGACGATCGGCGATCTTCCACCGATCGCCGATCATCACGCTACATCATCAAGAACCCGGAGGACACGATCGCCCTCTACATCCAAAGATCTAACATGACGGACTAAGGCATAAGATCGCTCCACCGCACTTCATAAATCCATGGCCCCCGGCAATCGATGGAATCCAAGCTTCGCCATGCAAGGTCCCTTTCGGCCAAGATCGCCCGCCTTCGTTTAAATACGAGGCCGGCATAGTCCGAGGGCTCTCCAACATTAATCGGGACACATGCCACAACCCCGTCTCAACGTGCACCGCCGAGGTCGGCCATCTCCATGGTGGCCGAGGTGGAAGCAGAGCTAACAAGCCGCGGGCGTGGAGTTGATTCATCCGACGCCGCCCGCGCAAGGACTCCTCTAGACCAAGACCGCACGCCCTTCGTTTAAATACGAGGCGAGGCGCACCTAACAGAGGACCTCATAATAAAGTGAGTCACGAGACACTCAATGTCTTCGCGCACCAAGACACGGTCATGGAGTCGGTCCATCGATCTCCGCGATCGTGCACGATTCCTCAAACAAAGCGAAACCACCAAGTGTCCGTGGGGATCGCCAATGTTGTTTTTGCAGTACAAGACCGAAAGATAGCTAGCCAATCGACCATGATAGCCCAAATCCGAAATCATAAGTCAGCTCAGCAAGATCGCCCGTCCTCATCCTTACACGATCGCCAGCAAGAACCACCTCGCCCCATGACTTCAACATAGGAGCAAGCAGGGGTGCAAATGTAGTGACAAGAATTAACACCATCCGACCGGCGATCGCCAAGGAGGTCGGGCGGCCGAGTCACCGCGAGGCCCAAGGAAGAATCGCCGACCGACCAAAGCGACCTAGCCTTAGCCCGGCAGACAAGCATGAATCGCCCAGCCGAAGGTCCCAGGACAAGTCCCGGTGCCGAGCGATCGACATCCAATACGATCGTCTCTCGGCGCCTGGCGACCGACTTCTGGCGGCCGACTTATGGACGATCATCTCTCAGCGCTTTGCCGACCGACCCTTGGTGACCGACCAATGCCGACCCTCAGTGACTGGCCGAGAACGATCCTCGGTGTCCAGCTAGAGACGACCGCATCATGACGATCTGGGCCGATGGCCATCCAGTCGGCCAAGGCCGAGCCACAGGACAGCACCCACGTGCAGATCCACAAAAGGCGCTGACAAACCTGTCACCTACCTCACCTACCCACAGGGCCGCAGACCTGCGAAAGGAGCTGACGGACAAGACTGGTGACCACAGCCTGTCACCTAACTTTCCTACTGACAAAGTCCGCCGAAAGTAACAAAGTGGGACCTCCTGTGACAGTACTTCCGGACGCGTGCTGGCTCCCCATTGGACCGCACAGCTGGCTACCTGCTGTAGCCTTAGACTTTTGGCAGGCAGCCCATGTGACCTTTAGGACGATCGCCCCATTACATTAATGGCCAAAAGGCGATCGCCCACTAGGGAACAAGGCACCTCAACCCCTATATAAAGAAGGCAGCCTGCACTTGGATTCGGGCTCTGCATTCTCGCATTTTCACACACCATACAGAAGCAAAATATACAGCACTTGGCTAATCTCCAACTCTTGGCAACAGCTATCATTCGGTCCTCCCTCTCCCGGCCTATCTCATCCAGCAGATTATCGGCGGGGACGAAGAACATCGAGCTTCGCTCAAGAGCCGGATTAACAGAGTCTTTTTACACTCATTGTATCTAGATTTCTCACATTAATACTTGTATCCATGAATATTTGTATTAATAACATCTCGCGAGAGCATTCAAGCCCGGGCCTAACAAACCCGGCAAATCTTGTATTATTTATCTTCTCTCGGAAGTTCTCCCGCAATTGTTGTTTCTTGTCCGTCTCCAGCAGTATTTAATCTTCGAATAGATATTTTGGGCAACAACAATTGGCGCTAGAGGAAGGGGCCCTCCAACCCTCAAATTTTTACACCTACCGTCCCGAAGAACACTCACTGTTCTCGGGGCAGATACTTGAAGTGACACTCACTGCACTTCAAAGAAATCCTTCAGAAATCATGTCTTCCGCCTCCGCGTCGAAGAAAGCCGCCGACTCGGCCGGACCTGCCTGGCCCCGGTCCCGAGCCACGACGATGGTAGAGGGTAGCCGCCGCGGCCGAGACGCTCAATCCGTCCTCGACGGCGGCCTGCCACTCGCTCGATCGGTTCGAACCAAGGAACAGATCGAAGGGGCTCCCGCCGCCCTACGGGAGCGACGGAGTGCTCTCGACGCGCCTCCTGCTATCAAACCTTGTCGTCCGCCGAAGTCCAAACGGAAGCTCAAGGTGTCATCGGCCGAGCGGCCGCCAGAGGCTCCGTCCGCAAGAAGAGGCGCCGCGCCGGGCACCTCGTCTTCGATCGCTGGCGGTGACTCCGACTCAGCGGCCGGGCGATCCGGCCCGGCCTACGAGACAACGGAGTATGAGTCCGTCACCGGGAGCTCGGCCTATCCGACTCCCGGAAGGCGGCCAGTGCCCGCTCCCTCGCCGAATTGCCGAGGCCGGCAGCAGCGGAGTCCGAGATCGGTACACGATCGCCTCGGCTCCTGCTCCCAAAGCCGATCTGCAAGCGACCAAGCCACGGCGATGGCTGCGATGCAACGTCAACTCGACGACATGAAGGCGCTCCTGGAATCCGTGGCAGCGCCAAGAAGACGATCGCCGCCAAGCGAGCCGCTCACGATCGACATCGAGCTCGCCCCGTGCGGACAAGATCGCTCCCCGCAAACGCCCGTGTACGAGGGCGATCGGACCCCAGTGCACTGAGGAAGTTCAACATCTACATGATAGGTGTGGGGCATCTGACGCGACCAGGTGCCGAATGTTCCCTCTGACGCTGGACGACCTCGCCCACCGGTGGTACACTTCATTGCCACCTCGGTCCATTGGCTCCTTTAACGAGCTGGCGCACGTCTTCACGGAGTACTTCGCCACCAGGGTCGTCCGGCCCGAAGGCCCCCTCCGCATGATGCAAATCAAGCAGGGAGAAGAAGAGTCCGACTCGGACTACATCGACCGGGTAGACGTAATCATCCTCAACGGCGAGCCCATAAGCGATGAGACCGCCCTCTACGCGGTCCTAGGAGGATTTCAGGGTTTTTCGCCTATGTTCAGGCATCTCACGAAGACCCAACCTACAACCTACGCAGCCTTCCGGGCTAGAGCCGCAGATTTTCTGGCCACGCAAAGGTTCCTTCTTAGCCTGTGAGCAGCGCGATCGGCGCCGGATGACGATCTCCCGCCCGATCGCCGTTATCAACCTACGAATAAAGCGGTCGGCAGCCGAGCGACGATCGACAGTCTTCCAGCCCGATCGCCGATCATCACGCTACATCATCAGCAACCCGGAGGACACGATCGCCCTCTACAGTCCAGCATCTAACATGACGGACTAAGGCATAAGATCGCCTCCACCGCACTTCATAAATCCATGGCCCTGGCAGTCGATGGAACCGGCTGTTTCGGCCATGCAAGGTCCCTTTCGGCCAAGATCGCCCGCCCTTCGTTTAAATACGAGGCCGGCGTAGTCTGAGGGCTCTCCAACATTAATCAGTGGACACATGCCACAACCCCGTCTCAACGTACACCGTCGAGGTCGGCCATCTCCATGGCTGGCCGAGGTGGAAGCAGAGCTAACAAGCCGCGGGCGTGGAGTTGATTCATCCGACGCTGCCCCGCGCAAGGACTCCTCTAGACCAAGACCGCACGCCCTTCGTTTAAATACGAGGCGAGGCGCAGCCTAACAGAGGACCCTCATAATAAAGTGAGTCACGAGACACTCAATGTCTTCGCGCACCAAGACACGGTCATGGAGTCGGTCCATCGATCTCCGCGACTGTGCACGATTCCTCAAACAAAGCGAAACCACCAAGTGTCCGTGGGGGATCGGCCAATGTTGTTTTTTGCAGGTACAAGACCGAAAGATAGCTAGCCAATCGACCATGATAGCCCAAATCCGAAATCATAAGTCAGCTCAGCAAGATCGCCCGTCCTCATCCTTACACGATCGCCAGCAAGAACCACCTCGCCCCATGTCTTCAACATAGGAGCAAGCTGGGGGGCAATTGTTGTGTCAAGAATTAACACCTTCCGACCGGCGATCGCCTAGGAGGTCGGGCGACCGAGTCACTGCCGAGCGTCCAAGGAAGAACTGCCGACCAGCGACCAGGCGACCTAGCCTTAGCCCGGCAGACAAGCATGAATCGCCCAGCCGAAGGTCCCAGGACAAGTCCCGGTGCCGAGCGATCGACATCCAATACGATCGTCTCTCGGCGCCTGGCGACCGACTTCTGGCGGCCGACTTATGGACGATCATCTCTCAGCGCTTTGCCGACCGACCCTTGGTGACCGACCAATGCCGACCCTCAGTGACTGGCCGAGAACGATCCTCGGTGTCCAGCTAGAGACGACCGCATCATGACGATCTGGGCCGATGGCCATCCAGTCGGCCAAGGCCGAGCCACAGGACAGCACCCACGTGCAGATCCACAAAAGGCGCTGACAAACCTGTCACCTACCTCACCTACCCACAGGGCCGCAGACCTGCGAAAGGAGCTGACGGACAAGACTGGTGACCACAGCCTGTCACCTAACTTTCCTACTGACAAAGTCCGCCGAAAGTAACAAAGTGTGACCTCCAGTGACAAGATTTCCTGACGCGTGCCGGCTCCCCATCGATCGCACAGCTGGCTACCTGCTGTAGCCTTAGACTTTTGGCAGGCAGCCCATGTGACCTTTAGGACGATCGCCCCATTACATTAATGGCCAAAAGGCGATCGCCCACTAGGGAACAAGGCACCTCAACCCCTATATAAAGAAGGCAGCCTGCACTTGGATTCGGGCTCTGCATTCTCGCATTTTCACACACCATACAGAAGCAAAATATACAGCACTTGGCTAATCTCCAACTCTTGGCAACAGCTATCATTCGGTCCTCCCTCTCCCGGCCTATCTCATCCAGCAGATTATCGGCGGGGACGAAGAACATCGAGCTTCGCTCAAGAGCCGGATTAACAGAGTCTTTTTACACTCATTGTATCTAGATTTCTCACATTAATACTTGTATCCACGAATATTTGTATTAATAACATCTCGTGAGAGCATTCAAGCCCGGGCCTAACAAACCCGGCAAATCTTGTATTATTTATCTTCTCTCGGAAGTGCTCCCGCAATTATTGTTTGTTGTCCGTCTCCAGCAGTATTTAATCTTCGGATAGATATTTTGGACAACAACAGTGTTGTTTACTAATGCATTTTTATTAGAATACTTTCTATTTTGTGGTTGTGAAAATTTCGGCAACATGTCCCCTTGGTTCTCAGAGTACACATATTGCAGTGCAATCGAGAACAAAAGGAGGATATAAGCCAAAACAAATACGTATACAAAATAATAAGTATAATAACATCATCATATTACACAACACATTCTCAAACTGCTCAAAATTCGTGGACAATTCAGAATTTAGTATCAAGTTGTAAATATATATTACAATGAAATTGATAATAAATTCCAAACAAGTCTAGGGTGTTTGAGCGCATATGCACGAAATACATATTATGATATGTATGATAACGCTCCAACTTTTCAAAATTACAATTTATGTAGGACACCCTAGTAATTTTAACAAACCAAAGAGTTTGAGAAAAAAATGGCCTTGGAAACTCACTTAGTTACAACTCACTTGCATTCATCCCCAACATCTACCTACGAGCAACAGACACTCCAATACAACTAGACTAAGCTTCAATAGTACGAGAAAATGTTGTACATGATTTCAACTACTCTAAAGAAGATTAAAATAATTTATGCCCCAAAATCAATTTTCAAAGCAATAATAATGAAATACATTATTCAATGTATCAAAGAGTTTGTTAATCGTTTCAAGATGGGTTTTTATTGTCCACAAATATTATTTTTTGTCTTCATATTAACGCCTAAATCAAATTACTAGTAGTATACGAGAAATTGGTCAAAATTTATATTTAGGATTCTTTCTTTTAATTACAGAACACTACACAAAATACCTATTTTTGATCAAAGCGCCAAGGCAAAGTTGATCTATGGATCACGTCAGACTTCTATGTATATTGAATATGAACACTGATAACGCACCCTATAAGGGATGGCACGTATCGACGAAAGCACTAACCTCCAAGCAGTCTCGGAAGCAACCCATCGACTTAACCCGTAGAAAATGAAAAATACCCAACACATCGGATAGTAGAAAAATATGGTTGTTTTATGGGTATCATTTAAGTTCTACGATAGGGTAATCATATACGAAAGGTTCCCTTAAATTACCGAAACCATTTGGTCGCCCAACAAAATTGCTATATAAAGTTCAAACAAGTGTCGAACTCACCCAGACATAATGCACAGTAAAAAATCAAACTAAACCAAATATACCCAGTATATCCCGCTCAGAGCAGGATCTAGGGAGGGTAAGATGTACGCAGACCATGCCCCTACTTATTATGGTAGGGAGGTTGTTTCCGTGAAGACCCCTAGCTTAGTGTACAGCAGAATCTTGTGTGATAAATACAAAGGAAAACATATGATTCGAAAAAGCTCGAGACCATACCTGAGCACATGGCTTGATCCACATGGGACTTACCTAAGCGGAATTTGGCTACACTCCCGATGAACGCTACTCTAACAAAAGAGAGGTTGGCTCTGCGCACAACTCCCTATCAAAAATACACCACACGCAAAGACAATAGGATAAAATATACAATAAAAGTAAAAATGCAATGCTCTAGGTCAAAGCTAACTGAGACAACCCAACTCTGAGGCTCTCAACTACAGCACCGCTCCCTACAAAAGAATCCACAACTCTGATCTAGTGCCTCCAAGCGCACCTATCAACAGTCATAGTCTCGGAAAGGTTTAAGGCCTTCAAATCTAATCTCAGTTGCTCCTCCCACGTCCTCCCCGGTCTACCTCTCCTCCTCTCCCCGACAACTATTAAACTCTCGACCCTCCTCACCGGAGCAGATGCCTGCCTCCTGCGGACGTGGCCAAACCATCTCAATCTCCCTTCACTAACTTTCGCTGAAATGGGCGCCACTTACAGCGCGTTCCTGAAAACCCCGTTCGCAATTCTATCTAACATTGTGTGACCACACGACCAACGTAACATTCTCATTTCATCCACTTCCAACTTGCTCTCAAGCGACTTCTTCATCGCCCAACATTCGGAGTCATACAACATTGCAGGTCGGATTGCCGCTCTATAGAATTTACCCTTCAACTTTAGAGGGACTTTCTTGTCGCACAGGACCCCTGTCGCTGCTCTCCACCTTAACCACCCCGCCTTGATGCGATGCGTGACATCATCTTCACACTCACCTTCCTTCTGAATGATCGAACCCAAATACTTGAACTTATCCGTATGGGGTACGACCTGATCCGCAATCATTACCTCAACATCTTCCTCGTTGGCCTCACCACTAAAGTTACACCAGAGATACTCGGTCTTAGACCGGCTCACACTTAAGCCCTGGGATTCTAACTTAGCCCTCCAAAGCTCCAACTTCGAGTTCACCTCCCTCCTCGACTCCGCCACTAACACAATGTCGTCAGCAAAAAGCATGCACCACGGGATGCCATCTTAAATCCCTCGCGAAATGACGTCAAGGATTAGAGCGAAGAGAAGAGGACTTAGCGCCGACCCCTGGTGTAGCCCTATCTCAACCGGAAAAAACTGGGTGTCACCAACTGGGGTCCTAACGCACGACCTAGCTTGGGAGTACATGTCTTGGATCGCCCTAATGAACGGCAACGACACCCTCCTCTCTACTAGGCTCCTCCAAATAACATCGCGCGGAATGCTATCATAAGCCTTCTCTAGATCTATGAACACCATATGGAGGTCCTTACGCCGCTCTCTAAACTTATCCATAAGGCGTCTGACGAGATGAATGGCCTCAGTCGTGGACCTCCCCGGCATGAAGCCAAATTCGTTCTCTGAGATCTCAACTTCTCTTCTAACCCTGCATTCCACCACTCTTTCACAAAGTTTCATAATATGACTGAGGAGTTTAATACCCCTATAGTTACTACAACTCTGAGCATCGCCTTTGTTCTTGAAAAAAGGCACGACAATACTATGTCTCCACTCTGTCGGCATCTTAGAGCCTTTGAGGAGGATGTTGAACAGCTCTGCTAGCCACTGAACTCCGACTTCCCCCACACAAAGACACACCTCAATAGGGATCTGATCCGGGCCTACAGCCTGACACGCTTTTAGTGTAACTATCGCAAGTGCACGATATTGTATCAAGTAGTAAAGTGGACTTTTTGAGTCCGGTTTATCGATCCCACAAGGAAGTTTTGTTATAATTTGAATTCTACACTATTAGTCTATTTTTATAGATACTAAGATGAGTGAAACACACAATTTAAAGAGTTTGGTTTAATTGTTGCAAAGTAAATGCAATAATAGTTCTAATATTTTAAAGAAATAAAAATATTATAATATGATTAAATGATAAAATGAAATAGTTGGGATTACAAACTTAGTTCGTCATTAGTTATAAAAGATGTATTGGAGATCATAAGATGAATTTACTTATTATGTTGTGTAGATTTGATTTTCCTTAAAAAGACGGTTTCTCTTTCGAACTATAAAACGTCCCTTACATATTGAATCAATCCACTATATTTCTATTTTGATTGGCTTCAATACATAGCATTAGGATTGATGAAAATAACTCAAAGAATCATCTAAGGACTAGGGGTATATTTCTATCCCCTAGAACAACTTAGAGTGAAGATCATTTGATCTAATCAAACATATTTTCTTTCGAAACATATGAAGACCATAAATATCGTCATTTATTGGCCAAATAAATAAAGATTGTTAAAACAATGAAAATCACACACAATAATAAGTAATTCACAATAGATCTTTATAAAAACATAAATAACATGACTAACCTTGTTTATAATCACAACTAAAGATTACTTAGCCCATGAAGGGTTTATTACACATATTACAAGCTTGTGTGGTCATTATTAGTTGAATCAAGAGAAAGAATTGATCCTAACTCCCTTAATAGATAAAGGAGATAGAAACAATAAACTCTCTGAACAACATATGTTATACCACACTTACAAAGATCACTCAAGAACACAAGTGTGTTCTTCACACAAAAAGAAAAGTTTACAAAAATGGAAAATTATAAGATGAATGATGAATGATGAAGGATCTAAGGGTCTATTTATACACCTAAAGTCATCTAATAGCTCCAAAACTCCAAAGATTATTACATTAGATCGGATCAATGCCACCATCCCCTCAATAATACACCAAAAGTATAAAAATTAGACAAATCATAGCAATCTGTCAAGAGTTACGGCGTAACATTCGGGAGTTACTAGTAACTAGGTGACTTACTAGTAACTCCGAATGTTACGGCCGTAACTCCCGAATGTTACGGCCGTAACGTGGCTTCGTAAATTTGCTCATTTGAAGCTTTGATAGTTACGTTTTGCCCGAATTTCTCGACTTTGCGTTTTTACCCCAGATCTTCTTCGGATGATAACTTTTGATATATAACTCTGATTTTGAATCCGGAAAGACTGCCGAATTCGTCTCGGAAATCCCTACAACATGAATATATCAAAATTCAATAAAGAGAATATTTATTAAACATGTTGTTTCTTGAGTAATTCAGTTATTTAATCCGATCATCATTCGATAAAAATAAAATTATTAAAACTAATAAATTAAAAGCAAAAAACGAGTAGACTAGCTCAATTATGGGTGAATTTTATCGATACAAACCATGGGTAAGTGTACAGAACTGACACTTATCACACCCCCAAACTTGAATTCTTGCTAGTCCCGAGCAAGACTCTTTATTATTCACATTCCAAAAATAAAATAAAAAAAATAAAACAAAAATAAGAAAAATAATTCACACATAAATTAAAATATAAAAAGAGAAAAGGAGATCAAAATGCCATTAATAAACAACAACCAGCTTTATACAGTAGATAGAAATGAATCAAGATTCAAAATAAATCTACTAATGTTTTTGAAGTTAAAACACGGTTTTTATTTTGTAATTCCAAAATCAAGGTTTTTCCCCCAAAAGGCCGATTGTTACTTTCCCACTCGTGATACACACGACTCCCTTTAATGGTTGCACTCGATCACTCGTTTATTTTTCGACTCAATATGAAGAAGAATTTTATTGGCGTCATCAAATATTGTGATTTTCACAAAATTGAGTGTATTGAAATTCAGCTGCTAATTAATTCAAATCTGCTCATAAACTACATCCCTTTTAGTGATAGCTTTCACACCGTTATTTGCTAACGTGTAGCTCTTTTCACTAACAAAATTTCTATCTCATTATTTTTCTTCGTAAAAAGGTGATAGCTTTCACACCGTTATTTGCTAACGTGTAGCTCTTTTCACCAATTTTTCTGAGACGGCAGCTACGCACCAACAATGGTTAGTCCTTTATTTTTCGCAAAATTTAAGACTTCCAAAATTAGGCAAATTCTTTGCTCAACGCTTCTCCTTTTCGTCATTTATTTTTTTAGGTGATAGCTTTCGCACCGTTATTTGCTAACGTGTAGCTCTTTTCACCAATGATTCCTTTTTTTTTTTAGGGAATAGAATTTTTGCAGAAAATCATTTTTTAGTTAAGCATGAAAAATCAAAAACTCCACAAATTAAGTAAATTTCAGTTTTATTTTTCATCAACCAATTGATTCTTCTTTTCTCAAGGTAACGAATGACTCGATTTTATATGATAATTACAAGGCTTGGAAAGAGAGATTAAGGCTCAAAAATTTTTGGAATATACAATTTTTTTTACCGGTTAAAACAATTTTAGAAGCTTGTATATAGCTAATTTATTGATGTTATGGCCAGATCTAGAAATCTCAAAAATCAAAATACTATATATATATATAATAAAAAAATTAAGGCAAATAACCAAATCAATCAAAACACACCAAAAACTAAATCAATCAAAACACACCAAAATAATTAAACAAACCACCCCCAAACTTGAAAACAAAACTGTCCTCAGTTTAAAAATAAAAAACATAAAAATCAATGCAGAAAAGCAGAATACTCCCTGTTAAGAAAGTTGATGTCTGAGCTAACGCCTTTTAGAATCTGCAAGAGAATAAATATACGAGGCACACAACAAAAGAAAATAAAATATACTCGTAAGTATAACACAATTTTTAAGATGCGCATCAAGAAAGTCCGAAGAGTCGCCTTACGCTTCCATCAAAGTTTTTATAAAAGCAAAACACGAAATAAACATTACAGTAATGAAAAAATACATAAATCGCGAATAGATGCGCGTCAAGAGATCAAGAAGAAACTCCTTAAGCTGCCATCATTTAGCACGATTATTACACACGACAGAAAGTAAAAATACAAGAGGTCTGACATGGGTTATTAAAGGGAGAGGAATGAATCCACTTTTCATTTTCTCACGGTAAAATCTTCTACCCAGACAATTTTAGCTAGAGCTGGATCTGGTTGAGGAACAAATTCATTGAGTTTTTTGATTAGTTCTTCTGGTGTTGTTGCAACGACTATGATTCGTTTTGCACGCTCGGAAATAAAGCCCTTTTCAGCAGAGTAGTCGATGAAAGACAGTAAACCATCAAAGAAATTCCATTGACATTAAGCACTACTATTGGTTTTTGATGAACATTTAGCTGGGCTCTGGTAACCACATGAAAAAGTTCCTCAAGGGTGCCAAAACCACCGGGAAGGACGATAAAGGCGCCAGAATTATTTATCATGTGAGTTATGCGATCTTGCATATTTACAGATCTAAACTCATCTCCAATAGTTGACCCGGTGATTTTACTTTCAGCCAGAGGTTTTGGGATTATTCCTAACACTCTTACTCCTTCCATATAGGCAGAAGCAGCAGCTCGTCCCATTAATCCTAGACTTCCTCCTCCGTAAACTACATGAATACATTTTTCTCCTAAGGTACGACCCAAGTTGTGGGATGCTTCAGTAAAGCATGCCTCTTTTCCAGAATTAGCTCCACCAAAAATGCATACTGTGTTAAATTTTTTTGTTGAAGATGATGACTCCATTTTTGAAAAGAAAATTTTTTTAGAGAGAAATAGAGAAAAGTGCAAGTTTGAGGGATGAATGAAAGAAACCAGTAGAAAGTTTATTTATAGAAGAAAAAGAAGGTAAAAATTGTTTAACAAGTTTGTGATTGCGTTTGATTGTTTCAACTACTCAATAGAATCATGAAAGCTTTTATCGCGTATCACATTTTTTTATTCAGAAAATCTCACCACACGACAAAAATAAAAGATACTTACGCGTATGTACAGTAGTTGTGATTGTGGCTCACATCTTCCTCTGATTTTACGTTCAGAAACGGCCTAAACGCCTTCTATGAGTCGGGGAGAAGCTTCCCATCCAATTTTCTTACAAATTGGCAAACAGGGTCTTTTAACGTCAGATTCCCAAGACGTAGTTCATATTCTGGTTTGAATTTATTCCACAAACATTGAATTCCGTAATATACAAGTCCACTAGGATGCGTGTCAAGAGAAATTTCGATATTATCTAAATTCTCCTTATTCATACCATCATTAATGAACTGAATTTTATCTTCTCTGTTTGTAGATGGAATTCCTAAAGATCGACATTTTGCATTACAGTTCCATCTAGCACATTTATAGCAAACGGCTAGCATCTTTGCTCGTCGTTTCTTGGCATATGAACTTTTTCCAAGCCCTGGTAAAAATCTAGTTGGTGTTTCTGTGAATTCACCTTCTATTCTTACTTTGACTTCGATAATGAATCTTATGTCAAAAGGTATGCTTTTATTCGTAAGCAACCTCATCCTTTCAAGCCTTGTCTTGTAAATTTTTAAAATTGCATTTTTGCTTAGAAAGGGAAATCTTTTTTCAATTTTAAACAATGTTTCGTCCATGATAAAAAAAAAATAAATAAAAAGACAATGAAAATAATTGAATAAAATATCTACAAATATCAGTTGTTGTGGGAAACTGAAAAATCCGACATTAATAGTCACGGAGTACCGTTATCCGCCACTTGACCGGACAAACACAATTTAGTACTAAGTTATAACGTCGAGAAATTTGTACTTATAAAAATAGTTTACAATGTAAGATTTCAAATATAACTTATACTTCCCCGGCAACGGCGCCAAAAACTTGACACGCTTTTAGTGTAACTATCGCAAGTGCACGATATCGTATCAAGTAGTAAAGTGGACTTTTTGAGTCCGGTTTATCGATCCCACAAGGAAGTTTTGTTATAATTTGAATTTTACACTATTAGTCTATTTTTATAGATACTAAGATGAGTGAAACACACAATTTAAAGAGTTTGGTTTAATTGTTGCAAAGTAAATGCAATAATAGTTCTAATATTTTAAAGAAATAAAAATATTGTAATAATAATAGATTGATTAAATGATAAAATGAAATAGTTGGGATTACAAACTTAGTTCGTCATTAGTTATAAAAGATGTATTGGAGATCATAAGATGAATTTACTTATTATGTTGTGTAGATTCGATTTTCCTTAAAAAGACGGTTTCTCTTTCGAACTATAAAACGTCCCTTACATATTGAATCAATCCACTATATTTCTATGTTGATTGGCTTCAATACATATCATTAGGATTTATAAAAATAACTCAAAGAATCATCTAAGGACTAGGGGTATATTTCTATCCCCTAGAACAATTTAGAGTGAAGATCATTTGATCTAATCAAACATATTTTCTTTATATGAAGACCATAAATATCGTCATTTATTGGCCAAATAAATAAAGATTGTTAAAACAATGAAAATCACACACAATAATAAGTAATTCACAATAGATCTTTATAAAAACATAAATAACATGACTAACCTTGTTTATAATCCCAACTAAAGATTACTTAGCCCATGAAGGGTTTATTACACATATTACAAGCTTGTGTGGTCATTATTAGTTGAATCAAGAGAAAGAATTGATCCTAACTCCCTTAATAGATAAAGGAGATAGAAACAATAAACTCTCTGAACAACATATGTTATACCACACTTACAAAGATCACTCAAGAACACAAGTGTGTTCTTCACACAAAAAGAAAAGTTTACAAAAAATGGAAAATTATAAGATGAATGATGAATGATGAAGGATCTAAGGGGTCTATTTATACACCTAAAGTCATCTAATAGCTCCAAAACTCCAGTATTATTACATTAGATTGGATCAATGCCAGCCATCCCCTCAATAATACACCAAAAGTATAAAAAATTAGACAAATCATAGCAATGTCAAGAGTTACTAGTAACATTGGGAGTTACTACCGTAACTAAGTGACTTACGGCCGTAACTCCCGAATGTTACGCACGTAACGTGGCTTCGTAAATTTACTCATTTGAAGCTTTGATAGTTACGTTTCAGCCTGCATTTCTCGACTTTGCGTTTTTGCCCTGCATCTTCTTCGGATGATAACTTTTGATATATAACTCGATTTTGAATCCGAAAGACCGCCGAATTGCCTTGAAAGCCCTACAACATGAATATATCAAAATTCAATAAAGAGAATATTTATTAAACATGTTGTTTCTTGAGTAATTCAGTTATTTAATCCGATCATCATTCGATAAAAATAAAATTATTAAAACTAATAAATTAAAAGCAAAAAACGAGTAGACTAGCTTAATTATGGGTGAATTTTATCGATACAAACCATGGGTAAGTGTACAAAACTGACACTTATCACAACCTTAGCTCTACCCATTTTCATTAGGGCACCCTTTACTTCCTCCTTGCTGATGCTCTCACAGGAACTAAACGAACGAGCAGAAGATAGACTAACTCCTTGCACCACCGAGTCACTACCTCTAGCCTCATTGAAAAGTTAGAAAAAATACCTATTCCACCGCTCCTTAATAGCCACATCGTTCACTAACACTTGACCCAAATCATCCTTAATAAACTTAACGGGACCCAGGTCGCACCGCCCTCTTTCCCTAGCTTTCGCTAGTTTAAAAATAGCATTCGCTCCTTCTTTGGTGTCTAGGCGCTTGTACATCTCCTCGTAAGCATCACATTTAGCCTTAGCCACTGCCTTCTTAGCCTCTCTTTTCGCCACCTTGTACGCTACAATCTTCAAGATTCTCTACTCCCCATCACTAACCGACAAAAGCTCCTTAAATAGCGCTTGTTTTGCCTTAACCTTGTTTTGGACCTCTTCATTCCACCACCAAGCCTCCCTAGGTCCACTAGACCTGCCCGAAGAAACCCCTACAATCTTCTCGCCCACTTTCCTAATAGCATTGGCCATGCTGGACCTTAAACAATGCACAGTATACAACCTTAATTTTTTCCCGACCTAACATAAAAACTGCAGCAATTGGAAATTTAATACATAACTTAAGTAAAGGAAAGAAAACTGCCATGAAGAACAAGGCAAGAAAACAAAAATTCAAGCAAAGAAATAGTATAATTTTTTTAGGTTAGGGGAAAAAAAATCATAAAATCTAACCTATTCAGGCGGTTTACGGCGATCATGTAATGTCAAGCGGTTTACGGCGATCAGGTAATGTCAGGCGGTTTCCGGCGGCTTCCAATGGCTTCCAGCAGCGTCAGGTGGAAAGGGCAGTCGAGGTTGATGGAGCAATGTACATCGGAGATCGGGCAAGGAGCGGATGGGGAATTTCTTCTTGCGTCTGTGATTTTGCTGAAATGGGAAGAGGGCAGAATTTATGTCTTAATTACTGATGAAAAAAGCTGTCGGTAATATGCCGGTATTTAAGTTAATACCGACAGAAATATCCATCGGAGATTTACCAGGGGAAAGTATTGGTTGGTATTTACCAATGGAAATACGTTCCATCGGTAAATTTAAAAGTCTATACAAATGCACTAACCGAATCGATCTATCGGCAGAGATCTGTCACCATTGCATCGATAATTAGATGGTACAATTATACGCTAAGTTTTAGCATGCAATTTCCTGAGAAACTACCTAGGGAACATTATTCGTCGATAATATCTGTTGGTAATCCATCGGTGATCTCTCAGTAACTTTATTTACAATTAATAATAAAATCAGTATGGGTTGGCAATCATTCGGTGATCTGTCGGAATTCACAGACAGACGATGTTCCTCTGTAAATTGCGTCTATATTTTTGCGAATTTCTTGTAGTGATACATGTGCGTACTTATTAAAATACTCAAAATTGGATATTTATCTTCTTTTGTATTTTTTAAAATTTTTTTACGTTTATAACTCTTAAACACTCATACCAGCTAGACCTGGCAATTCGTTCGTGTCGTGTATTTTCGTGTCGTGTACTTTCGTGTTTCGTGTACCAAAAGTCCAAACCCATACACGACACTAAATGAATTCGTGTCATGTCGTGTCGTGTACCGCGCAAATTCGTGTCGTTTCGTGTCGTGTTTTCGTGTCAGGCACATAATATAAAATAAATATTAAAATATTATAAAAATAATAATTTTAATATTATAATATTATTTTTATAGGTTTTAGTAGACGAAATGAAACGAATGACAACGAAAACACGAATATTTACACGAAATTTATGAAAATTCACATTATATTTTCAAATTTTAAAGTTTAGTATAAACAGAATTTATAAAATATATATTTTTATTAAATTAAATATAAAATATTATATTTATTTATTTATTTATTTATTTCGTGTACCTCGTGTCGTGTCGTGTACCTAAAGGGTAAATACAAAACCGACACTAAATCTCGGTCGTGTACTTTCGTGTTCGTGTACTCAAAATGCAAACCCAAACACTAAATTTTCGTGTCGTTTTCGTGTCGTGTGGTAAATTACCGGGTCTAATACCAGCCAATCATATCACACTAATTAATCTCCACCATACACCAACATTAATATATTTCACATTTAAATCTTAATCATATGCCCACCATTACTACTTAGATAACTCGTCAATCTATCACATCCAATTATTTACCTGAAGTACACTACTACAAAAAGAGGTTTCAACATCATTCAATTTACATCGATTTTAAGAAAAATGATGTAATAAAGAATCCGAATCAGGATTAGTATCTCAATACTTATCAAAACCGATCTGTTTAATTCGATTTTATCCGGATCCGAAAAATTCGGAATTTATTAATTGAGGTATTTTCGGTAAAATAAAATTGCAGTAAAAAGATAACTTCGAGACGCCGAGACATTTCGCCCAAATCGCCCTTCGACCGAGCTGACCAAGCCGATCCAGCCGAGCCGAGCCGAGCCCAGCCGGCCGGCCGGACGGACGGCGGCGCGCGTGTGTGTTTGCGCGAGGGGCGCCTAGTCACACATCCACACATGTCTCATTTTGAACATGCCTTTGTCCATATCTCCTTATATACTCACAATTTCTCCCTTCTTTTTCCAATGTGGGATAGCATCCCAAACCCATTTCTAACGGGTTCACTTTTTGGAACATTATATCTCATTCATACCTCAATTATTTTGAGTGTTCTTACATGTTTTGGAAACCTCGTACGGAGTACTACGTATTCCAACTAAGTCCCGACTTTAACTCGTAGTCGAGCCAACTCAAAATTTCCTCTCAAATGGGCTGCTCAAACATCCCATTTCCTCCATTTTATCTAATATTTCCAACCGTTCGTTCAAGAATCATTCAGTTTGTTTAGAAGTTTCAGAATCCTTCTCTAAATCCTTTATTACAAGGGCCGACCTATTCAAGTTTATCTCCTACTGACACGAGAGCAAAGGCAACCTCTTTCTTCCTTCTAAAGAAGATACCCCTTCCATTTTACAAAGAAATCATATACTGGGTAAAAAGCTTCAAACTTTGTGAGTACTATTTAGCGTATTCAAAATTTGCTGAATGTTCGTTACTCATTCTCTGTAATTTCCTTTATGTTCTCATACTAAATTGGTATATTTGTGCTTGTATGTGTTTATCGTTCATGTTCATTGTCGAAGTAGTTTAGTTTTGTAATTAATTGGTTGGTCTTAAATAACCCGAAGATCCCCAGGTTGCATTATCTTACCAAATCCAATAAGAGAGAGAAATTTATACATCGCTCACATATACTTCGCTCAGCATAGCTGTTTTTTAGGTAAACTAAAACTATAATGTTATACTATCTTTCTTACATGTTTCATTATGTGGTAGTCGTGGATTAAAAGCAGCAAAATCAGCAATATGTGTACCATGAAAAACGGGTACACAGCATATGATAAAATGCCTGTAATATGTTAAACCAAATTTTGGTATTACTTTATGGAACACCCCCGAATTATTCAGGGTGTATTACAGCGCTGTGAGCCTCTTCGTGGGACCCACAAGGCTATACATACGCGGAATCATGAATTTCGACCGATAAGGTCTAAACATATTCCAGCAGAAGGCAATAAAAATGACACCATGGTAATAATCAAATCGAAAGAATACTATACATCGGGAATTAAAACTCAGGGCAACACAGGCCAAAACATCAAGAGTATCTGAAACACTACTCGAGTGTTCATAACCATTCCGAGTACAACAATACCGAATGGATAAAGTACAAAAATGCAGACAAAGACAAGACACGACATCACTCTTACCCATCATCTTCGTGCCGACCCGATACATGCCTCTCCACTCTCCTGGATCCTGAAATACGTGAAAGGTATTCCCCCAAAAGGGGTTAGCCATCGAATAGCTAGTACAAGTACACCGAATATGAAACACAATACTTCTCGACAATAAAGTAGACGTATTCCTCATTTCATCAAACTCAAGACTAGTATTCCGGAATAACTATATCTCATAGCATTTCATTTCAATACATACGTGATTAACCATGGAACCGCACCAACGGCAACGGAACCCTCCGAGAGTGTTTAACCCCAAAATATTCGTGGAATTGCACCAATGGTAATGGAACCCTCTGAGGCCCCATCGGACCCTCCCAGAGTGAATACATACAATACACAATTCATATACCTCACTTTCAAGGTCGAGAACGTACAATCATAAACATATACTTGCCTTTGAGACATTAGAACCAAAGTGAAAATGGTGTTCAAGCTCGAGAGGTCCAAGAACACACTTACGGGCCTAAACGATTCGTAATGAAATACGATAATCAATCATTAATACTCAAGTCTCAAGGAAGACTCCCCAAACCCCCCCTTTTTACGATTCATAAATCTTCAAAGTATTCACATAAAGTTTGGAAATCATCCAAACTCTTTCCACTATAAGTAATACACAAAACATTCGTATAATTGTAAGGGAAACGTGGGTACGGGGTAGATACATCATAATCTCAAGGATTTCAAGCTTCAAAATAGATTAACCGGACGAATCTAGGAAAAATCCCCAAAATTTCCCCAAACTAGGGTTCTAAGGAATTTACCTTGAATCGGTTAGTGAAAGACGTTAAAAGGTTGCTAGATCCGTGCTAGGTGTTGAAAGATGTTGATATCTAAAGATATCTGGTCGAGATCTCCACTTTCTCACGCTTGGAGTCACCTAGGTCGCCGGAGGAGAAGAAGCTAAATGAAAAAAATGATGAAAAAATGGACTCTGATGTCCTATATATAGGGACTTGGGCAAAGCGATCGCTTAGAAAAGGAGATCACTGCGAGAGCGCTCGCTCTACTTCAGGAGGTCAAGACGGCGGTTGCTTACTTGAAGCGATCGCTTACCCTAAGTAAGAACTCGGCTAGTAGGAGACACTTTTACCAGCACATGATCATCAACCTCGAACTCAAGTGGTCGTCGACAGTTGTCTGCATACGATTTCTGTCGGCTCTGAGCTTTTAACAGATAACTCTTAATTAGGGTAATCTTCTCACGAGCTGCTAACAACATATCAGGCTCCGTACCCAGGGATTCAGACAAGTCGTCCCTACACAAAGGGGACCTACAACGACGACCATACAATACCTCGTAAGGTGCCATCTTAATAGAAGCATGCCACCTATTATTGTAGGTGAACTCCACCAAAGGTAGTTCGACTTCCCAATCGAGAGCACACGCCCTCAACATATCCACCAGAGTTTGAATAATCCTCTCAGGCTGACCGTCGGTCTGGGGATGAAATGTCGTACTGAAGTTCAACTGCGTACCCATCGCAACGATGAACTACCTTCCAGAAATATGACACGAACCGTCCATCACGATCTGATACAATACTCTTGGGGGTACCATGCAACCTTACAATATCTTTAATGAACAGCTGGGCCAACCTCTAGGGACCCCACATGTCCTTAATCTCCAAGAAGTGGGCTGATTTGGTCAGACGATCCATAATCACCCAGATCGTATTCATGCCTCGACGACTAGTCAGCAAATTAGTAATAAAATCCATCGATATGTCCTCCCATTTCCATTCAGGAATCGGAGTGGTCTCAGCACATCTGCTGGTCGTTGATGCTCAATTTTGACCTGCTGACAGGTCAAACATCTCGAAATGAATTCTGCAACTTCCCGTTTCATATTACCCCACCAATAATATAGCTTCAAATCCTTATACATTTTGCTCGACCCCGGGTGAATGGAGTATGGGGTAGCATGGGTCTCCTTTAGAACAGTGTTCCTCAACTCTTCATCTGCCGGTACACTGTAACGCTCGGTTTCTTTTTTTTCGGTACGTTAATTATTTTCATGGTATTTAATTATTTTAAATGATGGGTTTAATTAATTAGCCAAGTTAGATTAAAATACAAGTTTTGGGCTAAGTTAATTAAAAGATTTAATTATATTGGGCTAGTAAGAAATGAGTTTTGAGCCTAGCCCATTAGTGTAGTCATTAGGCTTTATCCTAAAATGACTTATAAAAATATCACAAACCCTAACTCCCTCCTCTCTTCCTCATTTCGGCCGATCCCATCTCCCATCTCTCTCTCATTTTTCTCTTCCAAAGCCACAATCATCTTCTCCTTCATTTCCTGGTTGGTGTAATGCTTAGGTAAGATCTTTTAAGGTATTCTAATCTTTTCTTTTGATTTATATTCAATTAATTGTTTTAAGTGTTGATTATCATCTAGAAATTTCATCACCATCTCCTATACATGGTGTATGATGAGCCTAGATGATCATATTATGTAAAAGATCTATATGATTCATAAAAATCATCAAGTTGTAACTTGTGTGATTTAAAGAAGATAGATCTTATGGTTTTAACCAATGTTGTTATTGTTATAAGTTGTATGTTATCATCATCTCTAGATTATATCTACAACTTATACATGGTGTATGATGGATCTAGATGATTATATAAAATACAAGGTCTAAATGAACCATGGAAATCACCAAGTTTTATTTAGGTGATAAAATGTGATAGATCTTGTGAATGGTTATAATTCTTGTTAATTATTATTTTGATTCTCAACATATCCATATCCATATGTTTAGATCTAAGTATACAACTTTATAGCATCTTCTAAGATGTGTATATAAATGTTTGTGTATTTGAAAGATCAAGGAACCCGTAAGAAAGGGGAAAATTATGAGTTTAAGTGGTTTGTCATATATTATGTTGATTTGATTCTTTTCCTTGTGACTAAATGAAATGCCAATGACCCCTAGCCCTTTTTAGTGCCACCATGTTCATAGGGGACTGAATTTGGGTGATAAACACATCTAGGAATGTGTTTCAAAAGGGAGAGGAATGGATTGGTTAAAAAGATTAAGGGTTGGCTACGATTCTGTTTCCATCAGATTTGTAGTCATCTTACAAAAATCATAACTTGAATTCTATAACTCAAACGGATCTAAAACCTGTGCCAAAAGTTTACAAATTGTGTTGGGTAACTTTCTTATGAAGGTCACTCTCACTAATTAGGACTTTATCCATGGGAAAGAACGGCACCTTTGCTGGTAGGTCTGATCCGGGTCTGATCTGATAGGTCAACTTGTTTTATTCGTTTCTAGGGCTTGGGAAATGATCTAATGGGATTCCAAGTTCCCACATGTGTGTTATGACCTAAAGTTGTGATCTGGAGTTTATGGGATGTTATCTCCAAGTATTTCTTGGTCATATTGAGTTCACACTCCAGATCAGTTTTCTGTCATCAGCTTTTAAGGGTTTTGTAATTAGTCATGTTGTGAATTTCGTATCTAGAGTTTGGGAAACCCTTTTTGGTCGATTCCAACTCTGAGACTTTGGTATTTATGTCTATTATCTCTGTGATTTTTAGTTTGGACAATGTCTACCCACAAGTTGGGTAGAATTGGCCAACACTACTGATTCCTATGATTTGGGACTGCACTGCGATGTCTTTTTAAAAGCATCATAATAAATTCATATTTTGGAGTTAGAGTGAGTTCTTTACTGTTTTAAAAAGGAGAAAGACTCTAGTTTCTTAGAAAAATTTAATATTGATATGTTAATACTTAGGAAAATTAAGTAAATCCATCTTTAACGGCGGGTCTGTTTTTAGACCTTGCTGTCCAGATTTTGTTTAAGTCTTTAAGCTTCATCTTTGGGTATATCCTAACTCCTAGTTTATAATAGGTGAAGTTTTGGCATTTGCTCAAGTGTGGTAGCCAGTTTTGATTTAGCAATCTCCCTTAAGTATTCAAGGTGAGTTCTCTCACTCCATTGTCGCAATATTTATGATTGCTAGGTTAGCACGTGAGTGTTAAATTATTATTAAGGTATGATAATATGAATGCATGCTTAAAATGTTAATTATACATGTGCACTGTATGTTGTTGAGGGATCATAGCAATTATCCGGCTTTTGTCCGGTGCGCGTGGTTAGGTATAATTACTCCAATACCCTCCGGGATGTGAGGTGAGGGTAAGATTAACCCAATACTCTTCGGTTTGTGAGATGCGGGTAACCTACTAGCCCTCCTTATAAGCCTTGATTTGTTCTTGGCTTATGTTTAAATGTTATAACCGTATATTTAATCTAGGTCTAGTGATTGTGGATATTGGTATAATGTTGTGTTTGAATTCACTAAGCTTTGTGCTTACGGTTTACTTAACATTTTTCGAGTTTTACGATTAAGGAGGCTAGGGACGACGGAGCATTCGTGACACATCGCTATTTATTTTACGTCAATGAACATTTTTAGTACTTCCGCTTTTGACATTTCTATATTAGAAAGTGTTACGTACGTTGTTTACTTTAGAAGTTTGATAACTTGATTGCCATTATTGGCTTATTAAATTAAATAAATGAAGTTCCTTTATGAATTGGTGTCAAACTTTATATTATTTCGGTAAAAAAAAAAAATAAATTTTGGGTGTTACAAGTTGGTATCGAGCTTTTCATTTGAGTGAACTAGGCCTTCTTAGGGATGTCTAGACTCAAATTTAAAACATTTTATTTCTCTTGTACAAAGTTTATTAAAAACTAGCGATGAAGATGTCACTATGCGTCGGCCAAACCCAAGTAAGTTGTATTTACTAATTGAGTTTAAATTTTATTACTTATCAAACACAATAGTATGCTCCACTTATGACATATCCCAAAGACTAGCCTAGGAGGATAATTATATGCCTTTAGTGCTACTATCTACCATGTGAGAATTTAGGCCTTTTAGATCTACCATGAGTGTGAATTAAACTGTTACGGCTAGGAGCAAGCTGAAATTTTGAAACTAGACCTGAAACCGAAATTGGAACTTCTATATTGAATAATAGAAGGCCCCCTATTATTCAATATATTGGAGCCGGTTTTGGGGACGGGGCAAGGTTGAAAAGTTTTCAGCAAGCTGAGTGTTTTCGATCTCTTAGACATGCATAGGTTGAATCGTTTTTTTTTCTTCTTATCAATTTTAGATGGCTCCGCGTGCTCGCCTCAATGCAATTCAAATAGCTCAAGTTAGGGAACTCGTTGCTGAGGAGTTCAATAATGCTTTTAACGAGATCATTCCGAATGTCACGGCTAACATCATTGATCAAGTTCGTGCTCTGCTAGATGAGCGTATGGCAGATGAACCTCCACCTGGGGGGGGGGGGCTCCTGATCCTCCTGTTCGTGATTTAATGTACTACTACGAGAAGTTCGGCAAGTGCAGCCCACCTCATTGGGATGGGGAGGACGATCCAGTGGCAGCTAAACACTGGTTATCTGACGTGGAGGGCGCCTTTATGACTATAGGGTGCCTGCACTACTTTAGAGTGTTGGTAGCAAAGAACCACCGAGGAAGGGGTAAGACATGGTGGAACACCACCACGGGAAGAATGATCAAGAAGGCTGTAAGGGCGATTACTTGGGCCGTTGTGGAGTGGTTGGAGGCACGGTATGTGCCTAGGTGGAGCAACAAAGAATGATGCAGGAGTTCATGGCGTTACAAATGCACCACCGAGTCTCATAGTGATCTGGACGCCAAGTTCATGGAGATGCTTTCTTTACTGTCCTACTTTTCCGGAGATGAAGCATGGCTTGTTAGTCGGTACATCTCGATTTTACGTCTGACATCCGGGAATTTGTGAGCATGCAAGACTTTACGACCTTGGGTGCATTCATGGGGGCAGCCCGAAAGAGAGAGATTGAGCCGCAAACTCAATCTAAGAGGAAACTGAGAGCACTTTTTCTAAAACTTCTAATGAGGCTCATAAGAAGACAAAGTACGGGGAAAAACCAAGATATGAAAACAAGCCATCTGCGAAGCGGTGATCGACCCCCATTGGTGTGTTATAACTGTAAGAAGGAAGGTCATCACTGGAAGAATTGCAAGGCTCCAAAAGCCATTCTGACCTCCCAAGTTACTATCATGCAGCGGTACCAGTTTGTTACAATTGCCAAGAGAAGGGGCACAAGAAACCTGATTGCCCAAAGCTGAAGAAGTATGGGAATGCAAATCCCAATACTGCTTCGACCTCTAACGGACCAACTATGTTGACACGAGGACGTGTCCACCAGCTTACGAGGGAGGAGCCTGCGAAGCCTGCGACTGTAGCAGGTAAACATCTCTTCCTTATCTTTCATTTTATGCTATGCCATAGAGTAATTGTTTTATTTCTTAAATATTATGAATCAGGCACTTATCTGTTAGATTCTCACCCTGCCGCTGTTATGTTTGATTCTGGCGCTACTCACTCCTTCGTGTCACGCACGTTCATAAATCGTTTGGGGCGTGGTGTCGGGAAACTAGCACGTCCCATGGTTATCGAAGTTGCCGACAATCGAACTATCTTCGTTACTGATGTTTATCGGGGTTGTACCCTTGAATTTTCGGGAGTTGAATTCCCCATTGATCTTATCCCTATTGCTATGAGGGAACTTTGCGTTATTGTGGGTATGGATTGGCTCGATGCATTCGATGCAGAAATTCTTTGTCGCAAGAGACAAGTTCGTGTTCAAAGCCCTAGGGGTGGAGAACTTATTATTCAAGGAGATATTCCCCATTTGGATATTGCTTCTTGTACCTCTGCTATTTCACTCGATAATGTTCCAGTTGTTTCCGACTTTGGTGACGTCTTTCCTGAGGAACTCCCGGGTTTGCCACCTATTAGGCAAGTGGAGTTTCGCATTGATTTAGTACCTGGCGTTGTTCCGATCGCCAAATCTCCTTATCGTTTGGCGCCATCTGAGATGAAAGAGCTTCAAGATCAGTTACAGGAGCTTAGTGATAAGGGGTTTATACGGCCAAGTTTCTCGCCGTGGGGTGCTCCTATACTTTTCGCGAAAAAGAAGGACGGTTCTCAAAGAATGTGCATAGATTATCGGGAGTTGAATAAACTCACGATAAAGAACCGTTATCCTTTACCTCGTATCGACGATCTTTTCGACCAACTCCAAGGAGCGTCTTGGTTTTCCAAGATTGATTTGCGTTCCGGTTATCATCATATGCGAGTTCGTGACTGTGACATTGAGAAAACGGCGTTTCGAACCCGATACGGACACTTTGAATTTGTGGTGATGCCTTTCGGACTCACTAATGCACCCGCTGCTTTTATGGATCTTATGAATCGGGTGTGTGGTCCGATGCTCGACCGTTCGGTCATTGTGTTTATTGACGATATTTTGGTCTATTCCAAGACCAGGGAGGAGCATGAAAGGCACATTCGGGAACTTCTAGAGACACTACGGAGAGAACGGCTTTATGCTAAATTTTCTAAGTGTGAATTTTGGTTAGAAGAGGTTCAATTCTTGGGCCACGTGGTGAACAAGGAAGGTATCAAGGTCGATCCGGCCAAGATTGATGTGGTTAAGAAATGGGAAGCTCCTAAATCGCCTTCGGAGATTCGTAGTTTCTTGGGTTTGGCCGGTTACTATCGTAGGTTTATTGAAAATTTCTCAAAGATTGCTCTACCTCTTACGCGATTGACCAAGAAGTCGGAAAAATTTGTTTGGGGTCCGGAACAACAGTTTGCATTTGAAGATCTTAAGACGCGGTTGTGTAATGCCCCGGTTTTGACCTTACCGGAAGGAGTGGAAGACATGGTAGTGTACTGCGACGCATCCCTCCTGGGTTTTGGTGTTGTGTTGATGCAACGGGGTAAGGTGATAGCTTATGCGTCTCGCCAGCTAAAACCTCACGAAAGGAACTACCCCACTCATGACCTGGAGTTAGGAGCTGTTGTTTTTGCTCTCAAGATATGGAGGCACTACCTTTACGGGGTTAAGTGTATCATTTACACTGACCATAAAAGTTTGAAGTACCTTTTCGATCAGCGGGATTTGAATATGAGGCAGGTTAGATGGTTAGATGTGGTGAAAGATTACAACTGTGAGATTCACTACCACCCCGGTAAAGCTAATGTGGTAGCTGACGCACTCAGTCGTAAGCAATCTGTCGAACCGATTCGAGCTAAATGTCTTCGGATGACTATGGAGACATCATTATTGGGTATGATCTGAGATGCTCAAGATGTGGCGACTCAAGAGGGGAACCCAAATCGTGAAAGGATTGTGAATGAGTTACCTAAGATGGAGCGAGATGGGCGTGGATTACTAACTCGTTATGGTAGGGTTTGGGTTCCATTTACTGGTGGGAACCGGAAAACTCTTATGGAAGAAGCTCACAGGTCCAAGTTTTCTATTCATCCGGGTGCTACAAAAATGTACCGAGATCTTCGTGAGGGTTATTGGTGGCACGGGATGAAGAATGATGTGGCCCGATATGTAGAAGAATGCCTAACATGCCTAAGG
Source organism: Orobanche coerulescens (assembly GCA_033398695.1). Taxonomy (NCBI): domain Eukaryota; kingdom Viridiplantae; phylum Streptophyta; class Magnoliopsida; order Lamiales; family Orobanchaceae; genus Orobanche; species Orobanche coerulescens. Next base: position 111,326,841 of record CM065801.1, on the reverse strand, counting down.
TCAAAGCCGAACACCGAAACCTCATGGGAAATTGCAACATTTGGAGAAACCAGACAGGAAAAGGGAGCACTTAACCAAGGACTATAATACAAAACTTCCTAAGACCGCAAGGAGCGGATACGATATGGGTAGTTGTGGATCGATTGACGAAGAGTGCTCATTTCCTGGCCATCAAGGAAAGTTCTTCAGCTGAAAAATTGGCCGAGATTTTTGTTCGGGAGATAGTTTCATTGCACGGGGTGCCCGTATCTATTGTCTCTGATCGAGATACTCGATTCACCTCTCGATTTTGGCAGAAATTCCAAGAAGAATTGGGTACCCGATTGCATTTCAGTACTGCGTTCCATCCGCAAACTGATGGGCAGAGTGAGCGGACTATACAGACTTTGGAGGACATGCTTCGGGCATGTGCAATTGATTTTGGAGGCAGTTGGGATGATCATCTTCATTTAGCCGAGTTTTCATATAACAACAGTTATCATTCTAGCATCGACATGCCCCCGTATGAAGCACTGTATGGTAGGAAGTGTAGAACCCCAGTGTGTTGGGGTGAGGTTGGACAGAGGGTGCTCGGTAGCACCGATATAGTTTTGCAGACCACGGAGAAAATCAAAATGATCAGGGATCATTTGGTCACCGCTAGGAGTCGTCAGAAGAGTTATGCAGATAAGCGGCGCTCCGATCTTGAGTTTCAGGTTGGGGATCATGTGTTATTAAAGGTCTCCCCTTGGAAGGGTGTGATTAGGTTCCGCAAGCGTGGAAAGCTGGGACCTCGGTTCATTGGACCTTATAAGATCATAGCTCGCGTTGGTAAGGTAGCGTACCGGTTGGAGCTGCCTGACGAGCTTAGTTTGATTCATAACACCTTCCACGTGTCTCAGTTGAGGAAGTGCATTGTTGACGATACCGCCGTGGTACCTCTCGAAGACATCCAAATTGACGAACGGCTCAACTATGTTGAGAAACCTATCGCGGTTGTTGATCGAAAGTCAAAGACCCTTCGGAGCGGTAAGACTGTTTATTCTGTTAAGGTTCAGTGGCAGCATAGGAAGGGATCTGAGTGTACATGGGAACCTGAAGACGAGATGAGGGCGCATTATCCCGAGTTATTCAGAGGGACTGACTTCGAGGCCGAAGTCCCTTCTTAGTAGGGGAGAGTTGTAACGCTCGGTTTCTTTTTTTTTTCGGTACGTTAATTATTTTCATGGTATTTAATTATTTTAAATGATGAGTTTAATTAATTAGCTAAGTTAGATTAAAATACAAGTTTTGGGCTAAGTTAATTAAAAGATTTAATTATATTGGGCTAGTAAGAAATGAGTTTTGAGCCTAGCCCATTAGTGTAGTCATTAGGCTTTATCCTAAAATGACTTATAAAAATATCACAAACCCTAACTCCCTCCTCTCTTCCTCATTTCGGCCGATCCCATCTCCCATCTCTCTCTCATTTTTCTCTTCCAAAGCCACAATCATCTTCTCCTTCATTTCCTTGTTGGTGTAACAAGCTTAGGTAAGATCTTTTAAGGTATTCTAATCTTTTCTTTTGATTTATATTCAATTAATTGTTTTAAGTGTTGATTATCATCTAGAAATTTCATCACCATCTCCTATACATGGTGTATGATGAGCCTAGATGATCATATTATGTAAAAGATCTATATGATTCATAAAAATCATCAAGTTGTAACTTGTGTGATTTAAAGAAGATAGATCTTATGGTTTTAACCAATGTTGTTATTGTTATAAGTTGTATGTTATCATCATCTCTAGATTATATCTACACCTTATACATGGTGTATGATGGATCTAGATGATTATATAAAATACAAGGTCTAAATGAACCATGGAAATCACCAAGTTTTATTTAGGTGATAAAATGTGATAGATCTTGTGAATGGTTATAATTCTTGTTAATTATTATTTTGATTCTCAACATATCCATATCCATATGTTTAGATCTAAGTATACAACTTTATAGCATCTTCTAAGATGTGTATATAAATGTTTGTGTATTTGAAAGATCAAGGAACCCGTAAGAAAGGGGAAAATTATGAGTTTAAGTGGTTTGTCATATATTATGTTGATTTGATTCTTTTCCTTGTGACTAAATGAAATGCCAATGACCCCTAGCCCTTTTTAGTGCCACCATGTTCATAGGGGACTGAATTTGGGTGATAAACACATCTAGGAATGTGTTTCAACAGGGAGAGGAATGGATTGGTTAAAAAGATTAAGGGTTGGCTACGATTCTGTTTCCATCAGATTTGTAGTCATCTTACAAAAATCATAACTTGAATTCTATAACTCAAACGGATCTCAAACCTGTGCCAAAAGTTTACAAATTGTGTTGGGTAACTTTCTTATGAAGGTCACTCTCACTAATTAGGACTTTATCCATGGGCAAGAACGGCACCTTTGCTGGTAGGTCTGATCCGGGTCTGATCTGATAGGTCAACTTGTTTTATTCGTTTCTAGGGCTTGGGAAATGATCTAATGGGATTCCAAGTTCCCACATGTGTGTTATGACCTAAAGTTGTGATCTGGAGTTTATGGGATGTTATCTCCAAGTATTTCTTGGTCATATTGAGTTCACACTCCAGATCAGTTTTCTGTCATCAGCTTTTAAGGGTTTTGTAATTAGTCATGTTGTGAATTTCGTATCTAGAGTTTGGGAAACCCTTTTTGGTCGATTCCAACTCTGAGACTTTGGTATTTATGTCTATTATCTCTGTGATTTTTAGTTTGGACAATGTCTACCCACAAGTTGAGTAGAATTGGCCAACACTACTGATTCCTATGATTTGGGACTGCACTGCGATGTCTTTTTAAAAGCATCATAATAAATTCATATTTTGGAGTTAGAGTGAGTTCTTTACTGTTTTAAAAAGGGGAAAGACTCTAGTTTCTTAGAAAAATTTAATATTGATATGTTAATACTTAGGAAAATTAAGTAAATCCATCTTTAACGGCGGGTCTGTTTTTAGACCTTGCTGTCCAGATTTTTGTTTAAGTCTTTAAGCTTCATCTTTGGGTATATCCTAACTCCTAGTTTATAATAGGTGAAGTTTTGGCATTTGCTCAAGTGTGGTAGCCAGTTTTGATTTAGCAATCTCCCTTAAGTATTCAAGGTGAGTTCTCTCACTCCATTGTCGCAATATTTATGATTGCTAGGTTAGCACGTGAGTGTTAAATTATTATTAAGGTATGATAATATGAATGCATGTTTAAAATGTTAATTATACATGTGCACTGTATGTTGTTGAGGGGATCATAGCAATTATCCGGCTTTTGTACGGTGCGCGTGGTTAGGTATAATTACTCCAATACCCTCCGGGATGTGAGGTGAGGGTAAGATTAACCCAATACTCTTCGGTTTGTGAGATGCGGGTAACCTACTAGCCCTCCTTATAAGCCTTGATTTGTTCTTGGCTTATGTTTAAATGTTATAACTGTATATTTAATCTAGGTCTAGTGATTGTGGATATTGGTATAATGTTGTGTTTGAATTCACTAAGCTTTGTGCTTACGGTTTACTTAACATTTTTCAGGTTTTACGATTAAGGAGGCTAGGGACTGACGGGAGCATTCGTGACACACTGCTATTTATTTTACGTCAATGAACATTTTTAGTACTTCCGCTTTTGACATTTCTATATTAGAAAGTTTTACTTATGTTGTTTTCTTTAGAAGTTTGATAACTTGATTGCCATTATTGGCTTATTAAATTAAATAAATGAAGTTCCTTTATGAATTGGTGTCAAACTTTATATTATTTCGGTAAAAAAAAAAAAAAAATTGGGTGTTACATACACATACTCGATTCTTGAAACATATCAGTCCATTCTCGTGGATCACAAATCCAGGGGCTTTCCCCTGATCTACTTCACCCCGAATTCGAGATAAGAACGGGTCTGTCACCTATTTCACTCTAATTATATCGGCAAGGGATGATGAAATATCAAGTGTGAAAAGTTGTCCCTGAACACGCTGTTGCCAGATCTCAATCTCCGACCTCATGAACTCTAACTGTAATTCCTTCTAAACTGTCAACCGGGCAAGCATTTGTCCCTGCAATGTCTTGCGACTTGATAAGTGTCAGTTTTATACACTTATCCATAATTTTTATCGATAAATTTCACCCATAATTGAGCTAATCTACTCGTTTTTTGCTTTTAATTAATTAGTTTTTAATAATTTTATTTTTATCGGATCAAGATGTAAATGTAGTCTTAATCGGATTGAATTACTGATTTACTCAAGAAATAACATGTTTATAAAATATTCTCTTTGTTGAATTTTTATGTATTAATGTTGTAGGGCTTTCCGAGACGAGTTCGGCAGTCTTTCCGGATTCAAAATCTGAGTTATATATCAAAAGTTATGATCTGAAGAAGATTTGGGGCGAAAACGCAAAAGTCAGAAATTTCTGGGCTGAAAATGAAATCTGAAACTCCATACGGGCGTAACATCATAACATACGGGCGTAACTCACAAATGCAGAAAAACGTAGCCATGTTACGACCGTAAATACTCAATGTTACGGCCGTAAGTCATCCAAGTTACGGCCGTAACTCCTCAATGTTACGGCCGTAACTCTTGGCAGATTTTTGATCATTGTATAATTTTTTATACTTTTGGTCTATTATTGAGGGGATGACTGGCATTGATCCGATCTATTGTAATAATGCTGGAGTTTTGGAGCTATTAGATGACTTTAGGTGTATAAATAGACCCCTTAGACCCATCATCATTCATCATGCATCTTATAATTTTCCATTTTTTGTAAACTTTTCTTTTTTGTGAAGAACACATTTGTGTTCTTGAGTGATCTTTGTAAGTGTGGTATAGCATATGTTGTTCAGAGAGTTTATTGCTTCTATCTCCTTTATCTACTAAGGGAGTTAGGATCAATTCTTTCTCTTGATTCAACTAATAATGACCACACAAGCTTGTAATATGTATAATAAACCCTTCATGGGCTAAGTAACCTTTAGTTGGGATTATAAACAAGGTTAGTCATGTTATTCATGTTTGTATAAAAGATCTATTGTGAATTACTTATTATTGTGTGTGATTTTCATTGTTTTAACAATCTTTATTTATTTGACCAATAAATGACGATATTTATGGTCTTCATATGTTTCGAAAGAAAATATGTTTGATTAGATCAAATGATCTTCACTCTAAGTTGTTCTAGGGGATAGAAATATACCTCTAGTCCTTAGATGATTCTTTGAGTTAATTTCAGAAATCCTAATGCTATGTATTGAAGCCAATCAACATAGAAATATAGTGGATTGATTCAATATGTAAGGGGCGTTTTATAGTTCGAAAGAGAAACCGTCTTTTTAAGGAAAATCGAATCTACACAACATAATAAGTAAATTCATTTTATGATCTCCTATACATCTTTTATAACTAATGACGAACTAAGTTTGTAATCCCAACTATTTCATTTTATCGTTAATCAATCTATTATTATTGCTATCTTGTTATTTCCTTATAATACTAAAACTAATATTGCATTTTCTTTGCAATTATTAAATCAAACTTTTTAATTGTGTGTTTCACTTATCTTAGTATCTATAAAAATAGACTAATAGTGTATAATTCAAATTATAACAAAACTTCCTTGTGGGATCGATAAACCGGACTCAAAAAGTCCACTTTACTACTTGATATGATATCGTGCACTTGCGATAGTTACACTAAAAACTTGTCAAGTTTTTGGCGCATTCTTAGGGAAGTATAAGTTATATTTGAAAAATTACATTATTAACTATTGTTATAAATACAACTTTTTCTTTGTTGTAGATTCTCTTGTCTATGCGAAGGACGTACAATCGCGATTTAGTTTCACTAGATCCCGAGATCGAAGCCACATTCAGAATAAGGCGAAGAGAACAAAAGAAAAATATTATTTCTTCACCATCAATGGCGGACGAACTAAATCCACGTCTTCCCCAAGGAAATGATAACGAAAGAATACCTCCGGTGGGGGGAATACCTAATGTTCAGAACATTCAACAATATCCTATTGTGCCGGAAATAGATGAAGACAACATGCTCTTTGGGGAATTCATGAACCCCCCATCTTTGAGCGTTCAATCAAGTGTAATCTATCCACCATTTGGAGTGGACAATTTTTAAATTCTCCCAGATGTCATCAATCTCTTCTCCAACAACAACTCATTCTATGGAAGAACCGACGAAAATCCATATCTCCATATTAACCGTTTTGTGGAGATATGTGGAAATTTCAAATATCCAAATGTAAATGACGAGGCGATCAAAATGAGACTTTTCGTGCACACTTTGAAGGACAGATCAAGAGAGTGGCTAGATACTTTGGCACCACAAAGCATAACAAATTGGCCCAAATTTGTTCAAAAATTCACCACTAAATACTTTCCACCAATAAAAGTGGCGAAACTCAAATACGAAATCTCTACATTTCGTCAACAAGATTCGGAGTCATTTCACGAATCATGGGAGAGATACAAAGATATGCTATGAAAATATCCTAACCATGGTTTCAATTTGGGAGCATAAGTCAATTACCTCTATTCTGGACTCTTACCTACATGCCGAGCCAATGTCGATTCATCATCAAATGGTTCACTTGGAAACAAAACTATGAGAGAGGCTTATAATCTTTTTGAGGTTATAAGTGAACAAAGTGCAAGATGGCCAGACAGAAATATCCAAAAGAAACCAAATAGCATTTTTGAAGTGGATTCTTATTCACTTATGTTGGCAAAAATTGAAGCTTTATCAAAGAAAGTCGAAGACATGTCTTTTTCAACTCCTCAATCTGTGAAGACGGTGCAAACTCCACAAGTTTCAGCTCTTTCATGTGAAATTTGTGGAGCAACTCACAACAGCACTATGTGTCCCTTAGTGCAACAGGAGCAGTCATTCCCACCACCAGAACAAGTGGCCTATGCTCAGAATTTCCAAAGGCAAGCGTACAATTCTTACGGGCCAACATACAATCCAGGGTACAAAAATCATCCAAATTTTTCTTATGCAAACAACAACAATGTGTTGAATCCAACGCATCAAGAAAAGAAGCCCGGGTGGGAAGAAGCAATCACGAAGCTAGCCGAACAACAACTAAAGTATCAACAACGCAATGATGCTTCAATTAAAAATCTGGAGACACAACTTGGCCAAATGGCCCGAATACTTTCCGAAAGATCCCACGGAATGTTACCTATCAATACCGAGGTAAATCCAAGGGAGAGTGTCCAGGCTATCACAACAAGAAGTGGAGTGCAATTGCCTGAGATTTCTGTGGAAAATCATCTGACAAAACAAAAAAATAAACAAAGTCGAGAAACAGAAAAAGAATCTGAATCAAGACCTTCATCTCAAAAAGGTCCAGTTGCTGCCAAATTTTATCTTCCACCTATCCCTTTTCCTCAACGGTTGAAGAATCAAAAGCTCGATGCGCAATTCGGCAAATTTGTGGAAATTTTCAAAAAGCTACACATCAACATACCTTTTGTCGATGCTCTAGCACAAATGCCAAGCTATGCCAAATTTATGAAAGATATTCTTTCTAACAAACGAAGGCTTGAAGAATATGAAACTGTCGTGCTAACAGAGGAATGTAGCGCAATACTACAAAACAAGTTGCCACCCACGCTAAAAGATCGGGGAACTTTTACAATCCCATATACAATTGGTGAAGTGAATATCGACAAAGCTCTTTGTGATTTAGGGGCAAGTATCAATTTGATGCCCCTATCAATTTTCAACAAACTAAACTTGGGAGAAGCAAAAGCAACAACAGTTTCACTGCAATTAGCCGATCGGTCAATCAAATATCCACATGGGATAATAGAAGATGTGCTAATCAAGGTTGATAAATTTATATTTCCTGCAGATTTTATCATCCTTGACATGGAGGAAGATCAGGATATTCTTATTATCTTGGGAAGGCCATTTCTTGCAACCGGACATGCTCTTATTGACGTCTACGAAGGAAAGCTAATTCTTAGAGTGCAAGACGAATGCCACCTTCAAAGTCCTAAAAACTTTGAATCATCCCTCCACAGATGATTACTGTCTAAAAATTGATGCAGTTGATGCCAGAATATGAACAACGTCTTGGGAATCTGACGTTAAAAGACCCAGTTTGCTAATTTATAAGAAAATTAGATGGGAAGCTTCTCCCCGACTCATAGAAGGCGTTTAGGCCGTTTCTGAACGTAAAATCAGAGGAAGATGTGAGACACAATCACAACTACTGTACATACGCTTAAGTATCTTTTATTTTTGTCGTGTGGTGAGATTTTCTGAATAAAAAATGTGATTCGCGATAAATGCTTTCATTATTCTATTGAGTAGTTGAAGCGCAATCAACACAATCACAAACTTGTTAAACAAATTTTACTTTTTTTTTCTATAAATAATCATTGTGCTCGTTTCTTTCATTCATCCCTCAAACTTGCACTTTTCTCTGTTTCTCTCTAAATAATTTTTCTTTTCAAAAATGGAGTCATCATCTTCAACAAAAAAATTTAGCACAATTTGCATTTTTGGTGGAGCTAGTTATGGAAAAGAGGCATGCTTTACTGAAGCAGCCCACAACTTGGGTCGTACCTTAGGAGAAAAATGCATTTATGTAGTTTACGGAGGAGGAAGTCTAGGACTAATGGGACGAGTGCACTTCGCCTATATGGAAGGAGTAAGAGTGTTGGGAATAATCCCAAAACCTCTGGCTGAAAGTAAAATCACCGGGTCAACTATTGGAGATGAGTTTAGATCTGTAAATATGCAAGATTGCATAACTCACATGATAAATAACTCTGGCGCCTTTATCACCCTTCCCGGTGGTTTTGGCACCCTTGAGGAACTTTTTCATGTGGTTACCAGAGCCCAGCTAAATGTTCATCAAAAACCAATAGGTCTGCTTAATGTCAATGGTTTCTTTGATGGTTTACTGTCTTTCATCGACTACTCTGCTGAAAAGGGTTTTATTTCAGAGCGTGCTAAACGAATCATAGTCGTTGCAACAACACCAGAAGAACTAATCAAAAAACTCAATGAATTTGTTCCTCAACCAGATCCAGCTCTAGCTAAAATTGTCTGGATGGAAGATTTTACCGTGAGAAAACGAAAAGTGGATTCATTCCTCTTTGATAAACCCATATCGGACCTCTTGTATTTTTAATTTCTGTCGTGTGTAATAATCGTGTTAAATGGTGGCAGCTTAAGGAGTTTCTTCTTGATCTCTTGACGCGCATCTATTCGCGATTTATGTATTGTTATTTTTACTATAATTTTTATTGTGTTTTATTTTTATAATAGCATTGATGGCAGCGTAAGGTGACTCTTCGGACTTTCTTGATGCGCATCTTAAAAATTGTGTTATACTTCCGAGTATATTTTATTTTATTTTGTTGTGTGCCTCGTATATTTATTCTCTTGAAGATTCTAAAAGGCGTTAGCTCAAACATCAACTTTCTTAACAGGGAGTATTCTACTTTTCTGCATTGCTTTTTATTTTATTTTATTTTTAAAAAACTGAGGACAGTTTTATTTTCAAGTTTGGGGGTGATTTGTTTTATTATTTTGGTGTGTTTTGATTATTTTGGTTATTTACCTTTTTTTAATATATATATATATATATATATATAGTATTTTGATTTGTGAGATTTCTAGATCTGGCCATAACACCAATAAATTAGCTATATAAAAGCTTCTAAATCGTTTTAACCGGTAAAAATTTTTTTTTGTATATTCCAAAAATTTTGAGCCTTAATCTCTCTTTCCAAGCCTTGTAGTTATCATATAAAATCGAGTCATTCGTTACCTTGAGAAAAGAAGAATCAGTCGGTTGATGAAAAATAGAACTAAAATTTACTTAATTTGTGGAGTTTTTGATTTTTCATGCTTAACTAAAAAATGATTTTCTGCAAAAATTCTATTCCCTAAAAAAAAAAAGGAGTCATTGGTGAAAAGAGCTACACGTTAGCAAATAACGGTGTGAAAGCTATCACCTAAAAAAAATGACGAAAAGGAGAAGTGTTGAGCAGAACAGCTGCCTAATTTTGGGGGTCTTAAATTTTGCGAAAAATAGAGGACTAACCATTGTTGGTGCGTAGCTGCCGTCTCAGAAAAATTGGTGAAAAGAGCTACACGTTAGCAAATAACGGTGTGAAAGCTATCACCTTTTAAAAAAATGAGATAGAAATTGTGTTAGTGAAAAGAGCTACACGTTAGCAAATAACGGTGTGAAAGCTATCACTAAAAGGGATGTAGTTTATGAGCAGATTTGAATTAATTAGCGGCTGGATTTCAATACACTCAATTTTGTGAAAATCACAATATTTGATGACGCCAATAAAATTCTTCTTCATATTGAGTCGAAAAATAAATGAGTGGTCGAGAGCAACCATTAAAGGGAGACGTGTGTATCACGAGTGGGAAAGAAATAATCAACCTTTTGGGAGGAAAACCTTGAATTTGGAATTACAAAATAAAAACCGTGTTTTAACTTCAAAAACATTAGTAGATTTATTTTGAATCTTGATTCATTTCTATCTACTGTATAAAGCTGGTTGTTGTGTATTAATGGCATTTTGATCTCCTTTTCTCTTTTTATATTTTAATTTTTGTGTGTATTATTAGTTTTGTGTCTTATTTTTATTTTTATTTTTTGAGTGTGATTAATAAAGAGTCTTGCTCGGGACTAGCAAGAATTCAAGTTTGGGGGTGTGATAAGTGTCAGTTTTATACACTTATCCATGATTTGTATCGATAAATTCCACCCATAATTGAGCTAATCTACTCATTTTTTGCTTTTAATTAATTAGTTTTTAATAATTTTATTTTTATCGGATAGAGATGTAAATCTAGTCTTAATCGGATTGAATTACTGATTTACTCAAGAAATAACATATTTATAAAATATTCTCTTTGTTGAATTTTTATGTATTCATGTTGTAGGGATTTCCGAGACGAGTTCGGCAGTCTTTCCGGATTCAAAATCTGAGTTATATATCAAAAGTTATCATCTGAAGAAGATTTGGGGCGAAAACGCAAAAGTCAGAAATTTCTGGGCTGAAAATGAAGTCTGAAACTCCATACGGGTGTAACATCATAACATACGGGCGTAACTCACAAATGCAGAAAAACGTAGCCATGTTACGGCCGTAACTACTCAATGTTACGGCCGTAAGTCATCCAAGTTACGGTCGTAACTCCTCAATGTTACGGCCGTAACTCTTGGCAGATTTTTGATCATTGTATAATTTTTTATACTTTTGGTCTATTATTGAGGGGATGGCTGGCATTGATCCGATATATTGTAATAATGCTGGAGTTTTGGAGCTATTAGATGACTTTAGGTGTATAAATAGACCCCTTAGATCCATCATCATTCATCATTCATCTTATAATTTTCCATTTTTTGTAAACTTTTCTTTTTTGTGAAGAACACACTTGTGTTCTTGAGTGATCTTTGTAAGTGTGGTATATCATATGTTGTTCAGAGAGTTTATTGCTTCTATCTCCTTTATCTACTAAGGGAGTTAGGATCAATTCTTTCTCTTGATTCAACTAATAATGACCACACAAGCTTGTAATATGTATCATAAACCCTTCATGGGCTAAGTAACCTTTAGTTGGGATTATAAACAAGGTTAGTCATGTTATTCATGTTTGTATAAAAGATTTATTGTGAATTACTTATTATTGTTTGTGATTTTCATTGTTTTAACAATCTTTATTTATTTGGCCAATAAATGACGATATTTATGGTCTTCATATGTTTCGAAAGAAAATATGTTTGATTAGATCAAATGATCTTCACTCTAAGTTGTTCTAGGGGATAGAAATATACCTCTAGTCCTAAGATGATTCTTTGAGTTATTTTCATAAATCCTAATGCTATGTATTGAAGCCAATCAACATAGAAATATAGTGGATTGGTTCAATATGTAAGGGGCGTTTTATATTTCGAAAGAGAAACCGTCTTTTTAAGGAAAATCGAATCTACACAACATAATAAGTAAATTCATTTTATGATCTCCTATACATCTTTTATAACTAATGACGAACTAAGTTTGTAATCCCAACTATTTCATTTTATCGTTAATCAATCTATTATTATTGTTATCTTGTTATTTCCTTATAATATTAAAACTAGTATTGCATTTTCTTTGCAATTATTAAATCAAACTTTTTAATTGTGTGTTTCACTTATCTTAGTATCTATAAAAATAGACTAATAGTGTATAATTCAAACTATAACAAAACTTCCTTGTGGGATCGATAAACCGGACTCAAAAAGTCCACTTTACTACTTGATACGATATCGTGCACTTGCGATAGTTACACTAAAAACGTGTCACGACTCAGGGCATCTGCGACAACATTTGCCTTTCCCAGATGGTACAGGATCTCAATGTCGTAATCCTTGATCATCTTCAGCCAACTTCTGTGTCTCATGTTCAACTCTTTCTGAGTGAAAATATATTTCCCACTTTTGTATCGGTAAAAATCTGACAGGTAACTCCGTACAAGTAGTGGCGCCAAATCTTCAAGGCAAATACCACGGCTGCTAGTTCTAAGTCGTGGGTCGGGTAGTTGACGTCACAAGGTCGTAACTGTCTCGATGCATAAGCAATCACTTTCCCATTCTGCATTAGTACACATCCAAGGCCCTGTCTCGACGCGTCACTATATACCACAAATCTTTCGGTTCCTTGTGGTAAGACTAAGACTGGTGCCGAAATCAATCGACTTTTAAGTTCGTCAAAGCTTTGCTGACAGGCCTATGACCATGAATACTTCTTATCTTTCCTCAACAGGTTAGTCAGTGGTTGAGCAATCTTGGAAAAGCCTTCCACTAACCGTCTGTAATAGCCTGCCAGACCGAGGAAACTACAAACTTCCTTTGCATTCTTCGGAGGTTGCAAGTTCCGAATAGCTTCACTCTTCTGTGGGTCCACTCTAACCCCATCCAACTATATCACATGCCCAAGGAAAGTGACCTCAGACATCCAAAACTCGCATTTGGAAAATTTTCTATAGAGTTGTTCCTGCCTCAGCGCATCGAGAACCTGACGGAGGTGATAGTCGTGCTTTTCATCATCACGAGAGTAAACCAGAATGTCGTCGATGAAAACGACTACAGAACGATCCAGATAATCAATGAAAACTCAATTCATCAATTCCATGAACACCGCTGGTGCATTAGTCAACCCAAACGACATTACCACGAACTCATAATGCCCATAGCGAGTACGAAAAGCCGTCTTCAAAATATCGGACTCTCGGATCCTCAAATAATGATTCCCGGATCTTAAGTCGATCTTTGAAAATACAGCGGCGCCTCGAAGTTGATGCAACAAATCATCAATACGAGGCAACAGATATTAGTTCTTGATTGTTACCCGGTTCAACTCACAGTAGTCAATACATAAACGCAGGGATCCATCTTTCTTTTGTACAAATAACACTAGAGCTCCCTAAGGGGACGCACTAGGCCGAATGTAATCCTTCTCGGTCAACTCCTCAAGCTGAATCTTCAACTGCTGCATCTCGGTTGGAGACATGTGATACGGTGCTCTCAAAAGCGGGGACGTCCTTGGCTCCAACTCAATGGTGAACTCTACCTCACGATGTGGGGTTACACCCGACAACTCATCTGGAAAAACATATGGGTAGTCTCGGACCACCGGAATATCGGCCAATTCAATTGGTCGATCCTCTGTCTTGGTCATGTAGCACCAATAACCAACACATCCTTGATTAAGCAGTTTCATTACTTTCATTGCGCTGATGACTCTCCCGGAATGACTGGGATTATCACCCTTAAAAATGCACTCAACACCATCATCAGTTGTGACAGTCACTATCCACTTTCGGATGCTATGTATGGCATCATGGCGATCCATCCAGTCGATACCCAAGATTACATTATCTTTAGGTAAATTGACGATGATCAAGTCTGACAACCACTCATGATCGTTCATGTGAATCAGACAATTCTGAACTTCATGATTCTCAACAATTCTTCTACCATCGGGTAGACCAGTCACATAAGGTTCACAATCAGTAACATGATCTAATTGCAAATGACTCAGACAAGAAGCATATCAAAAGGAGTGTGAAGCACCAGTATAAAAAAGAACACAAATGGGTTGAGAACGGATCTCGAGAGTACCTGCAATCATGCTGGCTTCGGGATCATCGACCTTCTTCATCTCGTAGACTCTGGGTTTTGCAGCTCCGGTACCAGATGTACCAGCTTGATTTCCATGGCCCATCCCTCTATTCGCCCTGGTAGTCTGATAGGAAGCAGACGGAGGTACACGGTCCTGAACAGAAGACTGATATAGAGCATGAGAGGCTCG